>JAWQEG010000115.1:8095000-9295000 GCA_033782935.1 Petrolisthes cinctipes | reverse complement strand
AAGTGCACAAAGTCGATATCTCAAATTTAGGCCCAAAACATTCGAAAATTCGATATTTTGGGGTCCCAGAAGCGATCTGTACATGGCTACTCCATGGTAGAGTATTTTCAAAATAGAGGCCAAAACATACTGAAAATCGATCTTTTAGGTGAACAAAGTCAATATGTGCATGCATCTTCTGTACCCGCTTATATCTCAAATTCAGCCTCAAAACACCCGAAAAATCGATGTTTTGAGGTCCCAGTAGCGATCTGTACATGCCTACTTTTGGTTAGAATGTTTTCAAGATACAGACCCAAAACATGCTCAAAATCGATATTTTAGGTGCCCAAAAGTCGATATGTGCATGTATCATCATCAGTACCCGTTTATATCTCAAATTCAGGCTCAAAACACCCGAAAATTCGATATTTTGGGGTCCCAGAGGCGATCTGTACATGCCTACTCCGTGTTAGAGTATTTTCAAAATACAGGCCCAAAACATGCAGAAAATCAATGTTTTAGGTGCCCAAAGTCAATATGTGCATGCATCTTCTGTACCCGTTTATATCTCAAATTCAGGCTCGAAACACTCGAAAATTCGATAATTTTGGGTCCCAGAAGCGATCTGTACATGCCTACTCAGTGCTAGAATGTTTTCAAAACATTGGCTGAAAATATGCCAAAAATTGATATTTTAAGTTTCAAAAGTCGATAATATTGTGCATGTACCTTCTGTACCAGTTTATATCTCAAATTCAGGCTCAAAACACCTGAAAATTCGGTATTTTTGGGTCCTAGAAGCGATCTGTACATGCCTACTCCTGGTTAGAATGTTTTTAAAATACAGACCCAAAACATGCTCAAAATCGATATTTTAGGTGCCCAAAAGTCGATATGTGCATGCATCATCAGTACCCGTTTATATCACAAACTCAGGCTCAATACACCCGAAAATTTTATATTTTGATGTCCCAGAAGCGATCTGTACATGCCTACTCAGTGCTAGAATATTTTCAAAATATAGTCCCAAAACATGCTAAAAATCGATATTTTAGGTGCCCAACGTCGATATCTCAAAATCAGGCCCAAAACACCCGAAAATTCGATATTTTGTGGTCCCAGAAGCGATTTGAGCATACCTACTCCGTGTTTGAGTATTTTTAAAATACAAGCCCAAAACATACTGAAAATCGATCTTTTAGGTGCCCAAAAGTCGATATGTGCATGCATCTTCTGTACCCGTTTATATCTCAAATTCAGGCTCCAAAAACCCGAAAATTCTATATTTTAGGGTCCCAGAAGCGATCTGTTCATGCATACACCGTGTTAGAGTATTTTCAATATAGAGGCCCAAAACATGCTGAAAATCGAAATTTTAGGGGCCCAAAGTCAATATGTGTATGCATCTTCTGCACCCGTTTATATCCCAAATTCATCCTCAAAACACCCGAAAAATCGGTATTTTTGGGTCCTAGAAGCGATCTGTACATGCCTACTCCTAGTTAGAATGTTTTCAAAATACAGGCCTAAAACATGCTGAAAATCGATATTATAGGTGCCCTAAGTCAATATGTGTATGCATCTTCTGCACCCGTTTATATCTCAAATTCAACCTCAAAACACCCGAAAATTCGATATTTTTGGGTCCCAGAAGCGATCTGTACATGGCTACTCAGCGCTAGATTATTTTCAAACTATAGGCCCAAAACATGCTAAAAATCGATATTTTAGGGGCCCAAAGTCGATATCTCAAATTCTGTCCCAAAACACCCGTAAATTCGATATTTTGGGGCCCCAGAAGCAATCGGTACATGCCTACTCCGTGTTAGAGTATTTTCAAAATACAGGCCCAAAACATGCAGAAAATCAATGTTTTAGGTGCCCAAAGTCAATATGTGCATGCATCTTCTGTACCCGTTTATATCTCAAATTCAGGCTCGAAACACTCGAAAATTCGATAATTTTGGGTCCCAGAAGCGATCTGTACATGCCTACTCAGTGCTAGAATGTTTTCAAAACATTGGCTGAAAATATGCCAAAAATTGATATTTTAAGTTTCCAAAGTCGATAATATTGTGCATGTACCTTCTGTACCAGTTTATATCTCAAATTCAGGCTCAAAACACCTGAAAATTCGGTATTTTTGGGTCCTAGAAGCGATCTGTACATGCCTACTCCTGGTTAGAATGTTTTTAAAATACAGACCCAAAACATGCTCAAAATCGATATTTTAGGTGCCCAAAAGTCGATATGTGCATGGATCATCAGTACCCGTTTATATCACAAACTCAGGCTCAATACACCCGAAAATTTTATATTTTGATGTCCCAGAAGCGATCTGTACATGCCTACTCAGTGCTAGAATATTTTCAAAATATAGTCCCAAAACATGCTAAAAATCGATATTTTAGGTGCCCAACGTCGATATCTCAAAATCAGGCCCAAAACACCCGAAAATTCGATATTTTGTGGTCCCAGATGCGATTTGAGCATACCTTCTCCGTGTTTGAGTATTTTTAAAATACAAGCCCATAACATACTGAAAATCGATCTTTTAGGTGCCCAAAAGTCGATATGTGCATGCATCTTCTGTACCCGTTTATATCTCAAATTCAGGCTCCAAAAACCCGAAAATTCTATATTTTAGGGTCCCAGAAGCGATCTGTTCATGCATACACCGTGTTAGAGTATTTTCAATATACAGGCCCAAAACATGCTGAAAATCGAAATTTTAGGGGCCCAAAGTCAATATGTGTATGCATCTTCTGCACCCGTTTATATCCCAAATTCATCCTCAAAACACCCGAAAAATCGGTATTTTTGGGTCCTAGAAGCGATCTGTACATGCCTACTCCTAGTTAGAATGTTTTCAAAATACAGGCCTAAAACATGCTGAAAATCGATATTATAGGTGCCCTAAGTCAATATGTGTATGCATCTTTTGCACCCGTTTATATCTCAAATTCAACCTCAAAACACCCGAAAATTCGATATTTTTGGGTCCCAGAAGCGATCTGTACATGGCTACTCAGCACTAGATTATTTTCAAACTATAGGCCCAAAACATGCTAAAAATCGATATTTTAGGGGCCCAAAGTCGATATCTCAAATTCTGTCCCAAAACACCCGTAAATTCGATATTTTGGGGCCCCAGAAGCAATCGGTACATGCCTACTCCGTGTTAGAGTATTTTCAAAATACAGGCCCAAAACATGCTGAAAATCGATATTTTAGGTGCCCAAAGTAAATATGTGTATGCATCTTCTGCACCCGTTTATATCACAAGCTCAGGCTCAATACACCCGAAAATTTGATATTTTGATGTCCCAGAAGCGATATGTACATGCCTACTCAGTGCTAGAATATTTTCAAAATATAGTCCCAAAACATGCTAAAAATCGATATTTTAGGAGCCCAACGTCGATATCTCAAAATCAGGCCCAAAACACCCGAAAATTCGATATTTTGTGGTCCCAGAAGCGATTTGAGCATACCTACTCCGTGTTAGAGTATTTTTAAAATACAAGATCAAAACATACTGAAAATCGATCTTTTAGGTGCCCAAAAGTCAATATGTGCATGCATCTTCTGTACCCGTTTATATCTCAAATTCAGGCTCCAAAAACCCGAAAATTTGATATTTTAGGGTCCCAGAAGCGATCTGTTCATGCATACACCGTGTTAGAGTATTTTTAATTTACAGGCCCAAAACATGCTGAAAATCGAAATTTTAGGTACCCAAAGTCAATATGTGTATGCATCTTCTGCACCCGTTTATATCCCAAATTCAACCTCAAAACACCCGAAAAATCGGTATTTTTTGGTCCTAGAAGCGATCTGTACATGCCTACTCCTAGTTAGAATGTTTTCAAAATACAGGCCCAAAACATGCTAAAAATCGATATTATAGGTGCATAAATGCCAATATGTGTATGCATCTTCTGCACCCGTTTATATCTCAAATTCAACCTCAAAACACCCGAAAATTCGATATTTTTGGGTCCCAGAAGCGATCTGTACATGGCTACTCAGCGTTAGATTATTTTCAAACTATAGGCCCAAAACATGCTAAAAATCGATATTTTAGGGGCCCAAAGTCGATATCTCAAATTCAGTCCCAAAACACCCGAAAATTCGATATTTTGTGGTCCCAGAAGCGATTTGAGCATACCTACTCCGTGTTAGAGTATTTTTAAAAAACAAGCCCAAAACATACTGAAAATCGATCTTTTAGGTGCCCAAAAGTCGATATGTGCATGCATCTTCTGTACCCGTTTATATCTCAAATTCAGGCTCCCAAAACCCGAAAATTCGTTATTTTAGGGTCCCAGAAGTGATTTGATCATGCATACACCGTGTTAGAGTATTTTCAATATACAGGCCCAAAACATGCTGAAAATCGAAATTTTAGGTGCCCAATGACAATATGTGTATGCATCTTCTGCACCCGTTTATATCTCAAATTCAGGCTCAAAACACTCGAAAATTCGATATTTTGGGTCCCAGAAGCGATGTGTACATGCCTACTCCGTGTTAGGGTATTTTCAAAATACAGGCCTAAAACATGCTGAAAATCGATATTTTAGGTGTACAAAGTCAATATGTGCATGCATCTTCTGTACCCGTTTATATCTCAAATTCAGGCTCGAAACACCCGAAAATACGATATTTTGGGGTCCCAGAAACGATCTGTACTCAGTGCTAGAATATTTTCAAAATATAGGCCCAAAACATGCTAAAATCGGTATTTTAGGTGCCCAAAGTCGATATCTCAAATTCAGGCCCAAAACACCTGAAAATTCGATATTTTGGGGTCCCAGAAGCGATTTGTACATGCCTACTCCGTGTTAGAGTATTTTTTAAAATACAGGCCCAAAACATACTGAAAATCGATCTTTTAGGTGCCCAAAAGTCGATATGTGCATTCATCTTCTGTACCCGTTCATATCTCAAATTCAGGCTCCAAACCCCCTAAAATTCGATATTTTGGGGTCCTTAATTAAAGCAATCTGTACATGCCTACTCAGATACAGGCCCAAAACATGCTGAAAATAGATATTTTAGGTGCCCAGAGTCAATATGTGTATGCATCTTCTGCACCCGTTTATATCCCAAGTTCAACCTCAAAACACCCGAAAATTCGATATTTTGGGGTCCCAGAAGCGATCTGTACGTGCCTACTCATTGCTAGAATGTTTTCAAAATATAGTTCCAAAACATGCTAAAAATCGATATTTTAAGTGCACAAAGTCGATATCTCAAATTCAAGCCCAAAACATTCGGAAATTCGATATTTTGGGGTCCCAGAAGCGATCTGTACATGGCTACTCCGTGGTAGAGTATTTTTAAAATAGAGGCCCAAAACATACTGAAAATCGATCTTTTAGGTGCCCAAAAGTCGATATGTGCATGCATCTTCGGTACCCGTATATATCTCAAATTCAGGCTCAAAACACCCAAAAATTCGATATTTTGGGGTCCCAGAAGCGATCTGTACATGCCTACTCCGTGTTAGAGTATTTTCAAAATACTGGCCCAAAACATGCTGAAAATCGATATTTTAGGTGCCCAAAGTCAATATGTGCATGCATCTTCTGTACCCGTTTATATCTCAAATTCAGCCTCAAAACACCCGAAAAATCGATATTTTCAGATCCCAGAAGCGATCTGTACATGCCTACTTCGTGTTAGAGTATTTACAAAATACAGGCCCAAAACATGTTAAAAATTGATCTTTTAGGTGCCCAAAAGTCGATATGTGCATGCATCTTTTGTACCCGTTTATATCTCAAATTCAGGCTCCAAACACCCGAAAATTCGATATTTTTGGGTTCCAGAAGCGATCTGTACATGCCTACTCAGTGCTAAAATGTTTTCAAAATATAGGCTGAAAACATGCTCAAAATCGATATTTTATGTGCCCAAAAGTCGATATGTGCATGCATCATCAGTACCCGTTTATATCTCAAATTCAGGCTCAAAACACCCGAAAATTCGATATTTTTGGATCCTGGAAGCGATCTGTACATGCCTACTCCGTGTTAGAGTATTTTCAAAATACAGGCCTAAAACATGCAGAAAATCAATATTTTAGGTGCCCAAAGTCAATATGTGCATGCATCTTCTGTACCCGTTTATATCTCAAATTCTGGCTCGAAACACCCGAAAATTCGATATTTTGCTGTCCCAGAAACGATCTGTACTCAGTGCTAGAATATTTGTTTTAAATATAGGCCCAAAACATAATAAAATCGATATTTTAGGTGCCCAAAGTCGATATCTCAAATTCAGGCCCAAAACACCCGAAAATTCGATATTTTGGAGTCCCAGAAGCGATTTGTACATGCCTACTCCTTGTTAGAGTATTTTCAAAATACAGGCAAAAAACATACTGAAAATCGATCTTTTAGGTGCCCAAAAGTCGATATGTGCAATTATATTCTGTACCCGTTTATATCTCAAATTCAAGCTCCAAACACCCTAAAATTCGATATTTTGGGGTCCCAGAAACGATCTGTACTCAGTGCTAGAATATTTTCAAAATATAGGCTCAAAACATGCTAAAAATCGATATTTTAAGTGTCCAAAGTCGATATGTGCATGCATCTTCTGTACCCGTTTATATCTCAAATTCAGGCTCAAAACACCCGAAAATTCGGTATTTTTGGTTCCGAATAGCGATCTGTACATGCCTACTCCTAGTTAGAATGTTTTTAAGATGCAGACCCAAAACATGCTAAAAATCTATATTTTAGGTGCCCAAAAGTCGATATGCGCATGCATCTTCAGTACCCGTTTATATCTCAAATTCAGGCTCAAAACACCCAAAAATTAGATATTTTGGGTTCCCAGAAGCGATCTGTACATGCATACTCTGTGTTAGAATATTTTCAAAATACAGGCCAAAAACATGTTGAAAATCGATATTTTAGGTGCCCAAAGTCGATATCTCAAATTCATGCCCAAAACACCCGCAAATTCGATATTTTCGGGTCCAAGAAGCGATCTGTACATGCCTACTCCGTGCTAGAGTATTTTCAAAATACAGGCCCAAAACATACTGAAAATCGATCTTTTAGGTGCCCAAAAGTCAATATGTGCATTCATCTTCTGTACCCGTTTATATCTCAAATTCAGGCTCCAAATACCCGAAAATTCGATATTTTGGGGTCCCAGAAGCGATCTGTACATGCCTACTCCGTGTTAGAGTATTTTCAAAATACAGGCCCAAAACATGCAAAAAATCAATATTTTAGGTGCCAAAGTCAATACGTGCAATTATCTTCTGTACCCGTTTATATCTCAAATTCAAGCTCCAAACACCCTAAAATTCGTTATTTTGGGGTCCCAGAAACGATTTGTACTCAGTGCTAGAATATTTTCAAAATATAGGCTCAAAACATGCTAATGATCGATATTTTAAGTGTCCAAAGTCGATGTGTGCATGCATCTTCTGTACCCGTTTATATCTCAAATTCAGCCTCAAAACACCCGAAAATTCGATATTTTGGGGTCCCAGAAACGATCTGTACTCAGTGCTAGAATATTTTCAAAATATAGGCCCAAAACATGCTAAAATCGATATTTTAGGTGCCCAAAGTCGATATCTCAAATTCAGGCCCAAAACACCCGAAAATTCGATATTTTGGGGTCCTTAAATCAATCTGTACATGCCTACTCAGATACAGGCCCAAAACATGCTGAAAATCGATATTTTAGGTGCCTAGAGTCAATATGTGTATGCATCTTCTGCACCCGTTTATATCCCAAATTCAACCTCAAAACAACCGAAAATTCAATATTCGTGGGTCCCAGAAGCAATCTGTACATGCCTACTCAGAGCTAGAATGTTTTCAAAATATAGGCTCAAAACATACTAATAATCGATATTTTAAGTGTCCAAAGTCTATATGTGCATGCATCTTCTGTACCCGTTTATATCTCAAATTCAGGCTCAAAACACACGAAAAATCGATATTTTGAGGTCCCAGACGCGATCTGTACATGCCTACTCCGTGTTAGAGTATTTTCAAAATACAGGCCCAAAACATGTTAAAAATTGATCTTTTAGGTGCCCAAAAGTCGATATGTGCATGCATCTTCTGTATCCGTTTATATCTCAAATTCAGGCTCCAAACACCCGAAAATTCGATAATTTTGGGTCCCATAAGCGATCTGTACATGCCTACTCAGTGCTAGAATGTTTTCAAAACATTGGCTGAAAACATGCCAAAAATCGATATTTTAAGTTTCCAAAGTCGATATGTGCATGTACCTTCTGTACACGTTTATATCTCAAATTCAGGCTCAAAACACCCGAAAATTCGGTATTTTTGGGTCCTAGAAGCGATCTGTACATGCCTACTCCTTGTTACAATGTTTTCAATATACAGACCCAAAACATGCTCAAAATCGATATTTTATGTGCCCAAAAGTCGATATGTGCATGCATCATCAGTACCCGTTTATATCACAAACTCAGGCTCAATACACCCGAAAATTTGATATTTTGATGTCCCAGAAGCGATCTGTACATGCCTACTCAGTGCTAGAATATTTTCAAAATATAGTCCCAAAACATGCAAAAAATTGATATTTTAGGTGCCCAACGTCGATATCTCAAAATCAGGCCCATAACACCCGAAAATTCGATATTTTGTGGTCCCAGAAGCGATTTGAGCATACCTACTCCGTGTTAGAGTATTTTTAAAATACAAGCCCAAAACATACTGAAAATCGATCTTTTAGGTGCCCAAAAGTCGATATGTGCATGCATCTTCTGTACCCGTTTATATCTCAAATTCAGGCTCCAAAAACCCGAAAATTCGATATTTTAGGGTCCCAAAAGCGATCTGTTCATGCATACACCGTGTTAGAGTATTTTCAATATACAGGCCCAAAACATGCTGAAAATCGAAATTTTTGGTGCCCAAGTCAATATGTGTATGCATCTTCTGCACCCGTTTATATCACAAATTCAACCTCAAAACACCCGAAAAATCGGTATTTTTGGGTCCTAGAAGCGATCTGTAAATGCCTACTCAGTGCTAGAATGTTTTCAAAATACAGGCCCTAAACATACTAAAAATCGACATTTTAAGTGTCCAAAGACAATATGTGCATGCATCTTCTGTACTCGTTAATATCTCAAATTCAGGCTCCAAACCCCCTAAAATTCGATATTTTGGGGTCCTTAATTAAAGCAATCTGTACATGCCTACTCAGATACAGGCCCAAAACATGCTGAAAATAGATATTTTAGGTGCCCAGAGTCAATATGTGTATGCATCTTCTGCACCCGTTTATATCCCAAGTTCAACCTCAAAACACCCGAAAATTCGATTTTTTCGGGGTCCCAGAAGCAATCTGTACGTGCCTACTCATTGCTAGAATGTTTTCAAAATATAGTTCCAAAACATGCTAAAAATCGATATTTTAAGTGCACAAAGTCGATATCTCAAATTCAGGCCCAAAACATTCGGAAATTCGATATTTTGGGGTCCCAGAAGCGATCTGTACATGGCTACTCCGTGGTAGAGTATTTTTATAATAGAGGCCCAAAACATACTGAAAAGCGATCTAATAGGTGCCCAAAAGTCGATATGTGCATGCATCTTCAGTACCCGAATATATCTCAAATTCAGGCTCAAAACACCCGAAAATTTGATATTTTGGGGTCCCAGAAGCGATCTGTACATGCCCACTCCGTGTTAGAGTATTTTCAAAATACTGGCCCAAAACATGCTGAAAATCGATATTTTAGGTGCCCAAAGTCAATATGTGCATGCATCTTCTGTACCCGTTATATCTCAAATTCAGCCTCAAAACACCCGAAAAATCGATATTTTCAGGGCCCAGAAGCGATCTGTACATGCCTACTTCGTGTTAGAGTATTTTCAAAATACGGGCCCAAAACATGTTAAAAACTGATCTTTTAGGTACCCAAAAGTCGATATGTGCATGCATCTTCTGTACCCGTTTATATCTCAAATTCAGGCTCCAAACACCCGAAAATTCGATATTTTTGGGTTCCATAAGCGATCTGTACATGCCTACTCAGTGCTAAAATGTTTTCAAAACATAGGCTGAAAACTTGCCAAAAATCGATATTTTAAGTTTCCAAAGTCGATATGTGCATGTACTTTCTGTACCCGTTTATATATCAAATTCAGGCTCAAAACACCCGAAAATTCGGTATTTTTGGGTCCTAGAAGCGATCTGTACATGCCTACTTTTGGTTAGAATGTTTTCAAGATACAGACCCAAAACATGCTCAAAATCGATATTTTAGGTGCCCAAAAGTCGATATGTGCATGCATCATCAGTACCCGTTTATATCTCAAATTCAGGCTCAAAACACCCGAAAATTCGATATTTTTGGGTCCTGGAAGCGATCTGTACATGCCTACTCCGTGTTAGAGTATTTTCAAAATACAGGCCAACAACTTGCTGAAAATCGATATTTTAGGTGCCCAAAGTCAATATGTGCATGCATCTTCTGCACCCGTTTATATCACAAATTCAGGCTCAATACACCCGAAAATTTGATATTTTGATGTCCCAGAAGCGATCTGTACATGCCTACTCAGTGCTAGAATATTTTCAAAATATAGTCCCAAAACATGCTAAAAATCGATATTTTAGGTGCCCAACGTCGATATCTCAAAATCAGGCCCAAAAAAACCCGAAAATTCGATATTTTGTGGTCCCAGAAGCGATTTGAGCATACCTACTCCGTGTTAGAGTATTTTTAAAATACAAGCCCAAAACATACTGAAAATCGATCTCTTAGGTGCCCAAAAGTCGATATGTGCATGCATCTTCTGTACCCGTTTATATCTCAAATTCAGGCTCCAAACAACCGAAAATTCGACATTATGGGGTCGCACAAGCGATCTGTACATGCCTACTCAGATACAGGCCGAAAACACGCTGAAAATCGAAATTTTAGGTGCCCAAAGTAAATATGTGTATGCATCTTCTTCACCCGTTTATATCCCAAATTCAACCTCAAAACACCCGAAAAATCGGTATTTTTGGGTCCTAGAAGCGATCTGTAAATGCCTACTCAGTGCTAGAATGTTTTCAAAATACAGGCCCTAAACATACTAAAAATCGACATTTTAAGTGTCCAAAGACAATATGTGCATGCATCTTCTGTACCCGTTAATATCTCAAATTCAGGCTCCAAACCCCCTAAAATTCGTTATTTTGGGGTCCTTAATTAAAGCAATCTGTACATGCCTACTCAGATACAGGCCCAAAACATGCTGAAAATAGATATTTTAGGTGCCCAGAGTCAATATGTGTATGCATCTTCTGCACCCGTTTATATCCCAAGTTCAACCTCAAAACACCCGAAAATTCGATATTTTCTGGGTCCCAGAAGCAATCTGTACGTGCCTACTCATTGCTAGAATGTTTTCAAAATATAGTTCCAAAACATGCTAAAAATCGATATTTTAAGTGCACAAAGTCGATATCTCAAATTCAGGCCCAAAACATTCGGAAATTCTATATTTTGGGGTCCCAGAAGCGATCTGTACATGGCTACTCCGTGGTAGAGTATTTTTATAATAGAGGCCCAAAACATATTGAAAAGCGATCTTTTAGGTGCCCAAAAGTCGATATGTGCATGCATCTTCAGTACCCGAATATATCTCAAATTCAGACTCAAAACACCCGAAAATTTGATATTTTGGGGTCCCAGAAGCGATCTGTACATGCCCACTCCGTGTTAGAGTATTTTCAAAATACTGGCCCAAAACATGCTGAAAATCGATATTTTAGGTGCCCAAAGTCAATATGTGCATGCATCTTCTGTACCCGTTTATATCTCAAATTCAGCCTCAAAACACCCGAAAAATCGATATTTTCAGGGCCCAGAAGCGATCTGTACATGCCTACTTCGTGTTAGAGTATTTTCAAAATACGGGCCCAAAACATGTTAAAAACTGATCTTTTAGGTACCCAAAAGTCGATATGTGCATGCATCTTCTGTACCCGTTTATATCTCAAATTCAGGCTCCAAACACCCGAAAATTTGATATTTTTGGGTTCCATAAGCGATCTGTACATGCCTACTCAGTGCTAAAATGTTTTCAAAACATAGGCTGAAAACATGCCAAAAATCGATATTTTAAGTTTCCAAAGTCGATATGTGCATGTACTTTCTGTACCCGTTTATATATCAAATTCAGGCTCAAAACACCCGAAAATTCGGTATTTTTGGGTCCTAGAAGCGATCTGTTCATGCATACACCGTGTTAGAGTATTTTCAATATACAGGCCCAAAACATGCTGAAAATCGAAATTTTTGGTGCCCCAAGTCAATATGTGTATGCATCTTCTGCACCCGTTTATATCACAAATTCAACCTCAAAACACCCGAAAAATCGGTATTTTTGGGTCCTAGAAGCGATCTGTACATGCCTACTCCTAGTTAGAATGGTTTCAAAATACAGGCCCAAAACATGCTGAAAATCGATTTTATAGGTGCCCAAAGTCAATATGTGTATGCATCTTCTGCACCCGCTTATATTTCAAATTCAACCTCAAAACACCCGAAAATTCGATATTTTTGGGTCCCAGAAGCGATCTGTACATGGCTACTCAGCGCTAGATTATTTTCAAACTATAGGCCCAAAACATGCTAAAAATCGATATTTTAAGGGCCCAAAGTCGATATCTCAAATTCAGTCCCAAAACACCCGTAAATTCGATATTTTGGGGCGCCAGAAGCAATCTGTACATGCCTACTCCGTGTTAGAGTATTTTCAAAATACAGGCCCAAAACATGGTGAAAATCGATATTTTAGGTGCCCAAAGTCAATATGTGTATGCATCTTCTGCACCCGTTTATATCTCAAATTCAGGCTCAAAACACTCGAAAATTCGATATTTTGGGTCCCAGAAGCGATCTGTACATGCCTACTCCGTGTTAGAGTATTTTCAAAATACAGGCAGAAAACATGCTGAAAATCGATATTTTTGGTGCCCAAAGTCAATATGTGCATGCATCTTCTGTACCCGTTTATATCTCAAATTCAGGCTCGAAACACCCGAAAATACGATATTTTGGGGTCCCAGAAACGATCTGTACTCAGTGCTAGAATATTTTCAAAATATAGGCCCAAAACATGCTAAAATCGATATTTTAGGTGCCCAAAGTCGATATCTCAAATTCAGGCCCAAAACACCCGAAAATTCGATATTTTGGGGTCCCAGAAGCGATCTGTACATGCCTACTCCGTGTTAGAGTATTTTTTAAAATACAGGCCCAAAACATTCTGAAAATCGATCTTTTAGGTGCCCAAAAGTCGATATTTGCATTCATCTTCTGTACCCGTTTATATCTCAAATTCAGGCTCCAAACCCCCTAAAATTCGATATTTTGGGGTCCTTAATTAAAGCAATCTGTACATGCCTACTCAGATACAGGCCCAAAACATGCTGAAAATAGATATTTTAGGTGCCCAGAGTCAATATGTGTATGCATCTTCTGCACCCGTTTATATCCCAAGTTCAACCTCAAAACACCCGAAAATTCGATTTTTTCGGGGTCCCAGAAGCAATCTGTACGTGCCTACTCATTGCTAGAATGTTTTCAAAATATAGTTCCAAAACATGCTAAAAATCGATATTTTAAGTGCACAAAGTCGATATCTCAAATTCAGGCCCAAAACATTCGGAAATTCGATATTTTGGGGTCCCAGAAGCGATCTGTACATGGCTACTCCGTGGTAGAGTATTTTTATAATAGAGGCCCAAAACATACTGAAAAGCGATCTAATAGGTGCCCAAAAGTCGATATGTGCATGCATCTTCAGTACCCGAATATATCTCAAATTCAGGCTCAAAACACCCGAAAATTTGATATTTTGGGGTCCCAGAAGCGATCTGTACATGCCCACTCCGTGTTAGAGTATTTTCAAAATACTGGCCCAAAACATGCTGAAAATCGATATTTTAGGTGCCCAAAGTCAATATGTGCATGCATCTTCTGTACCCGTTATATCTCAAATTCAGCCTCAAAACACCCGAAAAATCGATATTTTCAGGGCCCAGAAGCGATCTGTACATGCCTACTTCGTGTTAGAGTATTTTCAAAATACGGGCCCAAAACATGTTAAAAACTGATCTTTTAGGTACCCAAAAGTCGATATGTGCATGCATCTTCTGTACCCGTTTATATCTCAAATTCAGGCTCCAAACACCCGAAAATTCGATATTTTTGGGTTCCATAAGCGATCTGTACATGCCTACTCAGTGCTAAAATGTTTTCAAAACATAGGCTGAAAACTTGCCAAAAATCGATATTTTAAGTTTCCAAAGTCGATATGTGCATGTACTTTCTGTACCCGTTTATATATCAAATTCAGGCTCAAAACACCCGAAAATTCGGTATTTTTGGGTCCTAGAAGCGATCTGTACATGCCTACTTTTGGTTAGAATGTTTTCAAGATACAGACCCAAAACATGCTCAAAATCGATATTTTAGGTGCCCAAAAGTCGATATGTGCATGCATCATCAGTACCCGTTTATATCTCAAATTCAGGCTCAAAACACCCGAAAATTCGATATTTTTGAGTCCTGGAAGCGATCTGTACATGCCTACTCCGTGTTAGAGTATTTTCAAAATACAGGCCAACAACTTGCTGAAAATCGATATTTTAGGTGCCCAAAGTCAATATGTGCATGCATCTTCTGTACCCGTTTATATCACAAATTCAGGCTCAATACACCCGAAAATTTGATATTTTGATGTCCCAGAAGCGATCTGTACATGCCTACTCAGTGCTAGAATATTTTCAAAATATAGTCCCAAAACATGCTAAAAATCGATATTTTAGGTGCCCAACGTCGATATCTCAAAATCAGGCCCAAAAAAACCCGAAAATTCGATATTTTGTGGTCCCAGAAGCGATTTGAGCATACCTACTCCGTGTTAGAGTATTTTTAAAATACAAGCCCAAAACATACTGAAAATCGATCTCTTAGGTGCCCAAAAGTCGATATGTGCATGCATCTTCTGTACCCGTTTATATCTCAAATTCAGGCTCCAAACAACCGAAAATTCGACATTATGGGGTCGCACAAGCGATCTGTACATGCCTACTCAGATACAGGCCGAAAACACGCTGAAAATCGAAATTTTAGGTGCCCAAAGTAAATATGTGTATGCATCTTCTTCACCCGTTTATATCCCAAATTCAACCTCAAAACACCCGAAAAATCGGTATTTTTGGGTCCTAGAAGCGATCTGTACATGCCTACTCCTAGTTAGAATGGTTTCAAAATACAGGCCCAAAACATGCTGAAAATCGATTTTATAGGTGCCCAAAGTCAATATGTGTATGCATCTTCTGCACCCGCTTATATTTCAAATTCAACCTCAAAACACCCGAAAATTCGATATTTTTGGGTCCCAGAAGCGATCTGTACATGGCTACTCAGCGCTAGATTATTTTCAAACTATAGGCCCAAAACATGCTAAAAATCGATATTTTAAGGGCCCAAAGTCGATATCTCAAATTCAGTCCCAAAACACCCGTAAATTCGATATTTTGGGGCGCCAGAAGCAATCTGTACATGCCTACTCCGTGTTAGAGTATTTTCAAAATACAGGCCCAAAACATGGTGAAAATCGATATTTTAGGTGCCCAAAGTCAATATGTGTATGCATCTTCTGCACCCGTTTATATCTCAAATTCAGGCTCAAAACACTCGAAAATTCGATATTTTGGGTCCCAGAAGCGATCTGTACATGCCTACTCCGTGTTAGAGTATTTTCAAAATACAGGCAGAAAACATGCTGAAAATCGATATTTTTGGTGCCCAAAGTCAATATGTGCATGCATCTTCTGTACCCGTTTATATCTCAAATTCAGGCTCGAAACACCCGAAAATACGATATTTTGGGGTCCCAGAAACGATCTGTACTCAGTGCTAGAATATTTTCAAAATATAGGCCCAAAACATGCTAAAATCGATATTTTAGGTGCCCAAAGTCGATATCTCAAATTCAGGCCCAAAACACCCGAAAATTCGATATTTTGGGGTCCCAGAAGCGATCTGTACATGCCTACTCCGTGTTAGAGTATTTTTTAAAATACAGGCCCAAAACATTCTGAAAATCGATCTTTTAGGTGCCCAAAAGTCGATATTTGCATTCATCTTCTGTACCCGTTTATATCTCAAATTCAGGCTCCAAACCCCCTAAAATTCGATATTTTGGGGTCCTTAATTAAAGCAATCTGTACATGCCTACTCAGATACAGGCCCAAAACATGCTGAAAATAGATATTTTAGGTGCCCAGAGTCAATATGTGTATGCATCTTCTGCACCCGTTTATATCCCAAGTTCAACCTCAAAACACCCGAAAATTCGATTTTTTCGGGGTCCCAGAAGCAATCTGTACGTGCCTACTCATTGCTAGAATGTTTTCAAAATATAGTTCCAAAACATGCTAAAAATCGATATTTTAAGTGCACAAAGTCGATATCTCAAATTCAGGCCCAAAACATTCGGAAATTCGATATTTTGGGGTCCCAGAAGCGATCTGTACATGGCTACTCCGTGGTAGAGTATTTTTATAATAGAGGCCCAAAACATACTGAAAAGCGATCTAATAGGTGCCCAAAAGTCGATATGTGCATGCATCTTCAGTACCCGAATATATCTCAAATTCAGGCTCAAAACACCCGAAAATTTGATATTTTGGGGTCCCAGAAGCGATCTGTACATGCCCACTCCGTGTTAGAGTATTTTCAAAATACTGGCCCAAAACATGCTGAAAATCGATATTTTAGGTGCCCAAAGTCAATATGTGCATGCATCTTCTGTACCCGTTATATCTCAAATTCAGCCTCAAAACACCCGAAAAATCGATATTTTCAGGGCCCAGAAGCGATCTGTACATGCCTACTTCGTGTTAGAGTATTTTCAAAATACGGGCCCAAAACATGTTAAAAACTGATCTTTTAGGTACCCAAAAGTCGATATGTGCATGCATCTTCTGTACCCGTTTATATCTCAAATTCAGGCTCCAAACACCCGAAAATCCGATATTTTTGGGTTCCATAAGCGATCTGTACATGCCTACTCAGTGCTAAAATGTTTTCAAAACATAGGCTGAAAACTTGCCAAAAATCGATATTTTAAGTTTCCAAAGTCGATATGTGCATGTACTTTCTGTACCCGTTTATATATCAAATTCAGGCTCAAAACACCCGAAAATTCGGTATTTTTGGGTCCTAGAAGCGATCTGTACATGCCTACTTTTGGTTAGAATGTTTTCAAGATACAGACCCAAAACATGCTCAAAATCGATATTTTAGGTGCCCAAAAGTCGATATGTGCATGCATCATCAGTACCCGTTTATATCTCAAATTCAGGCTCAAAACACCCGAAAATTCGATATTTTTGAGTCCTGGAAGCGATCTGTACATGCCTACTCCGTGTTAGAGTATTTTCAAAATACAGGCCAACAACTTGCTGAAAATCGATATTTTAGGTGCCCAAAGTCAATATGTGCATGCATCTTCTGTACCCGTTTATATCACAAATTCAGGCTCAATACACCCGAAAATTTGATATTTTGATGTCCCAGAAGCGATCTGTACATGCCTACTCAGTGCTAGAATATTTTCAAAATATAGTCCCAAAACATGCTAAAAATCGATATTTTAGGTGCCCAACGTCGATATCTCAAAATCAGGCCCAAAAAAACCCGAAAATTCGATATTTTGTGGTCCCAGAAGCGATTTGAGCATACCTACTCCGTGTTAGAGTATTTTTAAAATACAAGCCCAAAACATACTGAAAATCGATCTCTTAGGTGCCCAAAAGTCGATATGTGCATGCATCTTCTGTACCCGTTTATATCTCAAATTCAGGCTCCAAACAACCGAAAATTCGACATTATGGGGTCGCACAAGCGATCTGTACATGCCTACTCAGATACAGGCCGAAAACACGCTGAAAATCGAAATTTTAGGTGCCCAAAGTAAATATGTGTATGCATCTTCTTCACCCGTTTATATCCCAAATTCAACCTCAAAACACCCGAAAAATCGGTATTTTTGGGTCCTAGAAGCGATCTGTAAATGCCTACTCAGTGCTAGAATGTTTTCAAAATACAGGCCCTAAACATACTAAAAATCGACATTTTAAGTGTCCAAAGACAATATGTGCATGCATCTTCTGTACCCGTTAATATCTCAAATTCAGGCTCCAAACCCCCTAAAATTCGTTATTTTGGGGTCCTTAATTAAAGCAATCTGTACATGCCTACTCAGATACAGGCCCAAAACATGCTGAAAATAGATATTTTAGGTGCCCAGAGTCAATATGTGTATGCATCTTCTGCACCCGTTTATATCCCAAGTTCAACCTCAAAACACCCGAAAATTCGATATTTTCTGGGTCCCAGAAGCAATCTGTACGTGCCTACTCATTGCTAGAATGTTTTCAAAATATAGTTCCAAAACATGCTAAAAATCGATATTTTAAGTGCACAAAGTCGATATCTCAAATTCAGGCCCAAAACATTCGGAAATTCTATATTTTGGGGTCCCAGAAGCGATCTGTACATGGCTACTCCGTGGTAGAGTATTTTTAAAATAGAGGCCCAAAACATATTGAAAAGCGATCTTTTAGGTGCCCAAAAGTCGATATGTGCATGCATCTTCAGTACCCGAATATATCTCAAATTCAGACTCAAAACACCCGAAAATTTGATATTTTGGGGTCCCAGAAGCGATCTGTACATGCCCACTCCGTGTTAGAGTATTTTCAAAATACTGGCCCAAAACATGCTGAAAATCGATATTTTAGGTGCCCAAAGTCAATATGTGCATGCATCTTCTGTACCCGTTTATATCTCAAATTCAGCCTCAAAACACCCGAAAAATCGATATTTTCAGGGCCCAGAAGCGATCTGTACATGCCTACTTCGTGTTAGAGTATTTTCAAAATACGGGCCCAAAACATGTTAAAAACTGATCTTTTAGGTACCCAAAAGTCGATATGTGCATGCATCTTCTGTACCCGTTTATATCTCAAATTCAGGCTCCAAACACCCGAAAATTTGATATTTTTGGGTTCCATAAGCGATCTGTACATGCCTACTCAGTGCTAAAATGTTTTCAAAACATAGGCTGAAAACATGCCAAAAATCGATATTTTAAGTTTCCAAAGTCGATATGTGCATGTACTTTCTGTACCCGTTTATATATCAAATTCAGGCTCAAAACACCCGAAAATTCGGTATTTTTGGGTCCTAGAAGCGATCTGTTCATGCATACACCGTGTTAGAGTATTTTCAATATACAGGCCCAAAACATGCTGAAAATTGAAATTTTTGGTGCCCCAAGTCAATATGTGTATGCATCTTCTGCACCCGTTTATATCACAAATTCAACCTCAAAACACCCGAAAAATCGGTATTTTTGGGTCCTAGAAGCGATCTGTACATGCCTACTCCTAGTTAGAATGGTTTCAAAATACAGGCCCAAAACATGCTGAAAATCGATTTTATAGGTGCCCAAAGTCAATATGTGTATGCATCTTCTGCACCCGCTTATATTTCAAATTCAACCTCAAAACACCCGAAAATTCGATATTTTTGGGTCCCAGAAGCGATCTGTACATGGCTACTCAGCGCTAGATTATTTTCAAACTATAGGCCCAAAACATGCTAAAAATCGATATTTTAAGGGCCCAAAGTCGATATCTCAAATTCAGTCCCAAAACACCCGTAAATTCGATATTTTGGGGCGCCAGAAGCAATCTGTACATGCCTACTCCGTGTTAGAGTATTTTCAAAATACAGGCCCAAAACATGGTGAAAATCGATATTTTAGGTGCCCAAAGTCAATATGTGTATGCATCTTCTGCACCCGTTTATATCTCAAATTCAGGCTCAAAACACTCGAAAATTCGATATTTTGGGTCCCAGAAGCGATCTGTACATGCCTACTCCGTGTTAGAGTATTTTCAAAATACAGGCAGAAAACATGCTGAAAATCGATATTTTTGGTGCCCAAAGTCAATATGTGCATGCATCTTCTGTACCCGTTTATATCTCAAATTCAGGCTCGAAACACCCGAAAATTCGATATTTTGGGGTCCCAGAAGCGATCTGTACATGCCTACTCCGTGTTAGAGTATTTTTTAAAATACAGGCCCAAAACATACTGAAAATCGATCTTTTAGGTGCCCAAAAGTCGATATTTGCATTCATCTTCTGTACCCGTTTATATCTCAAATTCAGGCTCCAAACCCCCTAAAATTCGATATTTTGGGGTCCTTAATTAAAGCAATCTGTACATGCCTACTCAGATACAGGCCCAAAACATGCTGAAAATAGATATTTTAGGTGCCCAGAGTCAATATGTGTATGCATCTTCTGCACCCGTTTATATCCCAAGTTCAACCTCAAAACACCCGAAAATTCGATTTTTTCGGGGTCCCAGAAGCAATCTGTACGTGCCTACTCATTGCTAGAATGTTTTCAAAATATAGTTCCAAAACATGCTAAAAATCGATATTTTAAATGCACAAAGTCGATATCTCAAATTCAGGCCCAAAACATTCGGAAATTCGATATTTTGGGGTCCCAGAAGCGATCTGTACATGGCTACTCCGTGGTAGAGTATTTTTATAATAGAGGCCCAAAACATACTGAAAAGCGATCTAATAGGTGCCCAAAAGTCGATATGTGCATGCATCTTCAGTACCCGAATATATCTCAAATTCAGGCTCAAAACACCCGAAAATTTGATATTTTGGGGTCCCAGAAGCGATCTGTACATGCCCACTCCGTGTTAGAGTATTTTCAAAATACTGGCCCAAAACATGCTGAAAATCGATATTTTAGGTGCCCAAAGTCAATATGTGCATGCATCTTCTGTACCCGTTATATCTCAAATTCAGCCTCAAAACACCCGAAAAATCGATATTTTCAGGGCCCAGAAGCGATCTGTACATGCCTACTTCGTGTTAGAGTATTTTCAAAATACGGGCCCAAAACATGTTAAAAACTGATCTTTTAGGTACCCAAAAGTCGATATGTGCATGCATCTTCTGTACCCGTTTATATCTCAAATTCAGGCTCCAAACACCCGAAAATTCGATATTTTTGGGTTCCATAAGCGATCTGTACATGCCTACTCAGTGCTAAAATGTTTTCAAAACATAGGCTGAAAACTTGCCAAAAATCGATATTTTAAGTTTCCAAAGTCGATATGTGCATGTACTTTCTGTACCCGTTTATATATCAAATTCAGGCTCAAAACACCCGAAAATTCGGTATTTTTGGGTCCTAGAAGCGATCTGTACATGCCTACTTTTGGTTAGAATGTTTTCAAGATACAGACCCAAAACATGCTCAAAATCGATATTTTAGGTGCCCAAAAGTCGATATGTGCATGCATCATCAGTACCCGTTTATATCTCAAATTCAGGCTCAAAACACCCGAAAATTCGATATTTTTGGGTCCTGGAAGCGATCTGTACATGCCTACTCCGTGTTAGAGTATTTTCAAAATACAGGCCAACAACTTGCTGAAAATCGATATTTTAGGTGCCCAAAGTCAATATGTGCATGCATCTTCTGTACCCGTTTATATCACAAATTCAGGCTCAATACACCCGAAAATTTGATATTTTGATGTCCCAGAAGCGATCTGTACATGCCTACTCAGTGCTAGAATATTTTCAAAATATAGTCCCAAAACATGCTAAAAATCGATATTTTAGGTGCCCAACGTCGATATCTCAAAATCAGGCCCAAAAAAACCCGAAAATTCGATATTTTGTGGTCCCAGAAGCGATTTGAGCATACCTACTCCGTGTTAGAGTATTTTTAAAATACAAGCCCAAAACATGCTGAAAATCGATCTCTTAGGTGCCCAAAAGTCGATATGTGCATGCATCTTCTGTACCCGTTTATATCTCAAATTCAGGCTCCAAACAACCGAAAATTCGACATTATGGGGTCGCACAAGCGATCTGTACATGCCTACTCAGATACAGGCCGAAAACACGCTGAAAATCGAAATTTTAGGTGCCCAAAGTAAATATGTGTATGCATCTTCTTCACCCGTTTATATCCCAAATTCAACCTCAAAACACCCGAAAAATCGGTATTTTTGGGTCCTAGAAGCGATCTGTAAATGCCTACTCAGTGCTAGAATGTTTTCAAAATACAGGCCATAAACATACTAAAAATCGACATTTTAAGTGTCCAAAGACAATATGTGCATGCATCTTCTGTACCCGTTAATATCTCAAATTCAGGCTCCAAACCCACTAAAATTCGATATTTTGGGGTCCTTAATTAAAGCAATCTGTACATGCCTACTCAGATACAGGCCCAAAACATGCTGAAAATAGATATTTTAGGTGCCCAGAGTCAATATGTGTATGCATCTTCTGCACCCGTTTATATCCCAAGTTCAACCTCAAAACACCCGAAAATTCGATATTTTCTGGGTCCCAGAAGCAATCTGTACGTGCCTACTCATTGCTAGAATGTTTTCAAAATATAGTTCCAAAACATGCTAAAAATCGATATTTTAAGTGCACAAAGTCGATATCTCAAATTCAGGCCCAAAACATTCGGAAATTCTATATTTTGGGGTCCCAGAAGCGATCTGTACATGGCTACTCCGTGGTAGAGTATTTTTATAATAGAGGCCCAAAACATATTGAAAAGCGATCTTTTAGGTGCCCAAAAGTCGATATGTGCATGCATCTTCAGTACCCGAATATATCTCAAATTCAGACTCAAAACACCCGAAAATTTGATATTTTGGGGTCCCAGAAGCGATCTGTACATGCCCACTCCGTGTTAGAGTATTTTCAAAATACTGGCCCAAAACATGCTGAAAATCGATATTTTAGGTGCCCAAAGTCAATATGTGCATGCATCTTCTGTACCCGTTTATATCTCAAATTCAGCCTCAAAACACCCGAAAAATCGATATTTTCAGGGCCCAGAAGCGATCTGTACATGCCTACTTCGTGTTAGAGTATTTTCAAAATACGGGCCCAAAACATGTTAAAAACTGATCTTTTAGGTACCCAAAAGTCGATATGTGCATGCATCTTCTGTACCCGTTTATATCTCAAATTCAGGCTCCAAACACCCGAAAATTTGATATTTTTGGGTTCCATAAGCGATCTGTACATGCCTACTCAGTGCTAAAATGTTTTCAAAACATAGGCTGAAAACATGCCAAAAATCGATATTTTAAGTTTCCAAAGTCGATATGTGCATGTACTTTCTGTACCCGTTTATATATCAAATTCAGGCTCAAAACACCCGAAAATTCGGTATTTTTTGGTCCTAGAAGCGATCTGTACATGCCTACTCCTAGTTAGAATGTTTTCAAAATACAGGCCCAAAACATGCTAAAAATCGATATTATAGGTGCATAAATGCCAATATGTGTATGCATCTTCTGCACCCGTTTATATCTCAAATTCAACCTCAAAACACCCGAAAATTCGATATTTTTGGGTCCCAGAAGCGATCTGTACATGGCTACTCAGCGCTAGATTATTTTCAAACTATAGGCCCAAAACATGCTAAAAATCGATATTTTAGGGGCCCAAAGTCGATATCTCAAATTCAGTCCCAAAACACCCGAAAATTCGATATTTTGTGGTCCCAGAAGCGATTTGAGCATACCTACTCCGTGTTAGAGTATTTTTAAAAAACAAGCCCAAAACATACTGAAAATCGATCTTTTAGGTGCCCAAAAGTCGATATGTGCATGCATCTTCTGTACCCGTTTATATCTCAAATTCAGGCTCCCAAAACCCGAAAATTCGTTATTTTAGGGTCCCAGAACTGATTTGATCATGCATACACCGTGTTAGAGTATTTTCAATATACAGGCCCAAAACATGCTGAAAATCGAAATTTTAGGTGCCCAATGTCAATATGTGTATGCATCTTCTGCACCCGTTTATATCTCAAATTCAGGCTCAAAACACTCGAAAATTCGATATTTTGGGTCCCAGAAGCGATGTGTACATGCCTACTCCGTGTTAGAGTATTTTCAAAATACAGGCCTAAAACATGCTGAAAATCGATATTTTAGGTGTACAAAGTCAATATGTGCATGCATCTTCTGTACCCGTTTATATCTCAAATTCAGGCTCGAAACACCCGAAAATACGATATTTTGGGGTCCCAGAAACGATCTGTACTCAGTGCTAGAATATTTTCAAAATATAGGCCCAAAACATGCTAAAATCGGTATTTTAGGTGCCCAAAGTCGATATCTCAAATTCAGGCCCAAAACACCTGAAAATTCGATATTTTGGGGTCCCAGAAGCGATTTGTACATGCCTACTCCGTGTTAGAGTATTTTTTAAAATACAGGCCCAAAACATACTGAAAATCGATCTTTTAGGTGCCCAAAAGTCGATATGTGCATTCATCTTCTGTACCCGTTCATATCTCAAATTCAGGCTCCAAACCCCCTAAAATTCGATATTTTGGGGTCCTTAATTAAAGCAATCTGTACATGCCTACTCAGATACAGGCCCAAAACATGCTGAAAATAGATATTTTAGGTGCCCAGAGTCAATATGTGTATGCATCTTCTGCACCCGTTTATATCCCAAGTTCAACCTCAAAACACCCGAAAATTCGATATTTTGGGGTCCCAGAAGCGATCTGTACGTGCCTACTCATTACTAGAATGTTTTCAAAATATAGTTCCAAAACATGCTAAAAATCGATATTTTAAGTGCACAAAGTCGATATCTCAAATTCAAGCCCAAAACATTCGGAAATTCGATATTTTGGGGTCCCAGAAGCGATCTGTACATGGCTACTCCGTGGTAGAGTATTTTTAAAATAGAGGCCCAAAACATACTGAAAATCGATCTTTTAGGTGCCCAAAAGTCGATATGTGCATGCATCTTCGGTACCCGTATATATCTCAAATTCAGGCTCAAAACACCCAAAAATTCGATATTTTGGGGTCCCAGAAGCGATCTGTACATGCCTACTCCGTGTTAGAGTATTTTCAAAATACTGGCCCAAAACATGCTGAAAATCGATATTTTAGGTGCCCAAAGTCAATATGTGCATGCATCTTCTGTACCCGTTTATATCTCAAATTCAGCCTCAAAACACCCGAAAAATCGATATTTTCAGATCCCAGAAGCGATCTGTACATGCCTACTTCGTGTTAGAGTATTTACAAAATACAGGCCCAAAACATGTTAAAAATTGATCTTTTAGGTGCCCAAAAGTCGATATGTGCATGCATCTTTTGTACACGTTTATATCTCAAATTCAGGCTCCAAACACCCGAAAATTCGATATTTTTGGGTTCCAGAAGCGATCTGTACATGCCTACTCAGTGCTAAAATGTTTTCAAAATATAGGCTGAAAACATGCTCAAAATCGATATTTTATGTGCCCAAAAGTCGATATGTGCATGCATCATCAGTACCCGTTTATATCTCAAATTCAGGCTCAAAACACCCGAAAATTCGATATTTTTGGATCCTGGAAGCGATCTGTACATGCCTACTCCGTGTTAGAGTATTTTCAAAATACAGGCCTAAAACATGCAGAAAATCAATATTTTAGGTGCCCAAAGTCAATATGTGCATGCATCTTCTGTACCCGTTTATATCTCAAATTCTGGCTCGAAACACCCGAAAATTCGATATTTTGCTGTCCCAGAAACGATCTGTACTCAGTGCTAGAATATTTGTTTTAAATATAGGCCCAAAACATAATAAAATCGATATTTTAGGTGCCCAAAGTCGATATCTCAAATTCAGGCCCAAAACACCCGAAAATTCGATATTTTGGGGTCCCAGAAGCGATTTGTACATGCCTACTCCTTGTTAGAGTATTTTCAAAATACAGGCAAAAAACATACTGAAAATCGATCTTTTAGGTGCCCAAAAGTCGATATGTGCAATTATATTCTGTACCCGTTTATATCTCAAATTCAAGCTCCAAACACCCTAAAATTCGATATTTTGGGGTCCCAGAAACGATCTGTACTCAGTGCTAGAATATTTTCAAAATATAGGCTCAAAACATGCTAAAAATCGATATTTTAAGTGTCCAAAGTCGATATGTGCATGCATCTTCTGTACCCGTTTATATCTCAAATTCAGGCTCAAAACACCCGAAAATTCGGTATTTTTGGGTCCGAATAGCGATCTGTACATGCCTACTCCTAGTTAGAATGTTTTTAAGATGCAGACCCAAAACATGCTAAAAATCTATATTTTAGGTGCCCAAAAGTCGATATGCGCATGCATCTTCAGTACCCGTTTATATCTCAAATTCAGGCTCAAAACACCCAAAAATTAGATATTTTGGGTTCCCAGAAGCGATCTGTACATGCATACTCTGTGTTAGAATATTTTCAAAATACAGGCCAAAAACATGTTGAAAATCGATATTTTAGGTGCCCAAAGTCGATATCTCAAATTCATGCCCAAAACACCCGCAAATTCGATATTTTCGGGTCCAAGAAGCGATCTGTACATGCCTACTCCGTGCTAGAGTATTTTCAAAATACAGGCCCAAAACATACTGAAAATCGATCTTTTAGGTGCCCAAAAGTCAATATGTGCATTCATCTTCTGTACCCGTTTATATCTCAAATTCAGGCTCCAAATACCCGAAAATTCGATATTTTGGGATCCCAGAAGCGATCTGTACATGCCTACTCCGTGTAAGAGTATTTTCAAAATACAGGCCCAAAACATGCAAAAAATCAATATTTTAGGTGCCAAAGTCAATACGTGCAATTATCTTCTGTACCCGTTTATATCTCAAATTCAAGCTCCAAACACCCTAAAATTCGTTATTTTGGGGTCCCAGAAACGATTTGTACTCAGTGCTAGAATATTTTCAAAATATAGGCTCAAAACATGCTAATGATCGATATTTTAAGTGTCCAAAGTCGATGTGTGCATGCATCTTCTGTACCCGTTTATATCTCAAATTCAGCCTCAAAACACCCGAAAATTCGATATTTTGGGGTCCCAGAAACGATCTGTACTCAGTGCTAGAATATTTTCAAAATATAGGCCCAAAACATGCTAAAATCGATATTTTAGGTGCCCAAAGTCGATATCTCAAATTCAGGCCCAAAACACCCGAAAATTCGATATTTTGGGGTCCTTAAATCAATCTGTACATGCCTACTCAGATACAGGCCCAAAACATGCTGAAAATCGATATTTTAGGTGCCTAGAGTCAATATGTGTATGCATCTTCTGCACCCGTTTATATCCCAAATTCAACCTCAAAACAACCGAAAATTCAATATTCGTGGGTCCCAGAAGCAATCTGTACATGCCTACTCAGAGCTAGAATGTTTTCAAAATATAGGCTCAAAACATACTAATAATCGATATTTTAAGTGTCCAAAGTCTATATGTGCATGCATCTTCTGTACCCGTTTATATCTCAAATTCAGGCTCAAAACACACGAAAAATCGATATTTTGAGGTCCCAGACGCGATCTGTACATGCCTACTCCGTGTTAGAGTATTTTCAAAATACAGGCCCAAAACATGTTAAAAATTGATCTTTTAGGTGCCCAAAAGTCGATATGTGCATGCATCTTCTGTATCCGTTTATATCTCAAATTCAGGCTCCAAACACCCGAAAATTCGATAATTTTGGGTCCCATAAGCGATCTGTACATGCCTACTCAGTGCTAGAATGTTTTCAAAACATTGGCTGAAAACATGCCAAAAATCGATATTTTAAGTTTCCAAAGTCGATATGTGCATGTACCTTCTGTACACGTTTATATCTCAAATTCAGGCTCAAAACACCCGAAAATTCGGTATTTTTGGGTCCTAGAAGCGATCTGTACATGCCTACTCCTTGTTACAATGTTTTCAATATACAGACCCAAAACATGCTCAAAATCGATATTTTATGTGCCCAAAAGTCGATATGTGCATGCATCATCAGTACCCGTTTATATCACAAACTCAGGCTCAATACACCCGAAAATTTGATATTTTGATGTCCCAGAAGCGATCTGTACATGCCTACTCAGTGCTAGAATATTTTCAAAATATAGTCCCAAAACATGCAAAAAATTGATATTTTAGGTGCCCAACGTCGATATCTCAAAATCAGGCCCATAACACCCGAAAATTCGATATTTTGTGGTCCCAGAAGCGATTTGAGCATACCTACTCCGTGTTAGAGTATTTTTAAAATACAAGCCCAAAACATACTGAAAATCGATCTTTTAGGTGCCCAAAAGTCGATATGTGCATGCATCTTCTGTACCCGTTTATATCTCAAATTCAGGCTCCAAAAACCCGAAAATTCGATATTTTAGGGTCCCAAAAGCGATCTGTTCATGCATACACCGTGTTAGAGTATTTTCAATATACAGGCCCAAAACATGCTGAAAATCGAAATTTTTGGTGCCCAAGTCAATATGTGTATGCATCTTCTGCACCCGTTTATATCCCAAATTCAACCTCAAAACACCCGAAAAATCGGTATTTTTGGGTCCTAGAAGCGATCTGTACATGCCTACTCCTAGTTAGAATGTTTTCAAAATACAGGCCCAAAACATGCTGAAAATCGATATTATAGGTGCCCAAAGTCAATATGTGTATGCATCTTCTGCACCCGCTTATATTTCAAATTCAACCTCAAAACACCCGAAAATTCGATATTTTTGGGTCACAGAAGCGATCTGTACATGGCTACTCAGCGCTAGATTATTTTCAAACTATAGGCCCAAAACATGCTAAAAATTGATATTTTAGGGGCCCAAAGTCGATATCTCAAATTCAGTCCCAAAACACCCGTAAATTCGATATTTTGGGGCGCCAGAAGCAATCTGTACATGCCTACTCCGTGTTAGAGTATTTTCAAAATACAGGCCCAAAACATGGTGAAAATCGATATTTTAGGTGCCCAAAGTCAATATGTGTATGCATCTTCTGCACTCGTTTATATCTCAAATTCAGGCTCAAAACACTCGAAAATTCGATATTTTGGGTCCCAGAAGCGATCTGTACATGCCTACTCCGTGTTAGAGTATTTTCAAAATACAGGCAGAAAACATGCTGAAAATCGATATTTTTGGTGCCCAAAGTCAATATGTGCATGCATCTTCTGTACCCGTTTATATCTCAAATTCAGGCTCGAAACACCCGAAAATACGATATTTTGGGGTCCCAGAAACGATCTGTACTCAGTGCTAGAATATTTTCAAAATATAGGCCCAAAACATGCTAAAATCGATATTTTAGGTGCCCAAAGTCGATATCTCAAATTCAGGCCCAAAACACCCGAAAATTCGATATTTTGGGGTCCCAGAAGCGATCTGTACATGCCTACTCCGTGTTAGAGTATTTTTTAAAATACAGGCCCAAAACATACTGAAAATCGATCTTTTAGGTGCCCAAAAGTCGATATTTGCATTCATCTTCTGTACCCGTTTATATCTCAAATTCAGGCTCCAAACCCCCTAAAATTCGATATTTTGGGGTCCTTAATTAAAGCAATCTGTACATGCCTACTCAGATACAGGCCCAAAACATGCTGAAAATAGATATTTTAGGTGCCCAGAGTCAATATGTGTATGCATCTTCTGCACCCGTTTATATCCCAAGTTCAACCTCAAAACACCCGAAAATTCGATATTTTCGGGGTCCCAGAAGCAATCTGTACGTGCCTACTCATTGCTAGAATGTTTTCAAAATATAGTTCCAAAACATGCTAAAAATCGATATTTTAAGTGCACAAAGTCGATATCTCAAATTCAGGCCCAAAACATTCGGAAATTCGATATTTTGGGGTCCCAGAAGCGATCTGTACATGGCTACTCCGTGGTAGAGTATTTTTATAATAGAGGCCCAAAGCATACTGAAAAGCGATCTTTTAGGTGCCCAAAAGTCGATATGTGCATGCATCTTCAGTACCCGAATATATCTCAAATTCAGGCTCAAAACACCCGAAAATTTGATATTTTGGGGTCCCAGAAGCGATCTGTACATGCCCACTCCGTGTTAGAGTATTTTCAAAATACTGGCCCAAAACATGCTGAAAATCGATATTTTAGGTGCCCAAAGTCAATATGTGCATGCATCTTCTGTACCCGTTTATATCTCAAATTCAGCCTCAAAACACCCGAAAAATCGATATTTTCAGTGCCCAGAAGCGATCTGTACATGCCTACTTCGTGTTAGAGTATTTTCAAAATACGGGCCCAAAACATGTTAAAAACTTATCTTTTAGGTACCCAAAAGTCGATATGTGCATGCATCTTCTGTACCCGTTTATATCTCAAATTCAGGCTCCAAACACCCGAAAATTCGATATTTTTGGGTTCCATAAGCGATCTGTACATGCCTACTCAGTGCTAAAATGTTTTCAAAACATAGGCTGAAAACATGCCAAAAATCGATATTTTAAGTTTCCAAAGTCGATATGTGCATGTACTTTCTGTACCCGTTTATATATCAAATTCAGGCTCAAAACACCCGAAAATTCGGTATTTTTGGGTCCTAGAAGCGATCTGTTCATGCATACACCGTGTTAGAGTATTTTCAATATACAGGCCCAAAACATGCTGAAAATCGAAATTTTTGGTGCCCCAAGTCAATATGTGTATGCATCTTCTGCACCCGTTTATATCACAAATTCAACCTCAAAACACCCGAAAAATCGGTATTTTTGGGTCCTAGAAGCGATCTGTACATGCCTACTCCTAGTTAGAATGGTTTCAAAATACAGGCCCAAAACATGCTGAAAATCGATTTTATAGGTGCCCAAAGTCAATATGTGTATGCATCTTCTGCACCCGCTTATATTTCAAATTCAACCTCAAAACACCCGAAAATTCGATATTTTTGGGTCCCAGAAGCGATCTGTACATGGCTACTCAGCGCTAGATTATTTTCAAACTATAGGCCCAAAACATGCTAAAAATCGATATTTTAAGGGCCCAAAGTCGATATCTCAAATTCAGTCCCAAAACACCCGTAAATTCGATATTTTGGGGCGCCAGAAGCAATCTGTACATGCCTACTCCGTGTTAGAGTATTTTCAAAATACAGGCCCAAAACATGGTGAAAATCGATATTTTAGGTGCCCAAAGTCAATATGTGTATGCATCTTCTGCACCCGTTTATATCTCAAATTCAGGCTCAAAACACTCGAAAATTCGATATTTTGGGTCCCAGAAGCGATCTGTACATGCCTACTCCGTGTTAGAGTATTTTCAAAATACAGGCAGAAAACATGCTGAAAATCGATATTTTTGGTGCCCAAAGTCAATATGTGCATGCATCTTCTGTACCCGTTTATATCTCAAATTCAGGCTCGAAACACCCGAAAATACGATATTTTGGGGTCCCAGAAACGATCTGTACTCAGTGCTAGAATATTTTCAAAATATAGGCCCAAAACATGCTAAAATCGATATTTTAGGTGCCCAAAGTCGATATCTCAAATTCAGGCCCAAAACACCCGAAAATTCGATATTTTGGGGTCCCAGAAGCGATCTGTACATGCCTACTCCGTGTTAGAGTATTTTTTAAAATACAGGCCCAAAACATACTGAAAATCGATCTTTTAGGTGCCCAAAAGTCGATATTTGCATTCATCTTCTGTACCCGTTTATATCTCAAATTCAGGCTCCAAACCCCCTAAAATTCGATATTTTGGGGTCCTTAATTAAAGCAATCTGTACATGCCTACTCAGATACAGGCCCAAAACATGCTGAAAATAGATATTTTAGGTGCCCAGAGTCAATATGTGTATGCATCTTCTGCACCCGTTTATATCCCAAGTTCAACCTCAAAACACCCGAAAATTCGATTTTTTCGGGGTCCCAGAAGCAATCTGTACGTGCCTACTCATTGCTAGAATGTTTTCAAAATATAGTTCCAAAACATGCTAAAAATCGATATTTTAAGTGCACAAAGTCGATATCTCAAATTCAGGCCCAAAACATTCGGAAATTCGATATTTTGGGGTCCCAGAAGCGATCTGTACATGGCTACTCCGTGGTAGAGTATTTTTATAATAGAGGCCCAAAACATACTGAAAAGCGATCTAATAGGTGCCCAAAAGTCGATATGTGCATGCATCTTCAGTACCCGAATATATCTCAAATTCAGGCTCAAAACACCCGAAAATTTGATATTTTGGGGTCCCAGAAGCGATCTGTACATGCCCACTCCGTGTTAGAGTATTTTCAAAATACTGGCCCAAAACATGCTGAAAATCGATATTTTAGGTGCCCAAAGTCAATATGTGCATGCATCTTCTGTACCCGTTATATCTCAAATTCAGCCTCAAAACACCCGAAAAATCGATATTTTCAGGGCCCAGAAGCGATCTGTACATGCCTACTTCGTGTTAGAGTATTTTCAAAATACGGGCCCAAAACATGTTAAAAACTGATCTTTTAGGTACCCAAAAGTCGATATGTGCATGCATCTTCTGTACCCGTTTATATCTCAAATTCAGGCTCCAAACACCCGAAAATTCGATATTTTTGGGTTCCATAAGCGATCTGTACATGCCTACTCAGTGCTAAAATGTTTTCAAAACATAGGCTGAAAACTTGCCAAAAATCGATATTTTAAGTTTCCAAAGTCGATATGTGCATGTACTTTCTGTACCCGTTTATATATCAAATTCAGGCTCAAAACACCCGAAAATTCGGTATTTTTGGGTCCTAGAAGCGATCTGTACATGCCTACTTTTGGTTAGAATGTTTTCAAGATACAGACCCAAAACATGCTCAAAATCGATATTTTAGGTGCCCAAAAGTCGATATGTGCATGCATCATCAGTACCCGTTTATATCTCAAATTCAGGCTCAAAACACCCGAAAATTCGATATTTTTGGGTCCTGGAAGCGATCTGTACATGCCTACTCCGTGTTAGAGTATTTTCAAAATACAGGCCAACAACTTGCTGAAAATCGATATTTTAGGTGCCCAAAGTCAATATGTGCATGCATCTTCTGTACCCGTTTATATCACAAATTCAGGCTCAATACACCCGAAAATTTGATATTTTGATGTCCCAGAAGCGATCTGTACATGCCTACTCAGTGCTAGAATATTTTCAAAATATAGTCCCAAAACATGCTAAAAATCGATATTTTAGGTGCCCAAAGTCGATATCTCAAAATCAGGCCCAAAAAACCCGAAAATTCGATATTTTGTGGTCCCAGAAGCGATTTGAGCATACCTACTCCGTGTTAGAGTATTTTTAAAATACAAGCCCAAAACATACTGAAAATCGATCTCTTAGGTGCCCAAAAGTCGATATGTGCATGCATCTTCTGTACCCGTTTATATCTCAAATTCAGGCTCCAAACAACCGAAAATTCGACATTATGGGGTCGCACAAGCGATCTGTACATGCCTACTCAGATACAGGCCGAAAACACGCTGAAAATCGAAATTTTAGGTGCCCAAAGTAAATATGTGTATGCATCTTCTTCACCCGTTTATATCCCAAATTCAACCTCAAAACACCCGAAAAATCGGTATTTTTGGGTCCTAGAAGCGATCTGTAAATGCCTACTCAGTGCTAGAATGTTTTCAAAATACAGGCCCTAAACATACTAAAAATCGACATTTTAAGTGTCCAAAGACAATATGTGCATGCATCTTCTGTACCCGTTAATATCTCAAATTCAGGCTCCAAACCCCCTAAAATTCGATATTTTGGGGTCCTTAATTAAAGCAATCTGTACATGCCTACTCAGATACAGGCCCAAAACATGCTGAAAATAGATATTTTAGGTGCCCAGAGTCAATATGTGTATGCATCTTCTGCACCCGTTTATATCCCAAGTTCAACCTCAAAACACCCGAAAATTCGATTTTTTCGGGGTCCCAGAAGCAATCTGTACGTGCCTACTCATTGCTAGAATGTTTTCAAAATATAGTTCCAAAACATGCTAAAAATCGATATTTTAAGTGCACAAAGTCGATATCTCAAATTCAGGCCCAAAACATTCGGAAATTCTATATTTTGGGGTCCCAGAAGCGATCTGTACATGGCTACTCCGTGGTAGAGTATTTTTATAATAGAGGCCCAAAACATATTGAAAAGCGATCTTTTAGGTGCCCAAAAGTCGATATGTGCATGCATCTTCAGTACCCGAATATATCTCAAATTCAGACTCAAAACACCCGAAAATTTGATATTTTGGGGTCCCAGAAGCGATCTGTACATGCCCACTCCGTGTTAGAGTATTTTCAAAATACTGGCCCAAAACATGCTGAAAATCGATATTTTAGGTGCCCAAAGTCAATATGTGCATGCATCTTCTGTACCCGTTTATATCTCAAATTCAGCCTCAAAACACCCGAAAAATCGGTATTTTTGGGTCCTAGAAGCGATCTGTACATGCCTACTCCTAGTCAGAATGTTTTCAAAATACAGGCCCAAAACATGCTGAAAATCGATACTATAGGTGCCCAAAGTCAATATGTGTATGCATCTTCTGCACCCGTTTATATCCCAAATTCAACCTCAAAAGACCCGAAAATTCGATATTTTTGGGTCCCAGAAGCGATCTCTACATGCCTACTCAGTGCTAGAATGTTTTCAAAATATAGGCTCAAAACATTCTAAAAATCGATATTATAAGTGTCCAAAGTCGATATGTGCATGTACCTTTTGTACCCGTTTAATCTCAAATTCAACCTCAAAACACCCGAAAATTCGATATTTTTGGGTCCTAGAAGCGATATGTACATGCCTACTCCTAATTAGAATGTTTTCAAGATACAAACGCAAAACATGCTCAAAATCGATATTTTGGGTTCCCAAAAGTCGATATGTGCATACATCTTCAGTACCCGTTTAAATCTCAAATTCAGTCTCAAAACAACCGAAAATTCGATATTTTTGGGTCCCAGAAGCGATCTGTACATGCCTACTCTGTGATTGAGTATTTTCAAAATACAAGCCCAAAACATACTGAAAATCGATCTCTTAGGTGCCCAAAAGTAGATATGTGCATGCATCTTCTGTACCCGTTTACATCTCAAATTCAGGCTCCAAACACCTGAAAATTCGACATTATGGGGCCCCACAAGCGATCTGTACATGCCTACACATATACAGGCCCAAAACATGCTGAAAATCGAAATTTTAGGTGCCCAAAGTCAATATGTGTATGCATCTTCTGCACCCGTTTATATCCCAAATTCAACCTCAAAACACCCGAAAAATCGGTATTTTTGGGTCCTAGAAGCGATCTGTACATGCCTACTCCTAGTTAGAATGTTTTCAAAATACAGGACTAAAACATGCTGAAAATCGATATTATAGGTGCCCTAAGTCAATATGTGTATGCATCTTCTGCACCCGTTTATATCTCAAATTCAGGCTCAAAACACCCGAAAATTCGATATTTTTGGGTCCCAGAAGCGATCTGTACATGGCTACTGAGCGCTAGATTACTTTCAAACTATAGGCCCAAAACATGCTAAAAATCGATATTTTAGGGGCCAAAAGTCGATATCTCAAATTCTGTCCCAAAACACCCGTAAATTCGATATTTTGTGGTCCCAGAAGCGATTTGAGCATACCTACTCCGTGTTAGAGTATTTTTAAAAAACAAGCCCAAAACATACTGAAAATCGATCTTTTAGGTGCCCAAAAGTCGATATGTGCATGCATCTTCTGTACCCGTTTATATCTCAAATTCAGGCTCCCAAAACCCGAAAATTCGTTATTTTAGGGTCCCAGAAGTGATTTGTTCATGCATACACCGTGTTAGAGTATTTTCAATATACAGGCCCAAAACATGCTGAAAATCGAAATTTTAGGTGCCCAATGTCAATATGTGTATGCATCTTCTGCAACCGTTTATATCTCAAATTCAGGCTCAATACACTCGAAAATTCGATATTTTGGGTCCCAGAAGCGATCTGTACATGCCTACTCCGTGTTAGAGTATTTTCAAAATACAGGCAGAAAACATGCTGAAAATCGATATTTTAGGTGTACAAAGTCAATATGTGCATGCATCTTCTGTACCCGTTTATATCTCAAATTCAGGCTCGAAACACCCGAAAATACGATATTTTGGGGTCCCAGAAACGATCTGTACTCAGTGCTAGAATATTTTCAAAATATAGGCCCAAAACATGCTAAAATCGGTATTTTAGGTGCCCAAAGTCGATATCTCAAATTCAGGCCCAAAACACCCGAAAATTCGATAGTTTGGGGTCCCAGAAGCGATTTGTACATGCCTACTCCGTGTTAGAGTATTTTTTAAAGTACAGGCCCAAAACATACTGAAAATCGATCTTTTAGGTGCCCAAAAGTCGATATGTGCATTCATCTTCTGTACCCGTTTATATCTCAAATTCAGGGTCCAAACCCCCTAAAATTCGATATTTTGGGGTCCTTAATTAAAGCAATCTGTACATGCCTACTCAGATACAGGCCCAAAACATGCTGAAAATAGATATTTTAGGTGCCCAGAGTCAATATGTGTATGCATCTTCTGCACCCGTTTATATCCCAAGTTCAACCTCAAAACACCCGAAAATTCGATATTTTGGGGTCCCAGAAGCAATCTGTACGTGCCTACTCATTGCTAGAATGTTTTCAAAATTTAGTTCCAAAACATGCTAAAAATCGATATTTTAAGTGCACAAAGTCGATATCTCAAATTCAAGCCTAAAAATTTCGGAAATTCGATATTTTGGGGTCCCATAAGCGATCTGTACATGGCTACTCCGTGGTAGAGTATTTTTAAAATAGAGGCCCAAAACATACTGAAAATCGATCTTTTAGGTGCCCAAAAGTCGATATGTGCATGCATCTTCGGTACCCGTATATATCTCAAATTCAGGCTCAAAACACCCAAAAATTCGATATTTTGGGGTCCCAGAAGCGATCTGTACATGCCTACTCCGTGTTAGAGTATTTTCAAAATACTGGCCCAAAACATGCTGAAAATCGATATTTTAGGTGCCCAAAGTCAATATGTGCATGCATCTTCTGTACCCGTTTATATCTCAAATTCAGCCTCAAAACACCCGAAAAATCGATATTTTCAGATCCCAGAAGCTATCTGTACATGCCTACTTCGTGTTAGAGTATTTTCAAAATACAGGCCCAAAACATGTTAAAAATTGATCTTTTAGGTGCCCAAAAGTCGATATGTGCATGCATCTTCTGTACCCGTTTATATCTCAAATTCAGGCTCTAAACACCCGAAAATTCGATATTTTTGGGTTCCAGAAGCGATCTGTACATGCCTACTCAGTGCTAAAATGTTTTCAAAATACTCGCTGAAAACATGCTCAAAATCGATATTTTAGGTGCCCAAAAGTCGATATGTGCATGCAACATCAGTACCCGTTTATATCTCAAATTCAGGCTCAAAACACCCGAAAATTCGATATTTTTGGGTCCTGGTAGCGATCTGTACATGCCTACTCCGTGTTAGAGTATTTTCAAAATACAGGCCTAAAACATGCAGAAAATCAATATTTTAGGTGCCCAAAGTCAATATGTGCATGCATCTTCTGTACCCGTTTATATCTCAAATTCAGGCTCGAAACACCCGAAAATTCGATATTTTGCTGTCCCAGAAACGATCTGTACTCAGTGCTAGAATATTTGTTTTAAATATAGGCCCAAAACATAATAAAATCGATATTTTAGGTGCCCAAAGTCGATATCTCAAATTCAGGCCCAAAACACCCGAAAATTCGATATTTTGGGGTCCCAGAAGCGATCTGTACATGCCTACTCCGTGCTAGAGTATTTTCAAAATACAGGCCCAAAACATACTGAAAATCGATCTTTTAGGAGCCCAAAAGTCAATATGTGCATTCATCTTCTGTACCCGTTTATATCTCGAATTCAGGCTCCAAATACCCGAAAATTCGATATTTTGGGGTCCCAGAAGCGATCTGTACATGCCTACTCCGTGTTAGAGTATTTTCAAAATACAGGCCCAAAACATGCAGAAAATCAATATTTTAGGTGCTCAAAGTCAATACGTGCAATTATCTTCTGTACCCGTTTATATCTCAAATTCAAGCTCCAAACACCCTAAAATTCGTTATTTTGGGGTCCCAGAAACGATTTGTACTCAGTGCTAGAATATTTTCAAAATATATGCTCAAAACATGCTAATGATCGATATTTTAAGTGTCCAAAGTCGATGTGTGCATGCATCTTCTGTACCCGTTTATATCTCAAATTCAGGCTCGAAACACCCGAAAATACGATATTTTGGGGTCCCAGAAACGATCTGTACTCAGTGCTAGAATATTTTCAAAATATAGGCCCAAAACATGCTAAAATCGATATTTTAGGTGCCCAAAGTCGATATCTCAAATTCAGGCCCAAAACAGCCGAAAATTCAATATTTTGGGGTCCCAGAAGCGATCTGTACATGCCTACTCCGTGTTAGAGTATTTTTAAAAATACAGGCCCAAAACATACTGAAAATCGATCTTTTAGGTGCCCAAAAGTCGATATTTGCATTCATCTTCTGTACCCGTTTATATCTCAAATTCAGGCTCCAAACCCCCTAAAATTCGATATTTTGGGGTCCTTAATTAAAGCAATCTGTACATGCCTACTCTGATACAGGCCCAAAACATGCTGAAAATAGATATTTTAGGTGCCCAGAGTCAATATGTGTATGCATATTCTGCACCCGTTTATATCCCAAGTTCAACCTCAAAACACCCGAAAATTCGATATTTTCGGGGTCCCAGAAGCAATCTGTACGTGCCTACTCATTGCTAGAATGTTTTCAAAATATAGTTCCAAAACATGCTAAAAATCGATATTTTAAGTGCACAAAGTCGATATCTCAAATTCAGGCCCAAAACATTCGGAAATTCGATATTTTGGGGTCCCAGAAGCGATCTGTACATGGCTACTCCGTGGTAGAGTATTTTTATAATAGAGGCCCAAAACATACTGAAAAGCGATCTTTTAGGTGCCCAAAAGTCGATATGTGCATGCATCTTCAGTACCCGAATATATCTCAAATTCAGGCTCAAAACACCCGAAAATTCGATATTTTGTTTCCCAGAAGCGATCTGTACATGCCCACTCAGTGTTAGAGTATTTTCAAAATACTGGCCCAAAACATGCTGAAAATCGATATTTTAGGTGCCCAAAGTCAATATGTGCATGCATCTTCTGTACCCGTTTATATCTCAAATTCAGCCTCAAAACACCCGAAAAATCGATATTTTCAGGGCCCAGAAGCAATCTGTACATGCCTACTTCGTGTTAGAGTATTTTCAAAATACGGGCCCAAAACATGTTAAAAACTGATCTTTTAGGTACCCAAAAGTCGATATGTGCATGCATATTCTGTACCCGTTTATATCTCAAATTCAGGCTCCAAACACCCGAAAATTCGATATTTTTGGGTTCCATAAGCGATCTGTACATGCCTACTCAGTGCTAAAATGTTTTCAAAACATAGGCTGAAAACATGCCAAAAATCGATATTTTAAGTTTCCAAAGTCGATATGTGCATGTACTTTCTGTACCCGTTTATATATCAAATTCAGGCTCAAAACACCCGAAAATTCGATATTTTTGGGTCCTGGAAGCGATCTGTACATGCCTACTCCGTGTTAGAGTATTTTCAAAATACAGGCCCACAACTTGCTGAAAATCGATATTTTAGGTGCCCAAAGTCAATATGTGCATGCATCTTCTGTACCCGTTTATATCAGAAATTCAGGCTCAATACACCCGAAAATTTGATATTTTGATGTCCCAGAAGCGATCTGTACATGCCTACTCAGTTTTAGAATATTTTCAAAATATAGTCCCAAAACATGCTAAAAATCGATATTTTAGGTGCCGAACGTCGATATCTCAAAATCAAGCCCAAAACACCCGAAAATTCGATATTTTGTGGTCCCAGAAGCGATTTGAGCATACCTACTCCGTGTTAGAGTATTTATAAAATACAAGCCCAAAACATACTGAAAATCGATCTTTTAGGTGCCCAAAAGTCGATATGTGCATGCATCTTCTGTACCCGTTTATATCTCAAATTCAGGCTCCAAACAACCGAAAATTCGACATTATGGGTTCACACAAGCGATCTGTACATGCCTACTCAGATACAGGCCGAAAACACGCTGAAAATCGAAATTTTAGGTGCCCAAAGTAAATATGTGTATGCATCTTCTTCACCCGTTTATATCCCAAATAAAACCTCAAAACACCCGAAAAATCGGTATTTTTGGGTCCTAGAAGCGATCTGTAAATGCCTACTCAGTGCTAGAATGTTTTCAAAATACAGGCCCAAAACATAATAAAAATCGACATTTTAAGTGTCCAAAGACGATATGTGCATGCATCTTCTGTACCCGTTTATATCTCAAATTCAGGCTCAAAACACCCGAAAATTCGGTATTTTTGGGTCCTAGAAGCGATCTGTTCATGCATACTCCTAGTTTGAATGTTTTCAATATACAGACCCAAACTTGCTCAAAATCGATATTTTAGGTGTCCAAAAGTCGATATGTGCATACTTCTTAAGTACCCGTTTATATCTCAAATTCAGGCTCAAAACACCCGAAAATTCGATATTTTGGGGTCCGAGAAGTGATCTGTACATGCCTACTCCGTGTTAGAGTATTTCAAAATACAAGCCCATAACATGCTAAAAATCGATATTTTAGGTGCCCAAAGCTGATATCGCAAATTCAGGCCCAAAACACCTCAAAATTCGATATTTTGGGGTCCCAGAAGCGATCTGTACATGCCTGTTCAGATACAGGCCCAAAACATGCTGAAAATCGAAATTTTAGGTGCCCAAAGTCAATATGTGTATGCATCTTCTGAAACCGTTTATATCCCAAATTCAACCTCAAAACACCCGAAAAATCGGTATTTTTGGGTCCTAGAAGCGATCTGTACATGCCTACTCCTAGTCAGAATGTTTTCAAAATACAGGCCCAAAACATGCTGAAAATCGATATTATAGGTGCCCAAAGTCAATATGTGTATGCATCTTCTGCACCCGTTTATATCCCAAATTCAACCTCAAAAGACCCGAAAATTCGATATTTTTGGGTCCCAGAGGCGATCTCTACATGCCTACTCAGTGCTAGAATGTTTTCAAAATATAGGCTCAAAACATTCTAAAAATCGATATTATAAGTGTCCAAAGTCGATATGTGCATGTACCTTTTGTACCCGTTTAATCTCAAATTCAACCTCAAAACACCCGAAAATTCGATATTTTTGGGTCCTAGAAGCGATATGTACATGCCTACTCCTAAGTAGAATGTTTTCAAGATACAGATCCAAAACATGCTCAAAATCGATATTTTGGGTTTCCAAAAGTAGATATGTGCATACATCTTCAGTACCCGTTTAAATCTCAAATTCAGTCTCAAAACAACCGAAAATTCGATATTTTTGGGTCCCAGAAGCGATCTGTACATGCCTACTCTGTGATTGAGTATTTTCAAAATACAAGCCCAAAACATACTGGAAATCGATCTCTTAGGTGCACAAAAGTAGATATGTGCATGCATCTTCTGTACCCGTTTACATCTCAAATTCAGGCTCCAAACACCTGAAAATTCGACATTATGGGGTCCCACAAGCGATCTGTACATGCCTACACAGATACAGGCCCAAAACACGCTGAAAATCGATATTTTAGGTGCCCAAAGTCAATATGTGTATGCATCTTCTGCACCCGTTTATATCCCAAATTCAACCTCAAAACACCCGAAAATTCGATATTTTTGGGTCCCAGAAGCTATCTGTACATGCCTACTCAGTGCTAGAATGCTTTCAAGATATATTCTCAAAACACGCTAAAATTCGAAATTTTAAGTTTCCAAAGTCGATATATGCATGCATCTTCTGTACCCGTTTATATCTCAAATTCAGGCTCAAAACACCCGAAAAATTGGTATGTTTGGGTCCTAGAAGCGATCTGTACATGCCTACTCCGTGTTAGAGTATTTTCAAAATACAGGCCCAAAACATGCTGAAAATCGATATTTTAGGTGCCCAAAGTCAATATATGCATGCATCTTCCGTACCCGTTTATATCTAAAATTCAGGCTCAAAACAGCCGAAAATTCGATATTTTTGGGTCCTAGAAGCGATCTGTACATGCCAACTCCTAGATTGAATGTTTTTAAGATACAGACCCAAAACATGCTGAAAATCGGTATTTTTAGTGCCAGAAAGTCGATATGTGCATGCATCTTCTGTACCCGTTTATATCTCAAATTCAGGCTACAAACTCCCGAAAATTCGATACTTCGGGGTACTACAAGCGATCTCTACATGCCTACTCCTAGTTGGAATGTTTTCAAGATACAGACCCAAAACATGCTCAAAATCGAAATTTTAGGTGCCCCAAAGTCGATATGTTCATGTATCTTCAGTACCCGTTTATATCCCAAATTCAGGCTCAAAACACCCCAAAATTCGATATTTTGGGGTCCCAGAAGCGATCTGTACATGACTACTCAGTGCTAGAATATTTTCAAAATAAAGGCCCAAAACATGCTAAAAATCGATATTTTAGGTGCCAAAAGTCGATATCTTAAATTCAGGCCCAAAACACCCGAAAATTCGATATTTTAGGGTCCAAGAAGCGATCTGTACATGCCTACTCCGTGTTAGAGTATTTACAAAATACAGGCCCAAAACATAATGAAAATCGATCTTTTAGGTGCCCAAAAGTCGATATGTGCATGCATCTTCTGTACCCGTTTATATTCCAAATTCAACCTCAAAACACCCGAAAATTCGATATTTTTGGGTCCCAGAAGCGATCTGTACAGTCGGCGGCAGAAGTCCTGTCGCCTCACCTGCTTCACCAAGACATGCAGTGTTCATGAACTCGAGAAATACGCACGTTTTCTACACCTAATAATCTCGAGTCTTCGAACATCGCGTGCCTCTGTGAAGCAAGTGAAGCGACAGGACTTTTGCCGCCGACTGTACATGCCTACTCAGTGCTATAATGTTTTCAAAATAAAGGCTCAAAACATGCTAAAAATCGATATTTTACGTGTCAAATGTCGATATAGGCATGCATCTTCTGTACCCGTTTATATCTCAAATTCAGGCTCAAAACACCCAAAAATTCGGTATTTTTGGGTCCTAGAAGCGATCTGTACATGGCTACTCCTAGTTCGAATGTTTTCAAGATACAGACCCAAAACTTGCCCAAAATCGATATTTTAGGTGTCCAAAAGTAGATATGTGCATGCATCTTCAATACCCGTTTATATCTTAAATTCAAACTCAAAACACCCGAAAATTCGATATTTTGGGGTCCCAGAAGCGATCTGTACATGCCTACTCCGTGTTAGAGTATTTCAAAATACAAGCCCAAAACATGCTAAAAATCGATATTTTAGGTGCCCAAAGTCGATATTGCAAATTCAGGCCCAAAACACCTGAAAATTCGATATTTTGGGGTCCCAGAAGCGATCTGTACATGAATATTCAGATACAGGCCCAAAGCATGCTGAAAATCGATATATTAGGTGCCCAAAGTCAATATGTGTATGCATCTTCTGCAACTGTTTATATCACAAATTCAACCTCAGAACACACGAAAATTCGATATTTTTGGGTCCCAGAAGCGATCTGTACATGCCTACTCAGTGCTAGAATGTTTTCAAAATATAGGCTCAAAACATGCTAAAAATCGATATTTTAAGTGTCCAAAGTCGATATGTGCATGCATCTTCTGTACCCGTTTATATCTCAAATTCGGGATCAAAACACCCAAAAATTCGGTATTTTTGGTTTCAAGAAGCGATCTGTACATGCCTACTCCTAGTTAGAATGTTTTCAAGATACAGACCAATACATGCTCAAAATCGATATTTTAGGTGCCCAAAAGTCGATATGTGCATGCATCTTCAGTACCCGTTTATATCTCAAATTCAGGGTTAAAACACCCGAAAATTCGATATTTTGGGGTCCCAGAAGCGATCTGTACATGCCTACTCCGCGTTAGAGTATTTTCAAAATACAGGCCCAAAACATGCTGAAAATCGATATTTTAGGTTCCCAAAGTCAATATGTGCATGCATCTTCTCTACCCGTTTATTTCTCAAATTTAACTTTAAAACACATGAAAATTCGATATTTTGGGGTCCCAGAAGCAATCTGTACATGCCTACTCTGTGATAGAATGTTTTTAAAATATAGGCTCAAAACATGCTAAAAATCGATATTTTAAGTGTCCAAAGTCGATATGTTCATGCATCTTCTGTACCTGTATATTTCTCAAATTCAGGCTCAAAACACCCGAAAATTCGGTATTTTTTGGGTCCTACAAGCAATCTGTACATGCCTGCTCCTAGTTCGAATGTTTTCAAGATACAAACCCAAAACTTGCTCAAAATCGATATTTTAGGTATCCAAAAGTCAATATGTGTCTGTATCTTCTGCACCCGTTTATATCACAAATTCAACCTCAGAACACCCGAAAATTCGATATTTTTGGGTCCCAGAAGCGATCTGTACATGCCTACCCAGTGCTAGAATATTTTCAAAATATAGTCCCAAAACATGCGAAAAATCGATATTTTTGGTGCCCAAAGTCGATATCTCAAATTCAGGCCCAAAACACCCTAAATTTCGATATTTTGGGGTCTCAGAAGCGATCTGTACATACCTATTCAGATACAGGCTCAAAGCATGCTGAAAATCGATATATTAGGTGCCCAAAGTCAATATGTGTATGCATCTTCTGCAACTGTTTATATCACAAATTCAACCTCAGAACACCCGAAAATTCGATATTTTTGGGTCCCAGATGCGATCTGTACATGCCTAATCAGTGCTAGAATGTTTTCAAAATATAGGCTCAAAACATAATAAAAATCGATACTTTAAGTGTCCAAAGTCGATATGTGCATGCATCTTCTATACCCGTTTATATCCAAAATTCAACCTCAAAACACCCGAAAATTAGATATTTTTGGGTCCCAGAAGCAATCTGTACTCCTAGTTAGAATGTTTTCAAGATACAGACCCAAAACATTGTAAAATCGATATTTTAGGTGCCAAAAAGTCGATATGTTCATGCATCTTCAGTACCCGTTTATATCTCAAATTCAGGCTCAAAACACACGAAAATTCGATATTTTGTGGTCCCAGAAGCGATCTATACATGCCTACTCAGTGCTAGAATGTTTTCAAAACATATGCTCAAAACATGCATAAAATTGATATTTTAATTGCCCAAAAGTCGATATGTGCATGCATCTTCAGTACCCGTTTATATCTCAAATTCAGGCTCAAAACACCCGAAAATTCGGTATTTTTGGGTCCTACAAGCGATCTGTACATGCCTACTCCTAGTTAGAATGTTTTCAAGATACAGACCCAAATCATGCTCAAAATCAATATTTTAGGTACCAAAAAGTCGATATGTTCATGCATCTTCAGTACCCGTTTATATCTCAAATTCAGGCTACAAACACCCGAAAATTCGATATTTTGAGGTCCCAGAAGCGATCTGTACATGCCTATTCAAATACAGGCCCAAAACATGCTGAAAATCGATATATTAGATGCCCAAAGTCAATATGTGTATGCATCTTCTTCAACCGTTAATATTACAAATTCAACCTCAGAACACCCGAAAATTCGATATATTTGGGTCATAGAAGCGATATGTACATGCCTACTCAGTGCTAGAATATTTTCAAAATATAGTCCCAAAACATGCTAAAAATCGATATTTTTGGTGCCCAAAGTCGATATCTCCAATTCAGGCCCAAAACACCCTAAAATTCGATATTTCGGGGTCTCAGAAGCGATCTGTACATACCTATTCAGATACAGGCCCAAAGCATGCTGAAAATCGATATATTAGGTGCCCAAAGTCAATATGTGTATGCATCTTCTGCAACCGATTATATCACAAATTCAACCTCAGAACACCCGAAAATTCGATATTTTTGGGTCCCTGAAGCGATCTGTACATGCCTACTCAGTGCTAGAATGTTTTCAAAATATAGGCTCAAAACATGCTAAAAATCGATATATTAAGTGTCCAAAGTCGATATGTGCATGCATCTTCTGTACCCGTTTATATCTCAAATGCGGGATCAAAAAATCCCGAAAATTCGTTTTTTTTGGTTCCTAGAAGAGATCTGTAGATGCCTTCTCCTAGTTAAAATGTTTTCAAGATACAGACCCAAAACATGCTCAAAATCGATATTTTAGGAGCCCAAAAGTCGATATGTGCATGCATCTTCAGTACCCGTTTATATCTCAAATTCATGGTTAAAACACCCGAAAATTCGATATTTTAGGGTCACAGAAGTGATCTGTACATGCCTACTCAGTGCTAGAATGTTTTCTAAATATAGGCTCAAAACATGCTAAAAATCGATATTTTAAGGGTCCAAAGTCGATATGTGCATGCATCTTCTGTACCCGTTTATATTTCAAATTAAGGGTTAAAACACCTGATAATTCGAGATTTTATGGTCCCAGAAGCGATCTGTACATGCCTACTCCGTGTTAGAGTATTTTCAAAATACAGGTCCAAAACATGCTGAAAATCGATATTTTATGTGCCCAAAGTCAATATGTGCATGCCTCTTCTCTACCCGTTTATATCTCAAATTCATCCTCAAAACACAAGAAAATTTGATATTTTGGGGTCCCAGAAGCGATCTGTACATTTCTACTCAGTGCTAGAATGTTTTCAAAATATAGGCTCAAAACATGCTAAAAATCAATATTTTAATTGTCCAAAGTCGATATGTGCATGCATCTTCTGTACCCGTTTATATCCCAAATTTAACCTCAAAACACCCGAAAATTCGATATTTTTGGGTCCCAGAAGCGATATGTACATGCCAACTCCTAGTTAGAATGTTTTCAAGATACAGACCCAAAACATGCTTAAAATCGATATTTTAGGCTCCAAAAAGTCGATATGTTCATGCATCTTCAGTACCCGTTTATACCTCAAATTCAGCCTCAAAACACCCGAAAATTCGATATTTTGAGGTCCCAGAAGCGATTTATACATGCCTACTCAGTGCTTGAATGTTTTCAAAACATAGGCTCAAAACATGCTCAAAATCGATATTTTAGGTGCCTAAAAGTCGATATGTGCATGCATCTTCAGTACCCGTTTATATCTCAAATTCAGGGTTAAAACACCCAAAAATTCGATATTTTAGGGTCCCAGAAGCGATCTGTACATGCCTACTCCGTGTTAGAGTATTTTCAAAATACAGGCCCAAAACATGCTGAAAATCGATATTTTAGGTGCCCAAAGTCAATATGTGCATGCATCTTCTGTACCCGTTTATATCTCAAATTCAGGCTCAAAACACCCGAAAATTCGGTTTTTTTGGGTCCTACAAGCGATCTGTACATGCCTACTCCTAGTTAAAATGTTTTCAAGATACAGACCCAAATCATGCTCAAAATCGATATTTTAGGTGCCAAAAAGTCGATATGTTCATGCATCTTCAGTACCCGTTTATATCTTAAATTCAGGCTACAAACACCCGAAAATTCGATATATTGAAGTCCCAGAAGCGATCTGTACATGCCTATTCAGATCCAGGCCCAAAACATGCTGAAAATTGATATATTAGATGCCCAAATTCAATATGTATATGCATCTTCTGCAACCGTTAATATTACAAATTCAACCTCAGAACCCCCAAAAATTCGATATTTTTGGGTCCCAGAAGCGATCTGTACATGCCTACTCAGTGCTAGAATATTTTCAAAATATAATCCCAAAACATGCTAAAAATCGATATTTTTGGTGCCCAAAGTCGATATCTCAAATTCAGGCCAAAAACACCCTAAAATTCGATATTTTGGGGTCTCAGAAGCGATCTGTACATGCCTATTTAGATACTGGCCCAAAGCATGCTAAAAATGGATATATTAGGTGCCCAAAGTCAATATGTGTATGCATCTTCTGCAACCGTTTATATCACAAATTCAACCTCAGAACACCCAAAAATTCGATATTTTGGGATCCCAGAAGCGATCTGTACATGCCTACTCAGTGCTAGAATATTTTCAAAATATAGGCCCAAAACATGCTAAAAATCGATATTTTTAGGTGCCCAAAGTCGATATCTCAAATTCAGGCACAAAACACCCAAAAATTCGATATTTTGGGATCCCAGAAGTGATCTGTATATGCCTACTCCGTGTTAGAGTATTTTCAATATACAGGCCCAAAACATACTGAAAATCAATCTTTTAGGTGCCCAAAAGTCGATATGTGAATGCATCTTCTGTACCCGTTTATATCTCAAATTCAACCGCAAAACACCCGAAAATTCGATAATTTTGGGTCCCAGAAACGATCTGTACATGTTTAGTCAGTGCTAGAATGTTTTCAAAATATAGGCTCAAAACATGCTAAAAATCGATATTTTAAGTGTCCAAAGTCGATATGTGCATGCAACTTCTGTACCCGTTTTTATCTCAAATTCAGGCTCAAAACACCCGAAAATTCGATATTTTTGGGTCCCAGAAGCGATCTGTACATGCCTACTCCGTGTTAGAGTATTTTCAAAATACAGGCCCAAAACATGCTTAAAATCGATATTTTAGGTGACCAAATTCAATATGTGCATGCATCTTCTGTACCCGTTTATATCTCAAATTCAGGCTCAAAACACCCGAAAACTCGGTATTTTTGGGTCCTAGAAGCGATCTGTACATCCCTACTCCTAGTTAGAATGTTTTCAAGATACAGACCCAAAACATGCTCAAAATCGATATTTTAGGTGCCCAAAAGTCGATAGGTGCATGCATCTTCTGTACCCGTTTATATCTCGAATTCAACCTCAAAACACCCGAAAATTCGATATTTTGTGGTCCCAGAAGCGATCTGTACATGCCTACTCAGCGCTAGAATATTTTCAAAATATAAGCACAAAACATGCTAAAAATCGATATTTTAGGTGCACAAAGTCGATATCTCAAATTCAGGCCCAAAACACCCAAAAATTCGATATTTTGGGATCCCAGAAGCGATCTGTACATGCCTACTCCGTGTTAGAGTAATTCCAAAATACAGGCCCAAAACAAGCTGAAAATCGATATTTTAGGTGACCAAAGTCAATATGTCTATGCATCTTCTGCACCCGTTTATATCCCAAATTCAACCTCAAAACACAGGAAAATTCGATATTTTTAAGTCCCAGAAGCAAACTGTACATGCCTACTCAGTGCTAGAATGTTTTAAATATATAGGCTCAAAACATGCTAAAAATCGATATTTTAAGTGTCCAAAGTCGATATGTGCATGCATCTTCTGTACCCGTTTATATCTCAAATTCAGGCACAAAACACCCGAAAATTCGATATTTTTGGGTCCCAGAAGCGATCTATACATGCCTACTCCGTGTTACAGTATTTTCAATATACAAGCCCAAAACATACTGAAAATCGATCTTTTAGGTGCCCAAAAGTCGATATGTGGATGCATCTTCTGTACCCGTTTATATCTCAAATTCTGGCTCAAAACACCCGAAAACTCGATATTTTGGGGTCCCAGAATCGATCTGTACTTGCCTACTCCGTGTTAGAGTATTTTCAAAATACAGGCCCAAAACAAGCTGAAAATCGATATTTTAGGTGACCAAAGTCAATATGTGTATGCATCTTCTGCACCCGTTTATATCCCAAATTCAACCTCAAAACACCCGAAAATTCGATATTTTTGGGTCCCAGAAACGATCTGTACATGCCTACACAGTGCTAGAATATTTTCAAAATATAGGCTCAAAACATGCTAAAAATCGATATTTTAAGTGTCCAAAGTCGATATGTGCATCCATCATCGGTACCCGTTTATATCTCAAATTCAGGCTCAAAACATCCGAAAATTCGATATTTTGGGGTCCCAGAAGTGATCTGTACATGTCTACTTAATGCTAGAATATTTTCAAAATATAGGCCCAAAACATGCTAAAAATCGATATTTTATGTGCCCAAAGTCGATATCTCAAATTCAGGCCCAAAACACGCGTAAATTCGATATTTTGGGGTCCCATAAGCGAACTGTACATGCCTACTCCGTGTTAGAGTATTTTCAAAATACAGGCCCAAAACATACTGAAAATCGATCTTTTAGGTGCCCAAAAGTCGATATGTGCATGCATCTTCTGTACCCGTTTATATCTCAAATTCAACCTCAAAACACCCGAAAATTCGATAATTTTGGGTCCCAGAAGCTATCTGTACATGTTTAGTCAGTGCTAGAATGTTTTCAAAATATAGGCTCAAAACATGCTAAAAATCAATATTTTAAGTGTCCAAAGTCGATATGTGCATGCAACTTCTGTACCCGTTTATATCTCAAATTCAGGCTCAAAACACCCGAAAATTCGATATTTTTGGGTCCCAGAAGCGATCTGTACATGCCTACTCCTAGTTAGAGTTTTTTAAAAATACAGGCCCAAAAGATGCTGAAAATCGATATTTTAGGTGACCAAATTCAATATGTGCATGCATCTTCTGTACCCGTTTATGTCTCAAATTCAGGCTCAAAACACCCGAAAATTCGGTATTTTTGGGTCCTAGAAGCGATCTGTACATCCCTACTCCTAGTTAGAATGTTTTCAAGATACAGACCCAAAACATGCTCAAAATCGATATTTTAGGTGCCCAAAAGTCGATAGGTGCATGCATCTTCTGTACCCGTTTATATCTCAAATTCAGGCTCAAAACACCCGAAAATTCGATATTTTGTGGTCCCAGAAGCGATCTGTACATGCCTACTCAGTGCTAGAATATTTTCAAAATATAGGACCAAAACATGCTAAAAATCGATATTTTAGGTGCACAAAGTCGATTTCTCAAATTTAGGCCCAAAACACCCAAAAATTCGATATTTTGGGATCCCAGAAGCGATCTGTACATGCCTACTCCGTGTTAGAGTATTTTCAAAATACATGCCCAAAACAAGTTGAAAATCGATATTTTAGGTGACCAAAGTCAATATGTGTATGCATCTTCTGCACCCGTTTATATCCCAAATTCAACCTCAAAACACCCGAAAATTCGATATTTTTAAGTCCCAGAAGCAAACTGTACATGCCTACTCAGTGCTAGAATTTTTTAAAAATATAGGCTCAAAACATGCTAAAAATCGATATTTTAAGTGTCCAAAGTCGATATGTGCATGCATCTTCTGTACCCGTATATATCTCAAATTCAGGCACAAAACACCCGAAAATTCGATATTTTTGGGTCCCAGAAGCGATCTGTACATGCCTACTCCGTGTTAGAGTATTTTCAATATACAGGCCCAAAACATACTGAAAATCGATCTTTTAGGTGCCCAAAAGTCGATATGTGGATTCATCTTCTGTACCCGTTTATATCTCAAATTCAGGCTCAAAACACCCGAAAACTCGATATTTTGGGGTCCCAGAAGTGATCTGTACATGCCTACTCCTAGTTAGAGTATTTTAAAAATACAGGCCCAAAACAGGCTGAAAATCGATATTTTAGGTGACCAAATTCAATATGTGCATGCATCTTCTGTACCCGTTTATATCTCAAATTCAGGCTCAAAACACCCGAAAATTCGGTATTTTTGGGTCCTAGAAGCGATCTGTACATCCCTACTCCTAGTTAGAATGTTTTCAAGATACAGACCCAAAACATGCTCAAAATCGATATTTTAGGTGCCCAAAAGTCGATAGGTGCATGCATTTTCTGTACCCGTTTATATCTCAAATTCAAGCTCAAAACACCCGAAAATTCGATATTTTGTGGTCCCAGAAGCGATCTGTACATGCCTACTCAGTGCTAGAATATTTTCAAAATATAAGCCCAAAACATGCTAAAATCGATATTTTAGGTGCACAAAGTCGATATCTCAAATTTAGGCCCAAAACACCCAAAAATTCTATATTTTGGGATCCCAGAATCGATCTGTACATGCCTACTCCGTGTTAGAGTATTTTCAAAATACATGCCCAAAACAAGTTGAAAATCGATATTTTAGGTGACCAAAGTCAATATGTGTATGCATCTTCTGCACCCGTTTATATCCCAAATTCAACCTCAAAACACCCGAAAATTCGATATTTTTAAGTCCCGGAAGCAAACTGTACATGCCTACTCAGTGCTAGAATGTTTTCAAAATATAGGCTCAAAACATGCTAAAAATCGATATTTTAAGTGTCCAAAGTCGATATGTGCATGCATCATCTGTACCCGTTTATATCTCAAATTCAGGCTCAAAACACCATAAAATTCGATATATTGGGGTCCCAGAAGTGATCTGTACATTTCTACTTAGTGCTAGAATATTTTCAAAATATAGGCCAAAAACATGCTAAAAATCGATATTTTAGGTGCCCAAAGTCGATATCTCAAATTCAGGCCCAAAACACCCAAAATTCGATATTTTGGGATCCCAGAAGCGATCTGTAAATGCCTACTCCGTGTTAGAGTATTTTCAATATACAGGCACAAAACATACTGAAAATCGATCTTTTAGGTGCCCAAAAGTCGATATGTGCATGCATCTTCTGTACCCGTTTATATCTCAAATTCAGGCTCAAAACACCCCAAAATTCGATATTTTTGGGTCCTAGAAGCGATCTGTACATGCCTACTCAGTGCTAGAATATTTTCAAAATATAGGCTAAAAATATGCTAAAAATCGATATTTTAGGTGCCCAAAGTCGATATCTCAAATTCAGGCCCAAAACACCCAAAATTTCGATATTTTGGGATCCCAGAAGCGATCTGTACATGCCTACTCCGTGTTAGAGTATTTTCAATATACAGGCTCAAAACATACTGAAAATCGATCTTTTAGGTGCCCAAAAGTCGATATGTGGATGCATCTTCTGTACCCGATTATATCTCAAATTCTGGCTCAAAACACCCGAAAACTCGATATTTTGGGGTCCCCGAATCGATCTGTACCTGCCTACTCCGTGTTAGAGTATTTTCAAAATACAGGCCCAAAACAAGCTGAAAATCGATATTTTAGGTGACCAAAGTCAATATGTGTATGCATCTTCTGCACCCGTTTATATCCCAAATTCAACCTCAAAACACCCGAAAATTCGATATTTTTGGGTCCCAGAAACGATCTGTACATGCCTACTCAGTGCTAGAATATTTACAAAATATTGGCCCAAAACATGCTAAAAATCGATATTTTAGATGCCCAAAGTCGATATCTCAAATTCAGGCCCAAAACACCCGTAAAATTCGATATTTTGGGGTCCCAGAAGCGAACTGTACAAGTCTACTCCATGTTAGAGTATTTTCAAAATACAGGCCCAAAACATACTGAAAATCGATCTATTAGGTGCCCAAAAGTCGATATGTGCATGCATCTTCTGTACCCGTTTATATCTCAAATTCAGGGTCCAAACACCCGAAAATTCGATATTTTGGCGTCCCAGAAGCGATCTGTACATGCCTACTTAATGCTAGAATATTTTCAAAATATAGGCCCAAAACATGCTAAAAATCGATATTTTAGGTGCCCAAAGTCGATATCTCAAATTCAGGCCCAAAACACCCGAAAATTCGATATTTTGGGGTCCCAGAAGCGAACTGTACATGCCTACTCCGTGTTAGAGAATTTTCAATAATACAGGAACAAAAAATACTAAAAATCGATCTTTTAGGTGCCCAAAAGTCGATATGTGCATGAATCTTCTGTACCCGTTTATATCACAAATTCAACCTCAAAACACCCGAAAATCCGATAATTTTGGGTCCCAGAAGCGATCTGTACATGTTTAGTCAGTGCTAGAATGTTTTCAAAATATAGGCTCAAAACATGCTAAAAATCGATATTTTAAGTGTCCAAAGTCGATATGTGCATGCAACTTCTGTACACGTTTATATCTTAAATTCAGGCTCAAAACACCCGAAAATTCGATATTTTTGGGTCCCAGAAGCGATCTGTACATGCCTACTCCTAGTTAGAGTTTTTTCAAAAAACAGGCCCAAAACATGCTGAAAATCGATATTTTAGGTGACCAAATTCAATATGTGCATGCATCTTCTGTACCCGTTTATATCTCAAATTCAGGCTCAAAACACCCGAAAATTCGGTATTTTTGGGTCCTAGAAGCGATCTGTACATCCCTACTCCTAGTTAGAATGTTTTCAAGATACAGACCCAAAACATGCTCAAAATCGATATTTTAGGTGCCCAAAAGTCGATAGGTGCATGCATCTTCTGTACCCGTTTATATCTCAAATTCAGGCTCAAAACACCCGAAAACTCGGTATGTTTGGGTCCTAGAAGCGATCTGTACATCCCTACTCCTAGTTAGAATGTTTTCAAGATACAGACTCAAAACATGCTCAAAATCGATATTTTTGGTGCCCAAAGTCGATAGGTGCATGCATCTTCTGTACCCGTTTATATCTCAAATTTAGGCTCAAAACACCCGAAAATTCGATATTTTGTGGTCCCAGAAGCGATCTGTACATGCCTACTCAGTGCTAGAATATTTTCAAAATATAAGCCCAAAACATGCTAAAAATCGATATTTTAGGTGCACCAAGTCGATATCTCAAATTCAGGCCCAAAACACCCAAAAATTCTATATTTTGGGATCCCAGAAGCGATCTGTACATGCCTACTCCGTGTTAGAGTATTTTCAAAATACAGGCCCAAAACAAGCTGAAAATCGATATTTTAGGTGATTAAAGTCAATATGTGTATGCCTCTTCTGCACCCGTTTATATCCCAAATTCAACCTCAAAACACCCGAAAATTCGATATTTTTAAGTCCCGGAAGCAAACTGTACATGCCTACTCAGTGCTAGAATGTTTTCAAAATATAGGCTCAAAACATGCTAAAAATCGATATTTTAAGTGTCCAAAGTCGATATGTGCATGCATCATCTGTACCCGTTTATATCTCAAATTCAGGCTCAAAACACCATAAAATTCGATATATTGGGGTCCCAGAAGTGATCTGTACATTTCTACTTAGTGCTAGAATATTTTCAAAATATAGGTCAAAAACATGGTAAAAATCGATATTTTAGGTGCCCAAAGTCGATATCTCAAATTCAGGCCCAAAACACCCAAAATTCGATATTTTGGGATCCCAGAAGCGATCTGTAAATGCCTACTCCGTGTTAGAGTATTTTCAATATACAGGCACAAAACATACTGAAAATCGATCTTTTAGGTGCCCAAAAGTCGATATGTGCATGCATCTTCTGTACCCGTTTATATCTCAAATTCAGGCTCAAAACACCCCAAAATTCGATATTTTTGGGTCCTAGAAGCGATCTGTACATGCCTACTCAGTGCTAGAATATTTTCAAAATATAGGCCAAAAATATGCTAAAAATCGATATTTTAGGTGCCCAAAGTCGATATCTCAAATTCAGGCCCAAAACACCCAAAATTTCGATATTTTGGGATCCCAGAAGCGATCTGTACATGCCTACTCCGTGTTAGAGTATTTTCAATATACAGGCTCAAAACATACTGAAAATCGATCTTTTAGGTGCCCAAAAGTCGATATGTGGATGCATCTTCTGTACCCGATTATATCTCAAATTCTGGCTCAAAACACCCGAAAACTCGATATTTTGGGGTCCCCGAATCGATCTGTACTTGCCTACTCCGTGTTAGAGTATTTTCAAAATACAGGCCCAAAACAAGCTGAAAATCGATATTTTAGGTGACCAAACTCAATATGTGTATGCATCTTCTGCACCCGTTTATATCCCAAATTCAACCTCAAAACACCCGAAAATTCGATATTTTTGGGTCCCAGAAACGATCTGTACATGCCTACTCAGTGCTAGAATATTTACAAAATATTGGCCCAAAACATGCTAAAAATCGATATTTTAGATGCCCAAAGTCGATATCTCAAATTCAGGCCCAAAACACCCGTAAAATTCGATATTTTGGGGTCCCAGAAGCGAACTGTACAAGTCTACTCCATGTTAGAGTATTTTCAAAATACAGGCCCAAAACATACTGAAAATCGATCTATTAGGTGCCCAAAAGTCGATATGTGCATGCATCTTCTGTACCCGTTTATATCTCAAATTCAGGGTCCAAACACCCGAAAATTCGATATTTTGGGGTCCCAGAAGCGATCTGTACATGCCTACTTAATGCTAGAATATTTTCAAATTATAGGCCCAAAACATGCTAAAAATCGATATTTTAGGTGCCCAAAGTCGATATCTCAAATTCAGGCCCAAAACACCCGAAAATTCGATATTTTGGGTTCCCAGAAGCGAACTGTACATGCCTACTCCGTGTTAGAGAATTTTCAATAATACAGGAACAAAAAATACTAAAAATCGATCTTTTAGGTGCCCAAAAGTCGATATGTGCATGAATCTTCTGTACCCGTTTATATCACAAATTCAACCTCAAAACACCCGAAAATCCGATAATTTTGGGTCCCAGAAGCGATCTGTACATGTTTAGTCAGTGCTAGAATGTTTTCAAAATATAGGCTCAAAACATGCTAAAAATCGATATTTTAAGTGTCCAAAGTCGATATGTGCATGCAACTTCTGTACCCGTTTATATCTTAAATTCAGGCTCAAAACACCCGAATATTCGATATTTTTGGGTCCCAGAAGCGATCTGTACATGCCTACTCCTAGTTAGAGTTTTTTCAAAAAACAGGCCCAAAACATGCTGAAAATCGATATTTTAGGTGACCAAATTCAATATGTGCATGCATCTTCTGTACCCGTTTATATCTCAAATTCAGGCTCAAAACACCCGAAAATTCGGTATTTTTGGGTCCTAGAAGCGATCTGTACATCCCTACTCCTAGTTAGAATGTTTTCAAGATACAGACCCAAAACATGCTCAAAATCGATATTTTAGGTGCCCAAAAGTCGATAGGTGCATGCATCTTCTGTACCCGTTTATATCTCAAATTCAGTCTCAAAACACCCGAAAACTCGTTATGTTTGGGTCCTAGAAGCGATCTGTACATCCCTACTCCTAGTTAGAATGTTTTCAAGATACAGACCCAAAACATGCTCAAAATCGATATTTTTGGTGCCCAAAAGTCGATAGGTGCATGCATCTTCTGTACCCGTTTATATCTCAAATTTAGGCTCAAAACACCCGAAAATTCGATATTTTGTGGTCCCAGAAGCGATCTGTACATGCCTACTCAGTGCTAGAATATTTTCAAAATATAAGCCCAAAACATGCTAAAAATCGATATTTTAGGTGCACCAAGTCGATATCTCAAATTCAGTCCCAAAACACCCAAAAATTCTATATTTTGGGATCCCAGAAGCAATCTGTACATGCCTACTCCGTGTTAGAGTATTTTCAAAATACAGGCCCAAAACAAGCTGAAAATCGATATTTTAGGTGATTAAAGTCAATATGTGTATGCCTCTTCTGCACCCGTTTATATCCCAAATTCAACCTCAAAACACCCGAAAATTCGATATTTTTAAGTCCCAGAAGCAAACTGTACATGCCTACTCAGTGCAAGAATGTTTTCAAAATATAGGCTCAAAACATGCTAAAAATCGATATTTTAAGTGTCCAAAGTCGATATGTGTATGCATCATCTGTACCCGTTTATATCTCAAATTCAGGCTCAAAACACCCTAAAATTCGATATTTTGGGGTCCCAGAAGTGATCTGTACATTTCTACTTAGTGCTGGAATATTTTCAAAATATAGGCCAAAAACATGCTAAAAATCGATATTTTAGGTGCCCAAAGTCGATATCTCAAATTCAGGCCCAAAACACCGAAAAATTCGATATTTTGGGATCCCAGAAGCGATCTGTACATGCCTACTCCGTGTTAGAGTATTTTCAATATACAGGCTAAAAACATACTGAAAATCGATCTTTTAGGTGCCAAAAAGTCGATATGTGGATGCATCTTCTGTACCCGTTTATATATCAAATTCTGACTCAATACACCCGAAAACTCGATATTTTGGGGTCCCAGAATCGATCTGTACTTGCCTACTCCGTGTTAGAGTATTTTCAAAATACAGGCCCAAAACAAGCTGAAAATCTTTATTTTAGGTGACCAAAGTCAATATGTGTATGCATCTTCTGCACCCGTTTATATCCCAAATTCAACCTCAAAACACCCGAAAATTCGATATTTTTGGGTCCCAGAAACGATCTGTACATGCCTACTCAATGCTAGAATATTTTTAAAATATAGGCTCAAAACATGCTAAAAATCGATATTTTAAGTGTCCAAAGTCGATATGTGCATGCATCATCTGTACCCGTTTATATCTCAAATTCAGGCTTAAAACATCCGAAAATTCGATATTTTTGGGTCCCAGAAGTGATCTGTACATGCCTACTTAATACTAGAATATTTTCAAAATATAGGCCCAAAACATGCTAAAAATCGATATTTTAGGTGCCCAAAGTCGATATCTCAAATTCAGGCCCAAAACACCCGAAAATTCGATATTTTGGGGTCCCAGAAGCGAACTGTACATGCCTACTCCGTGTTAGAGTATTTTCAAAATACAGGCCCAAAACATACTAAAAATCGATCTTTTAGGTGCCCAAAAGTCGATATGTGTATGCATCTTCTGTACCCGTTTATATCTCAAATTCAACCTCAAAACACCCGAAAATTCGATATTTTTGGGTCCCAGAAGTGATCTGTACATGTTTAGTCAGTGCTAGAATGTTTTCAAAATATAGGCTCAAAACTTGCTAAAAATCGATATTTTAAGTGTCCAAAGTCGATATGTGCATGCAACTTCTGTACCCGTTTATATCTCAAATTCAGGCTCAAAACACCCGAAAATTCGGTATTTTTGGGTCCTAGAAGCGATCTGTACATCCCTACTCCTAGTTAGAATGTTTTCAAGATACAGACCCAAAACATGCTCAAAATCGATATTTTAGGTGCCCAAAAGTCGATAGGTGCATGCATCTTCTGTACCCGTTTATATCTCAAATTCAGGCTCAAAACACCCGAAAATTCGATATTTTTAGGTCCCAGAAGCGATCTGTACATGCCTACTCAGTGCTAGAATATTTTCAAAATATAAGCACAAAACATGCTAAAAATCGATATTTTAGGTGCACAAAGTCGATATCTCAAATTCAGGCCCAAAACACCCAAAAATTCGATATTTTGGGATCCCAGAAGCGATCTGTACATGCCTACTCCGTGTTAGAGTATTTTCAAAATACAGGCCCAAAACAAGCTGAAAATCGATATTTTAGGTGACCAAAGTCAATATGTGTATGCATCTTCTGCACCCGTTTATATCCCAAATTCAACCTCAAAACACCCGAAAATTCGATATTTTTAAGTCCCACAAGCAAACTGTACATGCCTACTCAGTGCTAGAATGTTTTCAAAATATAGGCTCAAAACATGCAAAAAATCGATATTTTAAGTGTCCAAAGTCGATATGTGCATGCATCATCTGTACCCGTTTATATCTCAAATTCAGGCTCAAAACACCCTAAAATTCGATATTTTGGGGTCCCAGAAGTGATCTGTACATTTCTACTTAGTGCTAGAATATTTTCAAAATATAGGCCAAAAATATGCTAAAATCGATATTTTAGGTGCCCAAAGTCGATATCTCAAGTTCAGGCCCAAAACACCCAAAATTTCGATATTTTGGGATCCCAGAAGCGATATGTACATGCCTACTCCGTGTTAGAGTATTTTCAATATACAGGCTCAAAACATACTGAAAATCGATCTTTTAGGTGCCCAAAAGTCGATATGTGGATGCATCTTCTGTACCCGATTATATCTCAAATTCTGGCTCAAAACACCCGAAAACTCGATATTTTGGGGTCCCAGAAGCGAACTGTACATGCCTACTACGTGTTAGAGTATTTTCAAAATACAGGCCCAAAACATACTGAAAATCGATCTTTTAGGTGCCCAAAAGTCGATATGTGCATGCATCTTCTGTACCCGTATATATTTCAAATTCAGGCTCCAAACACCCAAAAATTTAATATTTTGGAGTACCAGAAGCGATCTGTATATGCCTACTCAGATGCAGACCCAAAACATGCTGAAAATCGATATTTTAGGTGCCCAAAGTCAACATGTGTATGCATCTTCTGCACTCGTTTATATCTCAAATTCAACCTCAAAACACCCGAAAATTCGATAATTTTGGGTCCCAGAAGCGATCTGTACATGTCTAGTCAGTGCTAGAATGTTTTCAAAAAATACGCTCAAAACATGCTAAAAATCGATATTTTAAGTGTCCAAAGTCGATATGTGCATGCATCTTCTGTACCCGTTTATATCTCAAATTCAGGCTCAAAACACCCGAAAATTCGATATTTTTGGGTCCCAGAAGCGAACTGTACAAGCCTACTCCATGTTAGAGTATTTTCAAAATACAGGCCCAAAACATACTGAAAATCGATCTGTTAGGTGCCCAAAAGTCGATATGTGCATGCATCTTCTGTACCCGTTTATATCTCAAATTCAGGCTCAAAACACCCGAAAATTCGGCATTTTTGGGTCCTAGAAGCGATCTGTACATCCCTACTCCTAGTTAGAATGTTTTCAAGATACAGACCCAAAACATGCTCAAAATCGATATTTTAGGTGCCCAAAAGTCGATAGGTGCATGCATCTTCTGTACCCGTTTATATCTCAAATTCAGGCTCAAAACACCCGAAAATTCGATATTTTTAGGTCCCAGAAGCGATCTGTACATGCCTACTCAGTGCTAGAATATTTTCAAAATATAAGCACAAAACATGCTAAAAATCGATATTTTAGGTGCACAAAGTCGATATCTCAAATTCAGGCCCAAAACACCCAAAAATTCGATATTTTGGGATCCCAGAAGCGATCTGTACATGCCTACTCCGTGTTAGAGTATTTTCAAAATACAGGCCCAAAACAAGCTGAAAATCGATATTTTAGGTGACCAAAGTCAATATGTGTATGCATCTTCTGCACCCGTTTATATCCCAAATTCAACCTCAAAACACCCGAAAATTCGATATTTTTAAGTCCCACAAGCAAACTGTACATGCCTACTCAGTGCTAGAATGTTTTCAAAATATAGGCTCAAAACATGCAAAAAATCGATATTTTAAGTGTCCAAAGTCGATATGTGCATGCATCATCTGTACCCGTTTATATCTCAAATTCAGGCTCAAAACACCCTAAAATTCGATATTTTGGGGTCCCAGAAGTGATCTGTACATTTCTACTTAGTGCTAGAATATTTTCAAAATATAGGCCAAAAATATGCTAAAATCGATATTTTAGGTGCCCAAAGTCGATATCTCAAGTTCAGGCCCAAAACACCCAAAATTTCGATATTTTGGGATCCCAGAAGCGATATGTACATGCCTACTCCGTGTTAGAGTATTTTCAATATACAGGCCCAAAACATACTGAAAATCGATCTTTTAGGTGCCCAAAAGTCGATATGTGGATGCATCTTCTGTACCCGATTATATCTCAAATTCTGGCTCAAAACACCCGAAAACTCGATATTTTGGGGTCCCCGAATCGATATGTACTTGCCTACTCCGTGTTAGAGTATTTTCAAAATACAGGCCCAAAACAAGCTGAAAATCGATATTTTAGGTGACCAAAGTCAATATGTGAATGCATCTTCTGCACCCGTTTATATCCCAAATTCAACCTCAAAACACCCGAAAATTCGATAGTTTTGGGTCCCAGAAACGATCTGTACATGCCTACTCAGTGCTAGAATATTTTCGAAATATAGGCTCAAAACATGCTAAAAATCGATATTTTAAGTGTCCAAAGTCGATATGTGCATGCATCATCTGTACCCGTTTATATCTCAAATTCAGGCTCAAAACGCCCGAAAATTCGATATTTTGGTGTCCCAGAAGTGATCTGTACATGCCTACTTAGTGCTAGAATATTTTCAAAATATTGGCCCAAAACATGCTAAAAATCGATATTTTAGATGCCCAAAGTCGATATCTCAAATTCAGGCCCAAAACACTCGTAAAACTCGATATTTTGGGGTCCCAGAAGCGAACTGTACAAGCCTACTCCATGTTAGAGTATTTTCAAAATGCAGGCCCAAAACATACTGAAAATCGATCTGTTAGGTGCCCAAAAGTCGATATGTGCATGCATCTTCTGTACCCGTTTATATCTCAAATTCAACCTCAAAACACCCGAAAATTCGATATTTTTGGGTCCCAGAAGCGATCTGTACATGCCTACTTAATGCTAGAATATTTTCAAAATATAGGCCCAAAACATGCTAAAAATCGATATTTTAGGTGCCCAAAGTCGATATCTCAAATTCAGGCCCAAAACACCCGAAAATTCGATATTTTGGAGTCCCAGAAGCGAACTGTACATGCCTACTCCGTGTTAGAGTATTTTCAAAATACTGGACCAAAACATATTGAAAATCGATCTTATAGGTGCCCAAAAGTCGATATGTGCATGCATCTTCTGTACCCGTTTATATCCCAAATTCAACCTCAAAACACCTGAAAATTCGATATTTTTGGGTCCCAGAAGCGAACTGTACATGCCTACTCCGTGTTAGAGTATTTTCAAAATACAGGCCCAAAACATACTGAAAATCGATCTTTTAGGTGCCCAAAAGTCGATATGTGCATGCATCTTCTGTACCCGTATATATTTCAAATTCAGGCTCCAAACACCCAAAAATTTAATATTTTGGAGTACCAGAAGCGATCTGTATATGCCTACTCAGATGCAGACCCAAAACATGCTGAAAATCGATATTTTAGGTGCCCAAAGTCAACATGTGTATGCATCTTCTGCACTCGTTTATATCTCAAATTCAACCTCAAAACACCCGAAAATTCGATAATTTTGGGTCCCAGAAGCGATCTGTACATGTCTAGTCAGTGCTAGAATGTTTTCAAAAAATACGCTCAAAACATGCTAAAAATCGATATTTTAAGTGTCCAAAGTCGATATGTGCATGCATCTTCTGTACCCGTTTATATCTCAAATTCAGGCTCAAAACACCCGAAAATTCGATATTTTTGGGTCCCAGAAGCGAACTGTACAAGCCTACTCCATGTTAGAGTATTTTCAAAATACAGGCCCAAAACATACTGAAAATCGATCTGTTAGGTGCCCAAAAGTCGATATGTGCATGCATCTTCTGTACCCGTTTATATCTCAAATTCAGGCTCAAAACACCCGAAAATTCGGCATTTTTGGGTCCTAGAAGCGATCTGTACATCCCTACTCCTAATTAGAATGTTTTCAAGATACAGACCCAAAACATGCTCAAAATCGATATTTTAGGTGCCCAAAAGTCGATAGGTGCATGCATCTTCTGTACCCGTTTATATCTCAAATTCAGGCTCAAAACACCCGAAAATTCGATATTTTTAGGTCCCAGAAGCGATCTGTACATGCCTACTCAGTGCTAGAATATTTTCAAAATATAAGCACAAAACATGCTAAAAATCGATATTTTAGGTGCACAAAGTCGATATCTCAAATTCAGGCCCAAAACACCCAAAAATTCGATATTTTGGGATCCCAGAAGCGATCTGTACATGCCTACTCCGTGTTAGAGTATTTTCAAAATACAGGCCCAAAACAAGCTGAAAATCGATATTTTAGGTGACCAAAGTCAATATGTGTATGCATCTTCTGCACCCGTTTATATCCCAAATTCAACCTCAAAACACCCGAAAATTCGATATTTTTAAGTCCCACAAGCAAACTGTACATGCCTACTCAGTGCTAGAATGTTTTCAAAATATAGGCTCAAAACATGCAAAAAATCGATATTTTAAGTGTCCAAAGTCGATATGTGCATGCATCATCTGTACCCGTTTATATCTCAAATTCAGGCTCAAAACACCCTAAAATTCGATATTTTGGGGTCCCAGAAGTGATCTGTACATTTCTACTTAGTGCTAGAATATTTTCAAAATATAGGCCAAAAATATGCTAAAATCGATATTTTAGGTGCCCAAAGTCGATATCTCAAGTTCAGGCCCAAAACACCCAAAATTTCGATATTTTGGGATCCCAGAAGCGATATGTACATGCCTACTCCGTGTTAGAGTATTTTCAATATACAGGCCCAAAACATACTGAAAATCGATCTTTTAGGTGCCCAAAAGTCGATATGTGGATGCATCTTCTGTACCCGATTATATCTCAAATTCTGGCTCAAAACACCCGAAAACTCGATATTTTGGGGTCCCCGAATCGATATGTACTTGCCTACTCCGTGTTAGAGTATTTTCAAAATACAGGCCCAAAACAAGCTGAAAATCGATATTTTAGGTGACCAAAGTCAATATGTGAATGCATCTTCTGCACCCGTTTATATCCCAAATTCAACCTCAAAACACCCGAAAATTCGATAGTTTTGGGTCAAAGAAACGATCTTTACATGCCTACTCAGTGCTAGAATATTTTCGAAATATAGGCTCAAAACATGCTAAAAATCGATATTTTAAGTGTCCAAAGTCGATATGTGCATGCATCATCTGTACCCGTTTATATCTCAAATTCAGGCTCAAAACGCCCGAAAATTCGATATTTTGGTGTCCCAGAAGTGATCTGTACATGCCTACTTAGTGCTAGAATATTTTCAAAATATTGGCCCAAAACATGCTAAAAATCGATATTTTAGATGCCCAAAGTCGATATCTCAAATTCAGGCCCAAAACACTCGTAAAACTCGATATTTTGGGGTCCCAGAAGCGAACTGTACAAGCCTACTCCATGTTAGAGTATTTTCAAAATGCAGGCCCAAAACATACTGAAAATCGATCTGTTAGGTGCCCAAAAGTCGATATGTGCATGCATCTTCTGTACCCGTTTATATCTCAAATTCAAGCTCAAAACACCCGAAAATTCGATATTTTTGGGTCCCAGAAGCGATCTGTACATGCCTACTTAATGCTAGAATATTTTCAAAATATAGGCCCAAAACATGCTAAAAATCGATATTTTAGGTGCCCAAAGTCGATATCTCAAATTCAGGCCCAAAACACCCGAAAATTCGATATTTTGGAGTCCCAGAAGCGAACTGTACATGCCTACTCCGTGTTAGAGTATTTTCAAAATACTGGACCAAAACATATTGAAAATCGATCTTATAGGTGCCCAAAAGTCGATATGTGCATGCATCTTCTGTACCCGTTTATATCCCAAATTCAACCTCAAAACACCCGAAAATTCGATATTTTTGGGTCCCAGAAGCGAACTGTACATGCCTACTCCGTGTTAGAGTATTTTCAAAATACAGGCCCAAAACATACTGAAAATCGATCTTTTAGGTGCCCAAAAGTCGATATGTGCATGCATCTTCTGTACCCGTATATATTTCAAATTCAGGCTCCAAACACCCAAAAATTTAATATTTTGGAGTACCAGAAGCGATCTGTATATGCCTACTCAGATGCAGACCCAAAACATGCTGAAAATCGATATTTTAGGTGCCCAAAGTCAACATGTGTATGCATCTTCTGCACTCGTTTATATCTCAAATTCAACCTCAAAACACCCGAAAATTCGATAATTTTGGGTCCCAGAAGCGATCTGTACATGTCTAGTCAGTGCTAGAATGTTTTCAAAAAATACGCTCAAAACATGCTAAAAATCGATATTTTAAGTGTCCAAAGTCGATATGTGCATGCATCTTCTGTACCCGTTTATATATCAAATTCAGGCTCAAAACACCCGAAAATTCGATATTTTTGGGTCCCAGAAGCGAACTGTACAAGCCTACTCCATGTTAGAGTATTTTCAAAATACAGGCCCAAAACATACTGAAAATCGATCTGTTAGGTGCCCAAAAGTCGATATGTGCATGCATCTTCTGTACCCGTTTATATCTCAAATTCAACCTCAAAACACCCGAAAATTCGATATTTTTGGGTCCCAGAAGCGATCTGTACATGCCTACTTAAAGCTAGAATATTTTCAAAATATAGGCCCAAAACATGCTAAAAATCGATATTTTAGGTGCCCAAAGTCGATATCTCAAATTCAGGCACAAAATACCCGAAAATTCGATATTTTGGGGTCCCATAAGCGAACTGTACATGCCTACTCCGTGTTAGAGAATTTTCAAAAATACAGGAACTAAAAATACTAAAAATCGATCTTTTAGGTGCCCAAAAGTCGATATGTGCATGCATCTTCTGTACCCGTTTATTTTACAAATTCAACCTCAAAACACCCGAAAATTCGATAATTTTGGGTCCCAGAAGCGATCTGTACATGTTTAGTCAGTGCTAGAATGTTTTCAAAATATAGGCTCAAAACATGCTAAAAATCGATATTTTAAGTGTCCAAAGTCGATATGTGCATGCAACTTCTGTACCCGTTTATATCTCAAATTCATGCTCAAAACACAAGAAAATTCGATATTTTTGGGTCCCAGAAGCGATCTGTACATGCCTACTCCTAGTTAGAGTATTTTAAAAAACCGGCCCAAAACATGCTGAAAATCGATATTTTAGGTGACCAAATTCAATATGTGCATGCATCTTCTGTACCCGTTTATATCTCAAATTCAGGCTCAAAACACCCGAAAATTCGGTATTTTTGGGTCCTAGAAGCGATCTGTACATCCCTACTCCTAGTTAGAATGTTTTCAAGATACAGACCCAAAACATGCTCAAAATCGATATTTTAGGTGCCCAAAAGTCGATAGGTGCATGCATCTTCTGTACCCGTTTATATCTCAAATTCAGGCTCAAAACACCCGAAAACTCGGTATGTTTGGGTCCTAGAAGCGATCTGTACATCCCTACTCCTAGTTAGAATGTTTTCAAGATACAGACCCAAAACATGCTAAAAATCGATATTTTTGGTGCCCAAAAGTCGATAGGTGCATGCATCTTCTGTACCCGTTTATATCTCAAATTTAGGCTGAAAACACCCGAAAATTCGATATTTTGTGGTCCCAGAAGCGATCTGTACATGCCTACTCAGTGCTAGAATATTTTCAAAATATAAGCCCAAAACATGCTAAAAATCGATATTTTAGGTACACCAAGTCGATATCTCAAATTCAGGCCCAAAACACCCAAAATTTCTATATTTTGGGATCCCAGAAGCGATCTGTACATGCCTACTCCGTGTTAGAGTATTTTCAAAATACAGGCCCAAAACAAGCTGAAAATCGATATTTTAGGTGACCAAAGTCAATATGTGTATGCCTCTTCTGCACCCGTTTATATCCCAAATTCAACCTCAAAACACCCGAAAATTCGATATTTTTAAGTCCCAGAAGCAAACTGTACATGCCTACTCAGTGCAAGAATGTTTTAAAAATATAGGCTCAAAACATGCTAAAAATCGATATTTTAAGTGTCCAAAGTCGATATGTGTATGCATCATCTGTACCCGTTTATATCTCAAATTCAGGTTCAAAAAACCCTAAAATTAGATATTTTGGGGTCCCAGAAGTGATCTGTACATTTCTACTTAGTGCTAGAATATTTTCAAAATATAGGCCAAAAACATGCTAAAAATCGATATTTTAGGTGCCCAAAGTCGATATCTCAAATTCAGGCCCAAAACACCGAAAAATTCGATATTTTGGGATCCCAGAAGCGATCTGTACATGCCTACTCCGTGTTAGAGTATTTTCAATATACAGGCTAAAAACATACTGTAAATCGATCTTTTAGGTGCCCAAAAGTCGATATGTGGATGCATCTTCTGTACCCGTTTATATATCAAATTCTGGCTCAATACACCCGAAAACACGATATTTTGGGGTCCCAGAATCGATCTGTACTTGCCTACTCCGTGTTAGAGTATTTTCAAAATACAGGCCCAAAACAAGCTGAAAATCGATATTTTAGGTGACCAAAGTCAATATGTGTATGCATCTTCTGCACCCATTTATATCCCAAATTCAACCTCAAAACCCCCGAAAATTCGATATTTTTGGGTCTCAAAAACGATCTGTACATGCCTACTCAATGCTAGAATATTTTCAAAATATAGGCTCAAAACATGCTAAAAATCGATATTTTAAGTGTCCAAAGTCGATATGTGCATGCATCATCTGTACCCGTTTATATCTCAAATTCAGGCTCAAAACGCCCGAAAATTCGATATTTTGGTGTCCCAGAAGTGATCTGTACATGCCTAATTAGTGCTAGAATATTTTCAAAATATTGGCCCAAAACATGCTAAAAATCGATATTTTAGATGCCCAAAGTCGATATCTCAAATTCAGGCCCAAAACACCCGTAAAATTCGATATTTTGGGGTCCCAGAAGCGAACTGTACAAGCCTACTCCATGTTAGAGTATTTTCAAAATACAGGCCCAAAACATACTGAAAATCGCTCTATTAGGTGCCCAAAAGTCGATATGTGCATGCATCTTCTGTACCCGTTTATATCTCAAATTCAAGCTCAAAACACCCGAAAATTCGATATTTTTGGGTCCCAGAAGCGATCTGTACATGCCTACTTAATGCTAGAATATTTTCAAAATATAGGCCCAAAACATGCTAAAAATCGATATTTTAGGTGCCCAAAGTCGATATCTCAAATTCAGGCACAAAACACCCGAAAATTCGATATTTTGGGGTCCCAGAAGCGAACTGTACATGCCTACTCCGAGTTAGAGTATTTTCAATATACAGGCCCAAAACACAATGAAAATCGATCTTTTAGGTGCCCAAAAGTCGATATGTGCATGCATCTTCTGTACCCGTTTATATCTCAAATTCTGGCTCAAAACACCCCAAAATTCGATATTTTTGGGTCCCAAAAGCGATCTGTACATGCCTAATCAGTGCTAGAATATTTTTAAAATATAGGCCCAAAATATGCAAAAAATCGATATTTTAGGTGCCCAATGTCGATATCTCAAATTCAGGCCCAAAACACCCAAAAATTCGATATTTTGGGATCCCAGAAGCGATCTGTACATGCCTACTCCGTGTTAGAGTATTTTCAATATACAGGCCCAAAACATACTGAAAATCGATCTTTTAGGTGCCCAAAAGTCGATATGTGGATGCATCTTCTGTACCCGATTATATCTCAAATTCTGGCTCAAAACACCCGAAAATTCCATATTTTGGGGTCCCAGAAGCGATCTGTACTTACCTACTCCGTGTTAGAGTATTTTCAAAATACAGGCCCAAAACAAGCTGAAAATCGATATTTTAGGTGACCAAAGTCAATATGTTTTTGCATCTTCTGCACCCGTTTATATCCCAAATTCAACCTCAAAACACCCGAAAATTCGATATTTTTGGGTCCCAGAAACGATCTGTACATGCCTACTTAATGCTAGAATATTTTCAAAATATAGGCCCAAAACATGCTAAAAATCGATATTTTAGGTGCCCAAAGTCGATATCTCAAATTCAGGCCCAAAACACCCAAAAATTCGATATTTTGGGATCCCAGAAGCGATCTGTACATGCCTACTCCGTGTTAGAGTATTTTCAATATACAGGCCCAAAACATACTGAAAATCGATCTTTTAGGTGCCCAAAAGTCGATATGTGGATGCATCTTCTGTACCCGATTATATCTCAAATTCTGGCTCAAAACACCCGAAAACTCGATATTTTTGGGTCCCTGAATCGATCTGGACTTGCCTACTCCGTGTTAGAGTATTTTCAAAATACAGGCCAAAAACAAGCTGAAAATCGATATTTTAGGTGACCAAAGTCAATATGTGTTTGTATCTTCTGCACCCGTTTATATCCCAAATTCAACCTCAAAACACTCGAAAATTCGATATTTTTGGGTCCCAGAAACGATCTGTACATGCCTACTCAGTGCTTGAATATTTTCAAAATATAGGCTCAAAACATGCTAAAAATCGATATTTTAAGTGTCCAAAGTCGATATGTGCATGCATCATCTGTACCCGTTTATATCTCAAATTCTGACACAAAACATCCGAAAATTCGATATTTTGGGGTCCCAGAATTGATCTGTACATGCCTACTTAATGCTAGAATATTTTCAAAATATAGGCCCAAAACATGATAAAAATCGATATTTTAGGTGCCCAAAGTCGATATCTCAAATTCAGGCCCAAAACACCCGAAAATTCGATATTATGGGGTCCCAGAAGCGAACTGTAAATGCCTACTCCGTGTTAGAGTATTTTCAAAATACAGGCCCAGAACATACTAAAAATCGATCTTTTAGGTGCTCAAAAGTCGATATGTGCAAGCATCTTCTGTACCCATTTATATCCCAAATTCAACCTCAAAACACCCGAAAATTCGATATTTTTAGGTCCCAGAAGCAATCTGTACATGTCTAGTCAGTGCTAGAATGTTTTCAAAATATAGGCTTAAAACATGCTAAAAATCGATATTATAAGTGTCCAAAGACTTATGTGCATGCATCTTCTGTACCCGTTTATATCTCAAATTCAGGCTCAAAACATCCGAAAATTCGATATTTATGGGTCCCAGAAGCGATCTGTACATGCCTACTCCGTGTTAGAGTATTTTCAAAATACAGGCCCAAAACATGATGAAAATCGATATTTTAGGTGCCCAAAGTCATTATGTGCATGCATCTTCTGTACCCGTTTATGTCTCAAATTAAGGCTCAAAACACCCGAAACTTCGGTATTTTTAGGTCCTAGAAGCGATCTGTACACCCCTACTCCTAGTTAGAATGTTTTCAAGATACAGACCCAAAACATGCTTAAAATTGATATTTTAGGTGCCCAAAAGTCGATATATGCATGCATCTACTGTACCCGTTTATATCTCAAATTCAGGCCCAAAACACCCGAAAATTCGATATTTTGGTGTCCCAGAAGCGAATTGTACATGCCTACTCCGTGTTAGAGTATTTTCAAAATACAGGCCTAAAACATACTAAAAATCGATCTTTTAGGTGCCCAAAAGTCGATATGTGTATGCATCTTCTGTACCCGTTTATATCTCAAATTCAACCTCAAAACACCCGAAAATTCGATAATTTTGGGTCCCAGAAGCGATCTGTACATGTTTAGTCAGTGCTAGAATGTTTTCAAAATATAGGCTCAAAACATGCTAAAAATCGATATTTTAAGTGTCAAAAGTCGATATGTGCATGCAACTTCTGTACCCGTTTATATCTCAAATTCAGGCTCAAAACACCCGAAAATTCGATATTTTTGGGTCCCAGAAGCGATCTGTACATGCCTACTCCTAGTTAGAGTATTTTCAAAATACAGGCCCAAAACATGCTGAAAATCGATATTTTAGGTGACCAAATTCAATATGTGCATGCATCTTCTGTACCCGTTTATATCTCAAATTCAGGCTCAAAACACCCGAAAATTCGGTATTTTTGGGTCCTAGAAGCGATCTGTACATCCCTACTCCTAGTTAGAATGTTTTCAAGATACAGACCCAAAACATGTTCAAAATCGATATTTTAGGTGCCCAAAAGTCGATAGGTGCATGCATCTTCTGTACCCGTTTATATCTCAAATTCAGGCTCAAAACACCCGAAAATTCGATATTATTAGGTCCCAGAAGCGATCTGTACATGCCTACTCAGTGCTAGAATATTTTCAAAATATAAGCCCAAAACATGCTAAAAATCGATATTTTAGGTGCACAAAGTCGATATCTCAAATTCAGGCCCAAAACACCCAAAAATTCGATATTTTGGGATCCCAGAAGCGATCTGTACATGCCTACTCCGTGTTAGAGTATTTTCAAGAAACATGCCCAAAACAAGCTGAAAATTGATATTTTAGGTGACCAAAGTCAATATGAGTATGCATCTTCTGCACCCGTTTATATCCCAAATTCAACCTCAAAACACCCGAAAATTCGATATTTTTATGTCCTACAAGCAAACTGTACATGCCTACTCAGTGCTAGAATGTTTTCAAAATATAGGCTCAAAACATGCTAAAAATCGATATTTTAAGTGTCCAAAGACGATATGTGCATGCATCATCTGTACCCGTTTATATCTCAAATTCAACCTCCAAACACCCGAAAATTCGATAATTTTGGGTCCCAGAAGCGATCTGTACATGTTTAGTCAGTGCTAGAATGTTTTCAAAATATAGGCTCAAAACATGCTAAAAATCGATATTTTAAGTGTCCAAAGTCGATATGTGCATGCAACTTCTGTACCCGTTTATATCTCAAATTCAGGTTCAAAACACCCGAAAATTCGATATTTTGGGGTCCCAGAAGTGATCTGTACATTTCTACTTAGTGCTAGAATATTTTCAAAATATAGGCCAAAAACATGCTAAAAATCGATATATTAGGTGCCCAAAGTCGATATCTCAAATTCAGGCCCAAAACACCCAAAAATTCGATATTTTGGGATCCCAGAAGCGATCTGTACATGCCTACTCCGTGTTAGAGTATTTTCAATATACAGGCCCAAAACATACTAAAAATCGATCTTTTAGGTGCCCAAAAGTCGATATGTGTATGCATCTTCTGTACCCGTTTATATCTCAAATTCAACCTCCAAACACCCGAAAATTCGATAATTTTGGGTCCCAGAAGCGATCTGTACATGTTTAGTCAGTGCTAGAATGTTTTCAAAATATAGGCTCAAAACATGCTAAAAATCGATATTTTAAGTGTCCAAAGTCGATATGTGCATGCAACTTCTGTACCCGTTTATATCTCAAATTCAGGCTCAAAACACCCGAAAATTCGATATTTTTGGGTCCCAGAAGCGATCTGTACATGCCTACTCATAGTTAGAGTATTTTCAAAATACAGGCCCAAAACATGCTGAAAATCGATATTTTAGGTGACCAAATTCAATATGTGCATGCATCTTCTGTACCCGTTTATATCTCAAATTCAGGCTCAAAACACCCGAAAATTCGGTATTTTTGGGTCCTAGAAGCGATCTGTACATCCCTACTCCTAGTTAGAATGTTTTCAAGATACAGACCGAAAACATGCTCAAAATCGATATTTTAGCTGCCCAAAAGTCGATATGTGCATGCATCTTCTGTACCCGTTTATATCTCAAATTCAGGCTCAGAACACCCGAAAATTCGATATTTTTAGGTCCCAGAAGCGATCTGTACATGCCTACTCAGTGCTAGAATATTTTCAAAATATAAGCCCAAAACATGCTAAAAATCGATATTTTAGGTGCACAAAGTCGATATCTCAAATTCAGGCCCAAAACACCCAAAAATTCGATATTTTGGGATCCCAGAAGCGATCTGTACATGCCTACTCTGTGTAAGAGTATTTTCAAAATACAGGCCCAAAACAAGCTGAAAATCGATATTTTAGGTGACCAAAGTCAATATGTGTATGCATCTTCTTCACCCGTTTATATCCCAAATTCAACCTCAAAACACCCGAAAATTCGATATTTTTAAGTCCCACAAGCAAACTGTACATGCCTACTCAGTGCTAGAATGTTTTCAAAATATAGGCTTAAAACATGCTAAAAATCGATATTTTAAGTGTCTAAAGTCGATATGTGCATGCATCATCTGTACACGTTTATATCTCAAATTCAGGCTCAAAACACCCGAAAATTCGATATTTTGGGGTCCCAGTAGTGATCTGTATATTTCTACTTAGTGATAGAATATTTTCAAAATATAGGCTCAAAACATGCTAAAAATCGATATTTCAGGTGCCCAAAGTCGATATCTCAAATTCAGGCCCAAAACACCCAAAAATTCGATATTTTTTTATCCCAGATGCGATCTGTACATGCCTACTCCGTGTTAGAGTATTTTCAATATACAGGCCCAAAACACAATGAAAATCGATCTTTTATGTGCCCAAAAGTCGATATTTGCATGCATCTTCTGTACCCGTTTATATCTCAAATTTAGGCTCAAAACACCCGAAAATTCGATATTTTTGGGTCCCAGAAGTGATATGTACATGCCTTCAATGTGTTAGAGTATTTTCAAAATACAGGCCCAAAACATGCTAAAAATCGATATTTTAGGTGCCCAAAGTCAAAATGTGCATGCATCTTCTGTACCCGTTTATATCTTAAATTCACGCTCAAAACACCCGAAAATTCGGTATTTTTGGGTCCTAGAAGCGATCTGTACATCCCTAGTCCTAGTTAGAATGTTTTCAAGATACAGACCCAAAACATGCTCAAAATCGATATTTTAGGTGACCAAAAGTCGATATATGCATGCATCTTCTGTACCCGTTTATACCTCAAATTCAGGCTCCAAACACCCAAAAATTCAATATTTTAGGATCCCAGAAGCGATCTGTACATGCCTACTCAGTGCAAGAATATTTTCAAAATATTGGCCCAAAACATGCTAAAAATCGATATTTTAGGTGTCCAAAGTCGATATCTCAAATTCAGGCCCAAAACACCCAAAAATTCGATATTTTGGGGTCCCAGAAGCGATCTGTACATGCCTACTCCGTGTTAGAGTATTTTCAATATACAGGCCCAAAACATACTGAAAATCGATCTTTTAGGTGCTCAAAAGTCGATATGTGCATGCATCTTCTGTACCCATTTATATCCCGAATTCAACCTCAAAACACCCGAAAATTCGATATTTTTGGGTCCCAGAAGCAATATGTACATGCCTACACAGTGCTAGAATTTTTTCAAAATATAGGCTCAAAACAGGCTAAAAATCGATATTTTAAGTGTCCAAAGTCGATATGTGCATGCATCATCTGTACCCGTTTATATCTCAAATTCAGGCTCAAAACACCCGAAAATTCAATATTTTGGGGTCCCAGAAGTGATCTGTTCATGTCTACTTAGTGCTAGAATATTTTAAAGATACAGGCCCAAAACATGCTATAAATCGATATTTTAGGTACCCAAAGTCGATGTCTCAAACTCAGGCCCAAAACACCCGAAAATTCGATATTCTGGGGTCCCAGAAGCGAACTGTACATGCCTACTCCGTGTTAGAGTATTTTCAAAATACAGGCCCAAAACATACTGAAAATCGATCTTTTAGGTGCTCAAAAGTCGATATGTGCATGCATCTTCTGTACCCATTTATATCCCGAATTCAACCTCAAAACACCCGAAAATTCGATATTTTTGGGTCCCAGAAGCAATATGTACATGCCTACACAGTGCTAGAATTTTTTCAAAATATAGGCTCAAAACAGGCTAAAAATCGATATTTTAAGTGTCCAAAGTCGATATGTGCATGCATCATCTGTACCCGTTTATATCTCAAATTCAGGCTCAAAACACCCGAAAATTCGATATTTTCAGGTCCCAGAAGTGATCTGTACATGCCTACTTAGTGCTAGAATATTTTCAAAATATAGGCCCAAAACATGCTAAAAATCGATATTTTAGGTGCCCAAAGTTGATATCTCAAATTCAGGCCCAAAACACCCGAAAATTCGATATGTTGGGGTCCCAGAAGCGAACTGTACATGTCTACTCCGTGTTTTAGTATTTTCAAAAAATACAGGCCCAAAACATACTGAAAATCGATATTTTAAGTGCCTAAAAGTCGATATGTGCATGCATCATCTGTACCCGTTTATATCTGAAATTCAGGCTGCAAACACCCGAAAATTCGATATTTTGGGGTCCCAGAAGCGATCTGTACATGCCTACTCAGATGCAGGCCCAAAACATGCTAAAAATCGATATTTTAGTTGCCCAAAGTCAACATGTGTATGCATCTTCTGCACTCGTTTATATCTCAAATTTTACCAAAAAACACCCGAAAATTCAATAATTTTGGGTCCGAGAAGCGATCTGTACATGTCTAGTCAGTGCTAGAATGTTTTCAAAATATAGGCTCAAAACATCCTAAAAATCGATATTATAAATGTCGAAAGTCTTATGTGCATGCATCTTCTGCACCCGTTAATATCTCAAATTCAGGCTCAAAACACCCTAAAATTCGATATTTTTGGGTCCCAGAAGCGATCTGTACATGCCTACTCCTAGTTAGAGTATTTTCAAAATACAGGCCCAAAACATGCTGAAAATCGATATTTTAGGTGCCCAAAGTCAATATGTGCATGCATCTTCTGTACCCGTTTATATCTCAAATTCAGGCTCAAAACACCCGAAAGTTCGGTATTTTTCTGTCCCAGAAGCGATCTGTACATGCCTACTCCGTGTTAGAGTATTTTTCAAAATATAGGCCCAAAACATGCTGAAAATCGATATTTTAGGTGCCCAAAGTCAATATGTGCATGCATCTTCTGTATCCGTTTATGTCTCAAATTCAGGCTCAAAACACCCGAAAATTCAATATTTTTGGGTCCCTGAAGCGTTCTGTACATGCCTACTTAGTGCTAGAATATTTTAAAGATATAGGCCCAAAACATGCTAAAATCGATATTTTAGGTGCCCAAAGTCGATATCTCAAATTCAGTCCCAAAACACCCGAAAATTCAATATTTTGGGGTCCCAGAAGCGAACTGTACATGCCTACTCCGTGTTAGAGTATTTTCAAAATACAGGCCAAAAACATACTGAAAATCGATATTTTAGGTGCCCAAAAGTCGATATGTGGATGCATCTTCTGTACCCATTTATATCCCAAATTCAATCTCAAAACACCCGAAAATTCGATATTTTTGGGTCCCAAAAGTGATCTGTACATGCCTACTTAGTGCTAGAATATTTTCAAAATATAGGCCCAAAACATGCTAAAAATCGATATTTTAGGTGCCCATAGTCGATATCGCAAATTCAGGCCCAAAACACGCGAAAATTCGATATTTTGGGGTGCCAGAAGCGAACTGTACATGCCTATTCCGTGTTAGAGTATTTTCAAAATACAGGCCCAAAACATACTGAAAATCGATCTTTTAGGTACCCAAAAGTCGATATGTGGATGCATCATCTGTACCCGTTTATATCTCAAATTCAGGCTCAAAACACCCGAAAATTCGATTATTTGGGGTCCCAGAAGTGATCTGTACATGCCTACTTAGTGCTAGAATATTTTCAAAATATAGGCCCAAAACATGCTAAAAATCGATATTTTAGGTGCCCATAGTCGATATCGCAAATTCAGGCCCAAAACACCCGAAAATTCGATATTTTGGGGTCCCAGAAGCGAACTGTACATGCCTATTCCGTGTTAGAGTATTTTCAAAATACAGGCCCGAAACATACTGAAAATCGATCTTTTAGGTGCCCAAAAGTCGATATGTGCATGCATCTTCTGTACCCGTTTATATCTCAAATTCAGGCTCCAAACACCCAAAAATTTGATATTTTGGAGTACCAGAAGCGATCTGTACATGCCTACTCAGATGCACGCCCAAAACATTCTGAAAATCGATATTTTAGGTGCCCAAAGTCAACATGTGTATGCATCTTCTGCACTCGTTTATATCTCAAATTCAACCTCAAAACACCCGAAAATTCGATAATTTTGGGTCCCAGAAGCGATCTGTACATGTCTAGTCAGTGCTAGAATGTTTTCAAAAAATAGGCTCAAAACATGTTAAAAATCGATATTTTAAGTGTCCAAAGTCGATATGTGCATGCATCTTCTGTACCCGTTTATATCTCAAATTCAGGCTCAAAACACCCGAAAATTCGATATTTTGGGGTCCCAGAAGCGATCTGTACATGCCTACTCAGATGCAGGCCCAAAACATGCTGAAAATCGATATTTTAGGTGCCCAAAGTCAAGATGTGTATGCATCTTCTGCACTCGTTTATATCTCAAATTCAACCTCAAAACACACGAAAATTCGATAATTTTGGGTCCCAGAAGCGATCTGTACATGTCTAGTCAGTGCTAGAATGTTTTCAAAATATAGGCTCAAAACATGCTAAAAATCGATATTTTATGTGTCCAAAGTCGATATGTGCATGCATCTTCTGTACCCGTTTATATCTCAAATTCAGGCTCAAAACATTTGAAAATTCGATATTTTGGGGTCCCAGAAGCGATCTGTACATGCCTACTCAGTGCTAGAATATTTTCAAAATATAGGCCCAAAACATGCTAAAAATCGATATTTTAGGTGCCCAAAGTCAATATCTCAAATTCAGGCCCAAAATACCCAAAAACTCGATATTTTGGGGTCCCAGAAGCGATCTGTACATGCCTACTCCGTGTTAGAGTATTTTCAAAATACAGGCCCAAAACAAGCTGAAAATCGATATTTTAGGTGAACAAATTCAATATGTGTATGCATCTTATGCATCCGTTTATATCCCAAATTCAACCTGAAAACACCCGAAAATTCGATATTTTTGGGTCCCAGAAGCGATCTGTACATGCCTACTCAGTGCTAGAATGTTTTCAAAATATAGGCTCAAAACATGCTAAAAATCGATATTTTAAGTGTCCAAAGTCGATATGTGCATGCATCATCTGTACCCGTTTATATCTCAAATTCAGGATCAAAACACCTGAAAATTCGATATTTTGGGGTCCCAGAAGTGATCTGTACATGCCTACTTAGTGCTAGAATATTTACAAAATATAGGCCCAAAACATGCTAAAAATCGATATTTTAGGTGACCAAAGTTGATATCTCAAATTCAGGCCCAAAACACCCGAAAATTCGATATTTTGGGGTCCCAGAAGCGAACTGTACATGCCTACTCCGTGTTAGAGTATTTTCAAAATACAGGACCAAAACATATTGAAAATCGATCTTTTAGGTGCCCAAAAGTCGATATGTGCATGCATCTTCTGTACCCGTTTATATCCCAAATTCAACCTCAAAACACCCGAAAATTCGATATTTTTGGGTCCCAGAAGCGAACTGTACATGCCTACTCCGTGTTAGAGTATTTTAAAAATACAGGCCCAAAACATACTGAAAATCGATCTTTTAGGTGCCCAAAAGTCGATATGTGCATGCATCTTCTGTACCCGTATATATTTCAAATTCAGGCTCCAAACACCCAAAAATTTAATATTTTGGAGTACCAGAAGCGATCTGTACATGCCTACTCAGATGCAGACCCAAAACATGCTGAAAATCGATATTTTAGGTGCCCAAAGTCAACATGTGTATGCATCTTCTGCACTCGTTTATATCTCAAATTCAACCTCAAAACACCCGAAAATTCGATAATTTTGGGTCCCAGAAGCGATCTGTACATGTCTACTCAGTGCAAGAATGTTTTCAAAAAATACGCTCAAAACAAGCTAAAAATCGATATTTTAAGTGTCCAAAGTCGATATGTGCATGCATCATCTGTACCCGTTTATATCTCAAATTCTGGCTCAAAACACCCAAAAATTCGATATTTTGGTGTCCCAGAAGTGATCTGTACATGCCTACTTAGTGCTAGAATATTTTCAAAATATAGGCCCAAAACATGCTAAAAATCGATATTTTAGGTACCCAAAGTCGATGTCTCAAACTCAGGCCCAAAACACCCGAAAATTCGATATTTTGGGGTCCCAGAAGCGAATTGTACATGCCTACTCCGTGTTAGAGTATTTTCAAAATACAGGCCCAAAACATACTGAAAATCGATCTTTTAGGTGCTCAAAAGTCGATATGTGCATGCATCTTCTGTACCCATTTATATCCCGAATTCATCCTCAAAACACCCGAAAATTCGATATTTTTGGGTCCCAGAAGCAATATGTACATGCCTACTCAGTGCTAGAATTTTTTCAAAATATAGGCTCAAAACAGGCTAAAAATCGATATTTTAAGTGTCCAAAGTCGATATGTGCATGCATCATCTGTACCCGTTTATATCTCAAATTCTGGCTCAAAACACCCAAAAATTCGATATTTTCAGGTCCCAGAAGTGATCTGTACATGCCTACTTAGTGCTAGAATATTTTCAAAATATAGGCCCAAAACATGCTAAAAATCGATATTTTAGGTGCCCAAAGTCGATATCTCAAATTCAGGCCCAAAACACCCGAAAATTCGATATGTTGGGGTCCCAGAAGCGAACTGTACATGTCTACTCCGTGTTAGAGTATTTTCAAAATACAGGCCCAAAACATACTGAAAATCGATCTTTTAGGTGCCCAAAGTCAATATGTGCATGCATCTTCTGTACCCGTTTATGTCTCAAATTCAGGCTCAAAACACCCGAAAATTCGGTATTTTTGGGTCCTAGAAGCGATCTGTACATCCCTACTCCTAGTTAGAATGTTTTCAAGATACAGACCCAAAACATGCTCAAAATCGATATTTTAGGTGCCTAAAAGTCGATATATGCATGCATCTTCTGTACCCGTTTATATCTCAAATTCAGGCCCCAAACACCCGAAAATTCGATATTTTGGGATCCCAGAAGCGATCTGTACATGCCTACTTAGTGCTAGAATATTTACAAAATATAGGCCCAAAACATGCTAAAAATCGATATTTTAGGTGACCAAAGTTGATATCTCAAATTCAGGCCCAAAACACCCGAAAATTCGATATTTTGGGGTCCCAGAAGCGAACTGTACATGCCTACTCCGTGTTAGAGTATTTTCAAAATACAGGACCAAAACATATTGAAAATCGATCTTTTAGGTGCCCAAAAGTCGATATGTGCATGCATCTTCTGTACCCGTTTATATCCCAAATTCAACCTCAAAACACCCGAAAATTCGATATTTTTGGGTCCCAGAAGCGAACTGTACATGCCTACTCCGTGTTAGAGTATTTTAAAAATACAGGCCCAAAACATACTGAAAATCGATCTTTTAGGTGCCCAAAAGTCGATATGTGCATGCATCTTCTGTACCCGTATATATTTCAAATTCAGGCTCCAAACACCCAAAAATTTAATATTTTGGAGTACCAGAAGCGATCTGTACATGCCTACTCAGATGCAGACCCAAAACATGCTGAAAATCGATATTTTAGGTGCCCAAAGTCAACATGTGTATGCATCTTCTGCACTCGTTTATATCTCAAATTCAACCTCAAAACACCCGAAAATTCGATAATTTTGGGTCCCAGAAGCGATCTGTACATGTCTACTCAGTGCAAGAATGTTTTCAAAAAATACGCTCAAAACAAGCTAAAAATCGATATTTTAAGTGTCCAAAGTCGATATGTGCATGCATCATCTGTACCCGTTTATATCTCAAATTCTGGCTCAAAACACCCAAAAATTCGATATTTTCAGGTCCCAGAAGTGATCTGTACATGCCTACTTAGTGCTAGAATATTTTCAAAATATAGGCCCAAAACATGCTAAAAATCGATATTTTAGGTACCCAAAGTCGATGTCTCAAACTCAGGCCCAAAACACCCGAAAATTCGATATTTTGGGGTCCCAGAAGCGAATTGTACATGCCTACTCCGTGTTAGAGTATTTTCAAAATACAGGCCCAAAACATACTGAAAATCGATCTTTTAGGTGCTCAAAAGTCGATATGTGCATGCATCTTCTGTACCCATTTATATCCCGAATTCATCCTCAAAACACCCGAAAATTCGATATTTTTGGGTCCCAGAAGCAATATGTACATGCCTACTCAGTGCTAGAATTTTTTCAAAATATAGGCTCAAAACAGGCTAAAAATCGATATTTTAAGTGTCCAAAGTCGATATGTGCATGCATCATCTGTACCCGTTTATATCTCAAATTCTGGCTCAAAACACCCAAAAATTCGATGTTTTCAGGTCCCAGAAGTGATCTGTACATGCCTACTTAGTGCTAGAATATTTTCAAAATATAGGCCCAAAACATGCTAAAAATCGATATTTTAGGTGCCCAAAGTCGATATCTCAAATTCAGGCCCAAAACACCCGAAAATTCGATATGTTGGGGTCCCAGAAGCGAACTGTACATGTCTACTCCGTGTTAGAGTATTTTCAAAATACAGGCCCAAAACATACTGAAAATCGATCTTTTAGGTGCCCAAAGTCAATATGTGCATGCATCTTCTGTACCCGTTTATGTCTCAAATTCAGGCTCAAAACACCCGAAAATTCGGTATTTTTGGGTCCTAGAAGCGATCTGTACATCCCTACTCCTAGTTAGAATGTTTTCAAGATACAGCCCCAAAACATGCTCAAAATCGATATTTTAGGTGCCTAAAAGTCGATATATGCATGCATCTTCTGTACCCGTTTATATCTCAAATTCAGGCCCCAAACACCCGAAAATTCGATATTTTGGGATCCCAGAAGCGATCTGTACATGCCTACTCAGTGCTAGAATATTTTCAAAATATAGGCCCAAAACATGCTAAAAATCGATATTTTTGGTGCCCAAAGTCGATATGTGTATGCATATTCTGCACCAGTTTATATACCAAATTCAACCTCAAAACACCCGAAAATTCGATATTTTTTGGTCCTAGAAGCGTCCTGTACATGCCTACTTAGTGCTAGAATATTTTAAAGATATAGGCCCAAAACATGCTGAAATCGATATTTTAGGTGCCCAAAGTCGATATAAATAATTCATGCCCAAAACACCCGAAAATTCGATATTTTGGGGTCCAAGAAGCGAACTGTACATGCCTACTCCGTGTTAGAGTATTTTCAAAATACAGGCCCAAAACATACTGAAAATCGATCTTTTAGGTGCCCAAAAGTCGATATGTGGATGCATCTTCTGTACCCATTTATATCCCAAATTCAATCTCAAAACACCCGAAAATTCGATATTTTTGGGTCCCAGAAGTGATCTGTACATGCCTACTCAGTGCTAGAATTTTTTCAAAATATAGGCTCAAAACATGCTAAAAATCGATATTTTAAGTGTCCAAAAGTCGATATGTGCATGCATCATCTGAACCCGTTTATATCTCAAATTCAGGCTCAAAACACCCGAAAATTCGATATTTTGGGGTCCCAGAAGTGATCTGTACATGCCTACTTAGTGCTAGAATATTTTCAAAATATAGGCCCAAAACATGCTAAAAATCGATATTTTAGGTGCCCATAGTCGATATCGCAAATTCAGGCCCAAAACACGCGAAAATTCGATATTTTGGGGTCCCAGAAGCGAACTGTACATGCCTAATCCGTGTTAGAGTATTTTCAAAATACATGCCCAAAACATACTGAAAATCGATCTTTTCGTTGCAAAAAAAGTCGATATGTGCATGCATCTTCTGTACCCGTTTATATCTCAAATTCAGGCTCCAAACACCCAAAAATTTGATATTTTGGGGTCCCAGAAGCGATCTGTACATGCCTACTAAGATGCAGGCCCAAAACATGATGAAAATCGATATTTTAGGTGCCCAAAGTCAAGATGTGTATGCATCTTCTGCACTCGTTTATATCTCAAATTCAACCTCAAAACACACGAAAATTCGATAATTTTGGGTCCCAGAAGCGATCTGTACATGTCTAGTCAGTGCTAGAATGTTTTCAAAATATAGGCTCAAAACATGCTAAAAATCGATATTTTATGTGTCCAAAGTCGATATGTGCATGCATCTTCTGTACCCGTTTATATCTCAAATTCAGGCTCAAAACACCCGAAAATTCGATATTTTGGGGTCCCAGAAGCGATCTGTACATGCCTACTCAGTGCTAGAATATTTTCAAAATATAGGCCCAAAACATGCTAAAAATCGATATTTTAGGTGCCCAAAGTCAATATCTCAAATTCAGGCCCAAAATACCCAAAAATTCGATATTTTGGGGTCGCAGAAGCGATCTGTACATGCCTACTCCGTGTTAGAGTATTTTCAAAATACAGGCCCAAAACAAGCTGAAAATCGATATTTTAGGTGACCAAATTCAATATGTGTATGCATCTTATGCATCCGTTTATATCCCAAATTCAACCTCAAAACACCCGAAAATTCGATATTTTTTGGGTCCCAGAAGCGATCTGTACATGCCTACTCAGTGCTAGAATGTTTTCAAAATATAGGATCAAAACATGCTAAAAATCGATATTTTAAGTGTCAAAAGTCGATATGTGCATGCATCATCAGTACCCGTTTATATCTCAAATTCAGGATCAAAACACCTGAAAATTCGATATTTTGGGGTCCCAGAAGTGATCTGTACATGCCTACTTAGTGCTAGAATATTTTCAAAATATAGGCCCAAAACATGCTAAAAATCGATATTTTATGTGCCCAAAGTCGATATCTCAAATTCAGGCCCAAAACACCCGAAAATTCGATATTTTGGGGTCCCAGAAGCGAACTGTACATGCCTACTCCGTGTTAGAGTATTTTCAAAATACTGGACCAAAACATATTGAAAATCGATCTTTTAGGTGCCCAAAAGTCGATATGTGCATCCATCTTCTGTACCCGTTTATATCCCAAATTCAACCTCAAAACACCCGAAAATTCGATATTTTTGGGTCCCAGAAGCGAGCTGTACATGCCTACTCAGATGCAGGCCCAAAACATGCTAAACATCGATATTTTAGGTGCCCAAAGTAAACATGTGTATGCGTCTTCTTCACACGTTTATATCTCAAATTTAACCTCAAAACACCCGAAAATTCAATAATTTTGGGTCCGAGAAGCGATCTGTACATGTCTAGTCAGTGCTAGAATGTTTTCAAAATATAGGCTCAAAACATGCTAAAAATCGATATTTTAAGTGTCCAAAGTCTTATGTGCTTGCATTTTCTGTACTCGTTTATATCTCAAATTCTGGCTCAAAACACCCGAAAATTCGATATTTTGGGGTTCCAGAAGCGATCTGTACTTGCCTTCTCCGTGTAAGAGTATTTTCAAAAATACAGGCCCAAAACAAGCTGAAAATCGATATTTTAGGTGACCAAAGTCAATATGTGTATGCATCTTCTGCCCCCGTTTATATCCCAAATTCAACATCAAGACTCCCGAATATTCGATAATTTTGGGTCCTAGAAGCGATCTGTACATGCCTACTCAGTGCTAGAATATTTTAAAAATTTAGGCCCAAAACATGCTAAAAATCGATATATTAGGTACCCAAAGTCGATATCTCAAATTCAGGCCCAAAACACCCGAAAATTCGATATTTTGGGGTCCCAGAAGCGAACTGTTCATGCCTACTCCGTGTTAGAGTATTTTCAAAATACAGGCCCAAAACATGCTCAAAATCGATATTTTGGGTGCCCAAAGTCGATATGTGCATGCATCTTCTGTACCCGTTTATATCTCAAATTCAGACTCAAAACACCCGAATATTCGATATTTTTGGTTCCCAAAACCAATGTGTACATGCATACTCCGTGTTAGAATATTTTCAAAATACAGGCCTAAAACATGCTGAAAATCGATATTTTAGCTTCCCAAAGTCAATATGTGTATGCATCTTCTGTACCCGTCTATATCCCAAATTCAGGTTCAAAACACTCGAAAATTCGATATTTTTGGGTCCTAGAAGCAATCTGTACATGCCTACTTCTTGCTAGAATATTTTCAAGATACAGACCCAAAACATGCTCAAAATCGATATTTTAGGTGCAAAAAGTCGAAATGTGCATGCATCTTCTGTACCCGTTTATATCTCAAATTCAGACTCAAAACACCCGAAAATTCGATATTTTTGGGTCCCAAAAGCAATGTGTACATGCATACTCCGTGTTAGAGTATTTTCAAAACACAGGCCCAAAACAAGCTGAAAATCGATATTATAAGTGACCAATGTCAATATGTGTATGCATCTTCTGCCCCCGTTTATATCCCAAATTCAACATCAAAACTCGCGAAAATTCGATAATTTTGGGTCCCAGAAGCGATCTGTACATGCCTACTCAGTGCTAGAATATTTTAAAAATTTAGGCCCAAAACATGCTAAAAATCGATATATTAGGTACCCAAAGTCGATATCTCAAATTCAGGCCCAAAACACCCGAAAATTCGATATTTTGGGGTCCCAGAAGCGAACTGTTCATGCCTACTCCGTGTTAGAGTATTTTCAAAATACAGGCCCAAAACTTACTGAAAATCGATCTTTTAGGTGCCCAAAAGTCAATATGTGCATGAATCTTCTGTACCCGTTTATATCTCAAATTCAACCTCAAACACCCGCAAATTCGATATTTTTGGAACCCAGAAGCGATCTGTACATGCCTACTCAGTGCTAGAATATTTTCAAAATATAGGCCCAAAACATGTTATAAATCGATATTTTAGGTGCCCAAAGTCAATATCTCAAATTCAGGCCCAAAATACCCAAAAATTCGATATTTTGGGGTCCCAGAAGCGATCTGTACATGCCTACTCCGTGTTAGAGTATTTTCAAAATACAGGCCCAAAACAAGCTGAAAATCGATATTTTAGGTGACCAAATTCAATATGTGTATGCATCTTATGCATCCGTTTATATCCCAAATTCAACCTCAAAACACCCGAAAATTCGATATTTTTGGGTCCCAGAAGCGATCTGTACATGTCTACTCAGTGCTAGAATGTTTTCAAAATATAGGCTCAAAACATGCTAAAAATCGATATTTTAAGTGTCAAAGGTCGATATGTGCATGCATCATCTGTACCCGTTTATATCTCAAATTCAGGATCAAAACACCTGAAAATTCGATATTTTGGGGTCCCAGAAGTGATCTGTACATGCCTACTTAGTGCTAGAATATTTTCAAAATATAGGCCCAAAACATGCTAAAAATCGATATTTTATGTGCCCAAAGTCGATATCTCAAATTCAGGCCCAAAACACCCGAAAATTCGATATTTTGTGGTCCCAGAAGCGAACTGTACATGCCTACTCCGTGTTAGAGTATTTTCAAAATACTGGACCAAAACATATTGAAAATCGATCTTTTAGGTGCCCAAAAGTCGATATGTGCATCTATCTTCTGTACCCGTTTATATCCCAAATTCAACCTCAAAACACCCGAAAATTCGATATTTTTGGGTCCCAGAAGCGAGCTGTACATGCCTACTCAGATGCAGGCCCAAAACATGCTAAACATCGATATTTTAGGTGCCCAAAGTAAACATGTGTATGCATCTTCTTCACACGTTTATATCTCAAATTTAACCTCAAAACACCCGAAAATTCAATAATTTTGGGTCCGAGAAGCGATCTGTACATGTCTAGTCAGTGCTAGAATGTTTTCAAAATATAGGCTCAAAACATGCTAAAAATCGATATTTTAAGTGTCCAAAGTCTTATGTGCTTGCATTTTCTGTACTCGTTTATATCTCAAATTCTGGCTCAAAACACCCGAAAATTCGATATTTTGGGGTCCCAGAAGCGATCTGTACTTACCTACTCCGTGTTAGAGTATTTTCAAAATACAGGCCCAAAACAAGCTGAAAATCGATATTTTAAGTGACCAATGTCAATATGTGTATGCATCTTCTGCACCCGTTTATATCCCAAATTCAACCTCAAAACACCCGAAAATTCGATATTTTTGTGTCCCTGAAGCGATCTGTACATGCCTACTCAGTGCTAGAATGTTTTCAAAATATAGGCTCAAAACATGCTAAAAATCGATATTTTAAGTGTATAAAGTCGATATGTGCATGCATCATCAGTACCCGTTTATATCTCAAATTAAGGCTCAAAACACCCGAAAATTCGATATTTTGGGGTCCCAGAAGTGATCTGTACATGCCTACTTAGTGCTAGAATATTTTCAAAATATAGGCCCAAAACATGCTAAAAATCGATATTTTAGGTGCCCAAAGTCGATATCTCAAATTCAGGCCCAAAACACCCGAAAATTCGATATTTTGGGATCCCAGAAGCGAACTGTTCATGCCTACTCCGTGTTAGAGTATTTTTAAAATACAGGCCCAAAACATACTGAAAATCGATCTTTTAGGTTCCCAAAAGTCAATATGTGCATGAATCTTCTGTACCCATTTATATCTCAAATTCAACCTCAAACACCCGAAAATTCGATATTTTTGGGACCAAGAAGCGATCTGTACATGCCTACTCAGTGCTAGAATATTTTTAAAAAAATAGGCCCAAAACAAGTTAAAAATCGATATTTTAGGTGCCCAAAGTCGATATATCAAATTCAGTCCCAAAATACCCAAAAATTCGATATTTTGGGGTCCCAGAATCGATCTGTACATGCCTACTCCGTGTTAGAGTATTTTCAATATACAGGCCCAAAACATACTGAAAATCGATCTTTTAGATGCCTAAAAGACGATATGTGGATGCATCTTCTGTACCCGTTTATATCTCAAATTCAGGCTAAAAACACCCGAAAATTCTATATTTTGGGGTTCCAGAAGCGATCTGTACTTGCCTTCTCCGTGTAAGAGTATTTTCAAAAATACAGGCCCAAAACAAGCTGAAAATCGATATTTTAGGTGACCAAAGTCAATATGTGTATGCATCTTCTGCCCCCGTTTATATCCCAAATTCAACATCAAAACTCCCGAAAATTCGATAATTTTGGGTCCCAGAAGCGATCTGTACATGCCTACTCAGTGCTAGAATATTTTAAAAATTTAGGCCCAAAACATGCTAAAAATCGATATATTAGGTACCCAAAGTCGATATCTCAAATTCAGGCCCAAAACACCCGAAAATTCGATATTTTGGGGTCCCAGAAGCGAACTGCTCATGCCTACTCCGTGTTAGAGTATTTTCAAAATACAGGCCCAAAACATGCTGAAAATCGATCTTTTAGGTGCCCAAAAGTCAATATGTGGATGAATCTTCTGTACCCGTTTATATCTCAAATTTAACCTCAAACACCCGAAAATTCGATATTTTTGGGACCCAGAACCGATCTGTACATGCCTACTCAGTGCTAGAATATTTTCAAAATATAGGCCCAAAACATGTTAAAAATCGATATTTTAGGTGCCCAAAGTCGATATATCAAATTCAGTCTCAAAATACCCAAAAATTCGATATTTTGGGGTCCCAGAATCGATCTGTACATGCCTACTCCGTGTTAGAGTATTTTCAATATACAGGCCCAAAACATACTGAAAATCGATCTTTTAGATGCCTAAAAGTCGATATGTATATGCATCTTCTGTACCCGTTTATATCTCAAATTCAGGCTCAAAACCCCCGAAAATTCGATATTTTGGGGTCCCAGAAGCGATCTGTACTTGCCTACTCCGTGTTAGAGTATTTTCAAAATACAGGCCCAAAAAATGCTCAAAATCGATGTTTTAGGTGCCCAAAAGTCGATATGTTCATGCATCTTCTGTACCCGTTTATATCTCAAATTCAGTCTCCAAACACCCGAAAATTTGATATTTTGGGGTCCCAGAAGCGATCTGTACATGCCTACTCAGATGCAGGCCAAAAACATGCTAAAAATCGATATTTTAAGTGTCCAAAGTCGATATGTGCGTGCATCATCTGTACCCGTTTATATCTCAAATTTAGGCTCAAAACACCAGAAAATTCAATAATTTTGGGTCCGAGAAGCGATCTGTACATGCCTACTTAGTGCTAGAATATTTTAAAAATTTAGGCCCAAAACATGCTAAAAATCAATATATTAGGTGCCCAAAGTCGATATATGAAATTCAGGCCCAAAACACCCGAAAATTCGATATATTGGAGTCCCAGAAGCGAACTGTACATGCCTACTCCGTGTTAGAGTATTTTCAAAATACAGGCCCAAAACATACTGAAAATCGATCTTTTAGGTGCCCAAAAGTCAATATGTGCATGAATCTTCTGTACCCGTTTATATCCCAAATTCAACCTCAAACACCCGAAAATTCGATATTTTGGGGTCCCAGAAGCGATCTGTACATGCCTACTCAGTTCTAGAATGTTTTCAAAATATAGGCTCAAAACATGCTAAAAATCGATATTTTAAGTGTCCAAAGTCGATATGTGCGTGCATCTTCTGTACCCGTTTATATCTCAAATTTAGGCTCAAAACACCAGAAAATTCAATAATTTTGGGTCCGAGAAGCGATCTGTACATGCCTACTTAGTGCTAGAATATTTTAAAAATTTAGGCCCAAAACATGCTAAAAATCAATATATTAGGTGCCCAAAGTCGATATCTCAAATTCAGGCCCAAAACACCCGAAAATTCGATATTTTGGGTTCCCAGAAGCAAACTGTACATTCCTACTCCGTGTTAGAGTATTTTCAAAATACAGGCCCAAAACATACTGAAAATCGATCTTTTAGGTGCCCAAAAGTCAATATGTGCATGAATCTTCTGTACCCGTTTATATCCCAAATTCAACCTCAAACACCCGAAAATTCGATATTTTGGGGTCCCAGAAGCGATCTGTACATGCCTACTCAGTGCTAGAATTTTGTCAAAATATAGGCTCAAAACATGCTAAAAATCGATATATTAAGTGTCCAAAGTCGATATGTGCATGCATCATCTGTACCGTTTATATCTCAAATTCAGGCTTAAAACACCTGAAAATTCGATATTTTGGGGTCCCAGAAGTGATCTGTACATGCCTACTTAGTGTTAGAATATTTTCAAAATATCGGCCCAAAACATGCTAAAAATCGATATTTTAGGTGCCCAAAGTCGATATATGAAATTCAGGCTCCAAACACCCGAAAATTTGATATTTTGGGGTCCCAGAAGCGATCTGTACATGCCTACTCAGATGCAGGCCAAAAACATGCTAAAAATCGATATTTTAAGTGTCCAAAGTCCATATGTGCGTGCATCATCTGTACCCGTTTATATCTCAAATTTAGGCTCAAAACACCAGAAAATTCAATAATTTTGGGTCCGAGAAGCGATCTGTACATGCCTACTTAGTGCTAGAATATTTTAAAAATTTAGGCCCAAAACATGCTAAAAATCAATATATTAGGTGCCCAAAGTCGATATATGAAATTCAGGCCCAAAACACCCGAAAATTCGATATTTTGGGTTCCCAGAAGCAAACTGTACATTCCTACTCCGTGTTAGAGTATTTTCAAAATACGAGGCCCAAAACATACTGAAAAATCGATCTTTTAGGTGCCCAAAAGTCGATATGTGCATGCATCTTCTGTACCCGTTTATATCTCAAATTCAGGCTCCAAACACCCGAAAATTTGATATTTTTGGGTCCCAGAAGCGATCTGTACATGCCTACTCAGATGCAGGCCAAAAACATGCTAAAAATCGATATTTTAAGTGTCCAAAGTCGATATGTGCGTGCATCATCTGTACCCGTTTATATCTCAAATTTAGGCTCAAAACACCAGAAAATTCAATAATTTTGGGTCCGAGAAGCGATCTGTACATGCCTACTTAGTGCTAGAATATTTTAAAAATTTAGGCCCAAAACATGCTAAAAACCAATATATTAGGTGCCCAAAGTCGATATATCAAATTCAGTCCCAAAATACCCAAAAATTCGATATTTTGGGGTCCCAGAATCGATCTGTACATGCCTACTCCGTGTTAGAGTATTTTCAATATACAGGCCCAAAACATACTGAAAATCGATCTTTTAGATGCCTAAAAGACGATATGTGGATGCATCTTCTGTACCCGTTTATATCTCAAATTCAGGCTCAAAACACCCGAAAATTCGATATTTTGGGGTCCCAGAAGCGATCTGTACTTGCCTACTCCGTGTTAGAGTATTTTCAAAATACTGGCCCAAAACATACTGAAAATCGATCTTTTAGGTGCCCAAAAGTCGATATGTGGATGCATCTTCTGCCCCCGTTTATATCCCAAATTCAACCTCAAAACTCCCGAAAATTCGATAATTTTGGGTCCCAGAAGCGATCTGTACATGCCTACTCAGTGCTAGAATATTTTCAAAATATAGGCCCAAAACATGCTAAAAATCGATATTTTAGGTGCCCAAATACGATATCTCAAATTAAGGCCCAAAACACACAAAAATTCGATATTTTGGGGTCCCAGAAGCGATCTGTACATGCCTACTCCGTGTTAGAGTATTGTCAATATACAGGCCCAAAACATACTGAAAATCGATCTTTTAGGTGCCCAAAAGTCGATATGTGGATGCATCTTCTGAACCCGTTTATATCTCAAATTCAGGCTCAAAACACCCGAAAATTCGATATTTTGGGATTCCAGAAGCGATCTGTACTTGCCATCTCCGTGTAAGAGTATTTTCAAAAATACAGGCCCAAAACAAGCTGAAAATCGATATTTTAGGTGACCAAAGTCAATATGTGTATGCATCTTCTGCCCCCGTTTATATCCCAAATTCAACATCAAAACTCCCGAAAATTCGATAATTTTGGGTCCCAGAAGCGATCTGTACATGCCTACTCAGTGCTAGAATATTTTAAAAATTTAGGCCCAAAACATGCTAAAAATCGATATATTAGGTACCCAAAGTCGATATCTCAAATTCAGGCCCAAAACACCCGAAAATTCGATATTTTGGGGTCCCAGAAGCGAACTGCTCATGCCTACTCCGTGTTAGAGTATTTTCAAAATACAGGCCCAAAACATACTGAAAATCGATCTTTTAGGTGCCCAAAAGTCAATATGTGGATGAATCTTCTGTACCCGTTTATATCTCAAATTTAACCTCAAACACCCGAAAATTCGATATTTTTGGGACCCAGAACCGATCTGTACATGCCTACTCAGTGCTAGAATATTTTCAAAATATAGGCCCAAAACATGTTAAAAATCGATATTTTAGGTGCCCAAAGTCGATATATCAAATTCAGTCCCAAAATACCCAAAAATTCGATATTTTGGGGTCCCAGAATCGATCTGTACATGCCTACTCAGTGTTAGAGTATTTTCAATATACAGGCCCAAAACATACTGAAAATCGATCTTTTAGATGCCTAAAAGTCGATATGTGGATGCATCTTCTGTACCCGTTTATATCTCAAATTCAGGCTCAAAATACCCGAAAATTCGATATTTTGGGGTCCCAGAAGCGATCTGTACTTACCTACTCCGTGTTAGAGTATTTTCAAAATACAGGCCCAAAACAAGCTGAAAATCGATATTTTAAGTGCCCAAAGTCGATATGTGCATGCATCTTCTGTACCCGTTTATATCTCAAATTCAGGCTCCAAACTCCCAAAAATTCGATATTTTGGGGTCCCAGAAGCGATCTGTACATGCCTACTCAGATGCAGGCCCAAAACATGCTAAACATCGATATTTTAGGTGCCCAAAGTCAACATGTGTATGCATCTTCTGTACCCGTTTATATCTCAAATTCAGGCTCAAAACACCGGAAAATTCAATAATTTTGGGTCCGAGAAGCGATCTGTACTTGTCTAGTCAGTGCTAGAATGTTTTCAAAATATAGGCCCAAAACAAGCTGAAAATCGATATTTTAGGTGACCAAAGTCGATATGTGTATGCATCTTCTGCCCCCGTTTATATCCCAAATTCAACATCAAGACTCCCGAAAATTCGATAATTTTGAGTCCCAGAAGCGATCTGTACATGCCTACTCAGTGTTAGAATATTTTAAAAATTTTGGCCCAAAACATGCTAAAAATCGATATTTTAGGTGCCCAAAGACGATAACTCAAATTCAGGCCCAAAAACCCAAAAATTATAAATTTTGGGGTCCCAGAAGCGATCTGTACATGCCTACTCCGTGTTAGAGTATTTTCGATATACAGGCCCAATACATACTGAAAATCGATCTTTTAGGTGCCCAAAAGTCGATATGTGGATGCATCTTCTGTACCCGTTTATATCTCAAATTCAGGCTCAAAACACCCGAAAATTCGATATTTTTGGGTCCCAGAAGCGATCTGTACTTGCCTACTCCGTGTTAGAGTATTTTCAAAATACAGGCCCAAAAAATGCTCAAAATCGATGTTTTAGGTGCCCAAAAGTCGATATGTTCATGCATCTTCTGTACCCGTTTATATCTCAAATTCAGGCTCCAAACACCAGAAAATTTGATATTTTGGGGTCCCAGAAGCGATCTGTACATGCCTACTCAGATGCAGGCCAAAAACATGCTAAAAATCGATATTTTAAGTGTCCACAGTCGATATGTGCGTGCATCATCTGTACCCGTTTATATCTGAAATTTAGGCTCAAAACACCAGAAAATTCAATAATTTTGGGTCCGAGAAGCGATCTGTACATGCCTACTTAGTGCTAGAATATTTTAAAAATTTAGGCCCAAAACATGCTAAAAATCAATATATTAGGTGCCCAAAGTCGATATATGAAATTCAGGCCCAAAACACCCGAAAATTCGATATATTGAAGTCCCAGAAGCGAACTGTACATGCCTACTCCGTGTTAGAGTATTTTCAAAATACAGTCCCAAAACATACTGAAAATCGATCTTTTAGGTGCCCAAAAGTCAATATGTGCATGAATCTTCTGTACCCGTTTATATCCCAAATTCAACCTCAAACACCCGAAAATTCGATATTTTGGGGTCCCAGAAGCGATCTGTACATGCCTACTCAGTTCTAGAATGTTTTCAAAATATAGGCTCAAAACATGCTAAAAATCGATATTTTAAGTGTCCAAAGTCGATATGTGCGTGCATCTTCTGTACCCGTTTATATCTCAAATTTAGTCTCAAAACACCAGAAAATTCAATAATTTTGGGTCCGAGAAGCGATCTGTACATGCCTACTTAGTGCTAGAATATTTTAAAAATTTAGGCCCAAAACATGCTAAAAATCAATATATTAGGTGCCCAAAGTCGATATCTCAAATTCAGGCCCAAAACACCCGAAAATTCGATATTTTGGGTTCCCAGAAGCAAACTGTACATTCCTACTCCGTGTTAGAGTATTTTCAAAATACAGGCCCAAAACATACTGAAAATCGATCTTTTAGGTGCCCAAAAGTCAATATGTGCATGAATCTTCTGTACCCGTTTATATCCCAAATTCAACCTCAAACACCCGAAAATTCGATATTTTGGGGTCCCAGAAGCGATCTGTACATGCCTACTCAGTGCTAGAATTTTGTCAAAATATAGGCTCAAAACATGCTAAAAATCGATATATTAAGTGTCCAAAGTCGATATGTGCATGCATCATCTGTACCGTTTATATCTCAAATTCAGGCTTAAAACACCTGAAAATTCGATATTTTGGGGTCCCAGAAGTGATCTGTACATGCCTACTTAGTGTTAGAATATTTTCAAAATATCGGCCCAAAACATGCTAAAAATCGATATTTTAGGTGCCCAAAGTCGATATATGAAATTCAGGCTCCAAACACCCGAAAATTTGATATTTTGGGGTCCCAGAAGCGATCTGTACATGCCTACTCAGATGCAGGCCAAAAACATGCTAAAAATCGATATTTTAAGTGTCCAAAGTCGATATGTGCGTGCATCATCTGTACCCGTTTATATCTCAAATTTAGGCTCAAAACACCAGAAAATTCAATAATTTTGGGTCCGAGAAGCGATCTGTACATGCCTACTTAGTGCTAGAATATTTTAAAAATTTAGGCCCAAAACATGCTAAAAATCAATATATTAGGTGCCCAAAGTCGATATCTCAAATTCAGGCCCAAAACACCCGAAAATTCGATATTTTGGGTTCCCAGAAGCAAACTGTACATTCCTACTCCGTGTTAGAGTATTTTCAAAATACGAGGCCCAAAACATACTGAAAATCGATCTTTTAGGTGCCCAAAAGTCAATATGTGCATGAATCTTCTGTACCCGTTTATATCCCAAATTCAACCTCAAACACCCGAAAATTCGATATTTTGGGGTCCCAGAAGCGATCTGTACATGCCTACTCAGTGCTAGAATTTTGTCAAAATATAGGCTCAAAACATGCTAAAAATCGATATATTAAGTGTCCAAAGTCGATATGTGCATGCATCATCTGTACCCGTTTATATCTCAAATTCAGGCTTAAAACACCCGAAAATTCAATATTTTGGGGTCCCAGAAGGGATCTGTACATGCCTACTTAGTGCTAGAATATTTTCAAAATATAGGCCCAAATCATGCTAAAAATCGATATTTTAGGTGCCCAAAGTCGATATCTGAAATTCAGGCCCAATACACACGAAAAATCGATATTTTGGAGTCCCAGAAGCGAACTGTGCATGCCTACTCCGTGTTAGAGTTTTTTCAAAATACAAGCCCAAAACATACTGAAAAATCGATCTTTTAGGTGCCCAAAAGTCGATATGTGCATGCATATTCTGTACCCGTTTATATCTCAAATTCAGGCTCCAAACACCCGAAAACTTGATATTTTGGGGTCCAAGAAGCGATCTGTACATGCCTACTCAGATGCAGGCCCAAAACATGCTAAACATCGATATTTTAGGTGCCCAAAGTCAACATGTGTATGCATCTTCTGCACTCGTTTATATCTCAAATTTAACCTCAAAACACCCGAAAATTCAATAATTTTGGGTCCGAGAAGCGATCTGTACATGTCTAGTCAGTGCTAGAATGTTTTCAAAATATAGGCTCAAAACATGCTAAAAATCGATATTTTAAGTGTCGAAAGTCTTATGTGCATGCATTTTCTGTACTAGTTTATATCTCAAATTCTGGCTCAAAACACCCGAAAATTCGATATTTTGGGGTCCCAGAAGCGATCTGTACATGCCTACTCAGTGCTAGAATATTTACAAAATATAGGCCAAAAACATGCTAAAAATCGATATTTTAGGTGCCTAAAGACGATATCTCAAATTCAGGCCCAAAACACCCGAAAATTCGATATTTTGGGGTCCCAGAAGCGATCTGTATATGCCTACTCCGTGTTAGAGTATTTTAAAAATACAGGCCCAAAACATTCTGAAAATCGATCTTTTAGGTGCCCAAAAGTCGATATGTTGATGCATCTTCTGTACCCGTTTATATCTCAAATTCAGGCTCCAAACACCCGAAAATTTGATATTTTGGAGTCCCAGAAGCGATCTGTACACGCCTACTCAGATGCAGGCCCAAAACATGCTAAACATCGATATTTTAGGTGCCCAAAGTCAACATGTGTATGCATCTTCTGCACTCGTTTATATCTCAAATTTAACCTCAAAACACCCGAAAATTCAATAATTTTGGGTCCGAGAAGCGATCTGTACATGCCTACTTAGTGCTAGAATATTTTAAAAAATTAGGCCCAAAACATGCTAAAAATCAATATATTAGGTGCCCAAAGTCGATATCTCAAATTCAGGCCCAAAACACCTGAAAATTCGATATTTTGGGTTCCCAGAAGCGAACTGTACATTCCTAGTCCGTGTTAGAGTATTTTCAAAATACAGGCCCAAAACATACTGAAAATCGATCTTTTAGGTTCCCAAAAGTCAATATGTGCATGAATCTTCTGTACCCGTTTATATCCCAAATTAAACCTCAAACACCCGTAAATTCGATATTTTGGGGTCCCAGAAGCGATCTGTACATGCCTACTCAGTGCTAGAATTTTGTCAAAATATAGGCTCAAAACATGCTAAAAATCGATATATTAAGTGTCCAAAGTCGATATGTGCATGCATCATCTGTACCCGTTTATATCTCAAATTCAGGCTTAAAACACCCGAAAATTCGATATTTTGGGGTCCCAGAAGTGATCTGTACATGCTTACTTAGTGCTAGAATATTTTCAAAATATAGGCCCAAAACATGCTAAAAATCGATATTTTAGGTGACCAAAGTCGATATCTCAAATTCAGGCCCAAAACACCCGAAAAATCGATATTTTGGAGTCCCAGAAGCGAACTGTGCATGCCTACTCCGTGTTAGAGTTTTTTCAAAATACATGCCCAAAACATACTGAAAAATCGAACATTTAGGTGCCCAAAAGTCGATATGTGCATGCATATTCTGTACCCGTTTATATCTCAAATTCAGGCTCCAAACACCAGAAAACTTGATATTTTGGGGTCCCAGAAGCGATCTGTACATGCCTACTCAGATGCAGGCCGAAAACATGCTAAACATCGATATTTTAGGTGCCCAAAGTCAACATGTGTATGCCTCTTCTGCACTCGTTTATATCTCAAATTTAACCTCAAAACACCCGAAAATTCAATAATTTTGGGTCCGAGAAGCGATCTGTACATGTCTAGTCAGTGCTAGAATGTTTTCAAAATATAGGCTCAAAACATGCTAAAAATCGATATTTTAAGTATCGAAAGTCTTATGTGCATGCATTTTCTGTACTCGTTTATATCTCAAATTCAGGCTCAAAACACCCGAAAATTCGATATTTTGAGGTCCCAGAAGCGATCTGTACATGCCTACTCAGTGCTAGAATATTTACAAAATATAGGCCAAAAACATGCTAAAAATCGATATTTTAGGTGCCAAAAGACGATATCTCAAATTCAGGCCCAAAACACCCGAAAATTCGATATTTTGGGGTCCCAGAAGCGATCTGTACATGCCTACTCCGTGTTAGAGTATTTTCAATATACAGGCCCAAAACATTCTGAAAATCGATCTTTTAGGTGCCCAAAAGTCGATATGTTGATGCATCTTCTGTACCCGTTTATATCCCAAATTCAACCTCAAAACACCCGAAAATTCGATATTTTTGGGTCTCAGAAGCGATCTGTACACGCCTTCTCAGTGCTAGAATTTTTTCATAATATAGGCTTAAAACATGCTAAAAATCGATATTTTAAGTGTCCAATGTCGATATGTGCATGAATCATCTGTACCCGTTTATATCTCAAATTCAGGCTCAAAACACCCGAAAATTCGATATTTTGGGGTCCCAGAAGTGATCTATACATGCCTACTTAGTACTAGAATATTTTCAAAATATAGGCCCAAATCATGCCAAAAATCGATATTTTAGGTGCCCAAAGTCGATATCTCAAATTCAGACCCAAAACACCCGAAAATTCGATATTTTGGGGTTCCAGAAGCGATCTGTACATGCGTACTCAGTGCTAGAACTTTTTCAAAATACAGGCCCAAAACATACTGAAAATCGATCTTTTAGTAGCCCAAAAGTCGATATGTGCATGCATCTTCTGTACCCGTTTATATCTCATATTCAACCTCAAAACACTAGAAAATTCGATAATTTTGGGCCCCAGAAGCGATATGTACATGTCTAGTCAGTGCTAGAATGTTTTCAAAATATAGGCTCAAAACATGCTAAAAATCAATATTTTAAGTGTCCAAAGTCGATATGTGCCTGCATCTCCTGTACCCGTTTATATCTCAAATTCAGGCTCAAAACACCCGAAAATTCGATATTTTTGGGTCCCAGAAGCGATCTGTACATGCCTACTAAGTACTAGAATATTTTCAAAATATAGGCCCAAAACATGCTAAAAATCGACATTTTAGGTGCCCAAAGTCGATATCTCAAATTCAGGCCCAAAACACCCAAAAATTCGATATTTTGGGGTCCCAGAAGCGATCTGTACATGCCTTCACCGTGTTAGAGTATTTTTAATATTCAGGCCCAAAACATACTGAAAATCGATCTTTTAGGTGCCCGAAAAGTCAATATGTGGATAAATCTTCTCAAATTCAGGCTCAAAACACCCGAAAATTCGATATTTTGGGGTCCCAGAAGCTATCTGTACTTGCCTACTCCGTGTTAGAGTATTTTCAAAATACAGGCCCTAAACATGCTGAAAATCGATCTTTTAGGTGCCCAATAGTCGATATGTGGATGCATCTTCTGTACCCGTTTATATCTCAAATTCAGGCTCCAAACACCCGTAAATTCGATATTTTGGGGTCCCAAAAGTGATCTGTACTTGCCTTCGCCGTGATAGAGTATTTTCAAAATACAGGCCCAAAACATGCTGAAAATCGATAATTTAGGTGACCAAAGTCAATATGTGGATGCATCTTCTGCACCCGTTTATATCCCAAATTCAACCTCAAAACCACCGAAAATTCGATATTTTGGGGTCCAAGAAGCGATCTGTACATGCCTACGCAGTGCTAGAATGTGTTCAAAATATAGGCTCAAAACATTATAAAAATCGATATTTTAAGTTTCCAAAGTCGATATGTGCATGCATCTTCTGTACCCGTTTATATCTCAAATTCAGACTCAAAACACCCGAAAATTCGGTATTTTTGGGTCCTAGAAGCGATCTGTACATGCCTACTACTAGTTAGAATGTTTTCAAGATACAGACCCAAAACATGTACAAAATCGATATTTTATGTGCCCAAAAGTCGATATGTGCATGCATTTTATGCACCCGTTTATATCTCAAATTCAGGCTCAAAACACCCGAAAGTTCAATATTTTGGGGTCCCAGAAGCGATATGTACATTTATAATAAGTTCTAGAATATTTTCAAAATATAGGCCCACAACATGCTAAAAATCGATATTTTAGGTGCCCAAAGTCGATATCCCAAATTCAGGTCCAAAACACCCGAAAAATTCGATATTTTGGGGTTCCAGAAGCGATCTGTACATGCCTACTCTGTGTTAGAGTATTTTCAAAATACAGGCCCAAAACATGCTGAAAAGCGATATTTTAGGTGACCAAAGTCAACATGTGTATGCATCTTCTGCACCCGTTTATATCCCAAATTAAACCTCAAAACACCCGAAAACTCGATATTTTTGGGTCCCAGAAACGATCTGTACATGCCTACTCAGTGCTTAAATGTTTTCAAAATATAGGCTCAAAACATGCTAAAATTCGATATTTTAGGTGCCCAAAAGTCGATATGTGCATGCATCTTCTGTACCCGTTTATATCTCAAATTCAGGCTCCAAACACCCGAAAATTCGATATTTTGGGGTCCAACAAGCGATCTGTAATTGCCTACTGCGTGGTAAAGTATTTTCAAAATAAAGGCCAAAAACATACTGAAAATCGATATTTTAGGTGACCAAAATCTATATGTGTATGCATCTTCTGCACCCGTTTATATCCCAAATTCAACCTCAAAACACTCGAAAATTCGATATTTTTGGGTCCCAGAAGCGATCTGTACATGCCTACTCAGTGCTAGAATGTTTTCAATATATAGGCTTAAAACATGCTAAAAATCGATATTTTAAGTGTCCAAAGTCGATATGTGCATGCATCTTTTGTACCCGTTTATATCTCAAATTCAGGCTCAAAAAAACCAAATATTCGGTATTTTTAGGTACTAGAAGCGATCTGTACATGCCTACTCCTAGTTAGAATGTTTTCAAGATACAGACCCAAAACATGCTCAAAATCGTTATTTTAGGTGCCCAGAAGTCGATATGTGCATGCATCTTCTGTACCCGTTTATATCTCAAATTCAGGCTCAAAACACCCGAAAATTCGATATTTTGTTGTCTCTGAAGTGATCTGTACATGCCTACTTAGTGCTAGAATATTTTCAAAATATAGGCCGAAATCATGCTAAAAATCGATATTTTAGGTGCCCAAAGTTGATATCTCAAATTCAGGCCCAAAACACCCGAAAATTCGATGTTTTGGGGTCCCAGAAGCGATCTGTACATGCCTACTCCGTGTTAGAGTATTTTCAATATACAGGCCCAAAACATACTGAAAATCGATCTTTTAGGTGCCCAAAAGTCGATATGTGGATGCATCTTCTGTACCCGTTTATATCTCAAATTCAGGCTCCAAACACCCGAAAATTCGATATTTTGGGGTCCCACAAGCGATCTGTACATGCCTACTTCGTGTTAGAGTATTTTCAAAATACAAGCCCAAAACATGCTGAAAATCGATATTTTAGGTGACCAAAGTCAACATGTGTATGTATCTTCTGTACCCGTTTATATCCCAAATTCAACCTCAAAACACCCGAAAATTCGATATTTTTGGGTCCCAGAAACGATCTGTACATGCCTACTCAGTGCTAGAATGTTTTCAAAATATAGCCTCAAAACATGCTAAAAATCAATATTTTAAGTGTCTAAAGTCGATATGTGCATGCATCTTCTGTACCCGTTTATATCTCAAATTCAGGCTCAAAACACCCGAAAATTCGATATTTTGGGGCCCCAGAAGCGATCTGTACATGCCTACTTAGTGCTAGAATATTTTCAAAATATAGGCCAAAACATGCTAAAAATTGATATTTTAGGTGCCCAAAGTCGATATCTCAAATTCACGCACAAAACACCCGAAAATTCGATATTTTGGGGTTCCCAGAAGCGATCTGTACATGCCTACTCTGTGTTAGAGTATTTTCAATATACAGGCCCAAAACATACTGAAAATCGATCTTTTAGGTGCCCAAAAGTCGATATGTGGATGCATCTTCTGTACCCGTTTATATATCAAATTCAGGCTCCAAACACCCGTAAATTCGATATTTTGGGGTCCCAAAAGTGATCTGTACTTGCCTTAGCCGTGATAGTGTATTTTCAAAATACAGGCCCAAAACATGCTGAAAATCGATAATTTAGGTGACCAAAGTCAATATGTGGATGCATCTTCTGAACCCGTTTATATCCCAAATTCAACCTCAAAACCCCCGAAAATTCGATATTTTGGGGTCCAAGAAGCGATCTGTACATGCCTACGCAGTGCTAGAATGTGTTCAAAATATAGGCTCAAAACATTCTAAAAATCGATATTTTAAGTTTCCAAAGTCGATATGTGCATGCATCTTCTGTACCCGTTTATATCTCAAATTCAGGCTCAAAACACCCGAAAATTCGGTATTTTTGGGTCCTAGAAGTGATCTGTACATGCCTACTCCTAGTTAGAATGTTTTCAAGATACAGACCCAAAACATGTACAAAATCGATATTTTATGTGACCAAAAGTCGATATGTGCATGCATCTTCTGTACCCGTTTATATCTCAAATTCAGGCTCAAAACACCCGAAAGTTCGATATTTTGGGGTCCCAGAAGCGATCTGTACATTTATACTAAGTTCTAGAATATTTTCAAAATATAGGCCCACAACATGCTAAAAATCGATATTTTAGGTGCCCAAAGTCGATATCCCAAATTCAGGCCCAAAACACCCGAAAATTCGATATTTTGGGGTTCCAGATGCGATCTGTACATGCCTACTCTGTGTTAGAGTATTTTCAAAATACAGGCCCAAAACATGCTGAAAAGCGATATTTTAGGTGACCAAAGTCAACATGTGTATGCATCTTCTGCACCCGTTTATATCCCAAATTCAACCTCAAATCACCCGAAAATTCGATATTTTTGGGTCCCAGAAACGATCTGTACATGCCTACTCAGTGCTAAAATGTTTTCAAAATATAGGCTCAAAACATGCTAAAATTCAATATTTTAGGTGTCCAAAGTCGATATGTGCATGCATCTTCTGTACCCGTTAATATCTCAAATTCAGGCTTAAAACAACCGAAAATTCGATATTTTGTTGTCTCAGAAATGATCTGTACATGCCTACTTAGTGCTAGAATATTTTCAAAATATAGGCCCAAATCATGCTAAAAATCGATATTTTTGGTGCCCAAAGCCGATATCTCAAATTCAGGCCCAAAACACCCGAAAATTCGATATTTTGGGGTCCCAGAAGCGATCTGTACATGCCTACTCCGTGTTAGAGTATTTTTAATATACAGGCCCAAAACATACTGAAAATCGATCTTTTAGGTGCCCAAAAGTCGATATGTGCATGAATCTTCTGTACCCGTTTATATCTCAAATTCAGGCTCCAAACACCCGAAAATTCGATATTTTGGGGTCCCAAAAGCGATCTGTACATGCCTACTCAGTGCTAGAATGTTTTCAAAATATAGGCTCAAAACATGCTAAAAATCGATATTTTAAGTGTCCAAAGTCGATATGTGCATGCGTCATCGGTACCCGTTTATATCTCAAATTCAGGCTCAAAACACCCGAAGATTCGAAATTTTGGGGTCCCAGAAGTGATCTGCACATGCCTACTCAGTGCTAGAATGTTTTCAATATATAGGCTTAAAACATGCTAAAAATCGATATTTTAAGAGTCCAAAGTCGATATGTGCATGCATCTTTTGTACCCGTTTATATCTCAAATTCAGGCTCAAAAAACCCAAAAATACGGTATTTTTAGGTACTAGAAGCGATCTGTACATGCCTACTCCTAGTTAGAATGTTTTCAAGATACAGACCCAAAACATGCTCAAAATCGATATTTTAGGTGCCCAGAAGTCGATATGTGCATGCATCTTCTGCACACTTTTATATCTCAAATTCCGGCTCAAAACACCCGAAAATTCGATATTTTGGGGTCCCAAAAGCGATCTGTACATGCCTACTCAGTGCTAGAATGTTTTCAAAATATAGGCTCAAAACATGCTAAAAATCGATATTTTAAGTGTCCAAAGTCGATATGTGCATGCGTCATCGGTACCCGTTTATATCTCAAATTCAGGCTCAAAACACCCGAAGATTCGAAATTTTGGGGTCCCAGAAGTGATCTGCACATGCCTACTTAGTGCTAGAATATTTTCAAAATATAGGCCCAAAACATGCTAAAAACCGATATTTTAGGTGCCCAAAGTCGATATCTCAAATGCAGGCCCAAAACACCCGAAAATTCGATATTTTGGGGTCCCAGAAGCGATCTGTACTTGCCTACTCCGTGGTAGAGTATTTTCAAAATACAGGCCCAAAACATACTGAAAATCGATATTTTAGGTGACTAAAGTCAATATGTGTATGCATCTTCTGCACCCGTTTATATTCCAAATTCAACCTCAAAACACTCGAAAATTCGATATTTTTGGGTCCCAGAAGCGATCTGTACATGCCTACTCAGTGCTAGAATGTTTTCAAAATATAGGCTCAAAACATGCTAAAAATCGATATTTTAAGTGTCCAAAGTCGATATGTGCATGCATCTTTTGTACCTGTAAATATCTCAAATTCAGGCTCAAAAAACCCGAAAATTCGGTATTTTTAGGTACTAGAAGCGATCTGAACATGCCTACTCCTAGTTAGAATGTTTTCAAGATACAGACCCAAAACATGCTCAAAATCGATATTTTAGGTGCCCAAAAGTCGATATGTGCATGCACGTCTGTACCCGTTTATATCTCAAATTCAGGCTCAAAACACCCGAAAATTCGATATTTTGTTGTCTCAGAAGTGATCTGTACATGCCTACTTAGTGCTAGAATATTTTCGAATTATAGGCCCAAATCATGCTTAAAATCGATATTTTAGGTGCCCAAAGTTGATATCTCAAATTCAGGCTCCAAACACCCGAAAATTCGATATTTTGGGGTCCCACAAGCGATCCGTACTTGCCTACTCCGTGGTAGAGTATTTTCTAAATACAGGCCCAAAACATACTGAAAATCGATATTTTAGGTGACCAAAGTCAATATATGTATGCATCTTCTGCAAACGTTTATATCCCAAATTCAACCTCAAAACACTCGAAAATTCGATATTTTTGGGTCGCAGAAGCGATCTGTACATGCCTACTCAGTGCTAGAATGTTTTCAAAATATAGGCTCAAAACATGCTAAAAATCGATATTTTAAGTGGCCAAAGTCGATATGTGCATGCATCTTTTGTACCTGTAAATATCTCAAATTCAAGCTCAAAAAACCCAAAAATCCGGTATTTTTAGGTACTAGAAGCGATCTGTATATGCCTACTCCTAGTTAGAATGTTTTCAAGATACAGACCCAAAACATGCTCAAAATCGATATTTTAGGTGCCCAAAAGTCGATATGTGCATGCATCTTCTGTACCCGTTTAAATCTCAAATTTAGGCTCAAAACACCCGAAAATTCGATATTTTGGGGTCCCAGAAGCGATCTGTACATGCCAACTTCGTGTGAGAGTATTTTCAAAATACAAGCCCAAAACATGCTGAAAATCGATATTTTAGGAGACCAAAGTCAACATGTGTATGCATCTACTGCACCCGTTTATATCCCAAATTCAACCTCAAAACACCCGAAAATTCGATATTTTTGGGTCCCAGAAACGATCTGTACATGCCTACTCAGTGCTAGAATGTTTTTTAAATTATAGCCTCAAAAAATGCTAAAAATCAATATTTTAAGTGTCCAAAGTCGATATGTGCATGCATCTTCTGTACCCGTTTATATCTCAAATTCAGGCTCAAAACACCCAAAAAATCGTTATTTTGGGGTCCCAGAAGTGTTCTGTACATGCCTACTTAGTGCTAGAATATTTTCAAAATATAGGCCCAAAACATGCTAAAATCGATATTTTAGGTGCCCAAAGTCGATATCTCAAATTCAGGCCCAAAACACCCGAAAATTCGATATTTTGGGGTCCCAGAAGCGATCTGTACATGCCTACTCCGTGTTAAAGTATTTTCAATATACAGGCCCAAAACATACTGAAAATCGATCATTTAGTTGCCCAAAAGTCGATATGTGGATGCATCTTCTGTACCAGTTTATATCCCAAATTCAACCTCAAAACACCCGAAAATTCGATATTTTTGGGTCCCAGAAACGATCTGTACATGCCTACTCAGTGCTAAAATGTTTTCAAAATATAGCCTCAAAACATGCTACAAAATCGATATTTTAAGTGTCCAAAGTTTATATTTGGATGCATCTTCTGTACACGTTTATATCTCAAATTCAGGTTCGAAACACCCGAAAAATTGATGTTTTGGGGTCCCAGAAGTGATCTGCACATGCCTACTCCGTGTTAGAGTATTTTCAATGTACAGGCCCAAATCATACTGAAAATCGATCCTTTAGGTGCCCAAAAGTCGATATGTGGATGCATCTTCTGTACCCGTTTATATCTCAATTTCAGGGTCCAAACACCCGAAAATTCGATATTTTGGGGTCCCTGAAGCGATCTGTACTTGCCTACTCCGTGTTAGAGTATTTTCAAAATACAGGCCCAAAACATGCTGAAAATCGATATTATAGGTGACCAAAGTTAATATGTGTATTCATCTTCTGCACCCGTTTATATCCCAAATTCAGGCCGAAAACACCCGAAAATTCGATATTTTTGGGTCCCAGAAGCGATCTGTACATGCCTACTCCGTGTTAGAGTATTTTCAAAATACAGGCCCAAAACATACAGAAAATCGATCTTTTAGGTGCCCAAAAGTCGATATGTGCATGCATCTTCTGTACCCGCATATATCTCAAATTCAGGCTCCAAACACCCGAAAATTCGATATTTTGGGGTCCCAGAAGCGATCTGTACATGCCTACTCAGATACAGTCCCAAAACATGCTGAAAATCGATATTTTAGGTGCCCAAAGTCAATATGTGTATGCATCTTCTGCACTCGTTTATATCTCAAATTCAACCTCAAAACACCCGAAAATTCAATATTTTGGGGGTCCCAGAAGCGATCTGTACATGCCTACTCCATGTTAGAGTATTTTCAATATACAGGCCCAAAACATACTGAAAATCGATCTTTTAGGTGCCCAAAAGTCGATATGTGGATGCATCTTCTGTACCCGTTTATATCTCAAATTCAGGCTCCAAACACCCGAAAATTCCATATTTTGTTGTCCCAGAAGCGATCTGTACTTGCCTACTCCGTGTTAGAGTGTTTTCAAAATACAGGCCCAAAACATGCTGAAAATCGATATTTTAGGTGACCAAAGTCAATATGTGTATGCATCTTCAGCACTATTTTTATATCCCAAATTCCACCTCAAAACACCCGAAAATTCGATATTTTTGGGTTCCAGAAACGATCTGTACATGCCTACTCAGTGCTAAAATGTTTTCCAAATATAGCCTCAAAACATGCTACAAAATCGATATTTTAAGTGTCCAAAGTCGATATTTGGATGCATCTTCTGTACCCGTTTATATCTCAAATTCAGGTTCGAAACACCCGAAAAATTGATATTTTGGGGTCCCAGAAGTGATCTGCACATGCCTACTCCGTGGTAGAGTATTTTCAATGTACAGGCCCAAAACATACTTAAAATCGATTCTTTAGGTGCCCAAAAGTCAATATGTGGATGCATCTTCTGTACCCGTTTATATCTCAAATTCAGGGTCCAAACACCCGAAAATTCGATATTTTGGGGTCCCTGAAGCAATCTGTACTTGCCTACTCCGTGTTAGAGTATTTTCAAAGTACAGGCCCAAAACATGCTGAAAATCGATATTTTAGGTGACCAAAGTTAATATGTGTATTCATCTTCTGCACCCGTTTATATCCCAAATTCAGGCCAAAAACACCCGAAAATTCGATATTTTTGTGTCCCAGAAGCGATCTGTACATGCCTACTCAGTGTTAGAGTATTTTCAAAATACAGCCCCAAAACATACTGAAAATCGATCTTTTAGGTGCCCAAAAGTCGATATATGCATGCATCTTCTGTACCCGCATATATCTCAAATTCAGGCTCCAAACACCCGAAAATTCGATATTTTGGGGTCCCAGAAGCGATCTGTACATGCCTACTAAGATACAGTCCCAATACATGCTGAAAATCGATATTTTAGGTGCCCAAAGTCAATATGTGTATGCATCTTCTGCACTCGTTTATATCTCAAATTCAACCTCAAAACACCCGAAAATTCAATATTTTTGGGGTCCCAGAAGCGATCTGTACATGCCTACTCCGTGTTAGAGTATTTTCAATATACAGGCCCAAAACATTCTGAAAATCAATCTTTTAGGTGCCCAAAAGTCGATATGTGGATGCATCTTCTGTACCCGTTTAAATCTCAAATTCAGGCTCCAAACACCCGAAAATTCCATATTTTGGTGTCACAGAAGCGATCTGTACTTGCCTACTCCGTGTTAGAGTGTTTTCAAAATACAGGCCCAAAACATGCTGAAAATCGATATTTTAGGTGACCAAAGTCAATATGTGTATGCATCTTCAGCACCCGTTTATATCCCAAATTCAACCTCAAAACACCCGAAAATTCGATATATTTGTGTCCCAGAAGCGATCTGTACATGCCTACTCAGTGCTAGAATGTTTTCAAAATATAGGCTCAAAACATGCTAAAAATCGATTTTTTAAGTGTCCAAAGTCGATATGTAAATGCATCTTTTGTACCCGTTTATATCTCAAATTCAGGCTCAAAAAACCCGAAAATTCGGTATTTTTGGGTACTGGAAGCGATCTTTACAAGCCCACTCCTAATTAGAATGTTTTCAAGATACAGACCCAAAACATGCTCAAAATCGATATTTTAGGTGCCCAAAAGTCGATATGTGCATACATCTACTGTACCCGTTTATATCTCAAATTCAGGCTCAAAACACCCGAAAATTCGGTATTTTTGGGTACTAGAAGCGATCTGTACATGCCTACTCCTAGTTAGAATGTTTTCAAGATACAGACCCAAAACATGCTCAAAATCGATATTTTAGGTTCCCAAAAGTCAATATGTGCATGCATCTTCTGTACCCGTTTATATCTCAATTTCTTGCTCAAAACACCCGAAAATTCGATATTTTGGAGTCCCAGAAGCGATCTGTACATGCCTACTCAGTGCAAGAATATTTTCAAAATAAAACCCCAAAACATGCTAAAAATCGATATTTTAGGTGCCCAAAGTCGATATCTCAAATTCCGGCCCAAAACACCCGAAAATTCGATATTTTGGGGTCCCAGAAGCGATCTGTACATGCCTACTCAGTGCTAGAATGTTTTGTAAAATATAAGCTCAAAACATGCTAAAAATCGATATTTTAAGTGTCCAATGTCGATATGTGCATGCGTCTTTTGTACCCGTTTATATCTCAAATTCAGGATCAAAACACCCGAAAATTCGGTACTTTTGGGTACTAGAATCGATCTGTACATGCCTACTCCTAGTTAGAATGTTTTCAAGATACAGACCCAAAACATGCTCAAAATCGATATTTTTGGTGCCCAAAAGTCAATATGTGCATGCATCTTCTGTACCCGTTTATATCTCAAATTCATGCACAAAACACCCGAAAATTCGATATTTTGGGGTCCCAGAAGCGATCTGTACATGTCTACTCAGTGCTAGAATATTTTCAAAATATAGGCCCAAAACATGCTAAAAATCGATATTTTAGGTGCCCAAAGTCGATATCTCAAATACCGGCCCAAAACACCCGAAAATTCGATATTTTGTGGTCCCAGAAGCGATCTGTACATGCCTACTTCGTGTTAGAGTATTTTCAAAATACCAGCCCAAAACATGCTGAATATTGATATTTTAGGTGACCAAAGTCAACATGTGTATGCATCTTCTGCACCCGTTTATATCCCAAATTCAACCTCAAAACACCCGAAAATTCGATATTTTTGGGTCCCAGAAACGATCTGTACATGCCTACTCAGTGCTAAAATGTTTTCAAAATATAGCCTCAAAACATGCTACAAAATCGATATTTTAAGTGTCCAAAGTTTATATTTGGATGCATCTTCTGTACCCTTTTATATCTCAAATTCAGGTTCGAAACACCCGAAAAATTGATATTTTGGGGTCCCAGAAGTGATCTGCACATGCCTACTCAGTGTTAGAGTATTTTCAATGTACAGGCCCAAAACATACTGAAAATCGATCCTTTAGGTGCCCAAAAGTCGATATGTGGATGCATCTTCTGTACCCGTTTATATCTCAATATCAGGGTCTAAACACCCGAAAATTCGATATTTTGGGGTCCCTGAAGCGATCTGTACTTGCCTACTCCGTGTTAGAGTATTTTCAAAATACAGGCCCAAAACATGCTGAAAATCGATATTTTAGGTGACCAAAGTTAATATGTGTATTCATCTTCTGCACCCGTTTATATCCCAAATTCAGGCCGAAAACACCAAAAAATTCGATATTTTTGGGTCCCAGAAGCGATCAGTACATGCATACTCCGTGTTAGAGTATTTTCAAAATACAGGCCCAAAACATATTGAAAATCGATCTTTTAGGTGCCCAAAAGTCGATATGTGCATGCATCTTCTGTACCCGCATATATCTCAAATTCAGGCTCGAAACACCCGAAAATTCGATATTTGGGGGTCCCAGAAGCGATCTGTACATGCCTACTCAGATACAGTCCCAAAACATGCTGAAAATCGATATTTTAGGTGCCCAAAGTCAATATGTGTATGCATCTTCTGCACTCGTTTATATCTCAAATTCAACCTCAAAACACCCGAAAATTCAATATTTTTGGGGTCCCAGAAGCGATCTGTACATGCCTACTCCGTGTTAGAGTATTTTCAATATACAGGCCCAAAACATTCTGAAAATCGATATTTTAGGTGCCCAAAAGTCGATATGTGGATGCATCTTCTGTACCAGTTTAAATCTCAAATTCAGGCTCCAAACACCCGAAAATTCAATATTTTTCGGGTCCCAGAAGCGATCTGTACATGCCTACTCCGTGTTAGAGTATTTTCAATATACAGGCCCAAAACATTCTGAAAATCGATCTTTTAGGTGCCCAAAAGTCGATATGTGGATGCATCTTCTGTACACGTTTAAATCTGAAATTCAGGCTCCAAACACCCGAAAATTCCATATTTTGGTGTCCCAGAAGCGATCTGTACTTGCCTACTCCGTGTTAGAGTGTTTTCAAAATACAGGCCCAAAACATGCTGAAAATCGATATTTTAGGTGACCAAAGTCAATATGTGTATGAATCTTCAGCACCCGTTTATATCTCAAATTCATGCACAAAACACCCGAAAATTCGATATTTTGGGGTCCCAGAAGCGATCTGTACATGTCTACTCAGTGCTAGAATATTTTCAAAATATAGGCCCAAAACATGCTAAAAATCGAAATTTTAGGTGCCCAAAGTCGATATCTCAAATTCCGGCCCAAAACACCCGAAAATTCGATATTTTGGGGTCCCAGAAGCGATCTGTACATGCCTACTCAGTGCTAGAATGTTTTGTAAAATATAAGCTCAAAACATGCTAAAAATCGATATTTTAAATGTCCAAAGTCGATATGTGCATGCATCTTTTGTACCCCTTTATATCTCAAATTCAGGCTCAAAACACCCGAAAATTCGGTATTTTTGGGTACTAGAAGCGATCTGTACATGCCTACTCCTAGTTAGAATATTTTCAAGATACAGACCCAAAACATGCACAAAATCGATATTTTTTTTGCCCAAAAGTCAATATGTGCATGCATCTTCTGTACCCGTTTATATCTCAAATTCAAGCTCAAAACACCCGAAAATTCGATATTTTGGGGTCCCAGAAGCGATCTGTACATGTCTACTCAGTGCTAGAATATTTTCAAAATATAGGCCCAAAACATGCTAAAAAATCGATATTTTAGGTGCCCAAAGTCGATATCTCAAATACCGGCCCAAAACACCCGAAAATTCGATATTTTGTGGTCCCAGAAGCGATCTGTACATGCCTAATTCGTGTTAGAGTATTTTCAAAATACCAGCCCAAAACATGCTGAATATTGATATTTTAGGTGACCAAAGTCAACATGTGTATGCATCTTCTGCACCCGTTTATATCCCAAATTCAACCTCAAAACACCCGAAAATTCGATATTTTTGGGTCTCAGAAACGATCTGTACATGCCTACTCAGTGCTAAAATGTTTTCAAAATATAGCCTCAAAACATGTTACAAAATCGATATTTTAAGTGTCCAAAGTCAATATTTGGATGCATCTTCTGTACCCGTTTATATCTCAAATTCAGGTTCGAAACACCCGAAAAATTGATATTTTGGGGTCCCAGAAGTGATCTGCACATGCCTACTCCGTGTTAGAGTATTTTCAATGTACAGGCCCAAAACATACTGAAAATCGATCCTTTAGGTGCCCAAAAGTAGATATGTGGATGCATCTTCTGTACCCGCATATATCTCAAATTCAGGCTCGAAACACCCGAAAATTCGATATTTGGGGGTCCCAGAAGCGATCTGTACATGCCTACTCAGATACAGTCCCAATACATGCTGAAAATCGATATTTTAGGTGCCCAAAGTCAATATGTGTATGCATCTTCTGCACTCGTTTATATCTCAAATTCAACCTCAAAACACCCGAAAATTCAATATTTTTGGGGTCCCAGAAGCGATCTGTACATGCCTACTCCGTGTTAGAGTATTTTCAATATACAGGCCCAAAACATTCTGAAAATCGATCTTTTAGGTGCCCAAAAGTCGATATGTGGATGCATCTTCTGTATCCGTTTAAATCTCAAATTCAGGCTCCAAACACCCGAAAATTCGATATTTTGGTGTCCCAGAAGCGATCTGTACTTGCCTACTCCGTGTTAAAGTGTTTTCAAAATACAGGCCCAAAACATGCTGAAAATCGATATTTTAGGTGACCAAAGTCAATATGTGTATGCATCTTCAGCACCCGTTTATATCCCAAATTAAACCTCAAAACACCCGAAAATTCGATATTTTTGGGTTCCAGAAACGATCTGTACATGCCTACTCAGTGCTAAAATGTTTTCCAAATATAGCCTCAAAACATGCTACAAAATCGATATTTTAAGTGTCCAAAGTCGATATGTGGATGCATCTTCTGTACCCGTTTATATCTCAAATTCAGGTTCGAAACACCCGAAAAATTGATATTTTGGGGTCCAAGAAGTGATCTGCACATGCCTACTCCGTGGTAGAGTATTTTCAATGTACAGGACCAAAACATACTGAAAATCGATTCTTTAGGTGCCCAAAAGTCAATATGTGGATGCATCTTCTGCACTCGTTTATATCTCAAATTCAACCTCAAAACACCCTAAAATTCAATATTTTTGGGGTCCCAGAAGCGATCTGTACATGCCTACTCCGTGTTAGAGTATTTTCAATATACAGGCCCAAAACATTCTAAAAATCGATCTTTTAGGTGCCCAAAAGTCGATATGTGGATGCATCTTCTGTACCCGTTTAAATCTCAAATTCAGGCTCCAAACACCCGAAAATTCGATATTTTGGTGTCCCAGAAGCGATCTGTACTTGCCTACTCCGTGTTAGAGTGTTTTCAAAATACAGGCCCAAAACATGCTGAAAATCGATATTTTAGGTGACCAAAGTCAATATGTGTATGCATCTTCAGCATCCGTTTATATCCCATATTCAACCTCAAAACACCCGAAAATTCGATATATTTGTGTCCCAGAAGCGATCTGTACATGCCTACTCAGTGCTAGAATGTTTTCAAAATATAGGCTCAAAACATGCTAAAAATCGATTTTTTAAGTGTCCAAAGTCGATATGTAAATGCATCTTTTGTACCCGTTTATATCTTAAATTCAGGCTCAAAAAACCCGAAAATTCGGTATTTTTGGGTACTGGAAGCGATCTTTACATGCCCACTCCTAATTAGAATGTTTTCAAGATACAGACCCAAAACATGCTCAAAATCGATATTTTAGGTGCCCAAAAGTCGATATGTGCATACATCTACTGTACCCGTTTATATCTCAAATTCAGGCTCAAAACACCCGAAAATTCGGTATTTTTGGGTACTAGAAGCGATCTGTACATGCCTACTCCTAGTTAGAATGTTTTCAAGATACAGACCCAAAACATGCTCAAAATCGATATTTTAGGTTCCCAAAAGTCAATAGGTGCATGCATCTTCTGTACCCGTTTATATCTCAATTTCTGGCTCAAAACACCCGAAAATTCGATATTTTGGAGTCCCAGAAGCGATCTGTACATGCCTACTCAGTGCTAAAATATTTTCAAAATAAAGCCCCAAAACATGCTAAAAATCGATATTTTAGGTGCCCAAAGTCGATATCTCAAATTCCGGCCCAAAACACCCGAAAATTCGATATTTTGGGGTCCCAGAAGCGATCTGTACATGCCTACTCAGTGCTAGAATGTTTTGTAAAATATAAGCTCAAAACATGCTAAAAATCGATATTTTAAATGTCCAAAGTCGATATGTGCATGCATCTTTTGTACCCGTTTATATCTCAAATTCAGGCTCAAAACATCCGAAAATTCGGTATTTTTGGGTACTAGAAGCAATCTGTACATGCCTACTCCTAGTTAGAATATTTTCAAGATACAGACCCAAAACATGCTCAAAATCGATATTTTTTTTGCCCAAAAGTCAATATGTGCATGCATCTTCTGTACCCGTTTATATCTCAAATTCAAGCTCAAAACACCCGAAAATTCGATATTTTGGGGTCCCAGAAGCGATCTGTACATGTCTACTCAGTGCTAGAATATTTTCAAAATATAGGCCCAAAACATGCTAAAAATCGATATTTTAGGTGCCCAAAGTCGATATCTCAAATACCGGCCCAAAACACCCGAAAATTCGATATTTTGTGGTCCCAGAAGCGATCTGTACATGCCTAATTCGTGTTAGAGTATTTTCAAAATACCAGCCCAAAACATGCTGAATATTGATATTTTAGGTGACCAAAGTCAACATGTGTATGCATCTTCTGCACCCGTTTATATCCCAAATTCAACCTCAAAACACCCGAAAATTCGATATTTTTGGGTCCCATAAACGATCTGTACATGCCTACTCAGTGCTAAAATGTTTTCAAAATATAGCCTCAAAACATGCTACAAAATCGATATTTTAAGTGTCCAAAGTCAATATTTGGATGCAACCTCTGTACCCGTTTATATCTCAAATTCAGGTTCGAAACACCCGAAAAATTGATATTTTGGGGTCCCAGAAGTGATCTGCACATGCCTACTCCATTGTTAGAGTATTTTCAATGTACAGGCCCAAAACATACTGAAAATCGATCCTTTAGGTGCCCAAAAGTAGATATGTGGATGCATCTTCTGTATCCGTTTATATCTCAAATTCAGGGTCTAAACACCCGAAAATTCGATATTTTGGGGTCCCTGAAGCGATCTGTACTTGCCTACTCCGTGTTAGAGTATTTTCAAAATACAGGCCCAAAACATGCTGAAAATCGATATTTTAAGTGACCAAAGTTAATATGTGTATTCATCTTCTGCACCCGTTTATATCCCAAATTCAGGCCGAAAACACCCGAAAATTCGATATTTTTGGGTCCCAGAAGCGATCTGTACATGCCTACTCCGTGTTAGAGTATTTTCAAAATACAGGCCCAAAACATACTGAAAATCGATCTTTTAGGTGCCCAAAAGTCGATATATGCATGCATCTTCTGTACCCGCATATATCTCAAATTCAGGCTCCAAACACCCGAAAATTCGATATTTTGGGGTCCCAGAAGCGATCTGTACATGCCTACTCAGATACAGTCCCAATACATGCTGAAAATCGATATTTTAGGTGCCCAAAGTCAATATGTGTATGCATCTTCTGCACTCGTTTATATCTCAAATTCAACCTCAAAACACCCTAAAATTCAATATTTTTGTGGTCCCAGAAGCGATCTGTACATGCCTACTCCGTGTTAGAGTATTTTCAATATACAGGCCCAAAACATTCTGAAAATCGATCTTTTAGGTGCCCAAAAGTCGATATGTGGATGCATCTTCTGTACCCGTTTAAATCTCAAATTCAGGCTCCAAACACCCGAAAATTCGATATTTTGGTGTCCCAGAAGCGATCTGTACTTGCCTACTCCGTGTTAGAGTGTTTTCAAAATACAGGCCCAAAACATGCTGAAAATCGATATTTTAGGTGACCAAAGTCAATATGTGTATGCATCTTCAGCATCCGTTTATATCCCATATTCAACCTCAAAACACCCGAAAATTCGATATATTTGTGTCCCAGAAGCGATCTGTACATGCCTACTCAGTGCTAGAATGTTTTCAAAATATAGGCTCAAAACATGCTAAAAATCGATTTTTTAAGTGTCCAAAGTCGATATGTAAATGCATCTTTTGTACCCGTTTATATCTTAAATTCAGGCTCAAAAAACCCGAAAATTCGGTATTTTTGGGTACTGGAAGCGATCTTTACATGCCCACTCCTAATTAGAATGTTTTCAAGATACAGACCCAAAACATGCTCAAAATCGATATTTTAGGTGCCCAAAAGTCGATATGTGCATACATCTACTGTACCCGTTTATATCTCAAATTCAGGCTCAAAACACCCGAAAATTCGGTATTTTTGGGTACTAGAAGCGATCTGTACATGCCTACTCCTAGTTAGAATGTTTTCAAGATACAGACCCAAAACATGCTCAAAATCGATATTTTAGGTTCCCAAAAGTCAATAGGTGCATGCATCTTCTGTACCCGTTTATATCTCAATTTCTGGCTCAAAACACCCGAAAATTCGATATTTTGGAGTCCCAGAAGCGATCTGTACATGCCTACTCAGTGCTAAAATATTTTCAAAATAAAGCCCCAAAACATGCTAAAAATCGATATTTTAGGTGCCCAAAGTCGATATCTCAAATTCCGGCCCAAAACACCCGAAAATTCGATATTTTGGGGTCCCAGAAGCGATCTGTACATGCCTACTCAGTGCTAGAATGTTTTGTAAAATATAAGCTCAAAACATGCTAAAAATCGATATTTTAAATATCCAAAGTCGATATGTGCATGCATCTTTTGTACCCGTTTATATCTCAAATTCAGGCTCAAAACACCCGAAAATTCGGTATTTTTGGGTACTAGAAGCGATCTGTACATGCCTACTCCTAGTTAGAATATTTTCAAGATACAGACCCAAAACATGCTCAAAATCGATATTTTTTTTGCCCAAAAGTCAATATGTGCATGCATCTTCTGTACCCGTTTATATCTCAAATTCAAGCTCAAAACACCCGAAAATTCGATATTTTGGGGTCCCAGAAGCGATCTGTACATGTCTACTCAGTGCTAGAATATTTTCAAAATATAGGCCCAAAACATGCTAAAAATCGATATTTTAGGTGCCCAAAGTCGATATCTCAAATACCGGCCCAAAACACCCGAAAATTCGATATTTTGTGGTCCCAGAAGCGATCTGTACATGCCTAATTCGTGTTAGAGTATTTTCAAAATACCAGCCCAAAACATGCTGAATATTGATATTTTAGGTAACCAAAGTCAACATGTGTATGCATCTTCTGCACCCGTTTATATCCCAAATTCAACCTCAAAACACCCGAAAATTCGATATTTTTGGGTCCCATAAACGATCTGTACATGCCTACTCAGTGCTAAAATGTTTTCAAAATATAGCCTCAAAACATGCTACAAAATCGATATTTTAAGTGTCCAAAGTCAATATTTGGATGCAACCTCTGTACCCGTTTATATCTCAAATTCAGGTTCGAAACACCCGAAAAATTGATATTTTGGGGTCCCAGAAGTGATCTGCACATGACTACTCCATTGTTAGAGTATTTTCAATGTACAGGCCCAAAACATACTGAAAATCGATCCTTTAGGTGCCCAAAAGTAGATATGTGGATGCATCTTCTGTACCCGTTTATATCTCAAATTCAGGGTCTAAACACCCGAAAATTCGATATTTTGGGGTCCCTGAAGCGATCTGTACTTGCCTACTCCGTGTTAGAGTATTTTCAAAATACAGGCCCAAAACATGCTGAAAATCGATATTTTAAGTGACCAAAGTTAATATGTGTATTCATCTTCTGCACCCGTTTATATCCCAAATTCAGGCCGAAAACACCCGAAAATTCGATATTTTTGGGTCCCAGAAGCGATCTGTACATGCCTACTCCGTGTTAGAGTATTTTCAAAATACAGGCCCAAAACATACTGAAAATCGATCTTTTAGGTGCCCAAAAGTCGATATTGCATGCATCTTCTGTACCCGCATATATCTCAAATTCAGGCTCCAAACACACGAAAATTCAATATTTTGGGGTCCCAGAAGCGATCTGTTCATGCCTACTCATATACAGGCCCAAAGCATGCTGAAAATCGATATTTTAGGTGCCCAAAGTCGAAATGTGCATGCATCTTCTGTACCCGTTTATATCTCAAATTCAAGCTCAAAACACCCGAAAATTCAATATTTTTGGGGTCCCAGAAGCGATCTGTACATGCCTACTCCGTGTTAGAGTATTTTCAATATAGAGGCCCAAAACATACTGAAAATCGATCTTTTAGGTGACCAAAAGTCGATATGTGGATGCATCTTATGAACCCGTTTATATCTCAAATTCAGGCTCCAAACACCCGAAAATTTCATATTTTGGTGTCCCAGAAGCGATCTGTACTTGCCTACTCCGTGTTAGAGTGTTTTCAAAATACAGGCCCAAAATATGCCGAAAATCGATATTTTAGGTGACCAAAGTCAATATGTGTATGCATCTTCAGCACCCGTTTATATCCCAAATTCAACCTCAAAACACCCGAAAATTCGATATTTTTGTGTCCCAGAAGCGATCTGTACATGCCTACTCAGTGCTAGAATGTTTTCAAAATATAGCCTCAAAACATGCTAAAAATCGATATTTTAGGTGCCCAAAGTCGATATCTCAAATTCCGGCCCAAAACACCCGAAAATTCGATATTTTGGGGTCCCAGAATCGATCTGTACTTGCCTACTCCGTGTTAGAGTGTTTTCAAAATACAGGCCCAAAACATGCTGAAAATCGATATTTTAGGTGACCAAAGTCAATATGTGTATGCATCTTCAGCACCCGTTTATATCCCATATTCAACCTGAAAACACCCGAAATTTCGATATTTTTGTGTCCCAGAAGCGATCTGTACATGCCTACTCAGTGCTAGAATGTTTTCAAAATATAGCCTCAAAACATGCTAAAAATCGATATTTTAAGTGTCCAAAGTCGATATGTGGATGCATCTGTACCCGTTTATATCTCAAATTCAGTTTCAAAACACCCGAAAAATTGATATTTTGGGGTCCCAGAAGTGATCTGCACATGCCTACTCCGTGTTAGAGTATTTTCAATGTACAGGCCCAATACATATTGAAAATCGATCCTTTAGGTGCCCAAAAGTCGATATGTGGATGCATCTTTTGTACCCGATTATATCTCAAATTCAGGCTCAAAATACCCGAAAATTCGGTATTTTTGGGTACTAGAAGCGATCTGTACATGCCTACTCAGATACAGTCCCAAAACATGCTGAAAATCTATATTTTAGGTGCCCAAAGTAAATATGTGTATGCATCTTCTTCACTCGTTTATATCTCAAATTCAACCTCAAAACACCCGAAAATTCGATATTTTTGGGGTCCCAGAAGCGATCTGTACATGCCTACTCCTTGTTAGAGTATTTTCAATATACAGGCCCAAAACATACTGAAAATCGATCTTTTAGGTGCCTAAAAGTCGATATGTGGATGCATCTTTTGTACCCGTTTATATCTCAAATTCAGGCTCCAAACAACCGAAAATTCGATATTTTGGTGTCCCAGAAGCGATCTGTACTTGCCTACTCCGTGTTAGAGTGTTTTCAAAATAATGGCCCAAAACATGCTGAAAATCGATGTTTTAGGTGACCAAAGTCAATATGTGTATGCATCTTCTGCACCCGTTTATATCCCAAATTCAACCTCAAAACACCCGAAAATTCGATATTTTTGTGTCCCAAAAGCGATCTGTACATGCCTACTCAGTGCTAGAATGTTTTCAAAATATAGGCTGAAAACATTCTAAAAATCGATATTTTAAGTGTCCAAAGTCGATATGTGCATGCATCTTCTGTACCCGTTTATATCTCAAATTCAGGCTCAAAACACCCGAAAATTCGATATTTTGGGGTCCCAGAAGCGATCTGTTCATGCCTACTCATATACAGTCCCAAAACATGCTGAAAATCGATATTTTAGGTGCCCAAAGTCGAAATGTGCATGCATCATCTGTACCCGTTTATATTTCAAATTCAAGCTCAAAACACCCGAAAATTCGGTATTTTTGGGTCCTAGAAGCAATCTGTACATGCCTTCTTAGTGCTAGAATATTTTTAAAATATAGGACCAAAACATGCTAAAAATCGATATTTTAAGTGTCCAAAGTCGATATGTGCATGCATCTTTTGTACCTGTAAATATCTCAAATTCAGGCTCAAAAAACCCGAAAATTCGGTATTTTTGGGTCCCACAAGCGATCTGTACTTGTCTACTCCGTGTTAGAGTATTTTCTAAATACAGGCCCAAAACATACTGAAAATCGATATTTTAGGTGACTAAAGTCAATATGTGTATGCATCTTCTGCACCCGTTTATATCCCAAATTCAACCTCAAAACACTCGAAAATTCGATATTTTTGGGTCACAGAAGCGATCTGTACATGCCTACTCAGTGCTAGAATGTTTTCAAAATATAGGCTCAAAACATGCTAAAAATCGATATTTTAAGTGTCCAAAGTCGATATGTGCATGCATCTTTTGTACCTGTAAATATCTCAAATTCAGGCTCAAAAAACCCGAAAATTCGGTATTTTTAGGTACTAGAAGCGATCTGTATATGCCTACTCCTAGTTAGAATGTTTTCAAGATACAGACCCAAAACATGCTCAAAATCGATATTTTAGGTGCCCAAAAGTCGATATGTGAATGCATCTTCTGTACCCGTTTAAATCTCAAATTTAGGCTCAAAACACACGAAAATTCGATATTTTGGGGTCCCAGAAGTGATCTGTACATGCCTACTCAGTGCTAGAATTTTTTCAAAATATAGGCCCAAAACATGCTAAAAATCGATATTTTAGGTGCCCAAAGTCGATATCTCAAATTCCGGCCCAGAACACCCGAAAATTCGATATTTTGGGGTCCCAGAAGCGATCTGTACATGCCTACTTCGTGTGAGAGTATTTTCAAAATACAAGCCCAAAACATGCTGAAAATCGATATTTTAGGAGACCAAAGTCAACATGTGTATGCATCTTCTGCACCCGTTTATATCCCAAATTCAACCTCAAAACACCCGAAAATTCGATTATTTTTTGTCCCAGAAACGATCTGTACATGCCTACTCAGTGCTAGAATGTTTTCAAAATATAGCCTCAAAACAAGCTAAAAATTAATATTTTAAGTGTCCAAAGTCGATATGTGCATGCATCTTCTGTACCCGTTTATATCTCAAATTCAGGCTCAAAACACCCGAAAATTCGATATTTTGGGGTCCCAGAAGTGTTCTGTACATGCCTACTTAGTGCTAGAATATTTTCAAAATATAGGCCCAAAACATGCTAAAATCGCTATTTTAGGTGCCCAAAGTCGATATCTCAAATTCAGGCCCAAAACACCCGAAAATTCGATATTTTGGGGTCCCAGAAGCGATCTGTACATGCCTACTCCGTGTTAAAGTATTTTCAATATACAGGCCCAAAACATACTGAAAATCGATCTTTTAGTTGCCCAAAAGTCGATATGTGGATGCATCTTCTGTACCCGTTTATATCTCAAATTCAAGCTCCAAACACCCGTAAATTCGATATTTTGGGTTCCCAAAAGCGATCTGTACTTGGCTACGCCGTGTTAGAGTATTTTTCAAAATGCAGGCCCAAAACATGCTGAAAATCGATATTTTAGGTGACCAAAGTCAATATGTGTATGCATCTACTGCACCCGTTTATATCCCAAATTCAACCTCAAAACACTCGAAAATTCGATATTTTTGGGTCCCAGAAGCGATCTGTACATGCCTACTCAGTGCTAGAATATTTTCAAAATATAGGCTCAAAACATGCTAAAAATCGATTTTTTAAGTGTCCAAAGTCGATATGTAAATGCATCTTTTGTACCCGTTTATATCTCAAATTCAGGCTCAAAACACCCGAAAATTCGGTATTTTTGGGTATTGGAAGCGATCTTTACATGCCCACTCCTAATTAGAATGTTTTCAAGATACAGACCCAAAACATGCTCAAAATCGATATTTTAGGTGCCCAAAAGTCAATATGTGCATGTATCTTCTGTACCCGTTTATATCTCATTTTCTGGCTCAAAACACCCGAAAATTCGATATTTTGGAGTCCCAGAAGCGATCTGTACATGCCTACTCAGTGCTAGAATATTTTCAAAATAAAGCCCCAAAACATGCTAAAAATCGATATTTTAGGTGCCCAAAGTCGATATCTCAAATTCCGGCCCAAAACACCCGAAAATTCGATATTTTGGGGTCCCAGAAGCGATCTGTACATGCCTACTCAGTGCTAGAATGTTTTGTAAAATATAAGCTCAAAAGATGCTAAAAATCGATATTTTAAGTGTCCAAAGTCGATATGTGCATGCATCTTTTGTACCCGTTTATATCTCAAATTCAGGCTCAAAACACCCGAAAATTCGGTATTTTTGGGTACTAGAAGCGATCTGTACATGCCTACTCCTAGTTAGAATATTTTCAAGATACAGACCCAAAACATGCACAAAATCGATATTTTTTTTGCCCAAAAGTCAATATGTGCATGCATCTTCTGTACCCGTTTATATCTCAAATTCAAGCTCAAAACACCCGAAAATTCGATATTTTGGGGTCCCAGAAGCGATCTGTACATGTCTACTCAGTGCTAGAATATTTTCAAAATATAGGCCCAAAACATGCTAAAAATCGATATTTTAGGTGCCCAAAGTCGATATCTCAAATACCGGCCCAAAACACCCGAAAATTCGATATTTTGTGGTCCCAGAAGCGATCTGTACATGCCTAATTCGTGTTAGAGTATTTTCAAAATACCAGCCCAAAACATGCTGAATATTGATATTTTAGGTGACCAAAGTCAACATGTGTATGCATCTTCTGCACCCGTTTATATCCCAAATTCAACCTCAAAACACCCGAAAATTCGATATTTTTGGGTCCCAGAAACGATCTGTACATGCCTACTCAGTGCTAAAATGTTTTCAAAATATAGCCTCAAAACATGCTACAAAATCGATATTTTAAGTGTCCAAAGTCGATATTTGGATGCATCTTCTGTACCCGTTTATATCTCAAATTCAGGTTCGAAACACCCGAAAAATTGATATTTTGGGGTCCCAGAAGTGATCTGCACATGCCTACTCCGTGTTAGAGTATTTTCAATGTACAGGCCCAAAACATACTGAAAATCGATCCTTTAGGTGCCCAAAAGTCGATATGTGGATGCATCTTCTGTACCCGTTTATATCTCAAAATCAGGGTCCAAACACCCGAAAATTCGATATTTTGGGGTCCCTGAAGCGATCTGTACTTGCCTACTCCGTGTTAGAGTATTTTCAAAATTCAAGCCCCAAACCTTCTGAAAATCGATATTTTAGGTGACCAAAGCTAATATGTGTATTCATCTTCTGCACCCGTTTATATCCCAAATTCAGGCCGAAAACACCCGAAAATTCGATATTTTTGGGTCCCAGAAGCGATCTGTACATGCCTACTCCGTGTTAGAGTATTTTCAAAATACAGGCCCAAAACATACTGAAAATCGATCTTTTAGGTGCCCAAAAGTCGATATGTGCATGCATCTTCTTTACCCGCATATATCTCAAATTCAGGGTCCAAACACCCGAAAATTCGATATTTTGGGGTCCCATAAGCGATCTGTACATGCCTACTCAGATATTGTCCCAAAACATGCTGAAAATCGATATTTTAGGTGCCCAAAGTCAATATGTGTATTTATCTTCTGCACTCGTTTATATCTCAAATTCAACCTCAAAACACCCGAAAATTCAATATTTTTGGGGTCCCAGAAGCAATCTGTACATGCGTACTCCGTGTTAGAGTATTTTCAATATACAGGCCCAAAACATACTGAAAATCGATCTTTTAGGTGCCCAAAAGTTGATATGTGGATGCATCTTCTGTAGCCGTTTATATCTCAAATTCAGGCTCCAAACACCCGAAAATTCGATATTTTGGGGTCCCAGAAGCGATCTGTACTTGCCTACTCCGTGTTAGAGTGTTTTCAAAATACAGGCCCATAATATGCTGAAAATCGATATTTTAGGTGACCAAAGTCAATATGTGTATGCATCTTCAGCACCCGTTTATATCCCATATTCAACCTCAAAACACCCGAAATTTCGATATTTTTGTGTCCCAGAAGCGATCTGTACATGCCTACTCAGTGCTAGAATGTTTTCAAAATATAGCCTCAAAACATGCTAAAAATCGATATTTTAAGTGTCCAAAGTCGATATGTGGATGCATCTGTACCCGTTTATATCTCAAATTCAGGTTCAAAACACCCGAAAAATTGATATTTTGGGGTCCCAGAAGTGATCTGCACATGCCTACTCCGTGTTAGAATATTTTCAATGTACAGGCCCAATACATATTGAAAATCGATCCTTTAGGTGCCCAAAAGTCGATATGTGGATGCATCTTTTGTACCCGATTATATCTCAAATTCAGGCTCAAAATACCCGAAAATTCGTTATTTTTGGGTACTAGAAGCGATCTGTACATGCCTACTCAGATACAGTCCCAAAACATGCTGAAAATCGATATTTTAGGTGCCCAAAGTAAATATGTGTATGCATCTTCTTCACTCGTTTATATCTCAAATTCAACCTCAAAACACCCGAAAATTCGATATTTTTGGGGTCCCAGAAGCGATCTGTACATGCCTACTCCTTGTTAGAGTATTTTCAATATACAGGCCCAAAACATACTGAAAATCGATCTTTTAGGTGCCCAAAAGTCGATATGTGGATGCATCTTCTGTACCCGTTTATATCTCAAATTCAGGCTCCAAACACCCGAAAATTCGATATTTTGGTGTCCCAGAAGCGATCTGTACTTGCCTACTCCGTGTTAGAGTGTTTTCAAAATAATGGCCCAAAACATGCTGAAAATCGATATTTTAGGTGACCAAAGTCAATATGTGTATGCATCTTCTGCACTCGTTTATATCCCAAATTCAACCTCAAAACACCCGAAAATTCGATATTTTTGTGTCCCAGAAGCGATCTGTACATGCCTACTCAGTGCTAGAATGTTTTCAAAATATAGGCTGAAAACATTCTAAAAATCGATATTTTAAGTGTCCAAAGTCGATATGTGCATGCATCTTCTGTACCCGTTTATATCTCAAATTCAGGCTGAAAACACCCGAAAATTCGATATTTTGGGGTCCCAGAAGCGATCTGTTCATGCCTACTCATATACAGCCCCAAAACATGCTGAAAATCGATATTTTAGGTGCCCAAAGTCGAAATGTGCATGCATCTTTTGTACCCGTTTATATCTCAAATTCAGGCCCAAAACACCCGAAAATTCGATATTTTGGGGTCCCAGAAGTGATCAGTACATGCCTACTCCGTGTTAGAGTATTTCTAATATACAGGCCCAAAACATTCTGAAAATCGATCTTTTGCGTGACCAAAGTCAATATGTGTATGCATCTTCTGCACCCGTTTATATCCCAAATTCAACCTCAAAACACCCGAAAATTCGATATTTTTGTGTCCCAGAAGCGATCTGTACATGCCTACTCAGTGCTAGAATGTTTTCAAAATATAGGCTCAAAACATGCAAAAAATCGATATTTTAAGTGTCCAAAGTCGATATGTGCATGCATCTTTTGTACCCGTTTATATCTCAAATTCAGGCTCAAAACACCCGAAAATTCGGTATTTTTGGGTACTAGAAGCGATCTGTACATGCCTACTCCTAGTTAGAATGTTTTCAAGATACAGACCCAAAACATGCTCAAAATCGATATTTTAGGTGCCCAAAAGTCGATATGTGCATGCATCTTCTGTACCCGTTTATATCTCAAATTCAGGCTCCAAACACTCGAAAATTCGATATTTTGGGGTCCCAGAAGTGATATGTACATGCCTACTCAGATACAGTCCCAAAACATGCTAAAAATCGATATTTTAGGTGCCCAAAGTCAATATGTGTATGCATCTTCTGCACTCGTTTATATCTCAAATTCAACCTCAAAACACCCGAAAATTCGATATTTTTTGGGTCCCAGAAGCGATCTGTACATGCCTACTCCGTGTTAGAGTATTTTCAATATACAGGTCCAAAACATACTGAAAATCGATCTTTTAGGTGCCTAAAAGTCGATATGTGGATGCATCTTCTGTACCCGTTTATATCTCAAATTCAGGCTCCAAACACCCGAAAATTCGATATTTTGGTGTCCCAGAAGCGATCTCTACTTGCCTACTCCGTGTTAGAGTGTTTTCAAAATAATGGCCCAAAACATGCTGAAAATCGATGTTTTAGGTGACCAAAGTCAATATGTGTATGCATCTTCTGCACCCGTTTATATCCCAAATTCAACCTCAAAACACCTGAAAATTCGATATTTTTGTGTCCCAGAAGCGATCTGTACATGCCTACTCAGTGCTAGAATGTTTTCAAAATATAGGCTGAAAACATTCTAAAAATCGATATTTTAAGTGTCCAAAGTCGAAATGTGCATGCATCTTCTGTACCCGTTTATATCTCAAATTCAGGCTCAAAAACACCCGAAATGTCGATATTTTGTGGTCCCAGAAGCGATCTGTTCATGCCTACTCATATACAGTCCCAAAACATGCTGAAAATCGATATTTTAGGTGCCCAAAGTCGAAATGTGCATGCATCATCTGTACCCGTTTATATTTCAAATTCAAGCTCAAAACACCCGAAAATTCGGTATTTTTGGGTCCTAGAAGCGATCTGTACATGTCTTCTTAGTGCTAGAATATTTTTAAAATATAGGACCAAAACATGCTAAAAATCGATATTTTAAGTGTCCAAAGTCGATATGTGCATGCATCTTTTGTACCTGTAAATATCTCAAATTCATGCCCAAAACACCCGAAAATTCGATATTTTGGGGTCCCAGAAGTGATCAGTACATGCCTACTCCGTGTTAGAGTATTTCCAATATACAGGCCCAAAACATTCTGAAAATCGATCTTTTGGGTGACCAAAGTCAATATGTGTATGCATCTTCTGCACCCGTTTATATCCCAAATTCAGGCTCCAAACAACCGAAAATTCGATATTTTGGTGTCCCAGAAGCGATCTGTACTTGCCTACTCCGTGTTAGAGTGTTTTCAAAATAATGGCCCAAAACATGCTGAAAATCGATGTTTTAGGTGACCAAAGTCAATATGTGTATGCATCTTCTGCACCCGTTTATATCCCAAATTCAACCTCAAAACACCCGAAAATTCGATATTTTTGTGTCCCAAAAGCGATCAGTACATGCCTACTCAGTGCTAGAATGTTTTCAAAATATAGGCTGAAAACATTCTAAAAATCGATATTTTAAGTGTCCAAAGTCGAAATGTGCATGCATCTTCTGTACCCGTTTATATCTCAAATTCAGGCTCAAAAACACCCGAAAATTCGATACTTTGGGGTCCCAGAAGCGATCTGTTCATGCCTACTCATATACAGTCCCAAAACATGCTGAAAATCGATATTTTAGGTGCCCAAAGTCGAAATGTGCATGCATCATCTGTACCCGTTTATATTTCAAATTCAAGCTCAAAACACCCGAAAATTCGGTATTTTTGGGTCCTAGAAGCAATCTGTACATGCCTTCTTAGTGCTAGAATATTTTTAAAATATAGGACCAAAACATGCTAAAAATCGATATTTTAAGTGTCCAAAGTCGATATGTGCATGCATCTTTTGTACCTGTAAATATCTCAAATTCAGGCTCAAAAAACCCGAAAATTCGGTATTTTTGGGTCCCACAAGCGATCTGTACTTGTCTACTCCGTGTTAGAGTATTTTCTAAATACAGGCCCAAAACATACTGAAAATCGATATTTTAGGTGACCAAAGTCAATATGTGTATGCATCTTCTGCACCCGTTTATATCCCAAATTCAACCTCAAAACACTCGAAAATTCGATATTTTTGGGTCACAGAAGCGATCTGTACATGCCTACTCAGTGCTAGAATGTTTTCAAAATATAGGCTCAAAACATGCTAAAAATCGATATTTTAAGTGTCCAAAGTCGATATGTGCATGCATCTTTTGTACCTGTAAATATCTCAAATTCAGGCTCAAAAAACCCGAAAATTCGGTATTTTTAGGTACTAGAAGCGATCTGTATATGCCTACTCCTAGTTAGAATGTTTTCAAGATACAGACCCAAAACATGCTCAAAATCGATATTTTAGGTGCCCAAAAGTCGATATGTGAATGCATCTTCTGTACCCGTTTAAATCTCAAATTTAGGCTCAAAACACCCGAAAATTCGATATTTTGGGGTCCCAGAAGTGATCTGTACATGCCTACTCAGTGCTAGAATTTTTTCAAAAAATAGGCCCAAAACATGCTAAAAATCGATATTTTAGGTGCCCAAAGTCGATATCTCAAATTCCGGCCCAGAACACCCGAAAATTCGATATTTTGGGGTCCCAGAAGCGATCTGTACATGCCTACTTCGTGTGAGAGTATTTTCAAAATACAAGCCCAAAACATGCTGAAAATCGATATTTTAGGAGACCAAAGTCAACATGTGCATGCATCTTCTGCACCCGTTTATATCCCAAATTCAACCTCAAAACACCCGAAAATTCGATTATTTTTTGTCCCAAAAACGATCTGTACATGCCTACTCAGTGCTAGAATGTTTTCAAAATATAGCCTCAAAACAAGCTAAAAATTAATATTTTAAGTGTCCAAAGTCGATATGTGCATGCATCTTCTGTACCCGTTTATATCTCAAATTCAGGCTCAAAACACCCGAAAATTCGATATTTTGGGGTCCCAGAAGTGTTCTGTATATGCCTACTTAGTGCTAGAATATTTTCAAAATATAGGCCCAAAACATGCTAAAATCGCTATTTTAGGTGCCCAAAGTCGATATCTCAAATTCAGGCCCAAAACACCCGAAAATTCGATATTTCGGGGTCCCAGAAGCGATCTGTACATGCCTACTCCGTGTTAAAGTATTTTCAATATACAGGCCCAAAACATACTGAAAATCGATCTTTTAGTTGCCCAAAAGTCGATATGTGGATGCATCTTCTGTACCCGTTTATATCTCAAATTCAAGCTCCAAACACCCGTAAATTCGATATTTTGGGGTCCCAAAAGCGATCTGTACTTGGCTACGCCGTGTTAGAGTATTTTTCAAAATGCAGGCCCAAAACATGCTGAAAATCGATATTTTAGGTGACCAAAGTCAATATGTGTATGCATCTACTGCACCCGTTTATATCCCATATTCAACCTCAAAACACTCGAAAATTCGATATTTTTGGGTCCCAGAAGCGATCTGTACATGCCTACTCAGTGCTAGAATATTTTCAAAATATAGGCTCAAAACATGCTAAAAATCGATTTTTTAAGTGTCCAAAGTCGATATGTAAATGCATCTTTTGTACCCGTTTATATCTCAAATTCAGGCTCAAAACACCCGAAAATTCGGTATTTTTGGGTATTGGAAGCGATCTTTACATGCCCACTCCTAATTAGAATGTTTTCAAGATACAGACCCAAAACATGCTCAAAATCGATATTTTAGGTGCCCAAAAGTCAATATGTGCATGTATCTTCTGTACCCGTTTATATCTCATTTTCTGGCTCAAAACACCCGAAAATTCGATATTTTGGAGTCCCAGAAGCGATCTGTACATGCCTACTCAGTGCTAGAATATTTTCAAAATAAAGCCCCAAAACATGCTAAAAATCGATATTTTAGGTGCCCAAAGTCGATATCTCAAATTCCGGCCCAAAACACCCGAAAATTCGATATTTTGGGGTCCCAGAAGCGATCTGTACATGCCTACTCAGTGCTAGAATGTTTTGTAAAATATAAGCTCAAAAGATGCTAAAAATCGATATTTTAAGTGTCCAAAGTCGATATGTGCATGCATCTTTTGTACCCGTTTATATCTCAAATTCAGGCTCAAAACACCCGAAAATTCGGTATTTTTGGGTACTAGAAGCGATCTGTACATGCCTACTCCTAGTTAGAATGTTTTCAAGATACAGACCCAAAACATGCTCGAAATCGATATTTTGGTGTCCAAAAGTCAATATGTGCATGCATCTTCTGTACCCGTTTATATCTCAAATTCAAGCTCAAAACACCCGAAAATTCGATATTTTGGGGTCCCAGAAGCGATCTGTACATGTCTACTCAGTGCTAGAATATTTTCAAAATATAGGCCCAAAACATGCTAAAAATCGATATTTTAGGTGCCCTAAGTCGATATCTCAAATACCGGACCAAAACACCCGAAAATTCGATATTTTGTGTTCCCAGAAGCGATCTGTACATGCCTACTTCGTGTTAGAGTATTTTCAAAATACCAGCCCAAAACATGCTGAATATTGATATTTTAGGTGACCAAAGTCAACATGTGTATGCATCTTCTGCACCCGTTTATATCCCAAATTCAACCTTAAAACACCCGAAAATTCGATATTTTTGGGTCCCAGAAACGATCTGTACATGCCTACTCAGTGCTAAAATGTTTTCAAAATATAGCCTCAAAACATGCTACAAAATCGATATTTTAAGTGTCCAAAGTCGATATTTGGATGCATCTTCTGTACCCGTTTATATCTCAAATTCAACCTCAAAACACCCGAAAAATTGATATTTTGGGGTCCCAGAAGTGATCTGCACATGCCTACTCCGTGTTAGAGTATTTTCAATGTACAGGCCCAAAACATACTGAAAATCGATCCTTTAGGTGCCCAAAAGTCGATATGTGGATGCATCTTCTGTACCCGTTTATATCTCAAAATCAGGGTCCAAACACCCGAAAATTCGATATTTTGGGGTCCCTGAAGCGATCTGTACTTGCCTACTCCGTGTTAGAGTATTTTCAAAATTCAAGCCCCAAACCTTCTGAAAATCGATATTTTAGGTGACCAAAGCTAATATGTGTATTCATCTTCTGCACCCGTTTATATCCCAAATTCAGGCCGAAAACACCCGAAAATTCGATATTTTTGGGTCCCAGAAGCGATCTGTACATGCCTACTCCGTGTTAGAGTATTTTCAAAATACAGGCCCAAAACATACTGAAAATCGATCTTTTAGGTGCCCAAAAGTCGATATGTGCATGCATCTTCTTTACCCGCATATATCTCAAATTCAGGGTCCAAACACCCGAAAATTCGATATTTTGGGGTCCCAGAAGCGATCTGTACATGCCTACTCAGATACAGTCCCAAAACATGCTAAAAATCGATATTTTATGTGCCCAAAGTCAATATGTGTATTTATCTTCTGCACTCGTTTATATCTCAAATTCAACCTCAAAACACCCGAAAATTCAATATTTTTCGGGTCCCAGAAGCGATCTGTACATGCGTACTCCGTGTTAGAGTATTTTCAATATACAGGCCCAAAACATACTGAAAATCGATCTTTTAGTTGCCCAAAAGTTGATATGTGGATGCATCTTCTGTAGTCGTTTATATCTCAAATTCAGGCTCCAAACACCCGAAAATTCCATATTTTGGTGTCCCAGAAGCGATCTGTACTTGCCTACTCCGTGTTAGAGTGTTTTCAAAATACAGGCCCAAAACATGCTGAAAATCGATATTTTAGGTAACCAAAGTCAATATGTGTATGCATCTTCAGCACCCGTTTATATCCCAAATTCAACCTCAAAACACCCGAAAATTCGATATTTTTGGGTTCCAGAAACGATCTGTACATGCCTACTCAGTGCTAAAATGTTTTCCAAATATAGCCTCGAAACATGCTACGAAATCGATATTTTAAGTGTCCAAAGTCGATATTTGGATGCATCTTCTGTACCCGTTTATATCTCAAATTCAGGTTCGAAACACCCGAAATATTGATATTTTGGGGTCCCAGAAGTGATCTGCACATGCCTACTCCGTGTTAGAGTATTTTCAATGTACAGGCCCAAAACATACTGAAAATCGATCCTTTAGGTGACCAAAGTTAATATGTGTATTAATCTTCTGCACCCGTTTATATCCCAAATTCAGGCCGAAAACACCCGAAAATTCGATATTTTTGGGTCCCAGAAGCGATCTGTACATGCCTACTCCGTGTTAGAGTATTTTCAAAATACAGGCCCAAAACATACTGAAAATCGATCTTTTAGGTGCCCAAAAGTCGATATGTGCATGAATCTTCTGTACCCGCATATATCTCGAATTCAGGCTCCAAACACCCGAAAATTCGATATTTTTGGGTCCCAGAAGCGATCTGTACATGCCTACTCAGATACAGTCCCAAAACATGCTGAAAATCGATATTTTAGGTGCCCAAAGTCAATATGTGTATGCATCTTCTGCATTCGTTTATATCTCAAATTCAACCTCAAAACACCCGAAAATTCAATATTTTTGGGGTCCCAGAAGCGATCTGTACATGCCTACTCCGTGTTAGAGTATTTTCAATATACAGGCCCAAAACATACTGAAAATCGATCTTTTAGGTGCCCAAAAGTCGATATGTGGATGCATCTTCTGTACCCGTTTATATCTCAAATTCAGGCTCCAAACACCCGAAAATTCCATATTTTGGTGTCCCAGAAGCGATCTGTACATGCCTACTCCGTGTTAGAGTGTTTTCAAAATACAGGCCCAAAACATGCTGAAAATCGATATTATAGGTGACCAAAGTCAATATGTGTATGCATCTTCAGCACCCGGTTATATCCCAAATTCAACCTCAAAACACCCGAAAATTCGATATATTTGTGTCCCAGAAGCAAATCTGTACATGCCTACTCAGTGATAGAATGTTTTAAAAATATAGCCTCAAAACATGCTAAAAATCGATATTTTAAGTGTCCAAAGTCGATATGTGGATGTATCTTCTGTACCCGTTTATATCTCAAATTCAGGTTTAAAACACCCGAAAAATTGATATTTTGGGGTCCCAGAAGTGATCTGCACATGCCTACTCCGTGTTAGAGTATTTTCAATGTACAGGCCCAAAACATACTGAAAATCGATCCTTTAGGTGCCCAAAAGTCAATATGTGGATGCATCTTCTGTACCCGTTTATATATCAAATTCAGGCTCCAAACACCCGAAAATTCGATATTTTGGGGTCCCAGAAGCTATCTGTACTTGCCTACTCCGTGTTAGAGTATTTTCAAAATACAGGCCCAAAACATGCTAAAAATCGATATTTTAGGTGACCAAAGATAATATGTTTATTCATCTTCTGCACCCGTTTATATCCCAAATTCAGGCCCAAAACACCCGAAAATTCGATATTTTTGGGTCCCAGAAGCGATCTGTACATGCCTACTCCGTGTTAGAGTATTTTCAAAATACAGGCCCAAAACATACTGAAAATCGATCTCTTAGGTGCCTAAATGTCGATATGTGCATGCATCTTCTGTATCCGTTTATATCTCAAATTCAGGCTCCAAACACCCGAAAATTTGATATTTTGGGGTCCCAAAAGCGATCTGTACATGCCTACTCAGATACAGTCCCAAAACATGCTGAAAATCGATATTTTAGGTGCCCAAAGTCAATATGTGTATGCATATTCTGCACTCGTTTATATCTCAAATTCAACCTCAAAACACCCGAAAATTCGATATTTTGGGGGTCCCAGAAGCGATCTGTACATGCCTACTCCGTGTTAGAGTATTTTCAATATACAGGCCCAAAACATACTGAAAATCGATCTTTTAGGTGCCCAAAAGTCGATATGTGGATGCATCTTCTGTACCCGTTTATATCTCAAATTCAGGCTCCAAACACCCGAAAATTCGATATTTTGGTGTCCCAGAAGCGATCTGTACTTGCCTACTCCGTGTTAGAGTGTTTTCAGAATAATGGCCCAAAACATGCTGAAAATCGATATTTTAGGTGACCAAAGTCAATATGTGTATGCATCTTCTGCACCCGTTTATATCCCAATTTCAACCTCAAAACACCCGAAATTTTGATATTTTTGTGTCCCAGAAGCGATCTGTTCATGCCTACTCAGTGCTAGAATGTTTTCAAAATACAGGCCCAAAACATGCTGAAAATCGATATTTTAGGTGACCAAAGTCAATATGTGTATGCATCTTCAGCACCCGTTTATATCCCAAATTCAACCTAAAAACACCCGAAAATTCGATATTTTTGTGTCCCAGAAGCGATCTGTACATGCCTACTCAGTGCTAGAATGTTTTCAAAATATAGCCTCAAAACATGCTAAAAATCGATATTTTAGGTGCCCAAAGTCGATATCTCAAATTCCGGCCCAAAACACCCGAAAATTCGATATTTTGGGGACCCAGAAGCGAGCTGTACATGCCTACTTCGTGTTAGAGTATTTTTTAAAATACCAGCCCAAAACATGCTGAATATTGATATTTTTGGTGACAAAAGTCAACATGTGTATGCATCTTCTGCACCCGTTTATATCCCAAATTCAACCTCAAAACACCCGAAAATTCGATATTTTTGGGTCCCAGAAACGATCTGTACATGCCTACACAGTGCTAAAATATTTTCAAAATATAGCCTCAAAACATGCTACAAAATCGATATTTTAAGTGTCCAAAGTCGATATGTGGATGCATCTTCTGTACCCGTTTATATCTCAAATTCAGGGTCCAAACACCCGAAAATTCGATATTTTGGGGCCCCTGAAGCGATCTGTACTTGCCTACTCCGTTTTAGAGTATTTTCAAAATACAGGCCCAAAACATGCTGAAAATCGATATTTTAGGTGACCAAAGTTAATATGTGTATTCATCTTCTGCACCCGTTTATATCCCAAATTCAGGCCGAAAACACCCGAAAATTCGATATTTTTGGGTCCCAGAAGCGATCTGTACATGCCTACTCCGTGTTAGAGTATTTTCAAAATACAGGCCCAAAACTTACTGAAAATCGATATTTTAGGTGCCCAAAAGTCGATATGTGCATGCATCTTCTGTACCCGCATATATCTCAAATTCAGGCTCCAAACACCCGAAAATTCGATATTTTGGGGTCCCAGAAGCGATCTGTACATGCCTACTCAGATACAGTCCCAAAACATGCTGAAAATCGATATTTTAGGTGCCCAAAGTCAATATGTGTATGCATCTTCTGCACTTGTTTATGTCTCAAATTCAACCTCAAAACACCCGAAAATTCAATATTTTGGGGGTCCCAGAAGCGATCTGTACATGCCTACTCCGTGTTAGAGTATTTTCAATATACAGGCCCAAAACATACTGAAAATCGATCTTTTAGGTGCCCAAAAGTCGATATGTGGATGCATCTTCTGTACCAGTTTATATATCAAATTCAGGCTCCAAACACCCGAAAATTCGATATTTTGGGGTCCCAGAATCGATCTGTACTTGCCTACTCCGTGTTAGAGTATTTTCAAAATACAGGCCCAAAACATGCTGAAAATCGATATTTTAGGTGACCAAAGATAATATGTGTATTCATCTTCTGCACCCGTTTATATCCCAAATTCAGGCCCAATACACCCGAAAATTCGAAATTTTTGGGTCCCAGAAGCGATCTGTACATGCCTACTCCGTGTTAGAGTATTTTCAAAATACAGGCCCAAAACATACTGAAAATCGATCTTTTAGGTGCCTAAAAGTCGATATGTGCATGCATCTTCTGTATCTGTTTATATCTCAAATTCAGGCTCCAAACACCCGAAAATTCGATATTTTGGGGTCCCAGATGCGATCTGTACATGCCTACTCAGATACAGTCCCAAAACATGCTGAAAATCGATATTTTAGGTGCCCAAAGTCAATATGTGTATGCATATTCTGCACTCGTTTATATCTCAAATTCAACCTCAAAACACCCGAAAATTCGATATTTTTGGGGTCTTTGAAGCGATCTGTACATGCCTACTCCGTGTTAGAGTATTTTCAATATACAGGCCCAAAACATACTGAAAATCGATCTTTTAGGTGCCCAAAAGTCGATATGTGGATGCATCTTCTGTACCCGTTTATATCTCAAATTCAGGCTCCAAACACCCGAAAATTCGATATTTTGGTGTCCCAGAAGCGATCTGTACTTGCCTACTCCGTGTTAGAGTGTTTTCAAAATAATGGCCCAAAACATGCTGAAAATCGATATTTTAGGTGACCAAAGTAAATATGTGTATGCATCTTCTGCACCCGCTTATATCCCAATTTCAACCTCAAAACACGAGAAATTTCGATATTTTTGTGTCCCAGAAGCGATCTGTACATGCCTACTCAGTGCTAGAATGTTTTCAAAATATAGGCAGAAAACATGCTAAAAATCGATATTTTAAGTTTCCAAAGTCGATATGTGGATGCATCTGTACCCGTTTATATCTCAAATTCAGGTTCAAAACACCCGAAAAATTGATATTTTGGGGTCCCAGAAGTGATCTGCACATGCCTACTCCGTGTTAGAGTATTTTCAATGTACAGGCCCAATACATACAGAAAATCGATCCTTTAGGTGCCCAAAAGTCGATATGTGGATGCATCTTCTGTACCGGTTTATATCTCAAATTCAGGCTCCAATCACCCGAAAATTCGATATTTTGGGGTCCCAGAAGCGATCTGTACATGCCTACTCAGATACAGTCCCAAAACATGCTGAAAATCGAAATATTTTAGGTGCCCAAAGTCAATATGTGTATGCATATTCTGCACTCGTTTATATCTCAAATTCAAACTCAAAACACCCGAAAATTCGATATTTTTGGTGTCCCAGAAGCGATCTGTACATGCCTACTCCGTGTTAGAGTATTTTCAATATACAGGCCCAAAACATACTGAAAATCGATCTTTTAGGTGCCCAAAAGTCGATATGTGGATGCATCTTCTGTACCCGTTTATATCTCAAATTCAGGCTCCAAACACCCGAAAATTCGATATTTTGGTGTCCCAGAAGCGATCTGTACTTGCCTACTCCGTGTTAGAGTGTTTTCAAAATAATGGCCCAAAACATGCTGAAAATCGATATTTTAGGTGACCAAAGTAAATATGTGTATGCATCTTCTGCAACCGTTTATATCCCAATTTCAACCTCAAAACACGAGAAATTTCGATATTTTTGTGTCCCAGAAGCGATCTGTACATGCCTACTCAGTGCTAGAATGTTTTCAAAATATAGGCAGAAAACATGCTAAAAATCGATATTTTAAGTGTCCAAAGTCGATATGTGGATGCATCTGTACCCGTTTATATCTCAAATTCAGGTTCAAAACACCCGAAAAATTGATATTTTGGGGTCCCAAAAGTGATCTGCACATGCCTACTCCGTGTTAAGAGTATTTTCAATGTACAGGCCCAATACATACTGAAAATCGATCCTTTAGGTGCCCAAAAGTCGATATGTGGATGCATCTTCTGTACCCGTTTATATCTCAAATTCAGGCTCCAATCACCCGAAAATTCGATATTTTGGGGTCCCAGAAGCGATCTGTACATGCCTACTCAGATACAGTCCCAAAACATGCTGAAAGTCGATATTTTAGGTGCCCAAAGTCAATATGTGTATGCATCTTCTGCACTCGTTTATATCTCAAATTCAACCTCAAAACACCCTAAAATTCGATATTTTTGGGGTCCCAGAAGCGATCTGTACATGCCTACTCCGTGTTAGAGTATTTTCAATATACAGGCCCAAAACATACTGAAAATCGATCTTTTAGGTGCCCAAAAGTCGATTTGTGGATGCATCTTCTGTACCCGTTTATATATCAAATTCAGGCTCCAAACACCCGAAAATTCGATATTTTGGGGTCCCAGAAGCGATCTGTACTTGCCTACTCCGTGTTAGAGTATTTTCAAAATACAGGCCCTAAACATGCTGAAAATCGATATTTTAGGTGCCCAAAGTCAATATGTGTATGCATCTTCTGCACCAGTTTATATCCCAAATTCAACCTCAAAACATCCAAAAATTCGATATTTTTGTGTCCCAGAAGCGATCTGTACATGCCTACTCAGTGCTAGAATGTTTTCACAATATAGCCTCAAAACATGCTAAAAATCGATATTTTAGGTGCCCAAATTCGATATCTCAAATTCCGGCCCAAAACATCTGAAAATTCGATATTTTGGGGTCCCAGAAGCGATCTGTACATGCCTACTTCGTGTTAGAGTGTTTTCAAAATAATGGCCAAAAAACATTCTGAAAATCGATATTTTAGGTGACCAAAGTCAATATGTGTATGCATCTTCTGCACCCGTTTATATACCAAATTCAACCTCGAAACACCCGAAAATTGGATATTTTTGTGTCCCAGAAGCGATCTGTACATGCCTACTCAGTGCTAGAATGTTTTCAAAGTATAGGCTAAAACCTTCTAAAAATCGATATTTAGGTGACCAAAGTCGATATCTGCATGCATCTTCTGTACCCGTTTATATCTCAAATTCAGGCTCAAAACACCCGAAAATTCGTTATTTTGGGGTCCCAGAAGCGATCTGTTCATGCCTACTCATATACAGGCCCAAAACATGCTGAAAATCGATATTTTAGGTGCCCAAAGTCGAAATGTGCATGAATCTTCTGTACCCGTTTATATCTCAAATTCAAGCTCAAAACACCCGAAAATTCAATATTTTTGGGGTCCCAGAAGCGATCTGTACATGCCTACTCAGTGGTAGAATGTTTTCAAAATATAGCCTCAAAACATGCTAAAAATCGATATTTTAAGTGTCCAAAGTCGATATGTGGATGCATCTTCTGTACCCGTTTATATCTCAAATTCAGGTTCAAAACACCCGAAAAATTGATATTTAGGGGTCCCAGAAGTGATCTGCACATGCCTACTCCGTGTTAGAGTATTTTCAATGTACAGGCCCAAAACATACTAAAAATCGATCCTTTAGGTGCCCAAAAGTCGATATGTGGATGCATCTTCTGTACCCGTTTATATCTCAAATTCAGGCTCCAAACACCCGAAAATTCGATATTTTGGTGTCCCAGAAGCGATCTCTACTTGCCTACTCCGTGTTAGAGTGTTTTCAAAATAATGGCCCAAAACATGCTGAAAATCGATATTTTAGGTGACCAAAGTCAATATGTGTATGCATCTTCTGCACCCGTTTATATCCCAAATTCAACCTCAAAACACCCGAAAATTCGATATTTTTGTGTCCCAGAAGCGATCTGTACATGCCTACTCAGTGTTAGAATGTTTTCAAAATATAGCCTCAAAACATGCTAAAAATCGATATTTTAAGTGTCCAAAGTCGATATTTGCATGCATCTTCTGTACACGTTTATATCTCAAATTCAGGCTCAAAACACCCGAAAATTCGATATTTTGGGGTCCCAGAAGCGATCTGTTCATGCCTACTCATATACAGGCCCAAAACATGCTAAAAATCGATATTTTAGGTGCCCAAAGTCGAAATGTGCATGCATCTTCTGTACCCGTTTATATCTCAAATTCAAGCTCAAAACAACCGAAAATTCGGGATATTTGGGTCCTAGAAGCGATCTGTACATGCCTTCTTAGTGCTAGAATATTTTTAAAATATAGGACTAAAACATGCTAAAAATCGATATTTTAGGTGCCCTAAGTCGATATCTCAAATTCAGGCCCAAAACACCCGAAAATTCGATATTTTGGGGTCCCAGAAGCGATCAGTACATGCCTACTCCGTGTTAGAGTATTTTCAAAATATGGGCCCAAAACATACTGAAAATCGATCTTTTGGGTGACCAAAGTCAATATGTGTATGCATCTTCTGCACCCGCTTATATCCCAATTTCAACCTCAAAACACGAGAAATTTCGATATTTTTGTGTCCCAGAAGCGATCTGTACATGCCTACTCAGTGCTAGAATGTTTTCAAAATATAGGCAGAAAACATGCTAAAAATCGATATTTTAAGTTTCCAAAGTCGATATGTGGATGCATCTGTACCCGTTTATATCTCAAATTCAGGTTCAAAACACCCGAAAAATTGATATTTTGGGGTCCCAGAAGTGATCTGCACATGCCTACTCCGTGTTAGAGTATTTTCAATGTACAGGCCCAATACATACAGAAAATCGATCCTTTAGGTGCCCAAAAGTCGATATGCGGATGCATCTTCTGTACCGGTTTATATCTCAAATTCAGGCTCCAATCACCCGAAAATTCGATATTTTGGGGTCCCAGAAGCGATCTGTACATGCCTACTCAGATACAGTCCCAAAACATGCTGAAAATCGAAATATTTTAGGTGCCCAAAGTCAATATGTGTATGCATATTCTGCACTCGTTTATATCTCAAATTCAAACTCAAAACACCCGAAAATTCGATATTTTTGGTGTCCCAGAAGCGATCTGTACATGCCTACTCCGTGTTAGAGTATTTTCAATATACAGGCCCAAAACATACTGAAAATCGATCTTTTAGGTGCCCAAAAGTCGATATGTGGATGCATCTTCTGTACCCGTTTATATCTCAAATTCAGGCTCCAAACACCCGAAAATTCGATATTTTGGTGTCCCAGAAGCGATCTGTACTTGCCTACTCCGTGTTAGAGTGTTTTCAAAATAATGGCCCAAAACATGCTGAAAATCGATATTTTAGGTGACCAAAGTAAATATGTGTATGCATCTTCTGCAACCGTTTATATCCCAATTTCAACCTCAAAACACGAGAAATTTCGATATTTTTGTGTCCCAGAAGCGATCTGTACATGCCTACTCAGTGCTAGAATGTTTTCAAAATATAGGCAGAAAACATGCTAAAAATCGATATTTTAAGTGTCCAAAGTCGATATGTGGATGCATCTGTACCCGTTTATATCTCAAATTCAGGTTCAAAACACCCGAAAAATTGATATTTTGGGGTCCCAAAAGTGATCTGCACATGCCTACTCCGTGTTAAGAGTATTTTCAATGTACAGGCCCAATACATACTGAAAATCGATCCTTTAGGTGCCCAAAAGTCGATATGTGGATGCATCTTCTGTACCCGTTTATATCTCAAATTCAGGCTCCAATCACCCGAAAATTCGATATTTTGGGGTCCCAGAAGCGATCTGTACATGCCTACTCAGATACAGTCCCAAAACATGCTGAAAGTCGATATTTTAGGTGCCCAAAGTCAATATGTGTATGCATCTTCTGCACTCGTTTATATCTCAAATTCAACCTCAAAACACCCTAAAATTCGATATTTTTGGGGTCCCAGAAGCGATCTGTACATGCCTACTCCGTGTTAGAGTATTTTCAATATACAGGCCCAAAACATACTGAAAATCGATCTTTTAGGTGCCCAAAAGTCGATTTGTGGATGCATCTTCTGTACCCGTTTATATATCAAATTCAGGCTCCAAACACCCGAAAATTCGATATTTTGGGGTCCCAGAAGCGATCTGTACTTGCCTACTCCGTGTTAGAGTATTTTCAAAATACAGGCCCTAAACATGCTGAAAATCGATATTTTAGGTGCCCAAAGTCAATATGTGTATGCATCTTCTGCACCAGTTTATATCCCAAATTCAACCTCAAAACATCCAAAAATTCGATATTTTTGTGTCCCAGAAGCGATCTGTACATGCCTACTCAGTGCTAGAATGTTTTCACAATATAGCCTCAAAACATGCTAAAAATCGATATTTTAGGTGCCCAAATTCGATATCTCAAATTCCGGCCCAAAACATCTGAAAATTCGATATTTTGGGGTCCCAGAAGCGATCTGTACATGCCTACTTCGTGTTAGAGTGTTTTCAAAATAATGGCCAAAAAACATGCTGAAAATCGATATTTTAGGTGACCAAAGTCAATATGTGTATGCATCTTCTGCACCCGTTTATATACCAAATTCAACCTCGAAACACCCGAAAATTGGATATTTTTGTGTCCCAGAAGCGATCTGTACATGCCTACTCAGTGCTAGAATGTTTTCAAAGTATAGGCTAAAACCTTCTAAAAATCGATATTTAGGTGACCAAAGTCGATATCTGCATGCATCTTCTGTACCCGTTTATATCTCAAATTCAGGCTCAAAACACCCGAAAATTCGTTATTTTGGGGTCCCAGAAGCGATCTGTTCATGCCTACTCATATACAGGCCCAAAACATGCTGAAAATCGATATTTTAGGTGCCCAAAGTCGAAATGTGCATGAATCTTCTGTACCCGTTTATATCTCAAATTCAAGCTCAAAACACCCGAAAATTCAATATTTTTGGGGTCCCAGAAGCGATCTGTACATGCCTACTCAGTGGTAGAATGTTTTCAAAATATAGCCTCAAAACATGCTAAAAATCGATATTTTAAGTGTCCAAAGTCGATATGTGGATGCATCTTCTGTACCCGTTTATATCTCAAATTCAGGTTCAAAACACCCGAAAAATTGATATTTAGGGGTCCCAGAAGTGATCTGCACATGCCTAATCCGTGTTAGAGTATTTTCAATGTACAGGCCCAAAACATACTAAAAATCGATCCTTTAGGTGCCCAAAAGTCGATATGTGGATGCATCTTCTGTACCCGTTTATATCTCAAATTCAGGCTCCAAACACCCGAAAATTCGATATTTTGGTGTCCCAGAAGCGATCTCTACTTGCCTACTCCGTGTTAGAGTGTTTTCAAAATAATGGCCCAAAACATGCTGAAAATCGATATTTTAGGTGACCAAAGTCAATATGTGTATGCATCTTCTGCACCCGTTTATATCCCAAATTCAACCTCAAAACACCCGAAAATTCGATATTTTTGTGTCCCAGAAGCGATCTGTACATGCCTACTCAGTGTTAGAATGTTTTCAAAATATAGCCTCAAAACATGCTAAAAATCGATATTTTAAGTGTCCAAAGTCGATATTTGCATGCATCTTCTGTACACGTTTATATCTCAAATTCAGGCTCAAAACACCCGAAAATTCGATATTTTGGGGTCCCAGAAGCGATCTGTTCATGCCTACTCATATACAGGCCCAAAACATGCTAAAAATCGATATTTTAGGTGCCCAAAGTCGAAATGTGCATGCATCTTCTGTACCCGTTTATATCTCAAATTCAAGCTCAAAACAACCGAAAATTCGGGATATTTGGGTCCTAGAAGCGATCTGTACATGCCTTCTTAGTGCTAGAATATTTTTAAAATATAGGACTAAAACATGCTAAAAATCGATATTTTAGGTGCCCTAAGTCGATATCTCAAATTCAGGCCCAAAACACCCGAAAATTCGATATTTTGGGGTCCCAGAAGCGATCAGTACATGCCTACTCCGTGTTAGAGTATTTTCAAAATATGGGCCCAAAACATACTGAAAATCGATCTTTTGGGTGACCAAAGTCAATATGTGTATGCATCTTCTGCACCCGCTTATATCCCAATTTCAACCTCAAAACACGAGAAATTTCGATATTTTTGTGTCCCAGAAGCGATCTGTACATGCCTACTCAGTGCTAGAATGTTTTCAAAATATAGGCAGAAAACATGCTAAAAATCGATATTTTAAGTTTCCAAAGTCGATATGTGGATGCATCTGTACCCGTTTATATCTCAAATTCAGGTTCAAAACACCCGAAAAATTGATATTTTGGGGTCCCAGAAGTGATCTGCACATGCCTACTCCGTGTTAGAGTATTTTCAATGTACAGGCCCAATACATACAGAAAATCGATCCTTTAGGTGCCCAAAAGTCGATATGTGGATGCATCTTCTGTACCGGTTTATATCTCAAATTCAGGCTCCAATCACCCGAAAATTCGATATTTTGGGGTCCCAGAAGCGATCTGTACATGCCTACTCAGATACAGTCCCAAAACATGCTGAAAATCGAAATATTTTAGGTGCCCAAAGTCAATATGTGTATGCATATTCTGCACTCGTTTATATCTCAAATTCAAACTCAAAACACCCGAAAATTCGATATTTTTGGTGTCCCAGAAGCGATCTGTACATGCCTACTCCGTGTTAGAGTATTTTCAATATACAGGCCCAAAACATACTGAAAATCGATCTTTTAGGTGCCCAAAAGTCGATATGTGGATGCATCTTCTGTACCCGTTTATATCTCAAATTCAGGCTCCAAACACCCGAAAATTCGATATTTTGGTGTCCCAGAAGCGATCTGTACTTGCCTACTCCGTGTTAGAGTGTTTTCAAAATAATGGCCCAAAACATGCTGAAAATCGATATTTTAGGTGACCAAAGTAAATATGTGTATGCATCTTCTGCAACCGTTTATATCCCAATTTCAACCTCAAAACACGAGAAATTTCGATATTTTTGTGTCCCAGAAGCGATCTGTACATGCCTACTCAGTGCTAGAATGTTTTCAAAATATAGGCAGAAAACATGCTAAAAATCGATATTTTAAGTGTCCAAAGTCGATATGTGGATGCATCTGTACCCGTTTATATCTCAAATTCAGGTTCAAAACACCCGAAAAATTGATATTTTGGGGTCCCAAAAGTGATCTGCACATGCCTACTCCGTGTTAAGAGTATTTTCAATGTACAGGCCCAATACATACTGAAAATCGATCCTTTAGGTGCCCAAAAGTCGATATGTGGATGCATCTTCTGTACCCGTTTATATCTCAAATTCAGGCTCCAATCACCCGAAAATTCGATATTTTGGGGTCCCAGAAGCGATCTGTACATGCCTACTCAGATACAGTCCCAAAACATGCTGAAAGTCGATATTTTAGGTGCCCAAAGTCAATATGTGTATGCATATTCTGCACTCGTTTATATCTCAAATTCAACCTCAAAACACCCTAAAATTCGATATTTTTGGGGTCCCAGAAGCGATCTGTACATGCCTACTCCGTGTTAGAGTATTTTCAATATACAGGCCCAAAACATACTGAAAATCGATCTTTTAGGTGCCCAAAAGTCGATTTGTGGATGCATCTTCTGTACCCGTTTATATATCAAATTCAGGCTCCAAACACCCGAAAATTCGATATTTTGGGGTCCCAGAAGCGATCTGTACTTGCCTACTCCGTGTTAGAGTATTTTCAAAATACAGGCCCTAAACATGCTGAAAATCGATATTTTAGGTGCCCAAAGTCAATATGTGTATGCATCTTCTGCACCAGTTTATATCCCAAATTCAACCTCAAAACATCCAAAAATTCGATATTTTTGTGTCCCAGAAGCGATCTGTACATGCCTACTCAGTGCTAGAATGTTTTCACAATATAGCCTCAAAACATGCTAAAAATCGATATTTTAGGTGCCCAAATTCGATATCTCAAATTCCGGCCCAAAACATCTGAAAATTCGATATTTTGGGGTCCCAGAAGCGATCTGTACATGCCTACTTCGTGTTAGAGTGTTTTCAAAATAATGGCCAAAAAACATGCTGAAAATCGATATTTTAGGTGACCAAAGTCAATATGTGTATGCATCTTCTGCACCCGTTTATATACCAAATTCAACCTCGAAACACCCGAAAATTGGATATTTTTGTGTCCCAGAAGCGATCTGTACATGCCTACTCAGTGCTAGAATGTTTTCAAAGTATAGGCTAAAACCTTCTAAAAATCGATATTTAGGTGACCAAAGTCGATATCTGCATGCATCTTCTGTACCCGTTTATATCTCAAATTCAGGCTCAAAACACCCGAAAATTCGTTATTTTGGGGTCCCAGAAGCGATCTGTTCATGCCTATTCATATACAGGCCCAAAACATGCTGAAAATCGATATTTTAGGTGCCCAAAGTCGAAATGTGCATGAATCTTCTGTACCCGTTTATATCTCAAATTCAAGCTCAAAACACCCGAAAATTCAATATTTTTGGGGTCCCAGAAGCGATCTGTACATGCCTACTCAGTGGTAGAATGTTTTCAAAATATAGCCTCAAAACATGCTAAAAATCGATATTTTAAGTGTCAAAGTCGATATGTGGATGCATCTTCTGTACCCGTTTATATCTCAAATTCAGGTTCAAAACACCCGAAAAATTGATATTTAGGGGTCCCAGAAGTGATCTGCACATGCCTACTCCGTGTTAGAGTATTTTCAATGTACAGGCCCAAAACATACTAAAAATCGATCCTTTAGGTGCCCAAAAGTCGATATGTGGATGCATCTTCTGTACCCGTTTATATCTCAAATTCAGGCTCCAAACACCCGAAAATTCGATATTTTGGTGTCCCAGAAGCGATCTCTACTTGCCTACTCCGTGTTAGAGTGTTTTCAAAATAATGGCCCAAAACATGCTGAAAATCGATATTTTAGGTGACCAAAGTCAATATGTGTATGCATCTTCTGCACCCGTTTATATCCCAAATTCAACCTCAAAACACCCGAAAATTCGATATTTTTGTGTCCCAGAAGCGATCTGTACATGCCTACTCAGTGTTAGAATGTTTTCAAAATATAGCCTCAAAACATGCTAAAAATCGATATTTTAAGTGTCCAAAGTCGATATTTGCATGCATCATCTGTACACGTTTATATCTCAAATTCAGGCTCAAAACACCCGAAAATTCGATATTTTGGGGTCCCAGAAGCGATCTGTTCATGCCTACTCATATACAGGCTCAAAACATGCTAAAAATTGATATTTTAGGTGCCCAAAGTCGAAATGTGCATGCATCTTCTGTACCCGTTTATATCTCAAATTCAAGCTCAAAACAACCGAAAATTCGGGATATTTGGGTCCTAGAAGCGATCTGTACATGCCTTCTTAGTGCTAGAATATTTTTAAAATATAGGACTAAAACATGCTAAAAATCGATATTTTAGGTGCCCTAAGTCGATATCTCAAATTCAGGCCCAAAACACCCGAAAATTCGATATTTTGGGGTCCCAGAAGCGATCAGTACATGCCTACTCCGTGTTAGAGTATTTTCAAAATATGGGCCCAAAACATACTGAAAATCGATCTTTTGGGTGACCAAAGTCAATATGTGTATGCATCTTCTGCACCCGTTTATATCCCAAATTCAACCTCAAAACACCCAAAAATTCAATATTTTTGTGTCCCAGAAGCGATCTGTACATGCCTACTCAGTGCTGGAATGTTTTCAAAATATAGGCTGAAAACATTCTAAAAATCGATATTTTAAGTGTCCAAAGTCGATATCTGCATGCATCTTCTGTACCCGTTTATATCTCAAATTCAGGCTCCAAACACCCGAAAATTCGATATTTTGGGGTCCCAGAAGCGATCTGTTCATGCCTACTCATATACAGGCCCAAAACATACTAAAAATCGATATTTTAGGTGCCCAAAGTCGAAATGTGCATGCATCTTCTGTACCCGTTTATATCTCAAATTCAAGCTCAAAACACCCGAAAATTCAATATTTTTGGAGTCCTAGAAGCGATCTGTACATGCCTACTCCGTGTTAGAGTATTTTCAATATACTGGCCCAACACATATTGAAAATCGGTCTTTTAGGTGCCCAAAAGTCGATATGTGGATGCATCTTCTGTACCCGTTTATATCTCAAATTCAGGCTCCAAACACCCGAAAATTCCATATTTTGGTGTCCCAGAAGCGATCTGTACATGCCTACTCCGTGTTTGAGTGTTTTCAAAATACAGGCCCAAAACATGCTGAAAATCGATATTTTAGGTGACCAAAGTCAATATGTGTATGCATCTTCAGCACCCGTTTATATCCCAAATTCAACCTCAAAACACCCGAAAATTCGATATTTTTGTGTCCCAGAAGCGATCTGTACATGCCTACTCAGTGTTAGAATGTTTTCAAAATATAGCCTCAAAACATGCTAAAAATCGATATTTTAAGTGTCCAAAGTCGATATGTGGATGCATCTTCTGTACCCGTTTATATCTCAAATTCAGGTTCAAAACACCCGAAAAATTGATATTTTGGGGTCCCAGAAGTGATCTGCACATGCTTACTCCGTGTTAGAGCATTTTCAATGTACAGGCCCAAAACATACTGAAAATCGATCCTTTAGGTGCCCAAAAGTCGATATGTAGATGCATCTTCTGTACCGGTTTATATCTCAAATTCAGGCTCCAAACACTCGAAAATTCGATATTTTGGGGTCCCAAAAGCGATCTGTACTTGCTTACTCCGTGTTAGAGTATTTTCAAAATACAGGCCCAAAACATGCTGAAAATCGATATTTTAGGTGACCAAAGTTAATATGTGTATTTATCTTCTGCACCCGTTTATATCCCAAATTCAGGCCCAAAACACCCGAAAATTCGATATTTTTGGGTCCCAGAAGCGATCTGTACATGCCTACTCCGTGTTAGAGTATTTTCAAAATACAGGCCCAAAACATACTGAAAATCGATCTTTTAGGTGCCCAAAAGTCGATATGTGCATGCATCTTCTGTATCCGTTTAAATCTCAAATTCAGGCTCCAAACACTCGAAAATTCGATATTTTGGGGTCCCAGAAGCGATCTGTACATGCCTACTAAGATACAGTCCCAAAACATGCTGAAAATCGATATTTTAGGTGCCCAAAGTCAATATGTGTATGCATCTTCTGCACTCGTTTATATCTCAAATTCAACCTCAAAACACCCGAAAATTCGATATTTTTTGGGCCCAGATGCGATCTGTACATGCCTACTCCGTGTTAGAGTGTATTCAAAATACAGGCCCAAAACATACTGAAAATCGATCTTTTAGGTGCCCAAAAGTCGATATGTGGATGTATCTTCTGTACCCGTTTGTATCTCAAATTCAGGCTCCAAACACCCGAAAATTCGATATTTTGGTGTCCCAGAAGCGATCTGTACTTGCCTACTCCGTGTTAGAGTGTTTTCAAAATAATGGCCCAAAACATGCTGAAAATCGATATTTTAGGTGACCAAAGTCAATATGTGAATGCATCTTCTGCAACCGTTTATATCCCAAATTCTTCCTCAAAACACCCGAAAATTCGATATTTTTGTGTCCCAGAAGCGATCTGTACATGCATTCTCAGTGCTAGAATGTTTTCAAAATATAGTCTTTAAACATTCTAAAAATCGATATTTTAAGTGTCCAAAGTCGATATGTGCATGCATCTTCTGTACCCTTTTATATCATAAATTCAGGCTCAAAACACCCGAAAATTCCATATTTTGGGGTCCCAGAAGCGATCTGTTCATGCTTAGTCATATACAGTCCCAAAACATGCTGAAAATCGATATTTTAGGTGCCCAAAGTCGAAATGTGCATGCATCTTCTGTACCCGTTTATATCTCAAATTCAAGCTCAAAACACCCGAAAATTCGGTATTTTTGGGTCCTAGAAGCGATCTGTAGATGCCTTCTTAGTGCTAGAATATTTTTAAAATATAGGACCAAAACATGCTAAAAATCGATAGTTTAGGTGCCCAAAGTCGATATCTCAAATTCAGGCCCAAAACACCCGAAAATTCGATATTTTGGGGTCCCAGAAGCGATCAGTACATGCCTACTCCGTGTTAGAGTATTTTCAATATACAGGCCCAAAACATACTAAAAATCGATATTTTGGGTGACCAAAGTCAATATGTGTATGCATCTTCTGCACCCGTTTATATCCCAAATTCAACCTCAAAACACCCGAAAATTCAATATTTTTGGATCACTGAAGCGATCTGTACATGCCTACTCAGTGCTAGAATGTTTTAAAAATATAGGCTCAAAACATGCTAAAAATCGATATTTTAAGTGTCCAAAGTCGTTATGTGCATGCATCTTTTGTACCCGTTTATATCTCAAATTCAGGCTCAAAACACCCGAAAATTCGGTATTTTTGGGTACTAGAAGCGATCTGTACATGCCTACTCCTAGTTAGAATATTTTCAGGATACAGACCCAAAACATGCTCAAAATCGATATTTTAGGTGCCCAAAAGTCGATATGTGCATGCATCTTCTGTACCCGTTTATATCTCAAATTCAGGCTCCAAACACCCGAAAATTCGATATTTTTGGGGTCCCAGAAGCGATCTGTACATGCCTACTCCGTGTTAGAGTATTTTCAATATACAGGCCCAAAACATACTGAAAATCGATCTTTTAGGTGCCATAAAGTCGATATGTGGATGCATCTTCTGTACCCGTTTATATCTCAAATTCAGGCTCCAAACACCCGAAAATTCGATATTTTGGTGTCCCAGAAGCGATATGAACTTGCCTACTCCGAGTTAGAGTGTTTTCAAAATAATGGCCCAAAACATGCTGAAAATCGATATTTTAGGTGACCAAAGTCAATATGTGTATGCATCTTCTGCACTCGTTTATATCCCAAATTCAACCTCAAAACACCCGAAAATTCGATATTTTTGGGTCCCAGAAGCGATCTGTACATGCCTACTCAGTGCTAGAATGTTTTCAATATATAGGCTTAAAACATTCTAAAAATCGATATTTTAAGTGTCCAAAGTCGATATGTGCATGCATCTTCTGTACCCGTTTATATCTCAAATTCAGGCTCAAAACACCCGAAAATTCGATATTTTGGGGTCCCAAAAGTGATCTGTACATGCCTACTCATATACAGTCCCAAAACATGCTGAAAATCGATATTTTAGGTGCCCAAAGTCGAAATGTGCATGCATCTTCTGTACCCGTTTATAATTCAAATTCAAGCTCAAAACACCCGAAAATTCGGTATTTTTGGGTCCTAGAAGCGATCTGTACATGCCTTCTTAGTGCTAGAATATTTTTAAAATATAGGACCAAAACATGCTAAAATCGATATTTTAGGTGCCCAAAGTCGATATATCAAATTCAGGCCCAAAACACCCGAAAATTCGATATTTTGGGGTCCCACAAGCGATCAGTACTTGTCTACTCCGTGTTAGAGTATTTTCTAAATACAGGCCCAAAACATACTGAAAATCGATATTTTAGGTGACCAAAGTCAATATGTGTATGCATCTTCTGCACCCGTTTATATCCCAAATTCAACCTCAAAACACCCGAAAATTCGATATTTTAGGGTCACAGAAGCGATCTGTACATGCCTACTCAGTGCTAGAATGTTTTCAAAATATAGGCTCAAAACATGCTAAAAATCGATATTTTAAGTGTCCAAAGTCGATATGTGCATGCATCTTTTGTACCCGTTTATATCTCAAATTCAGGCTCAAAACACCCGAAAATTCGGTATTTTTGGGTACTAGAAGCGATCTGTACATGCCTACTCCTAGTTAGAATGTTTTCAAGATACAGACCCAAAACATGCTCAAAATCGATATTTTAGGTGACCAAAGTTAATATGTGTATTCATCTTCTGCACCCGTTTATATCCCAAATTCAGGCTCAAAACACACGAAAGTTCGATATTTTTGTGTCCCAGAAGCGATCTGTACATGCCTACTCAGATACAGTCACAAAACATGCTGAAAATCGATATTTTGGTGCCCAAAGTCAATATGTGTATGCATCTTCTGCACTCGTTTATATTTTAAATTCAACCTCAAAACACCCGAAAATTCGATATTTTTGGGGTCCCAGAAGCGATATGTACATGCCTACTCCGTGTTAGAGTATTTTCAATATACAGGCCCAAAACATACTGAAAATCGATCTTTTAGGTGCCTAAAAGTCGATATGTGGATGCATCTTCTGTACCCGTTTATATCTCAAATACAGGCTCCAAACACCCGAAAATTCGATATTTTAGTGTCCCAGAAGCGATCTGTGCATGCTTACTCAGTGCTAGAATGTTTTTTTTAAATATAGGCTGAAAACATTCTAAAAATCGATATTTTAAGTGTCCAAAGTCGATATGTGCATGCATCTTCTGTACCCGTTTATATCTCAAATTCAGGCTCAAAACACCCGAAAATTCGATATTTTGGGGTCTCAAAAGTGATCTGTACATGCCTAATTAGTGCTAGAGTATTTTCAATATACAGGCCTAAAACATACTGAAAATCGATTTTTTAGGTGCCCAAAAGTCGATATGTGGATGCATCTTCTGTACCCGTTTATATCTCAAATTCAGGCTCCAAACACCAGTAAATTCGATATTTTGGGGTCCCAAAAGCGATCTGTACTTGCCTACGCCGTGTTAGAGTATTTTCAAATTACAGGCCCAAAACATGCTGAAAATCGATATTTTAGGTGACCAAAGTCAATATGTGTATGCATCTTCTGCACCCGTTTATATCCCAAATTCTGGCCCAAAACACCCGAAAATTCGATATTTTTGGTTCCCAGAAGCGATCTGTACATGCCTACTCCGTGTTAGAGTATTTTCAAAATTTAGGCCCAAAACATACTAAAAAAATCGATCTTTTAGGTGACCAAAAGTCAATATGTGCATGCATCTTCTGTACCCGTTTATATCTCAAATTCAGCCTCAAAATATACGAAAATTCGATATTTTGGGGTCCCAGAAGTGATCTGTAAATGCCTACTTAGTGCTAGAATATTTTCAAATTATAGGCCCAAAATATGCTAAAAATCGATATTTTAGGTGCCCAAAGTCGATATCTCAAATTCAGGCCCAAACACCCGAAAATTCGATATTTTGAGGTCCCAGAAGCGAACTGTACATGCCTACTCCTAGTTAGAATGTTTTCAAGATACAGACCGAAAACATGCTCAAAATCGATATTTTAGTTGCCCAAAAGTCGATACGTGCATGCTTCTTCTGTACCCGTTTATATCTCAAATTCAGGCTCAAAACACCCGAAAATTCGATATTTTGGGGTCCCAGAAGCGATCTGTACATGCCTACTCAGTGCTAGAATATTTTAAAAATATAGGCCCAAAACATGCTAAAAATCGATATTTTAGGTGCGCAAAGTTGATATATCAAATTCAGGTGCAAAACACCCGAAAATTCGATATTTTGGGGTCCCAGAAGCGATCTGTACATGCCTACTCCGTGTTAGAGTATTTTCAAAATACAGGCCCAAAACATGCTGAAAATCGATATTTTAGGTGACCAAAGTCAACATGTGTATGCATCTTCTGCACCCGTTTATAATACAAATTCAACCTCAAAACCCCCGAAAATTCGATATTTTTGGGTCCCAGAAACGATCTGTACATGCCTACTCAGTGCTAGAATGTTTTCAAAATATAGCCTCAAAACATGCTAAAAATCGATATTTTAAGTGTCCAAAGTCGATATGTGGATGCATCTCCTGTACCCGTTTATATCTCAAATTCAGGTTCAAAACACCCGAAAAATTGATATTTTGAGGTCCCAGAAGTGATCTGTACATGCCTACTTAGTGCTAGAATATTTTCAAAATATATTCCCATAACATGCTAAAAATCGATATTTTAAGTGCCCAAAGTCGATATCTCAAATTCAGGCCCAAAACACCCGAAAATTCAATATTTTGGGGTCCCAGAAGTGATCTGTACATGCCTACTCAGATACAGTCACAAAACATGCTGAAAATCGATATTTTGGTGCCCAAAGTCAATATGTGTATGCATCTTCTGCACTCGTTTATATTTCAAATTCAACCTCAAAACACCCGAAAATTCGATATTTTTGGGGTCCCAGAAGCGATCTGTACATGCCTACTCCGTGTTAGAGTATTTTCTAAATACAGGCCCAAAACATGCTGAAAATCAATATTTTAGGTGCCCTAAGTCAATATGTGCATGCATCTTCTGTACCGGTTTATATCTCAAATTCAGGCTCAAAACACCCGAAAATTCGATATTTAGGGGTCCCAGAAGTGATCTGTACATGCCTACTCAGTGCTAGAATATTTTCGAAATATAGGCCCAAAACATGCTAAAAATCAATATTTTAGAGCCCAAAGTCGATATCTCAAATTTAGGCCCAAAACACCCCAAAATTCGATATTTTGGGGTCCTGGAAGCGATCTGTATATGCCTACTCCGTGTTAGAGTATTTTCAATATACAGGCCCAAAACATACTGAAAATCGATCTTTTAGGTGCCCAAAAGTCGATATGCGGATGCATCTTCTGTATCTGTTTATATCTCAAATTCAGGCTCAAAACACCCGAAAATTCGATATTTTTGGGTCCCAGAAGCGATCTGTACTTTCCTACTCCTAGTTAGAATGTTTTCAAGATACAGACCCAAAACATGCTCAAAATCGATATTTTAGGTGCCCAAAAGTCGAAATGTGCATGCATCATCTGTACCCGTTTATATCTAAAATTCAGGCTCCAAACACCCGAAAATTCGATATTTTGGGATCCCAGAAGCGATCTGTACATGCCTACTCAGTGCTAGAATATTTTCAAAATATAGGCCCAAAAATGTTAAAAATCGATATTTTAGGAGCCCAAAGTCGATATCTCAAATTCTGGCCCAAAACACCCGAAAATTCGATATTTTGGGGTCCCAGAAGCGATCTGTACTTGGCTACTCCGTGTTAGAGTATTTTCAAAATGCAGGCCCAAAACAAGCCGAAAATCGATATTTTAGGTGACCAAAGTCAATATGTGTATGCATCTTCTGCACCCGTTTATATCCCAAATTCAACCTCAAAACACCTGAAAATTCGATATTTTTGGGTCCCAGAAGAGATCTGTACATGCCTACTCCGTGTTAGAGTATTTTCAAAATACAGGCCCAAAACATGCTGAAAATCGATATTTTAGGTGACCAAAGTCAACATGTGTATGCATCTTCTGCACCCGTTTATATTCCAAATTCAACCTCAAAACACCCGAAAACTCGATATTTTTGGGTCCCAGAAACGATCTGTACATGCCTACTCAGTGCTAGAATGTTTTCAAAATATAGCCTCAAAACATGCTAAAAATCGATATTTTAAGTGTCCAAAGTCGATATGTGGATGCATCTTCTGTACCCGTTTATATCTCAAATTCAGGTTCAAAACACCCGAAAAATTGATATTTTGAGGTCCCAGAAGTGATCTGTACATGCCTACTTAGTGCTAGAATATTTTCAAAATATATTCCCATAACATGCTAAAAATCGATATTTTAAGTGCCCAAAGTCGATATCTCAAATTCAGTCCCAAAACACCCGAAAATTCAATAGTTTGGGGTCCCAGAAGTGATCTGTACATGCCTACTCAGATACAGTCACAAAACATGCTGAAAATCGATATTTTGGTGCCCAAAGTCAATATGTGTATGCATCTTCTGCACTCGTTTATATTTCAAATTCAACCTCAAAACACCCGAAAATTCGATATTTTTGGGGTCCCAGAAGCGATCTGTACATGCCTACTCCGTGTTAGAGTATTTTCAAAATACAGGCCCAAAACATGCTGAAAATCGATATTTTAGGTGCTCTAAGTCAATATGTGCATGCATCTTCTGTACCCGTTTATATCTCAAATTCAGGCTCAAAACACCCGAAAATTTGATATTTAGGGGTCCCAGAAGTGATCTGTACATGCCTACTCAGTGCTAGAATATTTTCGAAATATAGGCCCAAAACATGCTAAAAATCGATATTTTAGAGCCCAAAGTCGATATCTCAAATTTAGGCCCAAAACACCCCAAAATTCGATATTTTGGGGTCCTGGAAGCGGTCTGTACATGCCTACTCCGTGTTAGAGTATTTTCAATATACAGGCCCAAAACATACAGAAAGTCGATCTTTTAGGTGCCCAAAAGTCGATATGCGGATGCATCTTCTGTACCTGTTTATATCTCAAATTCAGGCTCAAAACAACCGAAAATTCGATATTTTCGGGTCCCAGAAGCGATCTGTACTTCCCTACTCCTAGTTAGAATGTTTTCAAGATACAGACCCAAAACATGCTCAAAATCGATATTTTAGGTGCCCAAAAGTCGAAATGTGCATGCATCATCTGTACCCGTTTATATCTAAAATTCAGGCTACAAACACCCGAAAATTCGTTATTTTGGGATCCCAGAAGCGATCTGTACATGCCTACTCAGTGCTAGAATATTTTCAAAATATAGGCCCAAAAATGTTAAAAATCGATATTTTAGGAGCCCAAAGTCGATATCTCAAATTCAGGCCCAAATTACCCAAAAATTCGATATTTTGGGGTCCCAAAAGCGATCTGTACTTGGCTACTCCGTGTTAGAGTATTTTCAAAATGCAGGCCCAAAACAAGCCGAAAATCGATATTTTAGGTGACCAAAGTCAATATGTGTATGCATCTTCTGCACCCGTTTATATCCCAAATTCAACCTCAAAACACCCGAAAATTCGATATTTTTGGGTCCCAGAAGCGATCTGTACATGTCCACTCAGTGCTAGAATTTTTTCTGAATATAGGCTCAAAACATGCTAAAAATCGATATTTTAAGTGTCCAAAGTCGATATGTGCATGCATCATCTGTACCCGTTTATATCTCAAATTCAACCTCAAAACACCCGAAAATTCGATATTTTGGGGCCCCATAAGTGATCTGTACATGCCTACTTAGTGCTAGAATATTTTCAAAATTTAGGCCCAAAACATACTGAAAATCGATCTTTTAGGTGCCCAAAAGTCGATATGTGCATGCATCTTCTGTACCCGTTTATATCTCAAATTCAGGCTCCAAACACCCGAAAAATCGATATTTTGGGGTCCCAGAAGCGATCTCTACATGCCTACTCAGATGCAGGCCAAAAACATGCTAAAAATCTATATTGTAGGTGCCCAAAGTCAACATGTGTATGCATCTTCTGCATTCGTTTATATCTCAAAATCAACCTCAAACCACCCGAAAATTCGATAATTTTGGGTCCCAGAAGCGATCTGTACATGTCTAGTCAGTGTTAGAATGTTTTCAAAATATAGGCTCAAAACATGCTAAAAATCGATATTTTAAGTTTCCAAAGTCGATATGTGCTTGCATCTTCTGTACCCGTTTATATCTCAAATTCAACCTCAAAACACCCGAAAATTCGATATTTTTGGGTCCCAGAACCAATCTGTACATGCCTACTCAGTGCTAGAATTTTTTTCAAAATATAGGCTCAAAACTTGCTAAAAAATCGATATTTTAGGTGCCCAAAGTCGATATCTTAAATTCAGGCCTAAAACACCCGAAAATTTGATATTTTGGGGTCCCAGAAGCGAACTGTACATGCCAACTCCGTGTTAGAGTATTTTCTAAATACAGGCCCAAAACATACTGAAAATCGATCTTTTAGGTGCCAAAAAGTCGATATGTGCATGCATCTTCTGTGCCCGGTTATATCCCAAATTCAGGCTCCAAACACCCGAAAATTCGATATTTTGGGGTCCCAGAAGCGATCTGTACATGCCTACTCAGATGCAGGCCCAAAACATGCTGAAAATCGATATTTTAGGTGCCCAAAGTCAACATGTGTATGCATCTTTTGCACTCGTTTATATCTCAAATTTAACCAAATAAACACAACCGAAAATTCGATAATTTTGGGTCCCAGAAGCAATCTGTACATGTCTAGTCAGTGCTAGATTGTTTTAAAAAATATAGGCTCAAAACATGCTAAAAATCGATATTTTAAGTGTCCTAAGTCGATATGTGCATGCATCTTCTGTACTCGTTTATATCTCAAATTCAGGCTCAAAACACCCGAAAATTCGATATTTTTGGGTCCCTGAAGCGATCTGTACATGCCTACTCCTAGTTAGAGTATTTTCAAAATACAGGCCCAAAACATGCTGAAAATCGATCTTTTAGGTGCTCAAAGTCAATATGTGCATGCATCTTCTGTACCCGTTTATATCTCAAATTCAGGCTCAAAACACCCGAAAATTCGATATTTTGGGGCCCCAGAAGTGATCTGTAAATGCCTACTTAGAGTTCGAATATTTTCAAAACATAGGCCCAAAATATGCTAAAAATCGATATTTTAGGTGCCCAAAGTCGATATCTCAAATTCAAGCCCAAAACACCCGAAAATTCGATATTTTGGGGTCCCAGAAGTGAACTGTACATGCCTACTCAGTGTTAGAGTATTTTCAAATTACAGGCCCTAAACATACTGAAAATCGATCTTTTAGGTGCCCAAAAGTCGATATGTGCAAGCATCTTCTGTACCCGTTTATATCTCAAATTCAGGCTCCAAACACCCAAAAATTCGATATTTTGGGGTCCCAGAAGCGATCTGTACATGCCTACTCAGTGCTAGAATTTTTTCAGAATATAGGCTCAAAACATGCTAAAAATCGATATTTTAAGTGTCCAAAGTCGATATGTGCATGCATCATCTGTACCCGTTTATATCTCAAATTCAGGCTCAAAACACCCGAAAATTCTATATTTTGGGGTCCCAGAAGTGATCTGTACATGCCTACTTAGTGCTAGAATATTTTTAAAATATAGGCCCAAAACATGCTAAAAATCGATATTTTAGGTGCCCAAAGTCGATATTTCAAATTCAGGCACAAAACACCCGAAAATTTAATATTTTAGGGTCCCAGAAGCGAACTGTACATGCCTACTCCGTGTTAGAGTATTTTCAAAATACAGGCCCAAAACATACTGAAAATCGATCTTGTAGGTGCCCTAAAGTCGATATGTGCATGCATCTTCTGTACCTGTTTATATCTCAAATTCAGGCTCAAAACACCCAAAAATTCGATATTTTCGGGTACCAGAAGCAATCTGTACTTGCCTACTCCGTGTTAGAGTATTTTCAAAATACAGGCTCAAAACAAGCTGGAAATCGATATTTTAGGAGACCAAAGTCAATATGTGTATGCATCTTCTGCACCCGTTTATATCCCAAATACCACCTCAAAACACCCGAAAATTCTATATTTTTGGGTCACAGAAGCGATCTGTACATGCCTACTCAGTGCTAGAATTTTTTCAGAATATAGGCTCAAAACATGCTAAAAATCGATATTTTAAGTGTCCAAAGTCGATATGTGCATTCATCATCTGTACCCGTTTATATCTCAAATTCAGGCTCAAAACACCCGAAAATTCGATATTTTGGGGCCCCAGAAGTGATCTGTACATGCCTACTTAGTGTTAGAATATTTTCAAAACATGGGCCCAAAACATGCTAAAAATCGATATTTTAGGTGCCCAAAGTCGATATCTCAAATTCAGACCCAAAACACCCGAAAATTCGATATTTTGGGGTCCCAGAAGCGAACTGTACATGCCTACTCCGTGTTAGAGTATTTTCAAAATACAGGCCCTAAACATACTGAAAATCAATCTTTTAGGTGCTCAAAAGTCGATATGTGCAAGCATCTTCTGTACCCGTTTATATCTCAAATTCAGGCTCCAAACACCCGAAAATTCGATATTTTGGGGTCCCAGAAACGATGTGTACTTACCTACTCAGTGCTAGAATTTTTTCAGAATATAGGCTCAAAACATGCTAAAAATCGATATTTTAAGTGTCCAAAGTCGATATGTGCATGCATCATCTGTACCCGTTTATATCTCAAATTCAGGCTCAAAACACCCGAAAATTCTATATTTTGGGGTCCCAGAAGTGATCTGTACATGCCTACTTAGTGCTAGAATATTTTTAAAATATAGGCCCAAAACATGCTAAAAATCGATATTTTAGGTGCCCAAAGTCGATATTTCAAATTCAGGCACAAAACACCCGAAAATTTAATATTTTAGGGTCCCAGAAGCGAACTGTACATGCCTACTCCGTGTTAGAGTATTTTCAAAATACAGGCCCAAAACATACTGAAAATCGATCTTTTAGGTGCCCTAAAGTCGATATGTGCATGCATCTTCTGTACCTGTTTATATCTCAAATTCAGGCTCAAAACACCCAAAAATTCTATATTTTCGGGTACCAGAAGCGATCTGTACTTGCCTACTCCGTGTTAGAGTATTTTCAAAATACAGGCTCAAAACAAGCTGGAAATCGATATTTTAGGAGACCAAAGTCAATATGTGTATGCATCTTCTGCACCCGTTTATATCTCAAATACCACCTCAAAACACCCGAAAATTCTATATTTTTGGGTCACAGAAGCGATCTGTACATGCCTACTCAGTGCTAGAATTTTTTCACAATATAGGCTCAAAACATGCTAAAAATCGATATTTTAAGTGTCCAAAGTCGATATGTGCATTCATCATCTGTACCCGTTTATATCTCAAATTCAGGCTCAAAACACCCGAAAATTCGATATTTTGGGGCCCCAGAAGTGATCTGTACATGCCTACTTAGTGTTAGAATATTTTCAAAACATGGGCCCAAAACATGCTAAAAATCGATATTTTAGGTGCCCAAAGTCGATATATCAAATTCAGACCCAAAACACCCGAAAATTCGATATTTTGGGGTCCCAGAAGCGAACTGTACATGCCTACTCCGTGTTAGAGTATTTTCAAAATACAGGCCCTAAACATACTGAAAATCGATCTTTTAGGTGCTCAAAAGTCGATATGTGCAAGCATCTTCTGTACCCGTTTATATCTCAAATTCAGGCTCCAAACACCCGAAAATTCGATATTTTGGGGTCCCAGAAACGATGTGTACATACCTACTCAGTGCTAGAATTTTTTCAGAATATAGGCTCAAAACATGCTAAAAATCGATATTTTAAGTGTCCAAAGTCGATATGTGCATGCATCATCTGTACCCGTTTATATCTCAAATTCAGGCTCAAAACACCCGAAAATTCGATATTTTGGGGTCCCAGAAGTAATCTGTACATGCCTACTTAGTGCTAGAATATTTTCAAAATATAGGCCCAAAACATGCTAAAAATCGATATTTTAGGTGCCCAAAGTCGATATTTCAAATTCAGGCACAAAACACCCGAAAATTTAATATTTTGGGGTCCCAGAAGCAAACTGTACATGCCTAGTCCGTGTTAGAGTATTTTCAAAATACAGGCCCAAAACATACTGAAAATCGATCTTTTAGGTGCCCTAAAGTCAATATGTGCATGCATCTTCTGTACCCGTTTATATCTCAAATTCAGGCTCCAAACACCCGAAAATTCGATATTTTTGGGTCCCAGAAGCAATCTGTATATGCCTACTCAGATGCAGGCCCAAAACATGCTGAAAATCGATATTTTAGGTGCCCAAAGTCATGCATCTTCTGTACCCGTTTATATCTCAAATTCAGGTTCCAAACACCCGAAAATTCGATATTTTGGGGTCCCAGAAACGATGTGTACATACCTACTCAGTGCTAGAATTTTTTCAGAATATAGGCTCAAAACATGCTAAAAATCGATATTTTAAGTGTCCAAAGTCGATATGTGCATGCATCATCTGTACCCGTTTATATCTCAAATTCAGGCTCAAAACACCCGAAAATTCTATATTTTGGGGTCCCAGAAGTGATCTGTACATGCCTACTTAGTGCTAGAATATTTTTAAAATATAGGCCCAAAACATGCTAAAAATCGATATTTTAGGTGCCCAAAGTCGATATTTCAAATTCAGGCACAAAACACCCGAAAAATTAATATTTTAGGGTCCCAGAAGCGAACTGTACATGCCTACTCCGTGTTAGAGTATTTTCAAAATACAGGCCCAAAACATACTGAAAATCGATCTTTTAGGTGCCCTAAAGTCGATATGTGCATGCATCTTCTGTACCTGTTTATATCTCAAATTCAGGCTCAAAACACCCAAAAATTCGATATTTTCGGGTACTAGAAGCGATCTGTACTTGCCTACTCCGTGTTAGAGTATTTTCAAAATACAGGCTCAAAACAAGCTGGAAATCGATATTTTAGGAGACCAAAGTCAATATGTGTATGCATCTTCTGCACCCGTTTATATCCCAAATACCACCTCAAAACACCCGAAAATTCTATATTTTTGGGTCACAGAAGCGATCTGTACATGCCTACTCAGTGCTAGAATTTTTTCACAATATAGGCTCAAAACATGCTAAAAATCGATATTTTAAGTGTCCAAAGTCGATATGTGCATTCATCATCTGTACCCGTTTATATCTCAAATTCAGGCTCAAAACACCCGAAAATTCGATATTTTGGGGCCCCAGAAGTGATCTGTACATGCCTACTTAGTGTTAGAATATTTTCAAAACATGGGCCCAAAACATGCTAAAAATCGATATTTTAGGTGCCCAAAGTCGATATCTCAAATTCAGACCCAAAACACCCGAAAATTCGATATTTTGGGGTCCCAGAAGCGAACTGTACATGCCTACTCCGTGTTAGAGTATTTTCAAAATACAGGCCCTAAACATACTGAAAATCGATCTTTTAGGTGCTCAAAAGTCGATATGTGCAAGCATCTTCTGTACCCGTTTATATCTCAAATTCAGGCTCCAAACACCCGAAAATTCGATATTTTGGGGTCCCAGAAACGATGTGTACATACCTACTCAGTGCTAGAATTTTTTCAGAATATAGGCTCAAAACATGCTAAAAATCGATATTTTAAGTGTCCAAAGTCGATATGTGCATGCATCATCTGTACCCGTTTATATCTCAAATTCAGGCTCAAAACACCCGAAAATTCGATATTTTGGGGTCCCAGAAGTAATCTGTACATGCCTACTTAGTGCTAGAATATTTTCAAAATATAGGCCCAAAACATGCTAAAAATCGATATTTTAGGTGCCCAAAGTCGATATTTCAAATTCAGGCACAAAACACCCGAAAATTTAATATTTTGGGGTCCCAGAAGCAAACTGTACATGCCTAGTCCGTGTTAGAGTATTTTCAAAATACAGGCCCAAAACATACTGAAAATCGATCTTTTAGGTGCCCTAAAGTCAATATGTGCATGCATCTTCTGTACCCGTTTATATCTCAAATTCAGGCTCCAAACACCCGAAAATTCGATATTTTTGGGTCCCAGAAGCAATCTGTATATGCCTACTCAGATGCAGGCCCAAAACATGCTGAAAATCGATATTTTAGGTGCCCAATGTCAACATGTGTATGCATCTTCTGCACTCGTTTATATCACAAATTCAACCACAAAACTCCCGAAAATTCGATAATTTTGGGTCCCAGAAGCGACCTGTACATGCCTACTCAGTGCTAGAATTTTTTCAAAATATAGTTTCAAAAAATGCTAAAAATCGATATTTTAAGTGTCCAAAGTCGATATGTGCATGCATCTTCTGTACCCGTTTATATCTCAAATTCAGGCTCAAAACACCCGAAAATTCGGTATTTTTGGGTCCTAGAAGCGATCTGTACATCCCTACTCCTAGTTAGAATGTTTTCAAGATACAGACCCAAAACATGCTCAAAATCGATATTTTAGGTGCCCAAATGTCGAAATGTGCATGCATTTTCTGTACCCGTTTATATGTCAAATTCAGGCTCAAAACACCCGAAAATTCGATATTTTGGGGTCCCAGATGCGATCTGTACATGCCTACTCAGTGCTAGAATATTTTCGAAATATAGGCCCAAAACATGCTAAAAATCGATATTTTAGGTGCCCAAAGTCGATATCTAAAATTCAGGCCCAAAACACCCAAAAATTCGATATTTTGGGGTCCCAGAAGCGAACTGTACTTCGCTACTCCGTGTTAGAGTAATTTTAAATTACAGGCCCAAAACAAGCTGAAAATCGATATATTAGGTGACCAAAGTCAATATGTGTATGCATCTTCTTCCCCCATTTTATATCCCAAATTCAACCTCAAAACAACCGAAAATTCGATATTTTTGGGTCCCAGAAACGATCTGTACATGCCTACTCAGTGCTAGAATGTTTTCAAAATATAGGCTCAAAACATGCTAAAAATCGATATTTTAAGTGTCCAAAGTCAATATGTGCATGCATCATCTGTACCCGTTTATATCTCAAATTCAGGCTGAAAACACCCGAAAATTTGATGTTTTGGGGTCCCAGAAGTGATCTGTATATGCCTACTTAGTGCTAGAACTTTTCCAAAATACAGGCTCAAAACATACTGAAAATCGATCTTTTAGGTGCCCAAAAGTCGATATGTGCATGCATCTTCTGTTCCCGTTTATATCTCAAATTCAGGCTTAAAACACCCGAAAATTCGATATTTTGGGGTCCCAGAAGCGAACTGTACATGCCTACTCAGTGCTAGAATTTTTTCAAAATATAGTTTCAAAACATGCTAAAAATCGAGATTTTAAGTGTCCAAAGTAGATATGTGCATGCATCATCATCTGTACCCGTTTATATCTCAAATTCAGGCTCAAAACACCCAAAAATTCGATATTTTGGGGTCCCAGAAGTGATCTGTACATGCCTACTTAGTGCTAGAATATTTTCAAAATATAGGCCCAAAACATGCTAAAAATCGATATTTTAGGTGCCCAAAGTCGATATTTCAAATTCAGGCCCAAAACACCCGAACATTTAATATTTTGGGGTCCCTGAAGCAAACTGTACATGCCTAGTCCGTGTTAGAGTATTTTCAAAATACAGGCCCAAAACATACTGAAAATCGATCTTTTAGGTGCCCAAAAGTCGATATGTGCAAGCATCTTCTGTACCCGTTTATATCTCAAATTCAGTCTCCAAACACCCGAAAATTCGATATTTTGGGGTTCCAGAAGCGATCTGTACATGCCTACTCAGTACTATAATTTTTTCAGAATATAGGCTCAAAACATGCTAAAAATCAATATTTTAAGTGTCCAAAGTCGATATGTGCATGCATCATCTGTACCCGTTTATATCTCAAATTCAGGCTCAAAACACCCGAAAATTCTATATTTTGGGGTCCCAGAAGTGATCTGTACATGCCTACTTAGTGCTAGAATATTTTCAAAATATAGGCCCAAAACATGCTAAAAATCGATATTTTAGGTGCCCAAAGTCGATATTTCAAATTCAGGCCCAAAACACCCGAAAATTTAATATTTTGGGGTCCCAGAAGCAAACTGTACATGCCTACTCCGTGTTAGAGTATTTTCAAAATACAGGCCCAAAACATACTGAAAATCGATCTTTTAGGTGCCCAAAAGTCGATATGTGCATACATCTTCTGTACCCGTTTATATCTCAAATTCAGGCTCCAAACTCCCGAAAATTCGATATTTTTGGGTCCCAGAAGCGATCTGTATATGCTTACTCAGATGCAGGCCCAAAACATGCTGAAAATCGATATTTTAGGTGCCCAAAGTCAACATGTGTATGCATCTTCTGCACTCGTTTATATCACAAATTCAACCACAAAACACCCGAAAATTTGATAATTTTGGGTCCCAGAAGCGACCTGTACATGCCTACTCAGTGCTAGAATTTTTTCAAAATATAGTTTCAAAACATGCTAAAAATCAATATTTTAAGTGTCCAAAGTCGATATGTGCATGCATCTTCTGTACCCGTTTATATCTCAAATTCAGGCTCAAAACACCCGAAAATTCGGTATTTTTGGATCCTAGAAGAGATCTGTACATCCCTACTCCTAGTTAGAATGTTTTCAGGATACAGACCCAAAACATGCTCAAAATCGATATTTTAGGTGCCCAAAAGTCGAAATGTGCATGCATCTTCTGTACCCGTTTATATCTCAAATTCAGGCTCAAAACACCCGAAAATTCGATATTTTGGGGTCCCAGAAGTTATCTGTACATGCCTACTCATATACAGTCCCAAAACATGCTGAAAATCGATATTTTAGGTGCCCAAAGTCGAAATGTGCATGCATCTTCTGTACCCGTTTATATTTCAAATTCAAGCTCAAAACACCCGAAAATTCGGTATTTTTTTGTCCTAGAAGCGATCTGTACATACCTTCTTAGTGCTAAAATATTTTTAAAATATAGGACCAAAACATGCTAAAATCGATATTTTAGGTGCCCAAAGTAGATATATCAAATTCAGGCCCAAAACACCCGAAAATTCGATATTTTGGGGTCCCAGAAGCGATCAGCACATGCCTACTCCGTGTTAGAGTATTTTCAATATACAGGCCAAAAACATACTGAAAATCGATCTTTTGGGTGACCAAAGTCAATATGTGTATGTATCTTCTGCACCCGTTTATATCCCAAATTCAACCTCAAAACACCCGAAAATTCGATATATATGGGCTCCAGAAGCGATCTGTACATGCCTACTCAGTGCTAGAATTTTTTCAAAATATAGTTTCAAAACATGCTAAAAATCGAGATTTTAAGTGTCCAAAGTAGATATGTGCATGCATCATCATCTGTACCCGTTTATATCTCAAATTCAGGCTCAAAACACCCAAAAATTCGATATTTTGGGGTCCCAGAAGTGATCTGTACATGCCTACTTAGTGCTAGAATATTTTCAAAATATAGGCCCAAAACATGCTAAAAATCGATATTTTAGGTGCCCAAAGTCGATATTTCAAATTCAGGCCCAAAACACCCGAAAATTTAATATTTTGGGGTCCCTGAAGCAAACTGTACATGCCTACTCCGTGTTAGAGTATTTTCAAAATACAGGCCCAAAACATACTGAAAATCGATCTTTTAGGTGCCCAAAAGTCGATATGTGCAAGCATCTTCTGTACCCGTTTATATCTCAAATTCAGGCTCCAAACACCCGAAAATTCGATATTTTGGGGTCCCAGAAGCGATCTGTACATGCCTACTCAGTGCTAGAATTTTTTCAGAATATAGGCTCAAAACATGCTAAAAATCGATATTTTAAGTGTCCAAAGTCGATATGTGCATGCATCATCTGTACCCGTTTATATCTCAAATTCAGGCTCAAAACACCCGAAAATTCGATATTTTGGGGTCCCAGAAGTGATCTGTACATGCCTACTTAGTGCTAGAATATTTTCAAAATATAGGCCCAAAACATGCTAAAAATCGATATTTTAGGTGCCCAAAGTCGATATTTCAAATTCAGGACCAAAACACCCGAAAATTTAATATTTTGGGGTCCCAGAAGCAAACTGTACATGCCTACTCCGTGTTAGAGTATTTTCAAAATACAGGCCCAAAACATACTGAAAATAGATCTTTTAGGTGCCTAAAAGTCGATATGTGCATGCATCTTCTGTACCCGTTTATATCTCAAATTCATTCTCCAAACTCCCGAAAATTCGATATTTTTTGGTCCCAGAAGCGATCTGTATATGCCTACTCAGATGCAGGCCCAAAACATGCTGAAAATCGATATTTTAGGTGCCCAAAGTCAACATGTGTATGCATCTTCTGCACTCGTTTATATCACAAATTCAACCACAAAACACCCGAAAATTCGATAATTTTGGGTCCCAGAAGCGACCTGTACATGCCTACTCAGTACTAGAATTTTTTCAAAATATAGTTTCAAAACATGCTAAAAATCGATATTTTAAGTGTCCAAAGTCGATATGTGCATGCATCTTCTGTACCCGTTTATATCTCAAATTCAGGCTCAAAACACCCGAAAATTCGGTATTTTTGGGTCCTAGAAGCGATCTGTACATCCCTACTCCTAGTTAGAATGTTTTCAAGTTACAGACCCAAAACATGCTCAAAATCGATATTTTAGGTGCCCAAAAGTCGAAATGTGCATGCATCTTCTGTACCCGTTTATATCTCAAATTCAGGCTCAAAACACCCGAAAATTCGATATTTTGGGGTCCCAGATGCGATCTGTACATGCCTACTCAGTGCTAGAATATTTTCAAAATATAGGCCCAAAACATGCTAAAAATCGATATTTTAGGTGCCCAAAGTCGATATCTCAAATTCAGGCCCAAAACACCCAAAAATTCGATATTTTGGGATCCCAGAAGCGATCGGTACTTGGCTACTCCGTGTTAGAGTATTTTCAAAATACAGGCCCAAAACTAGCTGAAAATCGATATTTTAGGTGACCAAAGTCAATATGTGTATGCATCTTCTGCACCCGTTTATATCCCAAATTCATCCTCAAAACAACCGAAAATTCGATATTTTTGGGTCCCAGAAACGATCTGTACATGCCTACTCAGTGCTAGAATGTTTTCAAAATATAGGCTCAAAACATGCTAAAAATCGATATTTTAAGTGTCCAAAGTCAATATGTGCATGCATCATCTGTGCCCGTTTATATCTCAAATCCAGGCTGAAAACACCCGAAAATTTGATATTTTGGGGTCCCAGAAGTGATCTGTACATGCCTACTTAGTGCTAGAATTTTTTCAAAATACAGGCTCAAAACATACTGAAAATCGATCTTTTAGGTGCCCAAAAGTCGATATGTGCATGCATCTTCTGTACCCGTTTATATCTCAAATTCAGGCTTAAAACACCCGAAAATTCGATATTTTGGGGTCCCAGAAGCGAACTGTACTTGCCTACTTTGTGTTAGAGTATTTTCAAAATACAGGCCCAAAAGAAGCTGAAAATCGATATTTTAGGTGACCAAAGTCAATATGTGTATGTATCTTCTGCACCCGTTTATATCCCAAATTCAACCTCAAAACACCCAAAAATTCGATATTTTTGGGTTCCAGAAGCGATCTGTACATGCCTACTCAGTGCTAGAATTTTTTCAAAATATAGTTTTAAAACATGCTAAAAATCGATATTTTAAGTGTCCAAAGTAGATATGTGCATGTATCATCATCTGTACCCGTTTATATCTCAAATTCAAGCTCAAAACACCCAAAAATTCGATATTTTGGGGTCCCAGAAGTGATCTGTACATGCCTACTTAGTGCTAGAATATTTTCAAAATAAAGGCCCAAAACATGCTAAAAATCGATATTTTAGGTGCCCAAAGTCGATATCTCAAATTCAGTTCCAAAACACCCGAAAATTCGATATTTTGGGGTCCCAGTAGCAAACTGTACATGCCTACTCCGTGTTAGAGTATTTTTAAAATACAGGCCCAAAACATACTGAAAATCGATCTTTTAGGTGCCCAAAAGTCGATATGTGCAAACTTCTTCTGTACCCGTTTATATCTCAAATTCAGGCTCCAAACACCCGAACATTCGATATTTTGGGGTCCCAGAAGCGATCTGTACATGCCTACTCAGTGCTAGAATTTTTTCAGAATATAGGCTCAAAACATGCTAAAAATCGATATTTTAAGTGTCCAAAGTCGATATGTGATTGCATCATCTGTACCCGTTTATATCTCAAATTCAGGCTCAAAACACCCGAAAATTCGTTTTTTTTTGGGTCCCAGAAGTGATCTGTACATGCCTACTTAGTGCTAGAATATTTTCAAAATATAGGCCCAAAACATGCTAAAAATCGATATTTTAGGTGCCCAAAGTCGATATTTCAAATTCAGGCCCAAAACACCCGAAAATTTAATATTTTGGGGTCCCAGAAGCAAACAGTACATGCCTACTCCGTGTTAGAGTATTTTCAAAATACAGGCCCAAAACCTACTGAAAATCGATCATTTAGGTGCCCAAAAGTCGATATGTGCATGGATCTTCTGTACCCGTTTATATATCAAATTCAGGCTCCAAACAACCCGAAAATTCGATATTTTGTGGTCCCAGAAGCGATCTGTACATGCCTACTCAGTGCTAGAATTTTTGCAGAATATAGGCTCAAAACATGCTAAAAATCGATATTTTAAGTTTCCAAAGTCGATATGTGCATGCATCTTCTGTACCCGTTTATATCTCAAATTCAGGCTCAAAACACCCTAAAATTCGATATTTTGGGGTCCCAGAAGTGATCTGTACATGCCTACTTAGTGCTAGAATATTTTCCAAATATAGGCCCAAAACATGCTAAAAATCGATATTTTAGGTGCCCAAAGTCGATATTTCAAATTCAGGCCCAAAACACCCGAAAATTTAATATTTTGGGGTCCCAGAAGCAAACTGTACATGCCTACTCCGTGCTAGAATTTTTTCAAAATATAGGCTCAAAACATGCTAAAAATCGATATTTTAAGTGTCCAAAGTCAATTTGTGCATGCATCATCTGTATCCGTTTATATCTCAAATTCAGGCTTAAAACACCCGAAAATTCGATATTTTGGGGTCCCAGAAGCGATCTGTACTTGCCTACTTAGTGTTAGAATATTTTCAAAACATAGGCCCAAAACATGCTAAAATCGATATTTTAGGTGCCCAAAGTCGATATCTCAAATTCAGGCCCAAAACACCCGAAAATTCGATATTTTGGGGTCCCAGAAGCGAACTGTACATGCCTACTCCGTGTTAGAGTATTTTCAAAATACAGGCCCTAAACATACTGAAAATCGATCTTTTAGGTGCCCAAAAGTCAATATGTGCAAGCATATTCTGTACCCGTTTATATCTCAAATTCAGGCTCCAAACACCCGAAAATTCGATATTTTTGGGTCCCTGAAGCGATCTGTATATGCCTACTCAGATGCAGACCCAAAACATGCTGAAAATCGATATTTTAGGTGCCCAAAGTCAACATGTGTATGCATCTTCTGCGCTCGTTTATATCACAAATTCAACCACAAAACACCCAAAAATTCGATAATTTTGGGTCCCAGAAGCGACCTGTACATGCCTACTCAGTGCTAGAATTTTTTCAAAATATAGTTTCAAAACATGCTAAAAATCGATATTTTAAGTGTCCAAAGTCGATATGTGCATGCATCTTCGGTACCCGTTTATATCTAAAATTCAGGCTCAAAACACCCCAAAATTTGGTATTTTTGGGTCCTAGAAGCGATCTGTACATCCCTACTCCTAGTTAGAATGTTTTCAAGATACAGACCCAAAACATGCTCAAAATCGATATTTTAGGTGCCCAAAAGTCGAAATGTGCATGCATCTTCTGTACCCGTTTATATCTCAAATTCAGGCTTAAAATACCCGAAAATTCGATATTTTGGGGTCCCAGATGCGATCTGTACATGCCTACTCAGTGCTAGAATATTTTCAAAATATAGGCCCAAAACATGCTAAAAATCGATATTTTAGGTGCCCAAAGTCGATATCTCAATTTCAGGCCCAAAACACCCAAAAATTCGATATTTTGGGGTCCCAGAAGCGATCTGTACTTAGCTACTCCGTGTTAGAGTATTTTCAAAATACAGGCCCAAAACAAGCTGAAAATCGATATTTTAGGTGACCAAAGTCAATATGTGTATGCATCTTCTGCACCCGTTTATATCCCAAATTCAACCTCAAAACAACCGAAAATTCGATATTTTTGGGTCCCAGAAACGATCTGTACATGCCTACTCAGTGCTAGAATGTTTTAAAAATATAGGCTCAAAACATGCTAAAAATCGATATTTTAAGTGTCCAAAGTCTATATGTGCATGCATCATCTGTACCCGTTTATATCTCAAATTGAGGCTGAAAAAAACCCGAAAATTTGATATTTTTGGGTCCCAGAAGTGATCTGTACATGCCTACTTAGTTCTAGAATATTTTCAAAATACAGGCTCAAAACATACTGAAAATCGATCTTTTAGGTGCCCTAAAGTCGATATGTGCATGCATCTTCTGTACCCGTTTATATCTCAAATTCAGGCTTAAAACACCCGAAAATTCGATATTTTGGGGTCCCAGAACGAACTGTACTTGCCTACTTTGTGTTAGAGTATTTTCAAAATACAGGCCCAAAACAAGCTGAAAATCGATATTTTAGGTGACCAAAGTCAATATGTGTATGTATCTTCTGCACCCGTTTATATCCCAAATTCAACCTCAAAACAACCGAAAATTCGATATTTTTGGGTTCCAGAAGCGATCTGTACATGCCTACTCAGTGCTAGAATTTTTTCAAAATATAGTTTCAAAACATGCTAAAAATCGATATTTTAGGTGCCCAAAGTCGATATCTCAAATTCAGTTCCAAAACACCCGAAAATTCGATATTTTGGGGTCCCAGTAGCAAACTGTACATGCCTACTCCGTGTTAGAGTATTTTTAAAATACAGGCCCAAAACATACTGAAAATCGATCTTTTAGGTGCCCAAAAGTCGATCTGTCCAAACATCTTCTGTACCCGTTTATATCTCAAATTCAGGCTCCAAACACCCGAAAATTCGATATTTTGGGTTCCCAGAAGCGATCTGTACATGCCTACTCAGTGCTAGAATTTTTTTAGAAAATAGTCTCAAAACATGCTAAAAATCGATATTTTAAGTGTCCAAAGTCGATATGTGCATGAATCTTCTGTACCCGTTTATATCTCAAATTCAGGCTCAAAACACCCGAAAATTCGGTATTTTTGGGCCTAGAAGCGATCTGTACATCCCTACTCCTAGTTAGAATGTTTTCAAGATACAGACCCAAAACATGCTCAAAATCGATATTTTAGGTGCCCAAAAGTCGAAATGTGCATGCATCTTCTGTACCCGTTTATATCTCAAATTCAGGCTCAAAACACCCGAAAATTCGATATTTTGGGGTCCCAGATGCGATCTGTACATGCCTACTCAGTGCTAGAATATTTTCAAAATATAGGCCCAAAACATGCTAAAAATCGATATTTTAGGTGCCCAAAGTCGATATTTCAAATTCAGGCCCAAAACACCAGAAAATTTAATATTTTGGGGTCCCAGAATCAAACTGTACATGCCTACTCCGTGTTAGAGTATTTTCAAAATACAGGCCCAAAACATACTGAAAATCGATCTTTTAGGTGCCCTAAAGTCGATATGTGCATGCATCTTCTGTACCCGTTTATATCTCAAATTCAGGCTCCAAACACCAGAAAATTCGATATTTTTGGGTCCCTGAAGCCTTCTGTATATGCCTACTCAGATGCAGACCCAAAACAAGCTGAAAATCGATATTTTAGGTGACCAAAGTCAATATGTGTATGCATATTCTGCACCCGTTTATATCCCAAATTTAACCTCAAAACAACCGAAAATTCGATATTTTTGGGTCCCAGAAACGATCTGTACATGCCTAATCAGTGCTAGAATGTTTTCAAAATATAGGCTCAAAACATGCTAAAAATCGATATTTTAAGTGTCCAAAGTCTATATGTGCATGCATCATCTGTACCCGTTTATATCTCAAATTCAGGCTGAAAAAAACCCGAAAATTTGATATTTTGGGGTCCCAGAAGTGATCTGTACATGCCTACTTAGTGCTAGAATATTTTCAAAATACAGGCTCAAAACATACTGAAAATCGATCTTTTAGGTGCCTAAAAGTCGATATGTGCATGCATCTTCTGTACCCGTTTATATCTCAAATTCAGGCTTAAAACACCCGAAAATTCGATATTTTGGGGTCCCAGAAGCGAACTGTACTTGCCTACTTTGTGTTAGAGTATTTTCAAAATACAGGCCCAAAACAAGCTGAAAATCGATATTTTAGGTGACCAAAGTCAATATGTGTATGTATCTTCTGCACCCGTTTATATCCCAAATTCAACCTCAAAACAACCGAAAATTCGATATTTTTGGTTTCCAGAAGCGATCTGTACATGCCTACTCAGTGCTAGAATTTTTTCAAAATATAGTTTCAAAACATGCTAAAAATCGATATTTTAGGTGCCCAAAGTCGATATCTCAAATTCAGTTCCAAAACACCCGAAAATTCGATATTTTGGGGTCCCAGTAGCAAACTGTACATGCCTACTCCGTGTTAGAGTATTTTTAAAATACAGGCCCAAAACATACTGAAAATCGATCTTTTAGGAGCCCAAAAGTCGATCTGTCCAAACATCTTCTGTACCCGTTTATATCTCAAATTCAAGCTCCAAACACCCGAAAATTCGATATTTTGGGTTCCCAGAAGCGATCTGTACATGCCTACTCAGTGCTAGAATTTTTTTAGAAAATAGTCTCAAAACATGCTAAAAATCGATATTTTAAGTGTCCAAAGTCGATATGTGCATGCATCTTCTGTACCCGTTTATATCTCAAATTCAGGCTCAAAACACCCGAAAATTCGGTATTTTTGGGTCCTAGAAACGATCTGTACATCCCTACTCCTAGTTAGAATGTTTTCAAGATACAGACCCAAAACATGCTCAAAATCGATATTTTAGGTGCCCAAAAGTCGAAATGTGCATGCATCTTCTGTACCCGTTTATATCTCAAATTCAGGCTCAAAACACCCGAAAATTCGATATTTTGGGGTCCCAGATGCGATCTGTACATGCCTACTCAGTGCTAGAATATTTTCAAAATATAGGCCCAAAACATGCTAAAAATCGATATTTTAGGTGCCCAAAGTCGATATTTCAAATTCAGGCCCAAAACACCAGAAAATTTAATATTTTGGGGTCCCAGAAGCAAACTGTACATGCCTACTCCGTGTTAGAGTATTTTCAAAATACAGGCCCAAAACATACTGAAAATCGATCTTTTAGGTGCCCTAAAGTCGATATGTGCATGCATCTTCTGTACCCGTTTATATCTCAAATTCAGGCTCAAAACACCCGAAAATTCGGTATTTTTGGGTCCTAGAAGCGATCTGTACATCCCTACTCCTAGTTAGAATGTTTTCAAGATACAGACCCAAAACATGCTCAAATTCGATATTTTAGGTGCCCAAAAGTCGAAATGTGCATGCATCTTCTGTACCCGTTTATATCTCAAATTCAGGCTCAAAACACCCGAAAATTCGATATTTTGGGGTCCCAGATGCGATCTGTACATGCCTACTCAGTGCTAGAATATTTTCAAAATATAGGCCCAAAACATGCTAAAAATCGATATTTTAGGTGCACAAAGTCGATATCTCAATTTCAGGCCCAAAACACCCAAAAATTCGATATTTTGGGGTCCCAGAAGCGATCTGTACTTAGCTACTCCGTGTTAGAGTATTTTCAAAATACAGGCCCAAAACAAGCTGAAAATCGATATTTTAGGTGACCAAAGTCAATATGTGTATGCATCTTCTGCACCCGTTTATATCCCAAATTCAACCTCAAAACAACCGAAAATTCGATATTTTTGGGTCCCAAAAACGATCTGTACATGCCTACTCAGTGCTAGAATGTTTTCAAAATATAGGCTCAAAACATGCTAAAAATCGATATTTTAAGTGTCCAAAGTCTATATGTGCATGCATCATCTGTACCCGTTTATATCTCAAATTCAGGCTGAAAAAAACCCGAAAATTTGATATTTTGGGGTCCCAGAAGTGATCTGTACATGCCTACTTAGTGCTAGAATATTTTCAAAATACAGGCTCAAAACATACTGAAAATCGATCTTTTAGGTGCCCAAAAGTCGATATGTGCATGCATCTTCTGTACCCGTTTATATCTCAAATTCAGGCTTAAAACACCCGAAAATTCGATATTTTTGGGTCCCAGAAGCGAACTGTACTTGCCTACTTTGTGTTAGAGTATTTTCAAAATACAGGCCCAAAACAAGTTGAAAATCGATATTTTAGGTGACCAAAGTCAATATGTGTATGTATCTTCTGCACCCGTTTATATCCCAAATTCAACCTCAAAACAACCGAAAATTCGATATTTTTGGGTTCCAGAAGCGATCTGTACATGCCTACTCAGTGCTAGAATTTTTTCAAAATATAGTTTCAAAACATGCTAAAAATCGATATTTTAGGTGCCCAAAGTCGATATCTCAAATTCAGTTCCAAAACACCCGAAAATTCGATATTTTGGGGTCCCAGTAGCAAACTGTACATGCCTACTCCGTGTTAGAGTATTTTTAAAATACAGGCCCAAAACATACTGAAAATCGGTCTTTTAGGTGCCCAAAAGTCGATCTGTGCAAACATCTTCTGTACCCGTTTATATCTCAAATTCAGGCTCCAAACACCCGAAAATTCGATATTTTGGGTTCCCAGAAGCGATCTGTACATGCCTACTCAGTGCTAGAATTTTTTTAGAAAATAGTCTCAAAAACATGCTAAAAATCGATATTTTAAGTGTCCAAAGTCGATATGTGCATGCATCTTCTGTACCCGTTTATATCTCAAATTCAGGCTCAAAACACCCGAAAATTCGGTATTTTTTGGGTCCTAGAAGCGATCTGTACATCCCTACTCCTAGTTAGAATGTTTTCAAGATACAGACCCAAAACATGCTCAAAATCGATATTTTAGGTGCCCAAAAGTCGAAATGTGCATGCATCTTCTGTACCCGTTTATATCTCAAATTCAGGCTAAAAACACCCGAAAATTCGATATTTTGGGGTCCCAGATGCGATCTGTACATGCCTACTCAGTGCTATAATTTTTTAAAATATAGGCCCAAAACATGCTAAAAATCGATATTTTAGGTGCCCAAAGTCGATATCTCAAATTCAGGCCCAAAACACCCAAAAATTCGATATTTTGGGGTCCCAGAAGCGATCTGTACTTGGCTACTCCCTGTTAGAGTATTTTCAAAATACAGGCCCAAAACAAGCTGAAAATCGATATTTTAGGTGACCAAAGTCAATATATGTATGCATCTTCTGCACCCGTTTATATCCCAAATTCAACCTCAAAACAACCGAAAATTCGATATTTTTGGGTCCCAGAAACGATCTGTACATTCCTACTCAGTGCTAGAATGTTTTCAAAATATTGGCTCAAAACATGCTAAAAATCGATATTTTAAGTGTCCAAAGTCAATATGTGCATGCATCATCTGTACCCGTTTATATCTCAAATTCAGGCTGAAAACACCCGAAAATTTGATATTTTGGTGTCCCAGAAGTGATCTGTACATGCCTACTTAGTGCTAGAATTTTTTCAAAATACAGGGTCAAAACATACTGAAAATCGATCTTTTAGGTGCCCAAAAGTCGATATGTGCATGCTTCTTCTGTACCCGTTTATATCTCAAATTCAGGCTTAAAACACCCGAAAATTCGATATTTTGGGGTCCCAGAAGCGAACTGTACTTGCCTACTTTGTGTTAGAGTATTTTCAAAATACAGGTCCAAAACAAGCTGAAAATCGATATTTTAGGTGACCAAAGTCAATATGTGTATGTATCATCTGCACCCGTTTATATCCCAAATTCAACCTCAAAACACCCGAAAATTCGATATTTTTGGGTTCCAGAAGCGATCTATACATGCCTACTCAGTGCTAGAATTTTTTCAAAATATAGTTTCAAAACATGTTAAAAATCGATATTTTAAGTGTCTAAAGTAGATATGTGCATGCATCATCATCTGTACCCGTTTATATCTCAAATTCAGGCTCAAAACACCCAAAAATTCGATATTTTGGGGTCCCAGAAGTGATATGTACATGCCTACTTAGTGCTAGAATATTTTCAAAATATAGGCCCAAAACATGCTAAAAATCGATATTTTAGGTGCCCAAAGTCGATATCTCAAATTCAGTTCCAAAACACCCGAAAATTCGATATTTTGGGGTCCCAGTAGCAAACTGTACATGCCTACTCTGTGTTAGAGTATTTTTAAAATACAAGCCCAAAACATACTGAAAATCGATCTTTTAGGTGCCCCAAAGTCGATATGTGCAAACATCTTCTGTACCCGTTTATATCTCAAATTCAGGCTCCAAACACCCGAAAATTCGATATTTTTGGGTTCCAGAAGCGATCTGTACATGCCTACTCAGTGCTAGAATTTTTTTAAGATATATGCTCAAAACATGCTAAAAATCGATATTTTAAGTGTCCAAAGTCGATATGTGCATGCATCATCTGTACCCGTTTATATCTCAAATTCAGGCTCAAAACACCCGAAAATTCGATATTTTGGGGTCCCAGAAGTGATCTGTACATGCATACTTAGTGCTAGAATATTTTCAAAATATAGGCCCAAAACATGCTAAAAATCGATATTTTAGGTGCTCAAAGTCGATATTTCAAATTCAGGCCCAAAACACCCGAAAATTTAATATTTTGGGGTCCCAGAAGCAAACTGTACATGCCTACTCTGTGTTAGAGTATTTTTAAAATACAGGCCCAAAACATACTGAAAATCGATCTTTTAAGTGCCCCAAAGTCGATATGTGCAAACATCTTCTGTACCCGTTTATATCTCAAATTCAGGCTCCAAACACCCTAAGATTCGATATTTTGGGGTCCCAGAAGCGATCTGTACATGCCTACTCAGTGCTAGAATTTTTTTAAGATATATGCTCAAAACATGCTAAAAATCGATATTTTAAGTGTCCAAAGTCGATATGTGCATGCATCATCTGTACCCGTTTATATCTCAAATTCAGGCTCAAAACACCCGAAAATTCGATATTTTGGGGTCCCAGAAGTGATCTGTACATGCCTACTTAGTGCTAGAATATTTTCAAAATATAGGCCCAAAACATGCTAAAAATCGATATTTTAGGTGCCCAAAGTCGATATTTCAAATTCAGGCCCAAAACACCCGAAAATTTAATATTTTGGGGTCCCAGAAGCAAACTGTACATGCCTACTCCGTGTTAGAGTATTTTAAAAATACAGGCCCAAAACCTACTGAAAATCGATCAGTTAGGTGCCCAAAAGTCGATATGTGCATGCATCTTCTGTACCCGTTTATATCTCAAATTCAGGCTCCAAACACCCGAAAATTCGATATTTTGGGGTCCCAGAAGCGATCTGTACATGCCTACTCAGTGCTAGAATTTTTTCAGAATAAAGGCTCAAAACATGCTAAAAATCGATATTTTAAGTTTCCAAAGTCGATATGTGCATGCATCATCTGTACCCGTTTATATCTCAAATTCAGGCTCAAAACACCCGAAAATTCGATATTTTGGGGTCTCAGAAGTGGTCTGTACATGCCTACTTAGTGCTAGAATATTTTCCAAATATAGGCCCAAAATATGCAAAAAATCGATATTTTAGGTGCCAAAAGTCGATATTTCAAATTCAGGCCCAAAACACCCGAAAATTTAATATTGTGGGGTCCCAGAAGCAAACTGTACATGCCTACTCCGTGTTAGAGTATTTTCAAAATACAGGCCCAAAACATACTGAAAATCGATCTTTTAGGTGCCCAAAAGTCGAAATGTGCATGCATCTTCTGTACCCGTTTATATCTCAAATTCAGGCTCAAAACACCCGAAAACTCGATATTTTGGGGTCCCAGAAGCGATCTGTACATGCCTACTCAGTGCTAGAATATTTTCAAAATACAGGCCCAAAACAAGCTGAAAATCGATATTTTAGGTGACCAAAGTCAATATGTGTATGCATATTCTGCACCCGTTTATATCCCAAATTCAACCTCAAAACAACCGAAAATTCGATATTTTTGGGTCCCAGAAACGATCTGTACATACCTACTCAGTGCTAGAATGTTTTCAAAATATAGGCTCAAAACATGCTAAAAATCGATATTTTATGTGTCCAAAGTCAATATGTGCATGCATCATCTGTATCCGTTTATATCTCAAATTCAGGCTGAAAACACATGAAAATTTGATATTTTGGGGTCCCAGAAGTGATCTGTACATGCCTACTTAGTGCTAGAATATTTTCAAAATATAGGCCCAAAACATGCTAAAAATCGATATTTTAGGTGCCCAAAGTCGATATTTCAAATTCAGGCCCAAACCACCCGAAAATTTAATATTTTGGGGTCCCAGAAGCAAACTGTACATGCCTACTCCGTGTTAGAGTATTTTCAAAATACAGGCCTAAAACATACTGAAAATCGATCTTTTAGGTGCCCTAAAGTCGATATGTGCATGCATCTTCTGTACCCGTTTATATCTCAAATTCAGGCTCCAAATACCCGAAAATTCGATATTTTTGGGTCCCAGAAGCGATCTGTACATGCCTACTCAGATGCAGGCCCAAAACATGCTGAAAATCGATATTTTAGGTGCCCAAAGTCAACATGTGTATGTATCTTCTGCACTCGTTTATATCACAAATTCAACCACAAAACACCCGAAAATTCGATAATTTTGGGTCCCAGAAGCGATCTGTACATGCCTACTCAGTGCTAGAATATTTTCAAAATTTAGGCCAAAAACATGCTAAAAATCGATATTTTTGGTGCCCAAAGTCAATATCTCAAATTCAGGCCAAAAACACCCAAAAATTCGATATTTTGGGGTCCCAGAAGCGATCTGTACTTGGCTACTCCGTGTTAGAGTATTTTCAAAATACAGGCCCAAAACAAGCTGAAAATCGATATTTTCGGTGACCAAAGTCAATATGTGTATGCATCTTCTGCACCCGTTTATATCCCAAATTCAACCTCAAAACAACCGAAAATTCGATATTTTTGGGTCCCAGAAACGATCTGTACATGCCTAGTCAGTGCTAGAATGTTTTCAAAATATAGGCTCAAAACATGCTAAAAATCCATATTTTAAGTGTCCAAAGTCAATATGTGCATGTATCATCTGTACCCGTTTATATCTCAAATTCAGGCTGAAAACACCCGAAAATTTGATATTTTGGGGTCCCAGAAGTGATCTGTACATGCCTACTTAGTGCTAGAATATTTTCAAAATACAGGCTCAAAACATACTGAAAATCGATCTTTTAGGTGCCCAAAAGTCGATATGTGCATGCATCTTCTGTACCGGTTTATATCTCAAATTCAGGCTTAAAACACCCAAAAATTCGATATTTTGGGGTCCCAGAAGCAAACTGTACTTGCCTACTTTGTGTTAGAGTATTTTCAAAATACAGGCCCAAAATAAGCTGAAAATCGATATTTTAGGTGACCAAAGTCAATATGTGTATGTATCTTCTGCACCCGTTTATATCCCAAATTCAACCTCAAAACACCCGAAAATTCGATATTTTTGGGTTCCAGAAGCGATCTGTACATGCCTACTCAGTGCTAGAATGTTTTCAAAATATAGGCTCAAAACATGCTAAAAATCGATATTTTAAGTGTCCAAAGTCAATATGTGCATGCATCATCTGTACCCGTTTATATCTCAAATTCAGGCTGAAAACACCCGAAAATTTGATATTTTGGTGTCCCAGAAGTGATCTGTACATGCCTACTTAGTGCTAGAATATTTTCAAAATACAGGCTCAAAACATACTGAAAATCGATCTTTTAGGTGCCCAAAAGTCGATATGTGCATGCATCATCTGTACCCGTTTATATCTCAAATTCAGGCTCAAAACGCCCGAAAATTCGATATTTTGGGGTCCCAGAAGTGATCTGTACATGCCTACTTAGTGCTAGAATATTTTCAAAGTATAGGCCCAAAACATGCTAAAAATCGATATTTTAGGTGCCCAAAGTCGATATTTCAAATTCAGGCCCAAAACACCCGAAAATTTAATATTTTGGGGTCCCAGAAGCAAACTGTACATGCCTACTCCGTGTTAGAGTATTTTCAAAATACAGGCCCAAAATCTACTGAAATCGATCAGTTAGGTGCCCAAAAGTCGATATGTGCATGCATCTTCTGTACCCGTTTATATCTCAAATTCAGGCTCCAAACACCCGAAAATTCGATATTTTGGGGTCCCAGAAGCGATCTGTACATGCCTACTCAGTGCTAGAATTTTTTCAGAATAAAGGCTCAAAACATGCTAAAAATCGATATTTTAAGTTTCCAAAGTCGATATGTGCATGCATCATCTGTACCCGTTTATATCTCAAATTCAGGCTCAAAACACCCGAAAATTCGATATTTTGGGGTCCCAGAAGTGGTCTGTACATGCCTACTTAGTGCTAGAATATTTTCCAAATATAGGCCCAAAACATGCAAAAAATCGATATTTTAGGTGCCAAAAGTCGATATTTCAAATTCAGGCCCAAAACACCCGAAAATTTAATATTTTGGGGTCCCAGAAGCAAACTGTACATGCCTACTCCGTGTTAGAGTATTTTCAAAATACAGGCCCAAACCATACTGAAAATCGATCTTTTAGGTGCCCAAAAGTCGAAATGTGCATGCATCATCTGTATTCGTTTATATCTCAAATCCAGGCTGAAAACACCCGAAAATTTGATATTTTGGGGTCCCAGAAGTGATCTGTACATGCCTACTTAGTGCTAGAATATTTTCAATATACAGGCTCAAAACATACTGAAAATCGATCTTTTAGGTGCCCAAAAGTCGATATGTGCATGCATCTTCTGTACCCGTTTATATCTCAAATTTAGGCTTAAAACACCCGAAAATTCGATATATTGGGGTCCCAGAAGCAAACTGTACTTGCCTACTTTGTGTTAGAGTATTTTCAAAATACAGGCCCAAAACATACTGAAAATCGATCTTTTAGGTGCCCAAAAGTCGATATGTGCAAACATCTTCTGTACCCGTTTATATCTCAAATTCAGGCTCCAAACACCCGAAAATTCGATATTTTGGGGTCCCAGAAGCGATCTGTACATGCCTACTCAGTGCTAGAATTTTTTCAGAATATAGGCTCAAAACATGCTAAAAATCGATATTTTAAGTGTCCAAAGTCGATATGTGCATGCATCATCTGTACCCGTTTATATCTCAAATTCAGGCTCCAAACACCCGAAAATTCGATATTTTGGGGTCCCAGAAGTGACCTGTACATGCCTACTTAGTGCTAGAATATTTTCAAAATATAGGCCCAAAACATGCTAAAAATCGATATTTTAGGTGCCCAAAGTCGATATTTTAAATTCAGGCCCAAAACACCCGAAAATTTAATATTTTGGGGTCCCAGAAGGAAACTGTACATGCCTACTCCGTGTTAGAGTATTTTCAAAATACAGGCCTAAAACATACTGAAAATCGATCTTTTAGGTGCCCTAAAGTCGATATGTGCATGCATCTTCTGTACCCGTTTATATCTCAAATTCAGGCTCCAAACACCCGAAAATTCGATATTTTTGGGTCCCAGAAGCGATCTGTACATGCCTACTCAGATGCAGGTCCAAAACATGCTGAAAATCGATATTTTAGGTGCCCAAAGTCAACATGTGTATGTATCTTCTGCACTCGTTTATATCACAAATTCAACCACAAAACACCCGAAAATTCGATAATTTTGGGTCCCAGAAGCGACCTGTACATGTCTAATTAGTGCTAGAATGTTTTCAAAATATAGGCTGAAAACATGCTAAAAATCGATATTTTAAGTGTCCAAAGTCGATATGTGCATGCATCTTCTGTACCCGTTTATATCTCAAATTCAGTCTCAAAACACCCGAAAATTCGGTATTTTTGGGTCCTAGAAGCGATCTGTACATCCCTACTCCTAGTTAGAATGTTTTCAAGATACAGACCCAAAACATGCTCAAAATCGATATTTTAGGTGCCCAAAAGTCGAAATGTGCATGCATCTTCTGTACCCGTTTATATCTCAAATTCAGGCTCCAAACACCCGAAAATTCGATATTTTGGGGTCCCAGAAGCGATCTGTACATGCCTACTCAGTGCTAGAATATTTTCAAAATTTAGGCCCAAAACATGCTAAAAATCGATATTTTTGGTGCCCAAAGTCGATATCTCAAATTCAGGCCAAAAACACCCAAAAATTCGATATTTTGGGGTCCCAGAAGCGATCTGTACTTGGCTACTCCGTGTTAGAGTATTTTCAAAATACAGGCCCAAAACAAGCTGAAAATCGATATTTTAGGTGACCAAAGTCAATATGTGTATGCATCTTCTGCACCCGTTTATATCCCAAATTCAACCTCAAAACAACCGAAAATTCGATATTTTTGGGTCCCAGAAACGATCTGTACATGCCTAGTCAGTGCTAGAATGTTTTCAAAATATAGGCTCAAAACATGCTAAAAATCCATATTTTAAGTGTCCAAAGTCAATATGTGCATGTATCATCTGTACCCGTTTATATCTCAAATTCAGGCTGAAAACACCCGAAAATTTGATATTTTGGGGTCCCAGAAGTGATCTGTACATGTCTACTTAGTGCTAGAATATTTTCAAAATACAGGCTCAAAACATACTGAAAATCGATCTTTTAGGTGCCCAAAAGTCGATATGTGCATGCATCTTCTGTACCGGTTTATATCTCAAATTCAGGCTTAAAACACCCAAAAATTCGATATTTTGGGGTCCCAGAAGCAAACTGTACTTGCCTACTTTGTGTTAGAGTATTTTCAAAATACAGGCCCAAAATAAGCTGAAAATCGATATTTTAGGTGACCAAAGTCAATATGTGTATGTATCTTCTGCACCCGTTTATATCCCAAATTCAAACTCAAAACAACCGAAAATTCGATATTTTTGGGTCCCAGAAACGATCTGTACATGCCTAGTCAGTGCTAGAATTTTTTCAAAATATAGTTTCAAAACATGCTAAAAATCGATATTTTAAGTGTCCAAAGTCGATATGTGCATGCATCATCATCTGTACCCGTTTATATATCAAATTCAGGCTCAAAACACCCGAAAATTCGATATTTTGGGGCCCCAGAAGTGATCTGTACATGCCTACTTAGTGCTAGAATATTTTCAAAATGTAGGCCCAAAACATGCTAAAAATCGATATTTTAGGTGCCCAAAGTCGATATATCAAATTCAGGCCCAAAACACCCGAAAATTCGATATTTTGGGGTCCCAGAAGCGAACTGTACATGCCTACTCCGTGTTAGAGTATTTTCAAAATACAGGCCCAAAACATACTGAAAATCGATCTGTTAGGTGCCCAAAAGTCGATATGTGCAAACATCTTCTGTACCCGTTTATATCTCAAATTCAGGCTCAAAACACCCGAAAATTCGATATTTTTGGGTCCCAGAAGCGATCTGTACATGCCTACTCAGATGCAGGCTCAAAACATGCTGAAAATCGATATTTTAGGTGCCCAAAGTCAACATGTGTATGCATCTTCTGCACTCGTTTATATCACAAATTCAACCGCAAAACACCCGAAAATTCGATAATTTAGGGTCCCAGAAGCGACCTGTACATGTCTAATCAGTGCTAGAATGTTTTCAAAATATAGGCTCAAAACATACTAAAAATCGATATTTTAAGTGTCCAAAGTCGATATGTGCATGCATCTTCTGTACCCGTTTATATCTCAAATTCAGTCTCAAAACACCCGAAAATTCGGTATTTTTGGGTCCTAGAAGCGATCTGTACATCCCTACTCCTAGTTAGAATGTTTTCAAGATACAGACCCAAAACATGCTCAAAATCGATATTTTAGGTGCCCAAAAGTCGAAATGTGCATGCATCTTCTGTACCCGTTTATATCTCAAATTCAGTCTCCAAACACCCGAAAATTCGATATTTTGTGGTCCCAGAAGCGAACTGTACATGCCTACTTAGTGCTAGAATATTTTCAAAATTTAGGCCCAAAACATGCTAAAAATCGATATTTTAGGTGCCCAAAGTCGATATTTCATATTCAGGCCCAAAACACCCGAAAATTTAATATTTTGGGGTCCCAGAAGCAAACTGTACATGCCTACTCCGTGTTAGAGTATTATCAAAATACAGGCCCAAAACCTACTGAAAATCGATCATTTAGGTGCCCAAAAGTCGATATGTGCATGCATCTTCTGTACCCGTTTATATCTCAAATTCAGGCTCCAAACACCCGAAAATTCGATATTTTGGGGTCCCAGAAGCGATCTGTACATGCCTACTCAGTGCTAGAATTTTTTCAGAATATAGGCTCAAAACATGCTAAAAATCGATATTTTAAGTGTCCAAAGTCGATATGTGCATGCATCATCTGTACCCGTTTATATCTCAAATTCAGGCTCAAAACACCCGAAAATTCGATATTTTGGGGTCCCAGAAGTGATCTGTACATGCCTACTTAGTGCTAGAATATTTTCCAAATATAGGCCCAAAACATGCTAAAAATCGATATTTTAGGTGCCCAAAGTCGATATTTCAAATTTAGGCCCAAATCACCCGAAAATTTAATATTTTGGGGTCCCAGAAGCAAACTGTACATGCCTACTCCGTGTTAGAGTATTTTCAAAATACAGGCCCAAAACATACTGAAAATCGATCTTTTAGGTTCCCAAAAGTCGATATGTGCATGCATCTTCTGTACCCGTTTATATCTCAACTTCAGACTACAAACACCCGAAAATTCGATATTTTTGGGTCCCAGAAGCGATCTGTACATGCCTACTCAGATGCAGGCTCAAAACATGCTGAAAATCGATATTTTAGGTGCCCAAAGTCAACATGTGTATGCATCTTCTGCACTCGTTTATATCACAAATTCAACCACAAAACACCCGAAAATTCGATAATTTTGGGTCCCAGAAGCGACCTGTACATGTCTAATCAGTGCTAGAATGTTTTCAAAATATAGGCTCAAAACATACTAAAAATCGATATTTTAAGTGTCCAAAGTCGATATGTGCATGCATCTTCTGTACCCGTTTATATCTCAAATTCAGTCTCAAAACACCCGAAAATTCGGTATTTTTGGGTCCTAGAAGCGATCTGTACATCCCTACTCCTAGTTAGAATGTTTTCAAGATACAGACCCAAAACATGCTCAAAATCGATATTTTAGGTGCCCAAAAGTCGAAATGTGCATGCATCTTCTGTACCCGTTTATATCTCAAATTCAGGCTCCAAAAACCCGAAAATTCGATATTTTGGGGTCCCAGTAGCAAACTGTACATGCCTACTCCGTGTTAAGGTATTTTTAAAATACAGGCCCAAAACATGCTAAAAATCGATATTTTACGTGCCCAAAGTCGATATCTCAAATTCAGGCCCAAAACACCCAAAAACTCGATATTTTGGGGTCCCAGAAGCGATCTGTACTTGGCTACTCCGTGTTAGAGTATTTTCAAAATACAGGCCCAAAACAAGCTGAAAATCGATATTTTAGGTGACCAAAGTCAATATGTGTATGCATCTTCTGCACCCGTTTATATCCCAAATTCAACCTCAAAACAACCGAAAATTCGATATTTTTGGGTCCCATAAACGATCTGTACATGCCTACTCAGTGCTAGAATGTTATCAAAATATAGGCTCAAAACATGCTAAAAATCGATATTTTAAGTGTCCAAAGTCAATATGTGCATTCATCATCTGTACCCGTTTATATCTCAAATTCAGGCTGAAAACACCCGAAAATTTGATATTTTGGGGTCCCAGAAGTGATCTGTACATGCCTACTTAGTGCTAGAATATTTTCAAAATACAGGCTCAAAACATACTGAAAATCGATCTTTTAGGTGCCCAAAAGTCGATATGTGCATGCATCTTCTGTACCCGTTTATATCTCAAATTCAGGCTTAAAACACCCGAAAATTCGATATTTTGGGGTCCCAGAAGCGAACTGTACTTGCCTACTTTGTGTTAGAGTATTTTCAAAATACAGGCCCAAAACAAGCTGAAAATCGATATTTTAGGTGACCAAAGTCAATATGTGTATGTATCTACTGCACCCGTTTATATCCCAAATTCAACCTCAAAACACCCGAAAATTCGATATTTTTGGGTTCCAGAAGCGATCTGTACATGCCTACTCAGTGCTAGAATTTTTTCAAAATATAGTTTCAAAACATGCTAAAAATCGATATTTTAAGTGTCCAAAGTAGATATGTGCATGCATCATCATCTGTACCCGTTTATATCTCAAATTCAGGCTCAAAACACCCAAAAATTCGATATTTTGGGGTCCCAGAAGTGATCTGTACATGCCTACTTAGTGCTAGAATATTTTCAAAATATAGGCCCAAAACATGCTAAAAATCTATATTTTAGGTGCCCAAAGTCGATATCTCAAATTCAGTTCCAAAACACCCGAAAATTCGATATTTTGGGGTCCCAGTAGCAAACTGTACATGCCTACTCCGTGTTAGAGTATTTTTAAAATACAGGCCCAAAACATACTGAAAATCGATCTTTTAGGTGCCCAAAAGTCGATATGTGCAAACATCTTCTGTACCCGTTTATATCTCAAATTCAGGCTCCAAACACCCGAAAATTCGATATTTTGCGGTACCAGAATCGATCTGTACATGCATACTCAGTGCTAGAATTTTTTCAGAATATAGGCTCAAAACATGCTAAAAATCGATATTTTAAGTGTCCAAAGTCGATATGTGCATGCATCATCTGTACCCGTTTATATCTCAAATTCAGGCTCAAAACACCCAAAAATTCGATATTTTGGGGTCCCAGAAGTGATCTGTACATGCCTACTTAGTGCTAGAATATTTTCAAAATATAGGCCCAAAACATGCTAAAAATCTATATTTTAGGTGCCCAAAGTCGATATCTCAAATTCAGTTCCAAAACACCCGAAAATTCGATATTTTGGGGTCCCAGTAGCAAACTGTACATGCCTACTCCGTGTTAGAGTATTTTTAAAATACAGGCCCAAAACATACTGAAAATCGATCTTTTAGGTGCCCAAAAGTCGATATGTGCAAACATCTTCTGTACCCGTTTATATCTCAAATTCAGGCTCCAAACACCCGAAAATTCGATATTTTGCGGTACCAGAATCGATCTGTACATGCATACTCAGTGCTAGAATTTTTTCAGAATATAGGCTCAAAACATGCTAAAAATCGATATTTTAAGTGTCCAAAGTCGATATGTGCATGCATCATCTGTACCCGTTTATATCTCAAATTCATGCTCAAAACACCCGAAAATTCGATATTTTGGGGTCCCAGAAGTGATCTGTACATGCCTACTTAGTGCTAGAATATTTTCAAATTATAGGCCCAAAACATGCTAAAAATCTATATTTTAGGTGCCCAAAGTCGATATTTCAAATTCAGGCCCAAAACACCCGAAAATTTAATATTTTGGGGTCCCAGAAGCAAACTGTACATGCCTACTCCGTGTTAGAGTATTTTCAAAATACAGGCCCAAACCATACTGAAAATCGATCTTTTAGGTGCCCAAAAGTCGAAATGTGCATGCATCATCTGTATTCGTTTATATCTCAAATTCAGGCTGAAAACACCCGAAAATTTGATATTTTGGGGTCCCAGAAGTGATCTGTACATGCCTACTTAGTGCTAGAATATTTTCAATATACAGGCTCAAAACATACTGAAAATCGATCTTTTAGGTGCCCAAAAGTCGATATGTGCATGCATCTTCTGTACCCGTTTATATCTCAAATTTAGGCTTAAAACACCCGAAAATTCGATATATTGGGGTCCCAGAAGCAAACTGTACTTGCCTACTTTGTGTTAGAGTATTTTCAAAATACAGGCCCAAAACATACTGAAAATCGATCTTTTAGGTGCCCAAAAGTCGATATGTGCAAACATCTTCTGTACCCGTTTATATCTCAAATTCAGGCTCCAAACACCCGAAAATTCGATATTTTGGGGTCCCAGAAGCGATCTGTACATGCCTACTCAGTGCTAGAATTTTTTCAGAATATAGGCTCAAAACATGCTAAAAATCGATATTTTAAGTGTCCAAAGTCGATATGTGCATGCATCATCTGTACCCGTTTATATCTCAAATTCAGGCTCCAAACACCCGAAAATTCGATATTTTGGGGTCCCAGAAGTGATCTGTACATGCCTACTTAGTGCTAGAATATTTTCAAAATATAGGCCCAAAACATGCTAAAAATCGATATTTTAGGTGCCCAAAGTCGATATTTTAAATTCAGGCCCAAAACACCCGAAAATTTAATATTTTGGGGTCCCAGAAGCAAACTGTACATGCCTACTCCGTGTTAGAGTATTTTCAAAATACAGGCCTAAAACATACTGAAAATCGATCTTTTAGGTGCCCTAAAGTCGATATGTGCATGCATCTTCTGTACCCGTTTATATCTCAAATTCAGGCTCCAAACACCCGAAAATTCGATATTTTTGGGTCCCAGAAGCGATCTGTACATGCCTACTCAGATGCAGGTCCAAAACATGCTGAAAATCGATATTTTTGGTGCCCAAAGTCAACATGTGTATGTATCTTCTGCACTCGTTTATATCACAAATTCAACCACAAAACACCCGAAAATTCGATAATTTTGGGTCCCAGAAGCGACCTGTACATGTCTAATTAGTGCTAGAATGTTTTCAAAATATAGGCTGAAAACATGCTAAAAATCGATATTTTAAGTGTCCAAAGTCGATATGTGCATGCATCTTCTGTACCCGTTTATATCTCAAATTCAGTCTCAAAACACCAGAAAATTCGGTATTTTTGGGTCCTAGAAGCGATCTGTACATCCCTACTCCTAGTTAGAATGTTTTCAAGATACAGACCCAAAACATGCTCAAAATCGATATTTTAGGTGCCCAAAAGTCGAAATGTGCATGCATCTTCTGTACCCGTTTATATCTCAAATTCAGGCTCCAAACACCCGAAAATTCGATATTTTGGGGTCCCAGAAGCGATCTGTACATGCCTACTCAGTGCTAGAATATTTTCAAAATTTAGGCCCAAAACATGCTAAAAATCGATATTTTTGGTGCCCAAAGTCGATATCTCAAATTCAGGCCAAAAACACCCAAAAATTCGATATTTTGGGGTCCCAGAAGCGATCTGTACTTGGCTACTCCGTGTTAGAGTATTTTCAAAATACAGGCCCAAAATAAGCTGAAAATCGATATTTTAGGTGACCAAACTCAATATGTGTATGTATCTTCTGCACCCGTTTATATCCCAAATTCAACCTCAAAACACCCGAAAATTCGATATTTTTGGGTTCCAGAAGCGATCTGTACATGCCTACTCAGTGCTAGAATGTTTTCAAAATATAGGCTCAAAACATGCTAAAAATCGATATTTTAAGTGTCCAAAGTCAATATGTGCATGCATCATCTGTACCCGTTTATATCTCAAATTCAGGCTGAAAACACCCGAAAATTTGATATTTTGGTGTCCCAGAAGTGATCTGTACATGCCTACTTAGTGCTAGAATATTTTCAAAATACAGGCTCAAAACATACTGAAAATCGATCTTTTAGGTGCCCAAAAGTCGATATGTGCATGCATCATCTGTACCCGTTTATATCTCAAATTCAGGCTCAAAACACCCGAAAATTCGATATTTTGGGGTCCCAGAAGTGATCTGTACATGCCTACTTAGTGCTAGAATATTTTCAAAATATAGGCCCAAAACATGCAAAAAATCGATATTTTAGGTGCCAAAAGTCGATATTTCAAATTCAGGCCCAAAACACCCGAAAATTTAATATTTTGGGGTCCCAGAAGCAAACTGTACATGCCTACTCCGTGTTAGAGTATTTTCAAAATACAGGCCCAAACCATACTGAAAATCGATCTTTTAGGTGCCCAAAAGTCGAAATGTGCATGCATCATCTGTATTCGTTTATATCTCAAATTCAGGCTGAAAACACCCGAAAATTTGATATTTTGGGGTCCCAGAAGTGATCTGTACATGCCTACTTAGTGCTAGAATATTTTCAATATACAGGCTCAAAACATACTGAAAATCGATCTTTTAGGTGCCCAAAAGTCGATATGTGCATGCATCTTCTGTACCCGTTTATATCTCAAATTTAGGCTTAAAACACCCGAAAATTCGATATATTGGGGTCCCAGAAGCAAACTGTACTTGCCTACTTTGTGTTAGAGTATTTTCAAAATACAGGCCCAAAACATACTGAAAATCGATCTTTTAGGTGCCCAAAAGTCGATATGTGCAAACATCTTCTGTACCCGTTTATATCTCAAATTCAGGCTCCAAACACCCGAAAATTCGATATTTTGGGGTCCCAGAAGCGATCTGTACATGCCTACTCAGTGCTAGAATTTTTTCAGAATATAGGCTCAAAACATGCTAAAAATCGATATTTTAAGTGTCCAAAGTCGATATGTGCATGCATCATCTGTACCCGTTTATATCTCAAATTCAGGCTCCAAACACCCGAAAATTCGATATTTTGGGGTCCCAGAAGTGATCTGTACATGCCTACTTAGTGCTAGAATATTTTCAAAATATAGGCCCAAAACATGCTAAAAATCGATATTTTAGGTGCCCAAAGTCGATATTTTAAATTCAGGCCCAAAACACCCGAAAATTTAATATTTTGGGGTCCCAGAAGCAAACTGTACATGCCTACTCCGTGTTAGAGTATTTTCAAAATACAGGCCTAAAACATACTGAAAATCGATCTTTTAGGTGCCCTAAAGTCGATATGTGCATGCATCTTCTGTACCCGTTTATATCTCAAATTCAGGCTCCAAACACCCGAAAATTCGATATTTTTGGGTCCCAGAAGCGATCTGTACATGCCTACTCAGATGCAGGTCCAAAACATGCTGAAAATCGATATTTTAGGTGCCCAAAGTCAACATGTGTATGTATCTTCTGCACTCGTTTATATCACAAATTCAACCACAAAACACCCGAAAATTCGATAATTTTGGGTCCCAGAAGCGACCTGTACATGTCTAATTAGTGCTAGAATGTTTTCAAAATATAGGCTGAAAACATGCTAAAAATCGATATTTTAAGTGTCCAAAGTCGATATGTGCATGCATCTTCTGTACCCGTTTATATCTCAAATTCAGTCTCAAAACACCCGAAAATTCGGTATTTTTGGGTCCTAGAAGCGATCTGTACATCCCTACTCCTAGTTAGAATGTTTTCAAGATACAGACCCAAAACATGCTCAAAATCGATATTTTAGGTGCCCAAAAGTCGAAATGTGCATGCATCTTCTGTACCCGTTTATATCTCAAATTCAACCTCAAAACACCCGAAAATTCGATATTTTGGGGTCCCAGAAGCGATCTGTACATGCCTACTCAGTGCTAGAATATTTTCAAAATTTAGGCCCAAAACATGCTAAAAATCGATATTTTTGGTGCCCAAAGTCGATATCTCAAATTCAGGCCAAAAACACCCAAAAATTCGATATTTTGGGGTCCCAGAAGCGATCTGTACTTGGCTACTCCGTGTTAGAGTATTTTCAAAATACAGGCCCAAAACAAGCTGAAAATCGATATTTTAGGTGACCAAAGTCAATATGTGTATGCATCTTCTGCACCCGTTTATATCCCAAATTCAACCTCAAAACAACCGAAAATTCGATATTTTTGGGTCCCAGAAACGATCTGTACATGCCTAGTCAGTGCTAGAATGTTTTCAAAATATAGGCTCAAAACATGCTAAAAATCCATATTTTAAGTGTCCAAAGTCAATATGTGCATGTATCATCTGTACCCGTTTATATCTCAAATTCAGGCTGAAAACACCCGAAAATTTGATATTTTGGGGTCCCAGAAGTGATCTGTACATGCCTACTTAGTGCTAGAATATTTTCAAAATACAGGCTCAAAACATACTGAAAATCGATCTTTTAGGTGCCCAAAAGTCGATATGTGCATGCATCTTCTGTACCGGTTTATATCTCAAATTCAGGCTTAAAACACCCAAAAATTCGATATTTTGGGGTCCCAGAAGCAAACTGTACTTGCCTACTTTGTGTTAGAGTATTTTCAAAATACAGGCCCAAAATAAGCTGAAAATCGATATTTTAGGTGACCAAAGTCAATATGTGTATGTATCTTCTGCACCCGTTTATATCCCAAATTCAAACTCAAAAGAACCGAAAATTCGATATTTTTGGGTCCCAGAAACGATCTGTACATGCCTAGTCAGTGCTAGAATTTTTTCAAAATATAGTTTCAAAACATGCTAAAAATCGATATTTTAAGTGTCCAAAGTCGATATGTGCATGCATCATCATCTGTACCCGTTTATATATCAAATTCAGGCTCAAAACACCCGAAAATTCGATATTTTGGGGCCCCAGAAGTGATCTGTACATGCCTACTTAGTGCTAGAATATTTTCAAAATGTAGGCCCAAAACATGCTAAAAATCGATATTTTAGGTGCCCAAAGTCGATATATCAAATTCAGGCCCAAAACACCCGAAAATTCGATATTTTGGGGTCCCAGAAGCGAACTGTACATGCCTACTCCGTGTTAGAGTATTTTCAAAATACAGGCCCAAAACATACTGAAAATCGATCTGTTAGGTGCCCAAAAGTCGATATGTGCAAACATCTTCTGTACCCGTTTATATCTCAAATTCAGGCTCCAAACACCCGAAAATTCGATATTTTTGGGTCCCAGAAGCGATCTGTACATGCCTACTCAGATGCAGGCTCAAAACATGCTGAAAATCGATATTTTAGGTGCCCAAAGTCAACATGTGTATGCATCTTCTGCACTCGTTTATATCACAAATTCAACCACAAAACACCCGAAAATTCGATAATTTTGGGTCCCAGAATCGACCTGTACATGTCTAATCAGTGCTAGAATGTTTTCAAAATATAGGCTCAAAACATACTAAAAATCGATATTTTAAGTGTCCAAAGTCGATATGTGCATGCATCTTCTGTACCCGTTTATATCTCAAATTCAGTCTCAAAACACCCGAAAATTCGGTATTTTTGGGTCCTAGAAGCGATCTGTACATCCCTACTCCTAGTTAGAATGTTTTCAAGATACAGACCCAAAACATGCTCAAAATCGATATTTTAGGTGCCCAAAAGTCGAAATGTGCATGCATCTTCTGTACCCGTTTATATCTCAAATTCAGGCTCCAAACACCCGAAAATTCGATATTTTGTGGTCCCAGAAGCGAACTGTACATGCCTACTTAGTGCAAGAATATTTTCAAAATTTAGGCCCAAAACATGCTAAAAATCGATATTTTAGGTGCCCAAAGTCGATATTTCATATTCAGGCCCAAAACACCCGAAAATTTAATATTTTGGGGTCCCAGAAGCAAACTGTACATGCCTACTCCGTGTTAGAGTATTATCAAAATACAGGCCCAAAACCTACTGAAAATCGATCATTTAGGTGCCCAAAAGTCGATATGTGCATGCATCTTCTGTACCCGTTTATATCTCAAATTCAGGCTCCAAACACCCGAAAATTCGATATTTTGGGGTCCCAGAAGCGATCTGTACATGCCTACTCAGTGCTAGAATTTTTTCAGAATATAGGCTCAAAACATGCTAAAAATCGATATTTTAAGTGTCCAAAGTCGATATGTGCATGCATCATCTGTACCCGTTTATATCTCAAATTCAGGCTCAAAACACCCGAAAATTCGATATTTTGGGGTCCCAGAAGTGATCTGTACATGCCTACTTAGTGCTAGAATATTTTCCAAATATAGGCCCAAAACATGCTAAAAATCGATATTTTAGGTGCCCAAAGTCGATATTTCAAATTTAGGCCCAAATCACCCGAAAATTTAATATTTTGGGGTCCCAGAAGCAAACTGTACATACCTACTCCGTGTTAGAGTATTTTCAAAATACAGGCCCAAAACATACTGAAAATCGATCTTTTAGGTTCCCAAAAGTCGATATGTGCATGCATCTTCTGTACCCGTTTATATCTCAACTTCAGACTACAAACACCCGAAAATTCGATATTTTTGGGTCCCAGAAGCGATCTGTACATGCCTACTCAGATGCAGGCTCAAAACATGCTGAAAATCGATATTTTAGGTGCCCAAAGTCAACATGTGTATGCATTTTCTGCACTCGTTTATATCACAAATTCAACCACAAAACACCCGAAAATTCGATAATTTTGGGTCCCAGAAGCGACCTGTACATGTCTAATCAGTGCTAGAATGTTTTCAAAATATAGGCTCAAAACATACTAAAAATCGATATTTTAAGTGTCCAAAGTCGATATGTGCATGCATCTTCTGTACCCGTTTATATCTCAAATTCAGTCTCAAAACACCCGAAAATTCGGTATTTTTGGGTCCTAGAAGCGATCTGTACATCCATACTCCTAGTTAGAATGTTTTCAAGATACAGACCCAAAACATGCTCAAAATCGATATTTTAGGTGCCCAAAAATCGAAATATGCATGCATCTTCTGTACCCGTTTATATCTCAAATTCAGGCTCCAAACACCCGAAAATTCGATATTTTGGGGTCCCAGTAGCAAACTGTACATGCCTACTCCGTGTTAAGGTATTTTTAAAATACAGGCCCAAAACATACTGAAAATCGATCTTTTAGGTGCCCAAAAGTCGATATGTGCAAACATCTTCTGTACCCGTTTATATCTCAAATTCAGGCTCCAAACACCCGAAAATTCGATATTTTGGGGTCCCAGAAGCGATCTGTACATGTCTACTCAGTGCTAGAATTTTTTAAGAATATAGGCTCAAAACATGCTAAAAATCGATATTTTAAGTGTCCAAAGTCGATATGTGCATGCATCATCTGTACCCGTTTATATCTCAAATTCAGGCTCAAAACACCCGAAAATTCGATATTTTGGGGTCCCAGAAGTGATCTGTACATGCCTACTTAGTGCTAGAATATTTTCAAAATATAGGCCCAAAACATGCTAAAAATCGATATTTTAGGTGCCCAAAGTCGATATTTCATATTCAGGCCCAAAACACCCGAAAATTTAATATTTTGAGGTCCCAGAAGCAAACTGTACATGCCTACTCCGTGTTAGAGTATTTTCAAAATACAGGCCCAAAACCTACTGAAAATCGATCATTTAGGTGCCCAAAAGTCGATATGTGCATGCATCTTCTGTACTCGTTTATATCTCAAATTCAGGCTCCAAACACCCGAAAATTCGATATTTGGGGGTCCCAGAAGCGATCTGTACATGCCTACTCAGTGCTAGAATTTTTTCAGAATATAGGCTCAAAACATGCTAAAAATCGATATTTTAAGTGTCCAAAGTCGATATGTGCATGCATCATCTGTACCCGTTTATATCTCAAATTCAGGCTCAAAACACCCGAAAATTCGATATTTTGGGGTCCCAGAAGTGATCTGTACATGCCTACTTAGTGCTAGAATATTTTCCAAATATAGGCCCAAAACATGCTAAAAATCGATATTTTAGGTGCCCAAAGTCGATATTTCAAATTTAGGCCCAAATCACCCGAAAATTTAATATTTTGGGGTCCCAGAAGCAAACTGTACATGCCTACTCCGTGTTAGAGTATTTTCAAATTACAGGCCCAAAACATACTGAAAATCGATCTTTTAGGTTCCCAAAAGTCGATATGTGCATGCATCTTCTGTACCCGTTTATATCTCAACTTCAGACTCCAAACACCCGAAAATTCGATATTTTTGGGTCCCAGAAGCGATCTGTACATGCCTACTCAGATGCAGGCCCAAAACATGCTGAAAATCGATATTTTAGGTGCCCAAAGTCAACATGTGTATGCATCTTCTGCTCTCGTTTATATCACAAATTCAACCACAAAACACCCGAAAATTCGATAATTTTGGGTCCGTGAAGCGACCTGTACATGCCTACTCAGTGCTAGGATTTTTTCAAAATATAGTTTCAAAACATGCTAAAAATCGATATTTTAAGTGTCCAAAGTCGATATGTGCATGCATCTTCTGTACCCGTTTATATCTCAAATTCAGGCTCAAAACACCCGAAAATTCGGTATTTTTGGGTCCTAGAAGTGATCTGTACATCCCTACTCCTAGTTAGAATGTTTTCAAGATACAAACCCAAAACATGCTCAAAATTGATATTTTAGGTGCCCAAAAGTCGAAATGTGCATGCATCTTCTGTACCCGTTTATATCTCAAATTCAGGCTCAAAACACCCGAAAATTCGATATTTTGGGGTCCCAGAAGCGATCTCTACATGCCTACTCAGTGCTAGAATATTTTCAAAATATAGGCCCAAAACATGCTAAAAATCGATATTTTACGTGCCCAAAGTCGATATCTCAAATTCAGGCCCAAAACACCCAAAAACTCGATATTTTGGGGTCCCAGAAGCGATCTGTACTTGGCTACTCCGTGTTAGAGTATTTTCAAAATACAGGCCCAAAACAAGCTGAAAATCGATATTTTAGGTGACCAAAGTCAATATGTGTATGCATCTTCTGCACCCGTTTATATCCCAAATTCAACCTCAAAACAACCGAAAATTCGATATTTTTGGGTCCCAGAAACGATCTGTACATTCCTACTCAGTGCTAGAATGTTATCAAAATATAGGCTCAAAACATGCTAAAAATCGATATTTTAAGTGTCCAAAGTCAATATGTGCATTCATCATCTGTACCCGTTTATATCTCAAATTCAGGCTGAAAACACCCGAAAATTTGATATTTTGGGGTCCCAGAAGTGATCTGTACATGCCTACTTAGTGCTAGAATATTTTCAAAATACAGGCTCAAAACATACTGAAAATCGATCTTTTAGGTGCCCAAAAGTCGATATGTGCATGCATCTTCTGTACCCGTTTATATCTCAAATTCAGGCTTAAAACACCCGAAAATTCGATATTTTGGGGTCCCAGAAGCGAACTGTACTTGCCTACTTTGTGTTAGAGTATTTTCAAAATACAGGCCCAAAACAAGCTGAAAATCGATATTTTAGGTGACCAAAGTCAATATGTGTATGTATCTTCTGCACCCGTTTATATCCCAAATTCAACCTCAAAACACCTGAAAATTCGATATTTTTGGGTTCCAGAAGCGATCTGTACATGCCTACTCAGTGCTAGAATTTTTTCAAAATATAGTTTCAAAACATGCTAAAAATCGATATTTTAAGTGTCCAAAGTAGATATGTGCATGCATCATCATCTGTACCCGTTTATATCTCAAATTCAGGCTCAAAACACCCAAAAATTCGATATTTTGGGGTCCCAGAAGTGATCTGTACATGCCTACTTAGTGCTAGAATATTTTCAAAATATAGGCCCAAAACATGCTAAAAATCTATATTTTAGGTGCCCAAAGTCGATATCTCAAATTCAGTTCCAAAACACCCGAAAATTCGATATTTTGGGGTCCCAGTAGCAAACTGTACATGCCTACTCCGTGTTAGAGTATTTTTAAAATACAGGCCCAAAACATACTGAAAATCGATCTTTTAGGTGCCCAAAAGTCGATATGTGCAAACATCTTCTGTACCCGTTTATATCTCAAATTCAGTCTCCAAACACCCGAAAATTCGATATTTTGCGGTACCAGAATCGATCTGTACATGCATACTCAGTGCTAGAATTTTTTCAGAATATAGACTCAAAACATGCTAAAAATCGATATTTTAAGTGTCCAAAGTCGATATGTGCATGCATCATCTGTACCCGTTTATATCTCAAATTCATGCTCAAAACACCCGAAAATTCGATATTTTGGGGTCCCAGAAGTGATCTGTACATGCCTACTTAGTGCTAGAATATTTTCAAATTATAGGCCCAAAACATGCTAAAAATCTATATTTTAGGTGCCCAAAGTCGATATTTCAAATTCAGGCCCAAAACACCCGAAAATTTAATATTTTGGGGTCCCAGAAGCAAACTGTACATGCCTACTCCGTGTTAGAGTATTTTCAAAATACAAGCCCAAAACCTACTGAAAATCGATCATTTAGGTGCCCAAAAGTCGATATGTTCATGCATCTTCTGTACCCGTTTATATCTCAAATTCAGGCTCCAAACACCCGAACATTCGATATTTTGGGGTCCCAGAAGCGATCTGTACATGCCTACACAGATGCAGGCCGAAAACATGCTGAAAATCGATATTTTAGGTGCCCAAAGTCAACATGTGTATGCATCTTCTGCACTCGTTTCTATCTCAAATTCAACCACAAAACACACGAAAATTCGATAATTTTGGGTCCCAGAAGCGACCTGTACATGTCTAATCAGTGCTAGAATGTTTTCAAAATATAGGCTCAAAACATGCTAAAAATCGATATTTTAAGTGTCCAAAGTCGATTTGTGCATGCATCTTCTGTACCCGTTTATATCTCAAATTCAGGCTCAAAACACCCGAAAATTCGGTATTTTTGGGTCCTAGAAGCGATCTGTACATCCCTACTCCTAGTTAGAATGTTTTCAAGATACAGACCCAAAACATGCTCAAAATCGATATTTTAGGTGCCCAAAAGTCGAAATGTGCATGCATCTTCTGTACCCGTTTATATCTCAAATTCAGGCTCAAAACACCCGAAAATTTGATATTTTGGGGTCCCAGAAGCGATCTGTACATGCCTACTCAGTGCTAGAATATTTTCAAAATATAGGCCGAAAACATGCTAAAAATCGATATTTTAGGTGCCCAAAGTCGATATCTCAAATTTAGGCTCAAAACACCCGAAAATTCGATATTTTGGGGTCCCAGAAGCGATCTGTATATGGCTACTTAGTGCTAGAATATTTTCAAAATACAGGCCCAAAACAAGCTGAAAATCGATATTTTAGGTGACCAAAGTCAATATGTGTATGCATCTTCTGCACCCGTTTATATCCCAAATTCAACCTCAAAACAACCGAAAATTCGATATTTTTGGGTCCCAGAAACGATCTGTACATGCCTACTCAGTACAAGAATGTTTTCAAAATATAGGCTCAAAACATCCTAAAAATCGATATTTTAAGTGTCCAAAGTCAATATGTGCATGCATCATCTGTACCCGTTTATATCTCAAATTCAGCCTGAAAACACCCGAAAATTTGATATTTTGGGGTCCCAGAAGTGATCTGTACATGCCTACTTAGTGCTAGAATATTTTCAAAATACAGGCCCAAAACATACTGAAAATCGATCTTTTAGGTGCCCAAAATTCGATATGTGCATGCATCTTCTGTACCCGTTTATATCTCAAATTCAGGCTTAAAACACCCGAAAATTCGATATTTTAGGGTCCCAGAAGTGATCTGTACATGCCTACTTAGTGCTAGAATATTTTCAAAATATAGGCCCAAAACATGGTAAATATCGATATTTTAGGTGCCCAAAGTCGATATCTCAAATTCAGTTCCAAAACACCCAAAAATTCGATATTTTGGGGTCCCAGTAGCAAACTGTACATGCCTACTCCGTGTTAGAGTATTTTTAAAATACACGCCCAAAACATACTGAAAATCGATCTTTTAGGTGCCCAAAAGTCGATATGTGCAAACATCTTCTGTACCCGTTTATATCTCAAATTCAGGCTCCAAACACCGGAAAATTCGATATTTTGGGGTCCCAGAAGCGATCTGTACATTCCTACTCAGTGCTAGAATTTTTTCAGAATATAGGCTCAAAACATGCTAAAACTCGATATTTTAAGTGTCCAAAGTCGATATGTGCATGCATCATCTGTACCCGTTTATATCTCAAATTCATGCTCAAAACAGCCGAAAATTCGATATTTTGGGGTCCCAGAAGTGATCTGTACATGCCTACTTAGTGCTAGAATATTTTCAAAATATAGGCCCAAAACATGCTAAAAATCGATATTTTATGTGCCCAAAGTCGATATTTCAAATTCAGGCCCAAAACACCAGAAAATTTAATATTTTGGGGTCCCAGAAGCAAACTGTACATGCCTACTCCGTGTTAGAGTATTTTCAAAATACAGGCCCAAAACCTACTGAAAATCGATCATTTAGGTGCCCAAAAGTCGATATGTGCATGCATCTTCTGTACCCGTTTATATCTCAAATTCAGGCTCCAAACACCCGAAAATTCGATATTTTGGGGTCCCAGAAGCGATCTGTACATGCCTCCTCAGATGCAGGCCGAAAACATGCTGAAAATCGATATTTTAGGTGCCCAAAGTCAACATGTGTATGCATCTTCTGCACTCGTTTCTATCTCAAATTCAAACACAAAACACCCGAAAATTCGATAATTTTGGGTCCGTGAAGCGACCTGTACATGCCTACTCAGTGCTAGGATTTTTTCAAAATATTGTTTCAAAACATGCTAAAAATCGATATTTTAAGTGTCCAAAGTCGATATGTGCATGCATCTTCTGTACCCGTTTATATCTCAAATTCAGGCTCAAAACACCCGAAAATTCGGTATTTTTGGGTCCTAGAAGTGATCTGTACATCCTTACTCCTAGTTAGAATGTTTTCAAGATACAAACCCAAAACATGCTCAAAATTGATATTTTAGGTGCCCAAAAGTCGAAATGTGCATGCATCTTCTGTACCCGTTTATATCTCAAATTCAGGCTCAAAACACCCGAAAATTCGATATTTTGGGGTCCCAGAAGCGATCTGTACATGCCTACTCAGTGCTAGAATATTTTCAAAATATAGGCCCAAAACATGCTAAAAATCGATATTTTACGTGCCCAAAGTCGATATCTCAAATTCAGGCCCAAAACACCCGAAAACTCGATATTTTGGGGTCCCAGAAGCGATCTGTACTTGGCTACTCCGTGTTAGAGTATTTTCAAAATACAGGCCCAAAACAAGCTGAAAATCGATATTTTAGGTGACCAAAGTCAATATGTGTATGCATCTTCTGCACCCGTTTATATCCCAAATTCAACCTCAAAACAACCGAAAATTCGATATTTTTGGGTCCCAGAAACGATCTGTACATGCCTACTCAGTGCTAGAATGTTATCAAAATATAGGCTCAAAACATGCTAAAAATCGATATTTTAAGTGTCCAAAGTCAATATGTGCATTCATCATCTGTACCCGTTTATATCTCAAATTCAGGCTGAAAACACCCGAAAATATGATATTTTGGGGTCCCAGAAGTGATCTGTACATGCCTACTTAGTGCTAGAATATTTTCAAAATACAGGCTCAAAACATACTGAAAATCGATCTTTTAGGTGCCCAAAAGTCGATATGTGCATGCATCTTCTGTACCCGTTTATATCTCAAATTCAGGCTTAAAACACCCGAAAATTCGATATTTTGGGGTCCCAGAAGCGAACTGTACTTGCCTACTTTGTGTTAGAGTATTTTCAAAATACAGGCCCAAAACAAGCTGAAAATCGATATTTTAGGTGACCAAAGTCAATATGTGTATGTATCTTCTGCACCCGTTTATATCCCAAATTCAACCTCAAAACACCCGAAAATTCGATATTTTTGGGTTCCAGAAGCGATCTGTACATGCCTACTCAGTGCTAGAATTTTTTCAAAATATAGTTTCAAAACATGCTAAAAATCGATATTTTAAGTGTCCAAAGTAGATATGTGCATGCATCATCATCTGTACCCGTTTATATCTCAAATTCAGGCTCAAAACACCCAAAAATTCGATATTTTGGGGTCCCAGAAGTGATCTGTACATGCCTACTTAGTGCTAGAATATTTTCAAAATATAGGCCCAAAACATGCTAAAAATCTATATTTAAAGTGCCCAAAGTCGATATCTCAAATTCAGTTCCAAAACACCCGAAAATTCGATATTTTGGGGTCCCAGTAGCAAACTGTACATGCCTACTCCGTGTTAGAGTATTTTTAAAATACAGGCCCAAAACATACTGAAAATCGATCTTTTAGGTGCCCAAAAGTCGATATGTGCAAACATCTTCTGTACCCGTTTATATCTCAAATTCAGGCTCCAAACACCCGAAAATTCGATATTTTGCGGTACCAGAATCGATCTGTACATGCATACTCAGTGCTAGAATTTTTTTCAGAATATAGGCTCAAAACATGCTAAAAATCGATATTTTAAGTGTCCAAAGTCGATATGTGCATGCATCATCTGTACCCGTTTATATCTCAAATTCATGCTCAAAACACCCGAAAATTCGATATTTTGGGGTCCCAGAAGTGATCTGTACATGCCTACTTAGTGCTAGAATATTTTCAAATTATAGGCCCAAAACATGCTAAAAATCTATATTTTAGGTGCCCAAAGTCGATATTTCAAATTCAGGCCCAAAACACCCGAAAATTTAATATTTTGGGGTCCCAGAAGCAAACTGTACATGCCTACTCCGTGTTAGAGTATTTTCAAAATACAAGCCCAAAACCTACTGAAAATCGATCATTTAGGTGCCCAAAAGTCGATATGTTCATGCATCTTCTGTACCCGTTTATATCTCAAATTCAGGCTCCAAACACCCGAAAATTCGATATTTTGGGGTCCCAGAAGCGATCTGTACATGCCTACACAGATGCAGGCCGAAAACATGCTGAAAATCGATATTTTAGGTGCCCAAAGTCAACATGTGTATGCATCTTCTGCACTCGTTTCTATCTCAAATTCAACCACAAAACACACGAAAATTCGATAATTTTGGGTCCCAGAAGCGACCTGTACATGTCTAATCAGTGCTAGAATGTTTTCAAAATATAGGCTCAAAACATGCTAAAAATCGATATTTTAAGTGTCCAAAGTCGATTTGTGCATGCATCTTCTGTACCCGTTTATATCTCAAATTCAGGCTCAAAACACCCGAAAATTCGGTATTTTTGGGTCCTAGAAGCGATCTGTACATCCCTACTCCTAGTTAGAATGTTTTCAAGATACAGACCCAAAACATGCTCAAAATCGATATTTTAGGTGCCCAAAAGTCGAAATGTGCATGCATCTTCTGTACCCGTTTATATCTCAAATTCAGGCTCAAAACACCCGAAAATTTGATATTTTGGGGTCCCAGAAGCGATCTGTACATGCCTACTCAGTGCTAGAATATTTTCAAAATATAGGCCGAAAACATGCTAAAAATCGATATTTTAGGTGCCCAAAGTCGATATCTCAAATTTAGGCTCAAAACACCCGAAAATTCGATATTTTGGGGTCCCAGAAGCGATCTGTATATGCCTACTTAGTGCTAGAATATTTTCAAAATACAGGCCCAAAACAAGCTGAAAATCGATATTTTAGGTGACCAAAGTCAATATGTATATGCATCTTCTGCACCCGTTTATATCCCAAATTCAACCTCAAAACAACCGAAAACTCGATATTTTTGGGTCCCAGAAACGATCTGTACATGCCTACTCAGTGCTAGAATGTTTTCAAAATATAGGCTCAAAACATCCTAAAAATCGATATTTTAAGTGTCCAAAGTCAATATGTGCATGCATCATCTGTACCCGTTTATATCTCAAATTCAGCCTGAAAACACCCGAAAATTTGATATTTTGGGGTCCCAGAAGTGATTTGTACATGCCTACTTAGTGCTAGAATATTTTCAAAATACAGGCCCAAAACATACTGAAAATCGATCTTTTAGGTGCCCAAAATTCGATATGTGCATGCATCTTCTGTACCCGTTTATATCTCAAATTCAGGCTTAAAACACCCGAAAATTCGATATTTTTGGGTCCCAGAAGTGATCTGTACATGCCTACTTAGTGCTAGAATATTTTCAAAATATAGGCCCAAAACATGGTAAAAATCGATATTTTAGGTGCCCAAAGTCGATATCTCAAATTCAGTTCCAAAACACCCGAAAATTCGATATTTTGGGGTCCCAGTAGCAAACTGTACATGCCTACTCCGTGTTAGAGTATTTTTAAAATACACGCCCAAAACATACTGAAAATCGATCTTTTAGGTGCCCAAAAGTCGATATGTGCAAACATCTTCTGTACCCGTTTATATCTCAAATTAAGGCTCCAAACACCGGAAAATTCGATATTTTGGGGTCCCAGAAGCGATCTGTACATGCCTACTCAGTGCTAGAATTTTTTCAGAATATAGGCTCAAAACATGCTAAAACTCGATATTTTAAGTGTCCAAAGTCGATATGTGCATGCATCATCTGTACCCGTTTATATCTCAAATTCATGCTCAAAACACCCGAAAATTCGATATTTTGGGGTCCCAGAAGTGATCTGTACATGCCTACTTAGTGCTAGAATATTTTCAAAATATAGGCCCAAAACATGCTAAAAATCGATATTTTATGTGCCCAAAGTCGATATTTCAAATTCAGGCCCAAAACACCAGAACATTTAATATTTTGGGGTCCCAGAAGCAAACTGTACATGCCTACTCCGTGTTAGAGTATTTTCAAAATACAGGCCCAAAACCTACTGAAAATCGATCATTTAGGTGCCCAAAAGTCGATATGTTCATGCATCTTCTGTACCCGTTTATATCTCAAATTCAGGCTCCAAACACCCGAAAATTCGATATTTTGGGGTCCCAGAAGCTATCTGTACATGCCTCCTCAGATGCAGGCCGAAAACATGCTGAAAATCGATATTTTAGGTGCCCAAAGTCAACATGTGTATGCATCTTCTGCACTCGTTTCTATCTCAAATTCAACCACAAAACACACTAAAATTCGATAATTTTGGGTCCCAGAAGCGACCTGTACATGTCTAATCAGTGCTAGAATGTTTTCAAAATATAGGCTCAAAACATGCTAAAAATCGATATTTTAAGTGTCCAAAGTCGATATGTGCATGCATCTTCTGTACCCGTTTATATCTCAAATTCAGGCTCAAAACACCCCAAAATTCGGTATTTTTGGGTCCTAGAAGCGATCTGTACATCCCTACTCCTAGTTAGAATGTTTTCAAGATACAGACCCAAAACATGCTCAAAATCGATATTTTAGGTGCCCAAAAGTCGAAATGTGCATGCATCTTCTGTACCCGTTTATATCTCAAATTCAGGCTGAAAACACCCGAAAATTTGATATTTTGGGGTCCCAGAAGCGATCTGTACATGCCTACTCAGTGCTAGAATATTTTCAAAATATAGGCCGAAAACATGCTAAAAATCGATATTTTAGGTGCCCAAAGTCGATATCTCAAATTTAGGCTCAAAACACCCGAAAATTTGATATTTTGGGGTCCCAGAAGCGATCTGTACATGCCTACTCAGTGCTAGAATATTTTCAAAATACAGGCCCAAAACAAGCTGAAAATCGATATTTTAGGTGACCAAAGTCAATATGTGTATGCATCTTCTGCACCCGTTTATATCCCAAATTCAACCTCAAAACAACCGAAAATTCGATATTTTTGGTTCCCAGAAACGATCTGTACATGCCTACTCAGTGCTAGAATGTTTTCAAAATATAGGCTCAAAACATCCTAAAAATCGATATTTTAAGTGTCCAAAGTCAATATGTGAATGCATCATCTGTAGCCGTTTATATCTCAAATTCAGCCTGAAAACACCCGAAAATTTGATATTTTGGGGTCCCAGAAGTGATCTGTACATGCCTACTTAGTGCTAGAATATTTTCAAAATACAGGCCCAAAACATACTGAAAATCGATCTTTTAGGTGCCCAAAATTCGATATGTGCATGCATCTTCTGTACCCGTTTATATCTCAAATTCAGGCATAAAACACCCGAAAATTCGATATTTTGGGGTCCCAGAAGTGATCTGTACATGCCTACTTAGTGCTAGAATATTTTCAAAATATAGGCCCAAAACATGCTAAAAATCGATATTTTAGGTGCCCAAAGTCGATATCTCAAATTCAGTTCCAAAACACCCGAAAATTCGATATTTTGGGGTCCCAGAAGCAAACTGTACATGCCTACTCCGTGTTAGAGTATTTTTAAAATACAGGCCCAAAACATACTGAAAATCGATCTTTTAGGTGCCCAAAAGTCGATATGTGCAAACATCTTCTGTACCCGTTTATATCTCAAATTCAGGCTCCAAACACCGGAAAATTCGATATTTTGGGGTCCCAGAAGCGATCTGTACATGCCTACTCAGTGCTAGAATTTTTTCAGAATATAGGCTCAAAACATGCTAAAACTCGATATTTTAAGTGTCCAAAGTCGATATGTGCATGCATCATCTGTACCCGTTTATATCTCAAATTCATGCTCAAAACACCCGAAAATTCGATATTTTGGGGCCCCAGAAGTGATCTGTACATGCCTACTTAGTGCTAGAATATTTTCAAAATATAGGCCCAAAACATGCTAAAAATCGATATTTTATGTGCCCAAAGTCGATATTTCAAATTCAGGCCCAAAACACCAGAAAATTTAATATTTTGGGGTCCCAGAAGCAAACTGTACATGCCTACTCCGTGTTAGAGTATTTTCAAAATACAGGCCCAAAACCTACTGAAAATCGATCATTTAGGTGCCCAAAAGTCGATATGTGCATGCATCTTCTGTACCCGTTTATATCTCAAATTCAGGCTCCAAACACCCGAAAATTCGATATTTTGGGGTCCCAGAAGCGATCTGTACATGCCTCCTCAGATGCAGGCCGAAAACATGCTGAAAATCGATATTTTAGGTGCCCAAAGTCAACATGTGTATGCATCTTCTGCACTCGTTTCTATCTCAAATTCAACCACAAAACACACGAAAATTCGATAATTTTGGGTCACAGAAGCGACCTGTACATGTCTAATCAGTGCTAGAATGTTTTCAAAATATAGGCTCAAAACATGCTAAAAATCGATATTTTAAGTGTCCAAAGTCGATATGTGCATGCATCTTCTGTACCCGTTTATATCTCAAATTCAGGCTCAAAACACCCCAAAATTCGGTATTTTTGGGTCCTAGAAGCGATCTGTACATCCCTTCTCCTAGTTAGAATGTTTTCAAGATACAGACCCAAAACATGCTAAAAATCGATATTTTAGGTGCCCAAAAGTCGAAATGTGCATGCATCTTCTGTACCCGTTTATATCTCAAATTCAGGCTCAAAACACCCGAAAATTTGATATTTTGGGGTCCCAGAAGCGATCTGTACATGCCTACTCAGTGCTAGAATATTTTCAAAATATAGGCCCAAAACATGCTAAAAATCGATATTTTAGGTGCCCAAAGTCGATATCTCAATTTTAGGCTCAAAACACCCGAAAATTCGATATTTTGGGGTCCCAGAAGCGATCTGTACATGCCTACTCAGTGCTAGAATATTTTCAAAATACAGGCCCAAAACAAGCTGAAAATCGATATTTTAGGTGACCAAAGTCAATATGTGTATGCATCTTCTGCACCCGTTTATATCCCAAATTCAATTTCAAAACAACCGAAAATTCGATATTTTTGGTTCCCAGAAACGATCTGTACATGCCTACTCAGTGCTAGAATGTTTTCAAAATATAGGCTCAAAACATCCTAAAAATCGATATTTTAAGTGTCCAAAGTCAATATGTGAATGCATCATCTGTAGCCGTTTATATCTCAAATTCAGCCTGAAAACACCCGAAAATTTGATATTTTGGGGTCCCAGAAGTGATCTGTACATGCCTACTTAGTGCTAGAATATTTTCAAAATACAGGCCCAAAACATACTGAAAATCGATCTTTTAGGTGCCCAAAATTCGATATGTGCATGCATCTTCTGTACCCGTTTATATCTCAAATTCAGGCTTAAAGCACCCGAAAATTCGATATTTTGGGGTCCCAGAAGTGATCTGTACATGCCTACTTAGTGCTAGAATATTTTCAAAATATAGGCCCAAAACATGCTAAAAATCGATATTTTAGGTGCCCAAAGTCGATATCTCAAATTCAGTTCCAAAACACCCGAAAATTCGATATTTTGGGGTCCCAGTAGCAAACTGTACATGCCTACTCCGTGTTAGAGTATTTTTAAAATACAGGCCCAAAACATACTGAAAATCGATCTTTTAGGTGCCCAAAAGTCGATATGTGCAAACATCTTCTGTACCCGTTTATATCTCAAATTAAGGCTCCAAACACCGGAAAATTCGATATTTTGGGGTCCCAGAAGCGATCTGTACATGCCTACTCAGTGATAGAATTTTTTCAGAATATAGGCTCAAAACATGTTAAAACTCGATATTTTAAGTGTCCAAAGTCGATATGTGCATGCATCATCTGTACCCGTTTATATCTCAAATTCATGCTCAAAACACCCGAAAATTCGATATTTTGGGGCCCCAGAAGTGATCTGTACATGCCTACTTAGTGCTAGAATATTTTCAAAATATAGGCCCAAAACATGCTAAAAATCGATATTTTATGTGCCCAAAGTCGATATTTCAAATTCAGGCCCAAAACACCAGAAAATTTAATATTTTGGGGTCCCAGAAGCAAACTGTACATGCCTACTCCGTGTTAGAGTATTTTCAAAATACAGGCCCAAAACCTACTGAAAATCGATCATTTAGGTGCCCAAAAGTCGATATGTGCATGCATCTTCTGTACCCGTTTATATCTCAAATTCAGGCTCCAAACACCCGAAAATTCGATATTTTGGGGTCCCAGAAGCGATCTGTACATGCCTCCTCAGATGCAGGCCGAAAACATGCTGAAAATCGATATTTTAGGTGCCCAAAGTCAACATGTGTATGCATCTTCTGCACTCGTTTCTATCTCAAATTCAACCACAAAACACACGAAAATTCGATAATTTTGGGTCACAGAAGCGACCTGTACATGTCTAATCAGTGCTAGAATGTTTTCAAAATATAGGCTCAAAACATGCTAAAAATCGATATTTTAAGTGTCCAAAGTCGATATGTGCATGCATCTTCTGTACCCGTTTATATCTCAAATTCAGGCTCAAAACACCCCAAAATTCGGTATTTTTGGGTCCTAGAAGCGATCTGTACATCCCTTCTCCTAGTTAGAATGTTTTCAAGATACAGACCCAAAACATGCTAAAAATCGATATTTTAGGTGCCCAAAAGTCGAAATGTGCATGCATCTTCTGTACCCGTTTATATCTCAAATTCAGGCTCAAAACACCCGAAAATTTGATATTTTGGGGTCCCAGAAGCGATCTGTACATGCCTACTCAGTGCTAGAATATTTTCAAAATATAGGCCCAAAACATGCTAAAAATCGATATTTTAGGTGCCCAAAGTCGATATCTCAATTTTAGGCTCAAAACACCCGAAAATTCGATATTTTGGGGTCCCAGAAGCGATCTGTACATGCCTACTCAGTGCTAGAATATTTTCAAAATACAGGCCCAAAACAAGCTGAAAATCGATATTTTAGGTGACCAAAGTCAATATGTGTATGCATCTTCTGCACCCGTTTATATCCCAAATTCAATTTCAAAACAACCGAAAATTCGATATTTTTGGTTCCCAGAAACGATCTGTACATGCCTACTCAGTGCTAGAATGTTTTCAAAATATAGGCTCAAAACATCCTAAAAATCGATATTTTAAGTGTCCAAAGTCAATATGTGAATGCATCATCTGTAGCCGTTTATATCTCAAATTCAGCCTGAAAACACCCGAAAATTTGATATTTTGGGGTCCCAGAAGTGATCTGTACATGCCTACTTAGTGCTAGAATATTTTCAAAATACAGGCCCAAAACATACTGAAAATCGATCTTTTAGGTGCCCAAAATTCGATATGTGCATGCATCTTCTGTACCCGTTTATATCTCAAATTCAGGCTTAAAGCACCCGAAAATTCGATATTTTGGGGTCCCAGAAGTGATCTGTACATGCCTACTTAGTGCTAGAATATTTTCAAAATATAGGCCCAAAACATGCTAAAAATCGATATTTTAGGTGCCCAAAGTCGATATCTCAAATTCAGTTCCAAAACACCCGAAAATTCGATATTTTGGGGTCCCAGTAGCAAACTGTACATGCCTACTCCGTGTTAGAGTATTTTTAAAATACAGGCCCAAAACATACTGAAAATCGATCTTTTAGGTGCCCAAAAGTCGATATGTGCAAACATCTTCTGTACCCGTTTATATCTCAAATTAAGGCTCCAAACACCGGAAAATTCGATATTTTGGGGTCCCAGAAGCGATCTGTACATGCCTACTCAGTGCTAGAATTTTTTCAGAATATAGGCTCAAAACATGCTAAAACTCGATATTTTAAGTGTCCAAAGTCGATATGTGCATGCATCATATGTACCCGTTTATATCTCAAATTCATGCTCAAAACACCGGAAAATTCGATATTTTGGGGTTCCAGAAGTGATCTGTACATGCCTACTTAGTGCTAGAATATTTTCAAAATATAGGCCCAAAACATGCTAAAAATCGATATTTTAGGTGCCCAAAGTCGATATATCAAATTCAGGCCCAAAACAACCGAAAATTTAATATTTTGGGGTCCCAGAAGCAAACTGTACATGCCTACTCCGTGTTAGAGTATTTTCAAAATACAGGCCCAAAACCTACTGAAAATCGATCATTTAGGTGCCCAAAAGTCGATATGTGCATGCATCTTCTGTACCCGTTTGTATCTTAAATTCAGGCTCCAAACACCCGAAAATTCGATATTTTTGGGTCCCAGAAGCGATCTGTACATGTTCAGTCAGTGCTAGAATGTTTTCAAAATATAGGCTCAAAACATGCTAAAAATCGATATTTTAGGTGACCAAAGTCAATATGTGCATGCATCTTCTGTACCCGTTTATATCTCAAATTCAGGCTCAAAACACCCGAAAATTCGATATTTTTGGGTCCTAGAAGCGATCTGTACGTCCCTACTCCTAGTTAGAATGTTTTCAAGATACAGACCCAAAACATGCTAAAAATCGTTATTTTAAGTGTCCAAAGTCGATATGTGCATGCATCTTCTGTACCCGTTTATATCTCAAATTCAGGCTCAAAACACCAAAAAATTCGATATTTTGGGGTCTTAGAAGCGATCTGTACATGCCTACTCAGTGCAAGAATATTTTCAAAATATAGGCTCAAAACATGCTAAAAATCAATATTTTAGGTGCCCAAAGTCGATATCTCAATTTCAGGACCAAAACAACCGAAAATTCGATATTTTGGGGTCCCAGAAGAGATCTGTACATGCCTACTCCGTGTTAGAATATTTTAAAAAAACAGGCCCAAAACATACTGAAATCGATCTTTTAGGTGCCCAAAAGTCAATATGTGCATGCATCTTCTGTACCCGTTTATATCTCAAATTCAGGCTCCAAACACCCGAAAATTCGATATTTTTGGGTCCCAGATGCGATCTCTACATGCCTACTCAGATACATGCCAAAAACATGCTGAAAATCGATATTTAATGTGCTCAAAGTCAATATGTGCATGCATCTTCTGTACCCGTTTATATCTCAAATTCAGGCTCCAAACACCCGAAAATTTGATATTTTGTGGTCCCAGAAGCGATCTGTACATGCCTTCTCAGTGTTAGAGTATTTTAAAAATACAGTCTCAAAACCTGCTAAAAATCGATATTTTAAGTGTCCAAAGTCGATATGTGCATGCATCATCTGTACCCGTTTATATCTCAAATTCAGGCTCAAAACACCCGAAAATACGATATTTTGGGGTCCCAGAAGTGATCTGTACATGCCTACTTAGTGCTAGAATATTTTCAAAATAAAGGTCCCAAAACATGCTTAAAATCGATATTTTAGGTGCCAAAGTCGATATCTCAAATTCAGTCCCAAAACACCCGAAAATTCGATATTTTGGGGTCCCAGAAGCGAACTGTACATGCCTACTCCGTGTTAGAGTATTTTCAAAATATAGGCCCAAAACATACTGAAAATCGATATTTTAGGTGCCCAAAAGTCGATATGTGCATGCATCTTCTGTACCCGTTTATATCTCAAATTCAACCTCAAAACACCCGAAAATTCGATAATTTTGGGTCCCAGAAGCGATCTGTACATGTTCAGTCAGTGCTAGAATGTTTTCAAAATATAGGCTCAAAACATGATAAAAAATCGAAATTTTAGGTGACCAAAGTCAATATGTGCATGCATCTTCTGTACCCGTTTATATCTCAAATTCAGGCTCAAAACACCCGAAAATTCGATATTTTAGGGTCCTAGAAGCGATCTGTACGTCCCTACTCCTAGGTAGAATGTTTTCAAGATACAGACCCAAAACATGCTCAAAATCGATCTTTTAGGTGCCCAAAAGTCGATATGTGCATGCATCCTCTGTACCCGTTTATATCCCAAATTCAACCTCAAAACACCCGAAAATAAATTTTTTTTGGGTCCCAGAAGCGATCTGTACATGCCTACTCAGTGCTAGAATTTTTTCAAAATATAGGCTCAAAACATGCTAAAAATCGATATTTTAAGTGTCCAAAGTCGATATGTGCATGCATCATCTGTACCCGTTTATATCTCAAATTCAGGCTCAAAACACCCGAAAATACGATATTTTGGGGTCCCAGAAGTGATCTGTACATGCCTACTTAGTGCTAGAATATTTTAAAAATAAAGGGCCCAAAACATGCTTAAAATCGATATTTTAGGTGCCAAAGTCGATATCTCAAATTCAGTCCCAAAACACCCGAAAATTCGATATTTTGGGGTCCCAGAAGCGATCTGTACATGCCTACTCAGATGCATGCCCAAAACATGCTGAAAATCGATATTTTAGGTGCCCAAAGTCAACATGTGTATGTATTTTCTGCACTCGTTTATATCTCAAATTCAACCTCAAAACACCCAAAAATTCGATAATTTTGGGTCCCAGAAGCGATCTGTACATGTCTAGTCAGTGCTAGAATATTTTCAAAATATAGGCTCAAAACATGCTAAAAATCGATATTTTAAGTGTCCAAAGTCGATATGTGCATGCATCTTCTGTACCCGTTTATATCTCAAATTCAGGCTTAAAACGCCCGAAAATTCGATATTTTGGGGTCCCAGAAGTGATCTGTACATGCTTACTTAGTGCTAGAATATTATCAAAATATAAGCCCAAAACATGCTAAAAATCGATATTTTAGGTGCCCAAAGTCGATATCTCAAATTCAGGCTCAAAACACCCGAAATTCGATATTTTGGGGTCCCAGAAGCGATCTGTACTTGGCTATTTCGTGTTAGAGTATTTTCAAAATACAGGCCCAAAACATACTGAAAATCGATATTTTAGGTGCCCTAAAGTCGATATGTGCATGCATCTTCTGTACCCGTTTATATCTCAAATTTAACCTCAAAACACCCGAAAATTCGATAATTTTGGGTCCCAGAAGCGACCTGTACATGTCTAATCAGTGCTAGAATGTGTTTAAAATATAGGCTCAAAACATGCTAAAAATCGATATTTTAAGTGTCCAAAGTCAATATGTGCATGCATCTTCTGTACCCGTTTATATCTCAAATTCAGGCTCAAAACACCCGAAAATTCGGTATTTTTGGGTACTAGAAGCGATCAGTACATCCCTATTCCTAGTTAGAATGTTTTCAAGATACAGACCCTAAACATGTTCAAAATCGATATTTTAGGTGACCAAAAGTCGATATGTGCATGCATCTTCTGTACCCGTTTATATCTCAAATTCAGCCTCAAAACACCCGAAAATTCGATATTTTGGGGTCCCAGAAGCGATCTGTACTTGGCTATTTCGTGTTAGAGTATTTTCAAAATACAGGCCCAAAACAAGCTGAAAATCGATATTTTAGGTGACCAAAGTCAATATGTGTATGCATCTTCTGCACCCGTTTATATCCCAAATTCAACCTCAAAACAACCGAAAATTCGATATTTTTGGGTCCCAGAAACGATCTGTACATGCCTACTCAGTGCTAGAATGTTTTCAAAATACAGGCCCAAAACATGCTAAGAATCGATATTTTAGGTGACCAAAGTCAATATGTGTATGCATCTTCTGCTCCCGTTTATATCCCAAATTCAACCTCAAAACAACCGAAAATTCGATATTTTTGAGTCCCAGAAGCTATCTGTACATGCCTACTCCGTGCTAGAATGTTTTTTTAAAATATAGGCTCAAAACATGCAAAAAATCGATATTTTAAGTGTCCGAAGTCGATATGTGCATGGATCATCTGTACCCGTTTAAATCTCGAATTCAGGCTGAAAACACCCGAAAATTCGATATTTTGGGGTCCCAGAAGTGATCTGTACATGCCTACTTAGTGCAAGAATATTTTAAAAATATTGGCCCAAAACATGCTAAAAATCGATATTTTAGGTGCCCAAAGTCGATATAAAAAATTTAGCCCCAAAACACCCGAAAATTCGATATTTTGGGGTCCCAGAAGCGAACTGTACATCCCTACTCCGTGTTAGATTATTTTCAAAATACAGGCCCAAAACATACTGAAAATCGATCTTTTAGTTGCCCAAAAGTCGATATGTGCATGCATCTTCTGTACCCGTTTATATCCCAAATTCAACCTCAAAACACCCGAAAATTCGATAATTTTGGGTCCCAGAAGCGATCTGTACATGTTTAGTCAGTGCTAGAATGTTTTCAAAATATAGGCTCAAAACATGCTAAAAATCGATATTTTAAGTGTCGAAAGTCGATAGGTGCATGCATCTTCTGTACCCGTTTATATCTCAAATTCAGGCTTAAAACACAAGAAAATTCGATATTTTTGGGTCCCAGAAGCGATCTGTACATGCCAACTCCTAGTTAGAGTGTTTTCAAAATACAGGCCCAAAACATGCTGAAAATCGAAATTTTAGGTGACCAAAGTCAATATGTGCATGCATCTTCTGTACCCGTTTATATCTCAAATTCAGGCTCAAAACACCCGAAATTACGATAGTTTGGGGTCCCAGAAGCGAACTGTACATGCCTATTCCGTGTTAGAGTATTTTCAAAATACAGGTCCAAAACATAATGAAAATCGATCTTTTAGGTGCCCAAAAGTCGATATGTGCATGCATCTTCTGTACCCGTTTATATCCCAAATTCAACCTCAAAACACCCGAAAATTCGATATTTTTGGGTCTCAGAAGCGATCTGTACATGCCTACTCAGTGCTAGAATTTTTTCAAAATATAGGCTGAAAACATGCTAAAATCGATATTTTAAGTGTCCAAAGTCGGTATGTGAATGCATCACATGTACTCGTTTATATCTCAAATTCAGGCTCAAGACACCCGAAAATTCGATATTTTGGGGTCCCAGAAGTGATCTGTACATGCCTACTTAGTGCCAGAATATTTTCAAAATACAGGCCCAAAACATACTGAAAATCGATCTTTTAGGTGCCCAAAAGTCGATATGTGCATGCATCTTCTGTACCCGTTTATATCTCAAATTCAGGCTCCAAACACCCGAAAATTCGATATTTTGGGATCCCAGAAGCGATCTGTACATGCCTACTCAGATGCAGGCCCTAAACATGCTGAAAATCGATATTTTAGTTGCCCAAAGTCAACACGTGTATGCATCTTCTGCACTCGTTTATATCTCAAATTCAACCTCAAAACACCCAAAAATTCGATAATTTTGGGTCCCAGAAGCGATCTGTACATGCCTACCGCTAGTTATAGTATTTTCAAAATACAGGCCGAAAACATGCTGAAAATTGATATTTTTAGTGCCCAAAGTCAATATGTGTATGCATCTTCTGCACCCGTTTATATCCCAAATTCAACATCAAAACACCCGAAAATTCGGTATTTTTGGGTCCTAGAAGCGATCTGTACATCCCTACACCTAGTTAAAATGTTTTCAAGATAGAGACCCAAAACATGGTCAAAATCGATATTTTAGGTGCCCAAAAGTCGATATGTGCATACATCTTCTGTACCCGTTTATATCTCAAATTCTGGCTCAAAACACCCGAAAATTCGATATTTTGGGGTCTCAGAAGCGATCTGTACATGCTTACTCAGTGCTAGAATATTTTCAAAATATATGCCCAAAACATGCTAAAAATCGATATTTTAGGTGCCCAAAGTCGATATCTTAAATTCAGGCCCCAAACACCCAAAAATTCGATATTTTGGGGTCCTAGAAGCGATCTGTACATCCCTAATCCGTGTTAGAGTATTTTTAATATACAGGCCCAAAACATACTGAAAATCGATCTCTTTGGTGCCCAAAAGTCGATATGTGGATGCATCTTCTGTACCCGTTTATATCTCAAATTCAGGCTCAAAACACCCGAAAATTCGATATTTTGGGGTACCAGAAGCGATCTGTACTTGCCTACTCCGTGTTAGAGTATTTTCAAAATACAGGCCCAAAACAAGCTGAAAATCGATATTTTAGTTGACCAAAGTCAATATGTGTATGCATCTTCTGCACCCGTTTATATCCCAAATTCAACCTCAAAACACCCGTAAATTCGATATTTTTGGGTCCCAGAAACAATCTGTACATGCCTACTCAGTGCTAGAATATTTTCAAAATATAGGCCCTAAACATGCTAAAAATCGATATTTTAGGTGCCCAAAGTCGATATCTCAAATTCATGCCCAAAACACCCAAAAATTCGATATCTTGGGATCCCAGAAGCGATCTGTACATGCCTACTCCATGTTAGAGTATTTTCAATATACAGGCCCAAAACATACTGAAAATCGATCTTTTAGGTGCCCAAAAGTCGATATGTGCATGCATCTTCTGTACCCGTTTATATCTCAAATTCAGGCTCCAAACACCCGAAAATTCGATATTTTGGGGTCCCATAAGCGATCTGTACATGCCTACTCAGTGCTAGAATATTTTCAAAATATAGGCCCAAAACATGCTAAAAATCGATATTTTAGGTGCCAAAAGTCGATATATCAAATTCAGGCCCAAAACACCCCAAAATTCGATATTTTGGGATCCCAGAAGCGATCTGTACATGCCTACTCCGTGTTAGAGTATTTTCTATATACAGGCCCAAAACATACTGAAAATCGATCTTTTAGGTGCCCTAAAGCCGATATGTGGATGAATCTTCTGTACCCGTTTATATCTCAAATTCAGGCTCAAAACACCCGAAAACTCGATATTTTGGGGTCCCAGAAGCGATCTGTACTTGCCTACTCCGTGTTAGAGTATTTTCAAAATACAGGCCCAAAACAAGCTGAAAATCGATATTTTAAGTGACCAAAGTCAATATGTGTATGCATCTTCTGCACACGTTTATATCCCAAATTCAACCTTAAAACACCCGAAAACTCGATATTTTTGGGTCCCAGAAGCGATCTGTACATGCCTACTCAGTGCTAGAATGTTTTCAAAATACAGGCCCAAAACATGCTGAAAATTGATATTTTTAGTGCCCAAAGTCAATATGTGTATGCATCTTCTGCACCCGTTTATATCCCAAATTCAACATCAAAACACCCGAAAATTCGGTATTTTTGGGTCCTAGAAGCGATCTGTACATCCCTACACCTAGTTAAAATGTTTTCAAGATACAGACCCAAAACATGGTCAAAATCGATATTTTAGGTGCCCAAAAGTCGATATGTGCATACATCTTCTGTACCCGTTTATATCTCAAATTCAGGCCCCAAACACCCAAAAATTCGATATTTTGGGGTCCTAGAAGCGATCTGTACATCCCTACTCCGTGTTAGAGTATTTTTAATATACAGGCCCAAATCATACTGAAAATCGATCTCTTTGGTGCCCAAAAGTCGATATGTGGATGCATCTTCTGTACCCGTTTATATCTCAAATTCAGGCTCAAAACACCCGAAAATTCGATATTTTGGGGTACCAGAAGCGATCTGTACTTGCGTACTCCGTGTTAGAGTACTTTCAAAATACAGGCCCAAAACAAGCTGAAAATCGATATTTTAGGTGACCAAAGTCAATATGTGTATGCATATTCTGCACCCGTTTATATCCCAAATTCAACCTCAAAACACCCGTAAATTCGATATTTTTGGGTCCCAGAAACAATCTGTACATGCCTACTCAGTGCTAGAATATTTTCAAAATATAGGCCCTAAACATGCTAAAAATCGATATTTTAGGTGCCCAAAGTCGATATCTCAAATTCAGGCCCAAAACACCCAAAAATTCGATATCTTGGGATCCCAGAAGCGATCTGTACATGCCTACTCCGTGTTAGAGTATTTTCAATATACAGGCCCAAAACATACTGAAAATCGATCTTTTAGGTGCCCAAAAGTCGATATGTGCATGCATCTTCTGTACCCGTTTATATCTCAAATTCAGGCTCCAAACACCCGAAAATTCGATATTTTGGGGTCCCATAAGCGATCTGTACATGCCTACTCAGTGCTAGAATATTTTCAAAATATAGGCCCAAAACATGCTAAAAATCGATATTTTAGGTGCCAAAAGTCGATATATCAAATTTAGGCCCAAAACACCCCAAAATTCGATATTTTGGGATCCCAGAAGCGATCTGTACATGCCTACTCCGTGTTAGAGTATTTTCAATATACAGGCCCAAAACATACTGAAAATCGATCTTTTAGGTGCCCTAAAGCCGATATGTGGATGAATCTTCTGTACCCGTTTATATCTCAAATTCAGGCTCAAAACACCCGAAAACTCGATATTTTGGGGTACCAGAAGCGATCTGTACTTGCCTACTCCGTGTTAGAGTATTTTCAAAATACAGGCCCAAAACAAGCTGAAAATCGATATTTTAAGTGACCAAAGTCAATATGTGTATGCATCTTCTGCACACGTTTATATCCCAAATTCAACCTTAAAACACCCGAAAACTCGATATTTTTGGGTCCCAGAAGCGATCTGTACATGCCTACTCAGTGCTAGAATGTTTTCAAAATATAGGCTCAAAGCATGCTAAAAATCGATATTTAAAGTGTCCAAAGTCGATATGTGCATGGATCATCTGTACCCGTTTATATCTCAAATTCAGGCTCAAAACACCCGAAAATTCGATAAATTGGGGTCCCAGAAGTGATCTGTACATGCCTACTTAGTTCTAGAATATTTTCAAAATATAGGCCCAAAACATGATAAAAATTGATATTTTAGGTGACCAAAAGTCGATATGTGCATGCATCTTCTGTACCCGTTTATATCTCAAATTCAGGCTCAAAACACCCGAATATTCGATATTTTTGGGTCCCAGAAGCGATCTGTACATGCCTACTCAGATGCAGGCCCAAAACATGCAGAAAATCGATATTTTAGGTGCCCAAAGTCAACATGTGTATTCATCTTCTGCACTCGTTTATATCTCAAATTTAACCTCAAAACACCCGAAAATTCGATAGTTTTGGGGCCCATAAGCGATCGGTACATGTATAGTCAGTGCTAGAATGTTTTCAAAATATAGGCTCAAAACATGCTAAAAATCGATATTTTAAGTGTCCAAAGTCGATATGTGCATACATCTTCTGTACACGTTTATATCTCAAATTCAGGCTCAAAACACCCGAAAATTCGATAATTTTGGGTCCCAGAAGCGATCTGTACATGCCTACTCCTAGTTAGAGTATTTTCAAAATACAGGCCCAAAACATGCTGAAAATCGATATTTTAGGTGCCCAAAGTCAATATGTGCATTCATCTTCTGTACCCGTTTATATTTCAAATTCAGGCTCAAAACACCCGAAAATTCGATATTTTGGGGTCATAGAAGCGATCTGTACTTGCCTACTCCGTATTAGAGTATTTTCAAAATACAGGCCCAAAACAAGCTAAAAATCGATATTTTAGGTGACCAAAGTCAATATGTGTATGCATCTTCTGCACCCGTTTATATCAGAAATTCAACCTCAAAACACCCGAAAATTCGATATTTTGGAGTCCCAGAAGTGATCTGTACATGCCTACTTAGTGCTAGAATATTTTCAAGATATAGGCCCAAAACATGGTAAAAATCGATATATTAGGTGCCCAAAGTCGATATCTCAAATTCAGACCCAAAACACTCGAAAATTCGATATTTTGGGGTCCCAGAAGCAATCTGTACATGCCTACTCCGTGTTAGAGTATTTTCAAAATACAGGCCCAAAACATATTGAAAATCGATCTTTTAGGTGCCCAAAAGTCGATATGTGCATGCATCTTCTGTACCCGTTTATATCCCAAATTCAACCTCAAATCACCCGAAAATTCTATATTTTTGGGTCCCAAAAGCGATCTGTACATGCCTACTCAGTGCTAGAATGTTTTCAAAATATAGGCTCAAAACATGCTAAAAATCGATATTTTAAGTGTCGAATGTCGTTATGTGCATGCATCATCTGTACCCGTTTATATCTCAATTTCAGGCTCAAAACACCCAAAAATTCGATATTTTGGGGTCCCAGGAGAGATCTGTACATGCCTACTTAGTGCTAGAATATTTTCAAAATATAGGCCCAAAACATGCTAAAAATCGATATTTTAGGTGCCCAAAGTCGATATCTCAAATTCAGTCCCAAAACACCCGAAAATTCGATATTTTGGGGTCCCAGAAGCGAACTGTACATGCCTACTCCGTGTAAGAGTATTTTCAAATTACAGGCCCAAAACATACTGAAAATCGATCTTTTAGGTGCCCAAAAGTCAATATGTGCATGTATCTTCTGTACCCGTTTATATCTCAAATTCAGGCTCCAACCACCGAAAATTCGATATTTTGGGGTCCCAGAAGCGATCTGTACATGCCTACACTTAGTTAGAGTATTTTCAAATTACAGACCCAAAACATGCTGAAAATCGATATTTTAGGTGCCTAAAGTCAATATGTGCATGCATCTTCTGCACCCGTTTATATCCCAAATTCAACCTCAAAACACCCGAAAATTCGATATTTTTGGATCCCAGAAACGATCTGTACATGCCTACTCAGTGCTAGAATGTTTTCAAAATATAGGTTTAGAACATGCTAAAAATCGATGTTTTAAGTGTCCAAAGTCGATATGTGCATGGATCATCTGTACCCGTTTATATCTCAAATTCAGGCTCAAAACACCCGAAAATTCGATATTTTGGGGTCCCAGAAGTGATCTGTACATGCCTACTTAGTTCTAGAATATTTTCAAAATATAGGCCCAAAACATGCTAGAAATCGATATTTTAGGTGACCAAAAGTCGATATGTGCATGCATCTTCTGTACCTGTTTATATCTCAAATTCAGGCTCCAAACACCCGAAAATTCGATATTTTTGGGTCCCAGAAGCGATATGTACATGCCTACTCAGATGCAGGCCCAAAACATGCTGAAAATCGATATTTTAGGTGCCCAAAGTCAACATGTGTATGCATCTTCTGCACTCGTTTATATCTCAAATTTAACCTCAAAACACCCGAAAATTCGATAGTTTTGGGTCCCAGAAGCGATCTGTACATGTCTAGTCAGTGCTAGAATGTTTTGAAAATATAGGCTCAAAACATGCAAAAAATCGATATTTTAAGTGTCCAAAGTCGATATGTGCATGCATCTTCTGTACCCGTTTATATCTCAAATTCAGGCTCAAAACACCCGAAAATACGATATTTTTGGGTCCCAGAAGCGATTTGTACATGCCTACTCCTAGTTAGAGTATTTTCAATATACAGGCCCAAAACATGCTGAAAATCGATATTTTAGGTTCCCAAAGTCAATATGTGCATGCATCTTCTGTACCCGTTTATATCTCAAATTCAGGCTCAAAACACCCGAAAATTCGATATTTTGGGTTCATAGAAGCGATCTGTACTTGCCTACTCAGTATTAGAGTATTTTCGAAATACAGGCCCAAAACAAGCTGAAAATCGATATTTTAGATGACCAAAGTCAATATGTGTATGCATCTTCTGCACCCGTTTATATCAGATATTCAACCTCAAAAAACACCCGAAAATTCGATATTTTGGGGTCCCAGAAGTGATCTGTATATGCCTACTTAGTGCTAGAATATTTTCAAAATATAGGCCCAAAATATGCTAAAAATCGATATTTTAGGTGCCCAAAGTCAATATCTCAAATTCAGGCCCAAAACACCCGAAAATTCGATATTTTGGTGTCCCAGAAGCGAACTGTACATGCCTACTCCGTGTTAGAGTATTTTTAAAATACAGGCCCAAAACATACTGAAAATCGATCTTTTAGGTGCCCAAAAGTCAATATGTGCATGAATCTTCTGTACCCGTTTATATCATAAATTCAACCTCAAAACACCCGAAAATTCGATATTTTTGGGTCCCAGAAGCGATCTGTACATGCCTACTCAGTGCTAGAATTTTTTCAAAATATAGGCTCGAAACATGCTAAAAATCGATATATTAAGTGTCCAAAGTCGATATGTGCATGCATCATCTGTACCCGTTTATATCTCAAATTCAGGCTCAAAACACCCGAAAATTCGATATTTTGGGGTCCCAGAAGTGATCTGTACATGCCTACTTAGTGCTAGAATATTTTCAAAATATAGGCCCAAAACATGCTAAAAATCGATACTTAAGGTGCCCAAAGTTGATATCTCAAATTCAGGCCCAAATCACACGAAAATTCGATATTTTGGGGTCCCAGAAGCGAACTGTACATGCCTATTCCGTGTTAGAGTATTTTCAAAATACAGGCCCAAAACATACTGAAAATCGATCTTTTAGGTGCCCAAAAGTCGATATGTGCATGCATCTTCTGTTCCCGTTTATATCTCAAATTCATGCTCCAAACACCCGAAAATTCGATATTTAGGTGTCCCAGAAGCGATCTGTACATGCCTACTCAGATGCAGGCCCAAAACATGCTAAAAATCGATATTTTAGGTGCCCAAAGTCAACATGTGTATGCATCTTCTGCACTCGTTTATATCTTAAATTTAACCTCAAAACACCCAAAAATTCAATAATTTTGGGTCCGAGAAGCGATCTGTACATGTCTAGTCAGTGCTAGAATGTTTTCAAAATATAGGCTCAAAACATGCTAAAAATCGATATTATAAGTGTCCAAAGTCTTATGTGCATGCATCTTCTGTACCCGTTTATATCTCAAACTCAGGCTCAAAACACCCGAAAATTCGATATTTTTGGGTCCCAGAAGCGATCTGTACATGCCTACTCCGTGTTAGAGTATTTTTAAAATACAGGCCTAAAACATGCTGAAAATTGATATTTTAGGTGCCTAAAGTCAATATGTGCATGCATCTTCTGTACCCGTTTATGTCTCAAATTTAGGCTCAAAACACCCGAAAATTCGGTATTTTTGGGTCCTTGAAGCAATCTGTACATCCCTACTCCTAGTTAGAATGTTTTCAAAATACAGACCCAAAACATGCTCACAATCAATATTTTAGGTGCCCAAAAGTAGATATATGCATGCATCTTCTGTACCCCTTTATATCTCAAATTCAGGCTCCAAACACCCAAAAATTTGATATTTTGGGGTCCCAGTAGTGATCTGTACATGCCTACTCCGTGTTAGAGTATTTTCAATATACAGGCCCAAAACATACTGAAAATCGATCTTTTAGGTGCCCAAAAGTCAATATGTGCATGAATCTTCTGTACCCGTTTATATCCCAAATTCAACCTCAAACACCCGAAAATTCGATAATTTTGGGTCCCAGAAGCGATCTGTACATGCCTACTCAGTGCTAGAATTTTTTCAAAATATAGGCTCAAAACATGCTAAAAATCGATATATTAAGTGTCCAAAGTCGATATGTGCATGCATCTTCTGAACCCGTTTATGTCTCAAATTCAGGCTCAAAACACCAGAAAATTCGATATTTTTGGGTCCCAGAAGCGATCTGTACATGCCTACTCCGTGTTAGAGTATTTTCAAAATACAGGCCCAAAACATGCTGAAAATCGATATTTTAGGTGCCTAAAGTCATTATGTGCATGTATCTTCTGTACCCGTTTATGTCTCAAATTCAGGCTCAAAACACCCGAAAATTCGATATTTTTGGGTCCTAGAAGCGATCTGTACATGCCTACTCCGTGTTAGAGTATTTTCAAAATACAGGCCCAAAACATGCTGAAAATCGATATTATAGGGGCCTAAAGTCAATATGTGCATACATTTTCTGTACCCGTTTATATCTCAAATTCAGGCTCAAAACACCCGAAAATTCGATATTTTGGGGTCCTAGAAGCGATCTGTACATGCCTACTCAGTGCTAGAATATTTTCAAAATATAGGCCCAAAACAAGCTAAAAATCGATATTTTAGGTGCCCAAAGTCGATATCTCAGATTCAGGCCCAAAACACCCGAAAATTCGATATTTTTGGGTCCCAGAAGCAAACTGTACATGCCTACTCCGTGTTAGAGTATTTTCAAAATACAGGCCCAAAACATACTGAAAATCGATCTTTTAGGTGCCCAAAAGTCGATATGTGCATGCATCTTATGTACCCGTTTATATCTCAAATTCAGGCTCCAAACACCCGAAAATTTGATATTTTGGGGTACCAGAAGCGATCTGTACATGCCTACTCAGATGCAGGCCCAAAACATGCTGAAAATCGATATTTTAGGTGCCCAAAGTCAACATGTGTATGCATCTTCTGCACTCGTTTATATCTTAAATTTAACCTCAAAACACCCAAAAATTCAATAATTTTGGGTCCGAGAAGCGATCTGTACATGTCTAGTCAGTGCTAGAATGTTTTCAAAATATAGGCTCAAAACATGCTAAAAATCGATATTATAAGTGTCCAAAGTCTTATGTGCATGCATCTTCTGTACCCGTTTATATCTCAAACTCAGGCTCAAAACACCCGAAAATTCGATATTTTTGGGTCCCAGAAGCGATCTGTACATGCCTACTCCGTGTTAGAGTATTTTTAAAATACAGGCCTAAAACATGCTGAAAATTGATATTTTAGGTGCCTAAAGTCAATATGTGCATGCATCTTCTGTACCCGTTTATGTCTCAAATTTAGGCTCAAAACACCCGAAAATTCGGTATTTTTGGGTCCTTGAAGCAATCTGTACATCCCTACTCCTAGTTAGAATGTTTTCAAAATACAGACCCAAAACATGCTCACAATCAATATTTTAGGTGCCCAAAAGTAGATATATGCATGCATCTTCTGTACCCCTTTATATCTCAAATTCAGGCTCCAAACACCCAAAAATTTGATATTTTGGGGTCCCAGTAGTGATCTGTACATGCCTACTCCGTGTTAGAGTATTTTCAATATACAGGCCCAAAACATACTGAAAATCGATCTTTTAGGTGCCCAAAAGTCAATATGTGCATGAATCTTCTGTACCCGTTTATATCCCAAATTCAACCTCAAACACCCGAAAATTCGATAATTTTGGGTCCCAGAAGCGATCTGTACATGCCTACTCAGTGCTAGAATTTTTTCAAAATATAGGCTCAAAACATGCTAAAAATCGATATATTAAGTGTCCAAAGTCGATATGTGCATGCATCTTCTGAACCCGTTTATGTCTCAAATTCAGGCTCAAAACACCAGAAAATTCGATATTTTTGGGTCCCAGAAGCGATCTGTACATGCCTACTCCGTGTTAGAGTATTTTCAAAATACAGGCCCAAAACATGCTGAAAATCGATATTTTAGGTGCCTAAAGTCATTATGTGCATGTATCTTCTGTACCCGTTTATGTCTCAAATTCAGGCTCAAAACACCCGAAAATTCGATATTTTTGGGTCCTAGAAGCGATCTGTACATGCCTACTCCGTGTTAGAGTATTTTCAAAATACAGGCCCAAAACATGCTGAAAATCGATATTATAGGGGCCTAAAGTCAATATGTGCATACATTTTCTGTACCCGTTTATATCTCAAATTCAGGCTCAAAACACCCGAAAATTCGATATTTTGGGGTCCTAGAAGCGATCTGTACATGCCTACTCAGTGCTAGAATATTTTCAAAATATAGGCCCAAAACAAGCTAAAAATCGATATTTTAGGTGCCCAAAGTCGATATCTCAGATTCAGGCCCAAAACACCCGAAAATTCGATATTTTTGGGTCCCAGAAGCAAACTGTACATGCCTACTCCGTGTTAGAGTATTTTCAAAATACAGGCCCAAAACATACTGAAAATCGATCTTTTAGGTGCCCAAAAGTCGATATGTGCATGCATCTTATGTACCCGTTTATATCTCAAATTCAGGCTCCAAACACCCGAAAATTTGATATTTTGGGGTACCAGAAGCGATCTGTACATGCCTACTCAGATGCAGGCCCAAAACATGCTGAAAATCGATATTTTAGGTGCCCAAAGTCAACATGTGTATGCATCTTCTGCACTCGTTTATATCTCAAATTCAACCTCAAAACACCCGAAAATTCGATAATTTTGTGTCCCAGAAGCGATCTGTACATGTCTAGTCAGTGCTAGAATGTTTTCAAATATAGGCCCAAAACATGCTGAAAATCGATATTTTAGGTGCTCAAAGTCAATATGTGAATGCATCTTCTGTACCCGTTTATATCTCAAATTCAGGCTCAAAACACCTGAAAATTCGGTATTTTTGGGTCCTAGAAGCGATCTGTACATGCCTACTCAGTGCTAGAATATTTTCAAAATATAGGACCAAAACATGTTAAAAATCGATATTTTAGGTGGTTAAAGTCGATATCTCAAATTCAGGCCCAAAACACCCAAAAATTCGATATTTTGGGGTCCCAGAAGCGATCTGTACTTGCCTACTCCGTTTAGAGTATTTTCAAAATACAGGCCCAAAACAAGCTGAAAATCGATATTTTAGGTGACGAAAGTCAATATGTGTATGCATATTCTGCACCCATTTATATCCTAAATTCAACCTCAAAAGACCCGAAAATTTGATATTTTTGGGTCCCAGAAACGATCTGTACATGCCTACTCAGTGCTAGAATGTTTTCAAAATATAGGCTCAAAACATGCTAAAAATCGATATTTTAAGTGTCCAAAGTCAATATGTGCATGTATTATCTGTACCCGTTTATATCTCAAATTCAGGCTCAAAACACCCGAAAATTCGATATTTTGGGGTCATAGAAGCGATCTGTACTTGCCTACTCCGTATTAGAGTATTTTCAAAATACAGGCCCAAAACAAGCTGAAAATCGATATTTTAGGTGACCAAAGTCAATATGTGTATGCATATTCTGCACCCATTTATATCCTAAATTCAACCTCAAAACACCCGAAAATTTGATATTTTTGGGTCCCAGAAACGATCTGTACATGCCTACTCAGTGCTAGAATGTTTTCAAAATATAGGCTCAAAACATGCTAAAAATCGATATTTTAAGTGTCCAAAGTCAATATGTGCATGTATTATCTGTACCCGTTTATATCTCAAATTCAGGCTCAAAACACCCGAAAATTCGATATTTTGGGGTCATAGAAGCGATCTGTACTTGCCTACTCCGTATTAGAGTATTTTCAAAATACAGGCCCAAAACTAGCTGAAAATCGATATTTTAGGTGACCAAAGTCAATATGTGTATGCATCTTCTGCACCCGTTTATATCAGAAATTCAACCTCAAAACACCCGAAAATTCGATATTATGGAGTCCCAGAAGTGATCTGTACATGCCTACTTAGTGCTAGAATATTTTCAAGATATAGGCCCAAAACATGGTAAAAATCGATATTTTAGGTGACCAAAGTCGATATCTCAAATTCAGACCCAACACACTCGAAAATTCGATATTTTGGGGTCCCAGAAGCAATCTGTACATGCCTACTCCGTGTTAGAGTATTTTCAAAATACAGGCCCAAAACATACTGAAAATCGATCTTTTAGGTGCCCAAAAGTCGATATGTGCATGCATCTTCTGTACCCGTTTATATCCCAAATTCAACCTCAAAACACCCGAAAATTCTATATTTTTGGGTCCCAAAAGCGATCTGTACATGCCTACTCAGTGCTAGAATTTGTTCAAAATATAGGCTCAAAACATGCTAAAAATCGATATTTTAAGTGTCGAAAGTCGTTATGTGCATGCATCATCTGTACCCGTTTATATCTCAATTTCAGGCTCAAAACACCCAAAAATTCGATATTTTGGGGTCCCAGGAGAGATCTGTACATGCCTACTTAGTGCTAGAATATTTTCAAAATATAGGCCCAAAACATGCTAAAAATCGATATTTTAGGTGCCCAAAGTCGATATCTCAAATTCAGGCCCAAAACACCCGAAAATTCGATATTTTGGGGTCCCAGAAGCGAACTGTACATGCATACTCCGTGTAAGAGTATTTTCAAATTACAGGCCCAAAACATACTGAAAATCTACCTTTTAGGTGCCCAAAAGTCAATATGTGCATGCATCTTCTGTACCCGTTTATATCTCAAATTCAGGCTCCAACCACCGAAAATTTGATATTTTGGGGTCCCAGAAGCGATCTGTACATGCCTACTCTTGGTTAGAGTATTTTCAAAATACAGGCCCAAAACATGCTGAAAATCGATATTTTAGGTGCCTAAAGTCAATATGTGCATGCATCTTCTGCACCCGTTTATATCCCAAATTCAACCTCAAAACACCCGAAAATTCGATATTTTTGGATCCCTGAAACGATCTGTACATGCCTAATCAGTGCTAGAATATTTTCAAAATATAGGTTTAGAACATTCTAAAAATCGATGTTTTTAAGTGTCCAAAGTCGATATGTGCATGCATCATCTGTACCCGTTTATATCTCAAATTCAGGCTCCAAACACTTAAAGAGTCGATATTTTGGGGTCCCAGAAGCGATCTGTACATGTCTACTCAGATGCAGGCCCAAAACATGCTGAAATTCGATATTTTAGGTGCCCAAAGTCAACATGTGTATGCATCTTCTGTACCCGTTTATATCCCAAATTCAACCTCAAAACACCAGAAAATTCGATATTTTTGGGTCACAGAAGCGATCTGTACATGCCTACTCAGTGCTAGAATTTTTTCAAAATATAGGCTCAAAACATGCTAAAAATCGATATTTTAGGTGTCCCAAGTCGATATGTGCATGCATCATCTGTACCCGTTTATATCTCAAATTCAGGCTCAAAACACCCGAAAATTCGATATTTTGGGGTCCCAGAAGTGATCTGTACATGCCTACTTAGTTCTAGAATATTTTCAAAATATAGGCCCAAAACATGCTAGAAATCGATATTTTAGGTGACCAAAAGTCGATATGTGCATGCATCTTCTGTACCTGTTTATATCTCAAATTCAGGCTCAAAACACCCGAAAATTCGATATTTTGGGGTCATAGAAGCGATCTGTACTTGCCTACTCAGTATTAGAGTATTTTCAAAATACAGGCCCAAAACAAACTGAAAATCGATATTTTAGGTGACCAAAGTCAATATGTGTATGCATCTTCTGCACCCGTTTATATCAGAAATTTAAACTCAAAACACCCGTAAATTCAATATTTTGGGGTCCCAGAAGTGATCTGTACATGCCTACTTAGTGCTAGAATTGTTTCAAAATATAGGCCAAAACATGCTAAAAATCGATATTTTAGGTGCCCAAAGTCAATATCTCAAATTGAGGCCCAAAACACCCGAAAATTCGATATTTTGGTGTCCCAGTAGAGAACTGTACATGCCTACTCCGTGTTAGAGTATTTTTAAAATACAGGCCCAAAACATACTGAAAATCGATCTTTTAGGTGCCCAAAAGTCAATATGTGCATGAATCTTCTGTACCCGTTTATATCATAAATTCAACCTCAAAACACCCGAAAATTCGATATTTTTGGGTCCCAGAAGCGATCTGTACATGCCTACTCAGTGCTAGAATTGTTTCAAAATATAGGGTCAAAACATGCTAAAAATCGATATATTAAGTGTCCAAAGTCGATATGTGCATGCATCATCTGTACCCGTTTATATCTCAAATTCAGGATCAAAACACCCGAAAATTCGATATTTTTGGGTCCCATAAGCGATCTGTACATGCCTACTCCGTGTTAGAGTATTTTCAAAATACAGGCCCAAAACATGCTGAAAATCGATATTTTAGGTGCCCAAAGTCAATATGTGCATGCATCTTCTGTACCCGTTTATGTCTCAAATTTAGGCTCAAAACACCCGAAAATTCGGTATTTTTGGGTCCTAGAAGCGATCTGTACATCCCTACTCCTAGTTAGAATGTTTTCAAAATACAGACCCAAAACATGCTCACAATCGATATTTTAGGTGCCCAAAAGTCGATATATGCATGCATCTTCTGTACCCCTTTATATCTCAAATTCAGGCTCCAAATACCCAAAAATTTGATATTTTGGGGTCCCAGAAGAGAACTGTACATGCCTACTCCGTGTTAGAGTATTTTTAAAATACAGGCCCAAAACATACTGAAAATCGATCTTTTAGGTGCCCAAAAGTCAATATGTGCATGAATCTTCTGTACCCGTTTATATCATAAATTCAACCTCAAAACACCCGAAAATTCGATATTTTTGTGTCCCAGAAGCGATCTGTACATGCCTACTCAGTGCTAGAATTGTTTCAAAATATAGGCTCAAAACATGCTAAAAATCGATATATTAAGTGTCCAAAGTCGATATGTGCATGCATCATCTGTACCCGTTTATATCTCAAATTCAGGCTCAAAACACCCGAAAATTCGATATTTTTGGGTCCCAGAAGCGATCTGTACATGCCTACTCCGTGTTAGAGTATTTTCAAAATACAGGCCCAAAACATGCTGAAAATCGATATTTTAGGTGCCCAAAGTCAATATGTGCATGCATCTTCTGTACCCGTTTATGTCTCAAATTTAGGCTCAAAACACCCGAAAATTCGGTATTTTTGGGTCCTAGAAGCGATCTGTACATCCCTACTCCTAGTTAGAATGTTTTCAAAATACAGACCCAAAACATGCTCACAATCGATATTTTAAGTGCCCAAAAGTCGATATATGCATGCATCTTCTGTACCCCTTTATATCTCAAATTCAGGCTCCAAATACCCAAAAATTTGATATTTTGGGGTCCCAGAAGTGATCTGTATATGCCTACTTAGTGCTAGAATATTTTCAAAATATAGGCCCAAAACATGCTAGAAATCGATATTTTAGGTGCCCAAAGTCGATATCTCAAATTCAGGCCCAAAACACCCAAAAATTCGATATTTTGGGGTCCCAGAAGCGATCTGTACATGCCTACTCCGTGTTAGAGTATTTTCAATATACAGGCCCACAACATACTGAAAATCGATCTTTTAGGTGCCCAAAAGTCAATATGTGCATGAATCTTCTGTACCCGTTTATATCCCAAATTCAACCTCAAACACCCGAAAATTCGATAATTTTGTGTCCCAGAAGCTATCTGTACATGCCTACTCAGTGCTAGAATTTTTTCAAAATACAGGCCCAAAACATGCTGAAAATCGATATTTTAGGTGCCTAAAGTCATTATGTGCATGTATCTTCTGTACCCGTTTATGTCTCAAATTCAGGCTCAAAACACCCGAAAATTCGGTATTTTTGGGTCCTAGAAGCGATCTGTACATGCCTACTCCGTGTTAGAGTATTTTCAAAATACAGGCCCAAAACATGCTGAAAATCGATATTTTAGGGGCCCAAAGTCAATATGTGCATACATTTTCTGTACCCGTTTATATCTCAAATTCAGGCTCCAAACACCCGAAAATTCGATATTTTGGGGTACCAGAAGCGATCTGTACATGCCTACTTTGATGCAGGCCCAAAACATGCTGAAAATCGATATTTTAGGTCCCAAAAGTCAACATGTGTATGCATCTTCTGCACTCGTTTATATCTCAAATTCAACCTCAAAACACCCGAAAATTCGATAATTTTGGGTCCCAGAAGCGATCTGTACATGTCTAGTCAGTGCTAGAATGTTTTCAAATACAGGCTCAAAACATGCTAAAAATCGATATTTTAAGTGTCCAAAGTCGATATGTGCATTCATCTTCTGTACCCGTTTATATCTCAAATTCAACCTCAAAACACCCGAAAATTCGATAATTTTGGGTCCCAGAAGCGATCTGTACATGCCTACTCCTATTTAGGGTATTTTCAAAATACAGGCCCAAAACATGCTGAAAATCGATATTTTAGGTGCCAAAAGTCAATATGTGAATGCATCTTCTGTACCCGTTTATATCTCAAATTCAGGCTCAAAACACCCGAAAATTCGGTATTTTTGGGTCCTAGAAGCGATCTGTACATCCCTACTCCTAGTTAGAATGTTTTCAAGATACAGACCGAAAACATGCTCAAAATCGATATTTTAGGTGCCCAAAAGTCGATATATGCATGCATCTTTTGTACCCGTTTATATCTCAAATTCATGCTCCAAACACCCGAAAATTTGATATTTTGGGGTCCCAGAAGTGATCTGTACATGCCTACTTAGTGCTAGAATATTTTCAAAATATAGGCCCAAAACATGCTAAAAATCGATATTTTAGGTGCCCAAAGTCAATATCTCAAATTCAGGCCCATAACACCCAAAAATTCGATATTTTGGGGTCCCAGAAGCGATCTGTACATGCCTACTCCGTGTTAGAGTATTTTCAAAATACAGGCCCAAAACATGCTGAAAATCGATATTTTAGGGGCCCAAAGTCAATATGTGCATACATTTTCTGTACCCGTTTATATCTCAAATTCAGGCTCAAAACACCCGAAAATACGATAATTTGGGGTCCTAGAAGCGATCTGTACATGCCTACTCAGTGCTAGAATATTTTCAAAATATAGGCCCAAAACTTGCTGAAAATCGATATTTTAGGTGCCCAAAGTCGATATCTCAAATTCAGGCCCAAAACACCCGAAAATTCGATATTTTGGGGTCCCAGAAGCGAACTGTACATGCCTACCCCGTGTTAGAGTATTTTCAAAATACAGGACCCAAAACATACTGAAAATCGATCTTTTAGGTGCCCAAAAGTCGATATGTGCATGCATCTTATGTACCCGTTTATATCTCAAATTCATGCTCCAAACACCCGAAAATTCGATATTTTTTTATTCCCAGAAGCGATCTGTACATGCCTACTCCGTGTTAGAGTATTTTCAAAATACAGGACCAAAACATGCTGAAAATCGATATTTTAGGTGCCCAAAGTCAATATGTGCATGCATCTTCTGTACCCGTTTATGTCTCAAATTCAGGCTCAAAACACCCGAAAATTCGGTATTTTTGGGTCCCAGAAGAGATCTGTACATGCCTACTCCGTGTTAGAGTATTTTTTAAAAATACAGGCCCAAAACATGCTGAAAATCGATATTTTTGGGGCCCAAAGTCAATATGTGCATACATTTTCTGTACCCGTTTATATCTCAAATTCAGGCTCAAAACACCCGAAAATTCGATATTTTAGGGTCCTTGAAGCAATCCGTACATGCCTACTCAGTGCTAGAATATTTTCAAAATATAGGCCCAAAACATGCTAAAAATCGATATTTTAGGTGCCCAAAGTCGATATCTCAAATTCAGGCCCAAAACACCCGAAAATTCGATATTTTTGGGTCCCAGAAGCGATCTGTACATGCCTACTCCTAATTAGAGTATTTTCAAAATACAGGCCTAAAACATGCTGAAAATCGATATTTTAGGTGCCCAAAGTCAATATGTGCATTTATCTTCTGTACCCGTTTATATCTCAAATTCAGGCTCAAAACACCCGAAAATTCGATATTTTGGGGTCATAGAAGCGATCTGTACTTGCCTACTCCGTATTAGAGTATTTTCAAAATACATTCCCAAAACAAGCTGAAAATCGATATTTTAGGTGAACAAAGTCAATATGTGTATGCATCTTCTGCACCCGTTTATATCAGAAATTCAACCTCAAAACACCCGAAAATTCGATATTTTTGGGTCCCAGAAGCGATCTGTACATGCCTACTCCTAATTAGAGTATTTTCAAAATTCAGGCCCAAAACATGCTGAAAATCGATATTTTAGGTGCCCAAAGTCAATATGTGCATGCATCTTCAGTACCCGTTTATATCTCAAATTCAGTCTCAAAACACCCGAAAATTCGGTATTTTTGGGTCCTAGAAGCGATCTGTATATCCCTACTCCTATTTAGAATGTTTTCAAGATACAGACCCAAAACATGCTGAAAATCGATATTTTAGGTGCCCAAAATCAATATGTGCATATATCTTCTGTACCCGTTTATATCTCAAATTCAGGCTCCAAACACCCGAAAATTCGATATCTTGGGGTATTAGAAGCGATCTGTACATGCCTACTCAGATGCAGGCCCAAAACATGCTGAAAATCGATGTTTTAGGTGCCCAAAGTCAACATGTTCTTCACTCGTTTATATCTCAAATTCAACCTCAAACCACCCGAAAATTCGATAATTTTGGGTCCCAGAAGTGATCTGTACATGTCTAGTCAGTGCTAGAATGTTTTCAAAATATAGGCTCAAAACATGCTAAAAATCGATATTTTAAGTGCCCAAAGTCGATATGTGCATGAATCTTCTGTACCCGTTTATATCTCAAATTCAGGCTCAAAACACCCGAAAATTCGGTATTTTTGGGTCCTAGAAGCGATCTGTATATCCCTACTCCTATTTAGAATGTTTTCAAGATACAGACCCAAAACATGCTGAAAATCGATATTTTAGGTGCCCAAAGTCAATATGTGCATGCATCTTCTGTACCCGTTTATATCTCAAATTCAGGCTCAACACACCCGAAAATTCGGTATTTTTGGGTCCTAGAAGCGATCTGTACGTCCCTACTCCGTGTTAGAGTAATTTCAATATACAGGCCCAAAACATACTGAAAGTCGATCTTTTAGGTGCCCAAAAGTCTATATGTGGATGCATCTTCAGTACCCGTTTATATCTCAAATTCAGGCTCAAAAACCCCGAATTTTCGATATTTTGGGGTCACAGAAGCGATCTGTACATGCCTACCCCGTGTTAGTGTATTTTCAATATACAGGCCCAAACCATACTGAAAATCGATCTTTTAGGTGCCCAAAAGTCGATATGTGGAGGCATCTTCTGTACCCGTTTATATCTCAAATTCAGGCTCAAAACACCCGAAAATTCAATATTTTGGGGTCCCAGAAGCCATCTGTACTTGCCTCCTCCGTGTTAGAGTATTTACAAGATATACAGGCCCAAAACAAGCTGAAAATCGATATTTTAGGTGACCAAAGTCAATAAGTGTATGCATCTTCTGCACCCGTTTATATCCCAAATTCAACCTCAAAACACCTGAAAATTCGATATTTTTGGGTCTCAGAAGCGATCTGTACATGCCTACTCAGTGCTAGAATGTTTTAAAAATATCGGCTCAAAACATGCTAACAATCGATTTTTTTTGTGTCCAAAGTCGATATGTGCATGCATCATCTGTACCCGTTTATATCTCAAATTCAGGCTCAAAATACCCGAAAATTCGATATTTTGGGGTCCCAGAAGTGATCTGTACATGCCTACTTAGTGCTAGAATATTTTCAAAATATAGGCCCAAAGCATGCTAAAAATCGATATTTTAGGTGCCCAAAGTCGATATCTCAAATTCAGGCCCAAAACACCCGAAAATTCGATATCTTGGGGTCCCAAAAGCGAACTGTACATACCTACTCCGTGTTAGAGTATTTTCAAAATACAGGCTCAAAACATACTGAAAATCGATCTTTTAGGTGCCTAAAAGTCGATATGTGCATGCATCTTCTGTACCCGTTTATATCTCAAATTTAGGCTCAAAACACCCGAAAATTCGATATTTTGGGGTCCCAGAAGTGATCTGTACATGCCTACTTAGTGCTAGAATATTTTCAAAATATAGGCCCAAAGCATGCTAAAAATCGATATTTTAGGTGCCCAAAGTCGATATCTCAAATTCAGGCCCAAAACACCCGAATTTTCGATATTTTGGGGTCCCAGAAGCGATCTGTACATGCCTACTCCGTGTTAGAGTATTTTCAATATACAGGCCCAAAACATACTGAAAATCGATCTGTTAGGTGCCCAAAAGTTGATATATGGATGCATCTTTTGTACCCGTTTATATCTCAAATTCAGGCTCAAAACACCCGAAAATTCGATATCTCGGGGTCCTAGAAGCGATCTGTACATGCCTACTCAGTGCTAGAATTTTTTCAAAATATAGGCTCAAAACATGCTAAAAATCGATATTATAAATGTCCAAAGTCGATATGTGAATGCATCATCTGTACCCGTTTATATCTCAAATTCAGGCTCAAAACACCCGAAAATTCGATATTTTGGGGTCCCAGAAGTGATCTGTACATGCCTACTTAGTGCTAGAATATTTTCAAAATATAGGCCCAAAACATGCTAAAAATCGATATTTTAGGAGCCCATAATCGATATCTCAAATTCTGGCCCAAAACACACGAAAATTCGATATTTCGGGGTCCTAGAAGCGATCTGTACATGCCTACTCAGATGCAGGCCCAAAACATGCTGAAAATCGATATTTTAGGTGCTTAAAGTCAACATGAGTATGCATCTTTTGCACTCGTTTATATCTCAAATTTAACCTCAAAACACACAAAAATTCGATAATTTTGGGTCCCAGAAGCGATCTGTACATGTCTAGTCAGTGCTAGAATGTTTTCAAAATATAGGCTCAAAACATGCTAAAAATCGATATTTTAAGTGTCCAAAGTCGATATGTGCATGCATCTTCTGTACCCGTTTATATCTCAAATTCAGGCTCAAAACACCCGAAAATTCGATATTTTTGGGTCCCAGAAGCGATCTGTACATGCCTACTCAGTGCTAGAATGTTTTAAAAATATCGGCTCAAAACATGCTAAAAATCGATATTTTTAGGTTCCAAAGTCGATATGTGCATGCATCATCTGTACCCGTTTATATCTCAAATTCAGGCTCAAAACACCCGAAAATTCGATATTTTGGGGTCCCAGAAGTGATCTGTACATGCCTACTTAGTGCTAGAATATTATCAAAATATAGGCCCAAAGCATGCTAAAAATCGATATTTTAGGTGCCCAAAGTCGATATCTCAAATTCAGGCCCAAAACACCTGAAAATTCGATATTTTGGGGTCCCAGAAGCGAACTGTACATGCCTACTCCGTGTTAGAGTATTTTCAAAATACAGGCTCAAAACATACTGAAAATCGATATTTTAGGTGCCCAAAGTCGATATGTGGATGCATCTTCTGTACCCGTTTATATCTCAAAATCAGGCTCAAAACACCCGAATTTTCGATATTTTGGGGTCCCAGAAGCGATCTGTACATGCATAGTCCGTGTTAGAGTATTTTCAATATACAGGCCCAAAACATACTGAAAATCGATATTTTAGGTGCCCAAAGTCGATATCTCAAATTCAGGCCCAAAACACCTGAAAATTTGATATTTTGGGGTCCCAGAAGGGAACTGTACATGCCTACTCCGTGTTAGAGTATTTTCAAAATACAGGCTCAAAACATACTGAAAATCGGTCTTATAGGTGCCCAAAAGTCGATATGTGCATGCATCTTCTGTACCCGTTTATATCTCAAATTCAGGCTCCAAACACCCGAAAATTCGATATTTTGGGGTCCCAGAAGCGATCTGTACATGTCTAGTCAGTGCTAGAATGTTTTCAAAATATAGGCTCAAAAAATGCTAAAATTCGATATTTTAAGTGTCCAAAGTCGATATGTGCATGCATCTTCTGTACCCGTTTATATATCAAATTCAGGCTCAAAACACCCGAAAATTCGATATTTTTGGGTCCCAGAAGCGATCCGTACATGCCTACTCCTAGTTAGAGTATTTTCAAAAAAAAGGCCCAAAACATGCTGAAAATCGATATTTTATGTGCCCAAAGTCGATATGTGGATGCATCTTCTGTACCCGTTTATATCTCAAATTCAGGCTCAAAACACCCGAATTTTCGATATTTTGGGGTCCCAGAAGTGATCTGTACAGGCCTACTTAGTGCTAGAATATTTTCAAAATATAGGCCCAAAGCATGCTAAAAATCGATATTTTCTGTGCCCAAAGTCGATATCTCAAATTCAGGCCCAAAACACCTGAAAATTCGATATTTTGGGGTCCCAGAAGCGAACTGTACATGCCTACTCCGTGTTAGAGTATTTTCAAAATACAGGCTCAAAACATACTGAAAATCGATATTTTCTGTGCCCAAAGTCGATATCTCAAATTCAGGCCCAAAACACCTGAAAATTCGATATTTTGGGGTCCCAGAAGCGAACTGTACATGCCTACTCCGTGTTAGAGTATTTTCAATATACAGGCCCAAAACATACTGAAAATCGATATTTTAGGTGCCCAAAGACGATATCTCAAATTCAGGCCCAAAACACCTGAAAATTTGATATTTTGGGGTCTTAGAAGGGAACTGTACATGCCTACTCCGTGTTAGAGTATTTTCAAAATACAGGCTCAAAACATACTGAAAATCGGTCTTATAGGTGCCCAAAAGTCGATATGTGCATGCATCTTCTGTACCCGTTTATATCTCAAATTCAGGCTCCAAACACCCGAAAATTCGATATTTTGGGGTCCCAGAAGCGATCTGTACATGTCTAGTCAGTGCTAGAATGTTTTCAAAATATAGGCTCAAAAAATGCTAAAATTCGATATTTTAAGTGTCCAAAGTCGATATGTGCATGCATCTTCTGTACCCGTTTATATATCAAATTCAGGCTCAAAACACCCGAAAATTCGATATTTTTGCGTCCCAGAAGCGACCCGTACATGCCTACTCCTAGTTAGAGTATTTTCAAAATACAGGCCCAAAACATGCTGAAAATCGATATTTTAGGTGCCCAAAGTCAATATGTGTATGCATATTCTGCACCCGTTTATATCCCAAATTCAACCTCAAAACACCCGAAAATTCAATATTTTTGGGTCCCAGAAGCGATCTGTACATGCCTACTAAGTGCTAGAATGTTTTAAAAATATCGGCTCAAAACATGCTAAAAATCGATATTTTTAGTGTCCAAAGTCGATATGTGCATGCATCATCTGTACCCGTTTAAATCTCAAATTCAGGCTCAAAACACCCGAAAATTCGATATTTTGGGGTCCCAGAAGTGATCTGTACATGCCTACTTAGTGCTAGAATATTTTCAAAATATATGCCCAAAACATGCTATAAATCGATATTTTAGGTGCCCAAAGTCGATGTCTCAAATTCAGGCCCAAAACACCCGAAAATTCGATATTTTGGGGTCCCAGAAGCGAACTGTACATGCCTACTCCGTGTTAGAGTATTTTCAAAATACAGGCCCAAAACATACTGAAAATCTATCTTTTAGGTGACCAAAAGTCGATGTGTGCATGCATCTTTTGAACCCGTTTATATCCCAAATTCAACCTCAAAACACCCGAAAATTCGATATTTTGGGGTCCCAGAAGCGATCTGTACATGCCTACTCAGTTCTAGAATTTTTTCAAAATATAGGCTCAAAACATGATAAAAATCGATATTTTAAGTGTCCAAAGTCGATATGTGCATGCATCTTCTGTACCCGTTTATATATCATATTTAGGCCCAAAACACCCGAAAATTCGATATTTTGGGGTCCTAGAAGCGATCTGTACATGCCTACTCCTAGTTAGAGTATTTTCAAAATATAGGCTCAAAACATGCTAAAAATCGATATTTTAAGTGTCCAAAGTCAATATGTGCATGCATCTTCTGTACCCGTTTATATCTCAAATTCAGGCTCAAAACACCCGAAAATTCGGTATTTTTGGGTCCTAGAAGCGATCTGTACATCCCTAGTCCTAGTTAGAATGTTTTCAAGATACAGACCCAAAACATGCTCAAAATCGATATTTTAGGTGCCCAAAAGTCGATGTGTGCATGCATCTTCTGCACTCGTATATATCTAAAATTCAACCTCAAAACACCCGAAAATTCGATAATTTTGGGGTCCTAGATGCGATCTATACATGCCTACTCCGTGTTAGAGTATTTTCAAAATACAGGTCCAAAACATACTGAATGTCGATCTTTTAGGTGCCCAAAAGTCGATATGTGCTTGCATCTTCTGTACACGTTTATATCCCAAATTCAACCTCAAAACACACGAAAATTCGAGACTTTTGGGTCCCAGAAGCGATCTGTACATGCCTACTCACTGCTATAATGTTTTAAAAATATAGGCTCAAAACATGCTAAAAATCGATATTTTTAGTGACCAAAGTCGATATGTGCATGCGTCATCTGTACCCGTTTATATCCCAAATTCAACCTCAAAACACCCGAAAATTCGATATTTTTGGGTCCCAGAAACGATCTGTACATTACTAATCAGTGGTAGAATATTTTCAAATTATAGGCCCAAAACATGCTAAAAATCGATATTTTAGGTGCCCAAAGTCGGTATCTCAAATTCAGGCCCACAACACCCGAAAATTCGATATTTTTGGGTCCTAGAAGCGAACTGTACATGCCTACTCCGTGTTAAAGTATTTTCAAAATACAGGCCCAAAACATACTGATAATCGATCTTTTAGTTGCTCAAAAGTCGATATGTGCATGCATCTTCTGTACCCGTTTATATCTCAAATTCAGTCTCCAAACACCCGAAAATTCGATATTTTGGGGTCCCAGAAGCCATCTGTCCATGCCTACTCATATGCAGGCCCAAAACATGCTGAAAATCGATATTTTATGTGTCCAAAGTCAACATTTGTATTCATCTTCTGCACTCGTTTATATTTCAAATTCAACCTCAAAACACCCGAAAATTAGATAATTTTGGGTCCCTGAAGCGATCTGTACATGTATAGTCAGTGCTAGAATGTTTTCAAAATATAGGCTCAAAAAATGCTCAAAATCGATATTTTAAGTGTCCAAAGTCTATATGTGCATGCATCTTCTGTACCCGTTTATATCTCAAATTCAGGCTCAACACAACCTAAAATTCGATATTTTTGGGTCCCAGACGCGATCTGTACATGCCTACTCCTAGTTAGAGTATTTTAAAATACAGGCCCAAAACATGCTGAAAATCGATATTTTAGGTGCAAAAAGTCAATATGTGCATACATCTTCTGTACCCGTTTATATCTCAAATTCAGGCTCAAAACACCCGAAAATTCGATATTTTGGGGTCCCAGAAGCGATCTGTACATGCCTACTCAGTGCTAGAATATTTTCAAAATATAGGCCCAAAACATTCTAAAAATCGATATTTTAGGTGCCCAAAGTCGATATCTCAAATTCAGGTCCAAAACACCCGAAAATTCGATATTTTGGGGTCCAAGAAGTGATCTGTACATGCCTACTCCGTGTTAGAGTATTTTCAAAATACAGGCCCAAAACATACTGAAAATCGATCTTTCAGGTGCCCAAAGTCGATATCTCAAATTCAGGCCCAAAACACCCGAAAATTCTATATTTTGGGGTCTCAGAAGCGATCTGTACATGCCTATTCCGTGTTAGAGTATTTTCAAAATAAAGGCCCAAAACATATTGAAAATCGATATTTTAGGAGCCCAAAGTCAACATGTGTATGCATCTTCTGCACTCGTTTATATATCATATTCAACCTCAAAACACCCGAAAATTCGATAATTTTTGGTCCCAGAAGCGATCTGTACATGTCTAGTCAGTGCTAGAATGTTTTCAAAATATAGGCTTAAAACATACTGAAAATCGATCTTTTAGGTGCCCAAAAGTCGATATGTGCATGCATCTTCTGTACCCGTTTATATCACAAATTCAACATCAAAACACCCGAAAATTCGATATTTTTGGGTCCCAGAAGCGATCTGAACATGCCTACTCAGTGCTAGAATTTTTTCAAAATATAGGCTCAAAACATGCTAAAAATCGATATTTTAAGTGTCCAAAGTCGATATGTGCATGCATCATCTGTACCCGTTTATATCTCAAATTCAGGCTCAAAACACCCGAAAATTCGATATTTTGGGGTCCCAGAAGTGATCTGTACATGCCTACTTAGTGCTAGAATATTTTAAAAATATAGGCCCAAAACATGCTAAAAATCGATATTCTAGGTGCCCAAAGTCGATATCTCAAATTCAGGCCCAAAACACCCAAAAATTCGATATTTTGGGGTCCCAGAAGCAAACTGTACATGCCTACTCCGTGTTAGAGTATTTTCTAAATACAGGCCCAAAACATACTGACAATCGATCTTTTAGGTGCCCAAAAGTCGATATGTGCATGCATCTTCTGTAACCGTTTATATCTCAAATTCAGGCTCAAAACACCCGAAAATTCGATATTTTGGGGTCCCAGAAGCGATCTGTACATGCCTACTCAGTGCTAGAATATTTTCAAAATATAGGCCCAAAACATGCTAAAAATCGATCTTTTAGGTGCACAAAAGTCGATATGTGGATGCATCTTCTGTATCCGTTTATATCTCAAATTCAGGCTTAAAACACCTGAAAATTCGATATTTTGGGGTCCCAGAAACGATCTGTAGTTGCCTACTCAGTGTTAGAGTATTTTCAAAATACAGGCCCAAAACAAGCTGAAAATCGATATTTTAGGTGACAAAAGTCAATATGTGTATGCATCTTCTGTACCCGTTTATATCTCAAATTCAGGCTCAAAACCCCGAAAATTCGGTATTTTTGGGTCCTAGAAGCGATCTGTACATGCCTACTCAGTGCTAGAATGATTTCAAAATATAGGCTCAAAACATGCTAAAAATCGATATTTTAAGTGTCCAAAGGAATATGTGCATGCATCATCTGTACCCGTTTATATCTCAAATTCAGGCTCAAAACACCCGAAAATTCGATATTTTTGGGTCCCAGAAGCGGTCTGTACATGCCTACTCCTAGTTAGAGTATTTTCAAAATACAGGCCAAAAACATGCTGAAAATCGATATTTTAGGTGCCCAAAGTCAATATGTGCATGCATCTTCTGTACCCGTTTATATCCCAAATTCAACCTCAAAACTCCCGAAAACTCTTTATTTTTGGGTCCCAGAAGCAATCTGTACATGCCTACTCAGTGCTAGAATTTTTTCAAAATATAGGCTGAAAACATGCTAAAAATCGATATTTTAAGTGTCCAAAGTCGATATGTGTATGCATCATCTGTACCCGTTTATATCTCAAATTCAGGCTCAAAACACCCGAAAATTTGATATTTTGGGGTCCCAGAAGTGATCTGTACATGCCTACTTAGTGCTAGAATATTTTCAAAATATAGGCGCAAAACATGCTAAAAATCGATATTTTAGGTGCCCAAAATCGATATCTCAAATTTCAGTCCCAAAACACCCGAAAATTCGATATTTTGGGATCCCAGAAGGGAACTGTACATGCCTTCTCCTTGTTAGAGTATTTTCAAAATACAGGCTTAAAACATATTGAAAATCGATCTTTTAGGTGCCCAAAAGTCGATATGTGCATGCATCTTCTGTACCCGTTTATATCTCAAATTCAGGCTCAAAACACCCGAAAATTCGGTATTTTTGGGTCCTAGAAGCTATCTGTACATCCCTACTCCTAGTTAGAATGTTTTCAAAATACAGGCCCAAAACATGCTGAAAATCGATATTTTAGGTGCCCAAAGTCAATATGTGCATGCATCTTCTGTACCCGTTTATATCTCAAATTCAGGCTCAAAACACTCGAAAATTCGGTATTTTTGGGTCCTAGAAGCGATCTGTACATCCCTACTCCTAGTAAGAATGTTTTCAAGATTAAGACCCAAAACATGCTCAAAATCGATATTTTAGGTTCCCAAAAGTCGATATGTGCATGCATCATCCGTACCCGTTTATATCTTAAATTCAGGCTCAAAACACCCGAAAATTCGATATTTTGGGGTCCCAGATGTGATCTGTACATGCCTACTCAGTGCTAGAATATTTTCAAAATATAGGCCGAAAACATGCTGAAAATCAACATTTTAGGTGCCCAAAGTCGATATCTCAAATTCAGGCCCAAAACACCCAAAAATTCGATATTTTGGGGTCCCAGAAGCGATCTGTATATGCCTACTTAGTGCTAGAATATTTTCAAGATATAGGCCCAAAACATGCTAAAAATCGATATATTTGGTGCCCAAAGTCGATATTTCAAATTCAGGCCCAAAACACCCGAAAATTCGTTTTTTTGGGGGCCCAGAAGCAAACTGTACATGCCTACTCCGTGTTAGAGTATTTTCAAAATACAGGCCCAAAACATACTGAAAATCGATCTGTTAGGTGCCCAAAAGTCGATATGTGCATGCATCTTCTGTACCCGTTTATATCACAAATTCAGGCTCAAAACACCCGAGAATTCGATATTTTTGGGTCCCAGAAGCGATCTGTACATGCCTAATCCTAGTTAGAGTATTTACAAAATACAGGCCCAAAACATGCTGAAAATCGATATTTTAGGTGCCCAAAGTCAATATATGCATGAATCTTCTGTACCCGTTTATGTCTCAAATTCAGGTTCAAAACACCCGAAAATTCGGTATTTTTTTGTCCTAGCAGCGATCTGTACATCCCTACTCCTAGTTAGAATGTTTTCAAGATACCGACCCAAAACATGCTCAAAATCGATATTTTAGGTGCCCAAAAGTCGATATGTGCATGCATCATCTGTACCCGTTTATATCTCAAATTCAGGCTCAAAACACCCGAAAATTCGATATTTTGGGGTCCCTGAAGTGATCTGTACGTGCTTACTTAGTGCTAATATATTTTTAAAATATGGGCCGAAAACATGCTAAAAATCGATATTTTAGGTGCCCAAAGTCGATATCTCAAATTCAAGCCCAAAACACCCGAATATTCGATATTTTGGGGTCCCAGAAGCGAACTGTACGTGCCTACTCCTTGTTAGAGTATTTTCAAAATACAGGCCCAAAACATACTAAAAATCGATCTTTTAGGTGCCCAAGAGTCGATATGTTCATGCATCTTCTGTACCCGTTTATATCTAAAATTCAGGCTCCAAACACCCGACAATTCGATATTTTGGGATCCCAGAAGCGATCTGTACATGCCTACTCAGATGCAGGCCCAAAACATGCTGAAAATCGATATTTTAGGTGCCCAAAGTCAACATGGGTATGCATCTCGTGCACTCGTTTATATCTCAAATTGAGGGTCAAAACACCCGAAAATTCGATAATTTTTGGTCCCAGAAGCGATCTGTACATGTCTAGTCAGTGCTAGAATGTTTTCAAAATATAGGCTCAAAACATGCTAAAAATCGATATTTTAAGTGTCCAAAGTCGATATGTGCATGCATCTTCTGTAGCCGTTTATATCTCAAATTCAGGCTTAAAACACCAGAAAATTCGGTATTTTTGGGTCCTAGAAGCGATCTGTACATAATTACTCCTAGTTAGAATGTTTTCAAGATACAGACCCAAAACATGCTCAAAATCGATATTTTAGGTGCCCAAAAGTCGATATGTGCACGCATCTTCTGTACCCGTTTATATCTCAAATTCAGGCTCAAAACACCCGAAAATTCGATATTTTGGGGTCCCAGAAGCGATCTGTACATGCCTACTAAGTGCTAGAATATATTCAAAATATAGGCTCAAAACATACTGAAAATCAATCTTTTAGGTGCCCAAAAGTCGATATGTGGATGCATCTTCTGTACCCGTTTATATCTCAAATTAAGGCTCAAAACACCCGAAAATTCGATATTTTGGGGTCCCAGATGCGATCTGTACATGCCTACTCAGAGCTAGAATATTTTCAAAATATAGGCCCAAAACATGCTAAAAATCGACATTTTAGGTGCCCAAAGTCGATATCTCAAATTCATGCCCAAAACACCCAAAAATTCGATATTTTGGGGTCCCAGAAGCAATCTGTACATGACTACTCCGAGTTAGAGTATTTTCAAAATACAGGCCCAAAACATGCTGAAAATCGATCTTTTAGGTGCCCAAAAGTCGATATGTGCATGCATCTTCTGTACCCGTTTATATCCCAAATTCAACCTCAAAACACCCGAAAATTCGATATTTTTGGGTATCATAAGCGATCTGTACATGCCTACTCAGTGCTAGAATTTTTAGAAGATAGAGGCTAAAAACATGCTAAAAATCGATATTTTAAGTGTCCAAAGTCGATATGTGCATGCATCATCTGTACCCGTTTATATCTCAAATTCAGGCTCCAAACACCCGAGAATTCGATATTTTGGGGTCCCAAAAGCGGTCTGTACATGCCTACTCGGATGCAGGCCCAAAACATGCTGAAAATCGATATTTTAGGTGCCCAAAGTCAACATGTGTATGCATCTTCTGCACTCGTTTATATCTCAAATTCAACCTCAAAACACCCGAAAATTCAATAATTTTGGGTCCCAGAAGTGATCTGTACATGCCTACTTATTGCTAAAATATTTTCAAAATATAAGCCAAAAACATGCTAAAATCGATATTTTTGGTGCCCAAAGTCGATATCTGAAATTCAGGCCCAAAACCCCCGAAAATTCGATATTTTAGGGTCCCAGAAACAAACTGTACATGCCTACTCCGTGTTAGAGTATTTTCAAAATACAGGCCCAAAACATACTGAAAATCGATCTTTTTGGTGTCCAAAAATCCGATATGTGCATGCATCTTCTGTACCCGTTTATATCTCAAATTCAGGCTCAAAACACCCGAGAATTCGATATTTTGAGGTCCCAGAAGCGATCTGTACATGCCTACTCCGTGTTAGAGTATTTTCAAAATACAGGCTCAAAACATGCTAAAAATCGATATTGTAAGTGTCCAAAGTCGATATGTGCATGCATCATCTGTACCCGTTTATATCTTAAATTCATTCTCCAAACACCCGAAAATTCGATATTTTGGGACCCCAGAAGCGATATGTACATGCCTACTCAGATGCAGGCCCAAAACATGCTAAAATTCGATATTTTAGGTGCCCAAAGTCAACATGTGTATGCATCTTCTGCACTTGTTTATATCTCAAATTCAACCTTAAAACACCCGAAAATTCGATAATTTTGGGCCCAGAAGCGATCTGTACATGCCTACTCCTAGTTAGAGTATTTTCAAAATATAGGCTCAAAACATGCTAAAAATCGATATTTTAAGTGTCCAAAGTCGATATGTGCATGCATCTTCTGTAGCCGTTTATATCTCAAATTCCTTCTCAAAACACACGAAAATTCGATATTTTTGGGTCCCAGAAGCGATCTGTACATGCCTACTCCTAGTTAGAGTATTTTCAAAATACAGGCCCAAAACATGCTGTAAATCGATATTTTAGGTGCCCAAAGTCAATATTTGCATGCATCTTCTGTACCCGTTTATATCTCAAATTCAGGCTTAAAACACCAGAAAATTCGGTATTTTTGTGTCCTAGAAGCGATCTGTACATCCTTACTCCTAGTTAGAATGTTTTCAAGATACAGACCCAAAACATGCTCAAAATCGATATTTTAGGTGCCCAAAAGTCGATATGTGCACGCATCTTCTGTACCCGTTTATATCTCAAATTCAGGCTCAAAACACCCGAAAATTCGATATTTTGGGGTCCCAGAAGCGATCTGTACATGCCTACTCAGTGCTAGAATATTTTCGAAATATAGGCCCAAAACATACTGAAAATCAATCTTTTAGGTGCTCAAAAGTCGATATGTGGATGCATCTTCTGCACCCGTTTATATCCCAAATTCAACCTCAAAACACCCGAAATCTCGATATTTTTTGGTCCCAGAAGCGATCTGTACATGCCTACTCAGTGCTAGAATTTTTTCAAAATAGAGGCTCAAAACATGCTAAAAATCGATATTTTAAGTGTACAAAGTCGATATGTGCATGCATCATCTGTACCCGTTTATATCTTAAATTCATTCTCCAAACACCCGAAAATTTGATATTTTGGGGTCCCAGAAGCGATCTGTACGTGCCTACTCAGATATATGCCCAAAACATGCTGAAAATCGATATTTAGGTGCCCAAAGTCAACATGTGTATGCATCTTCTGCACTCGTTTATATCTCAAATTCAACCTCAAAACACCCGAAAATTCGATAATTTTTGGTCACAGAAGCGATCTGTACATGCCTACTCCTAGTTAGAGTTTTTTCTAAATATAGGCTCAAAACATGCTAAAAATCGATATTTTAAGTGTCCAAAGTCGATATGTGCATGCATCTTCTGTAGCCGTTTATATCTCAAATTCTGTCTCAAAACACCCGAAAATTCGATATTTTTGGGTTCCAGAAGCGATCTGTACATGCCTACTCCTAGTTAGAGTATTTTCAAAATACAGGCCCAAAACATGCTGAAAATCGATATTTTAGGTGCCCAAAGTCAATATGTGCATGCATCTTCTGTATCCGTTTATATCTCAAATTCAGGCTCAAAACACCCGAAAATTCGGTATTTTTGGGTCCTAGAAGCGATCTGTACATCCCTACTCCTAGTTAGAATGTTTTCAAGATACAGACCCAAAACATGCTCCAAATCGATATTTTAGGTGCCCAAAAGTCGATATGTGTACGCATCTTCTGTACCCGTTTATATCTCAAATTCAGGCTCAAAACACCCGAAAATTCGATATTTTGGGGTCCCAGAAGCGAACTGTACATGCCTACTTAGTGTTAGAGTATTTTCAAAATACAGGCCCAAAACATACTGAAAATCGATCTTTTAGGTGCCCAAAAGTCGATATGTGCATGCATCTTCTGTATCCGTTTACATCCCAAATTCAACCTCAAAACACCCGAAAATTCGATATTTTTGGGTCCCAGAAGCGATCTGTACATGCCTACTCAGTGCTAGAATTTTTTAAAAATATAGGCTCAAAACATGCTAAAAATCTATATTTTAAGTGTCCAAAGTCGATATTTGTATGCATCATCTGAACCCGTTTATATCTTAAATTCATTCTCCAAACACCCGAAAATTTGATATTTTGGGGTCCCAGAAGCGATCTGTACGTGCCTACTCAGATACAATCCCAAAACATGCTGAAAATCGATATTTTAGGTGCCTAAAGTCAACATGTGTATGCATCTTCTGCACTCGTTTATATCTCAAATTCAACCTCAAAACACCCGAAAATTCGATAATTTTGGGTCCCAATATCGATCTGTACATGCCTACTCCTAGTTAGAGTATTTTCAAAATAAAGGCTCAAAACATGCTAAAAATCGATATTTTAAGTGTCCAAAGTCGATATGTGCATGCATCTTCTGAAGCCGTTTATATCTCAAATTCTGTCTCAAAACACCCGAAAATTCGATATTTTTGAGTCCCAGAAGCGATCTGTACATGCTTACTCCTAGTTAGAGTATTTACAAAATACAGGCCCAAAACATGCTGAAAATCGATATTTTAGGTGCCCAAAGTCAATATGTGCATGCATCTTCTGTACCCGTTTATATCTCAAATTCAGGCTCAAAACACCCGAAAAGTTGGTATTTTTGGGTCCTAGAAGCCATCTGTACATCCCTACTCCTAGTTAGAATGTTTTCAAGATACAGACCCAAAACATGCTCAAAATCGATATTTTAGGTGCCCAAAAGTCGATATGTGCACGCATCTTCTGTACCCGTTTATATCTCAATTTCAGGCTTAAAACACCCGAAAATTCGATATTTTGGGGTCCCAGAAGCGATCTGTACATGCCTACTCCGTGTTAGAGTATTTTCAATAAACAGGCCCAAAACATACTGAAAATCGATCTTTTAGGTGCCCAAAAGTCGATATGTGGATGCATCTTCTGTACCCGTTTATATCTCAAATTCAGGCTCAAAACACCCGAAAATTCGATATTTTGGGGTCCCAGAAGCGATCTGTACTTGCCTACTCCGTGTTAGAGTATTTTCAAATTACAGGCCCAAAACAAGCTGAAAATCGATATTTTAGGTGACCAAAGTCAATATGTGTATGCATCTTCTGCACCCGTTTATATCCCAAATTCAACCTCAAAACACCCGAAAATTCGATAATTTTGGGTCTCAGAAGCGATCTGTACATGCCTACTCCTAGTTAGAGTTTTTTCTAAATATAGGCTCAAAACATGCTAAAAATCGATATTTTAAGTGTCCAAAGTCGATATGTGCATGCATCTTCTGTAGCCGTTTATATCTCAAATTCTGTCTCAAAACACCCGAAAATTCGATATTTTGGGGTCCCAGAAGCAATCTGTACATGCTTACTCCTAGTTAGAGTATTTTCAAAATACAGGCCCAAAACATGCTGAAAATCGATATTTTAGGTGCCCAAAGTCAATATGTGCATGCATCTTCTGTACCCGTTTATATCTCAAATTCAGGCTCAAAACACCCGAAAATTCGGTTTATTTGGGTCCTAGAAGCGATCTGTACATCCCTACTCCTAGTTAGAGTATTTTCAAAATACAGGCCCAAAACATACTGAAAATCGATCTTTTAGGTGCCCAAAAGTCGATATGTGGATGCATCTTCTGTACCCGTTTATATCTCAAATTCAGGCTCAAAACACCCGAAAATTCGATATTTTGTGGTCCCAGAAACGATCTGTACTTGCATACTCCGTGTTAGAGTATTTTCAAAATACAGGCCCAAAACAAGCTAAAAAATCGATATTTTATGTGACCAAAGTCAATATGAGTATGCATCTTCTGCACCCGTTTATATCCCAAATTCAACCTCAAAACACCCGAAAATTCGATATTTTTGGGTCCCAGAAGCGATCTGTATTTTCAAAATACAGGCCCAAAACATGCTGAAAATCGATATTTTAGGTGCCCAAAGTCAATATGTGCATGCATCTTCTGTACCCATTTATATCTAAAATTCAGGCTCAAAACACCCGAAAATTCGGTGTTTTTGGGTCCTAGAAGCGATCTGTACATCCCTACTCCTAGTTAGAATGTTTTCAAGATACAGACTCAAAACAAGCTCCAAATCGATATTTTAGGTGCCCAAAAGTCGATATGTGCACGCATCTTCTGTACCCGTTTATATCTCAAATTCAGGCTCAAAACACCAGAAAATTCGATATTTTGGGGTCCTAGAAGCGAACTGTACATGCCTACTTAGTGTTAGAGTATTTTCAAAATACAGGCCCAAAACATACTGAAAATCGATCTTTTAGGTGCCCAAAAGTCGATATGTGCATGCATCTTCTGTACCCGTTTACATCCCAAATTCAACATCAAAACACCCGAAAATTCAATATTTTTGGGTCCCAGAAGCGATCTGTACATGCCTACTCAGTGCTAGAATTTTTTGAAAATATAGGCTCAAAACATGCTAAAAATCTATATTTTAAGTGTCCAAAGTCGATATTTGCATGCATCATCTGTACCCGTTTATATCTTAAATTCATTCTCCAAGCACCCGAAAATTTGATATTTTGGGGTCCCAGAAGCGATCTGTACGTGCCTACTCAGATACAAGCCCAAAACATGCTGAAAATCGATATTTTAGGTGCCCAAAGTCAACATGTGTATGCATCTTCTGCACTCGTTTATATCTCAAATTCAACCTCAAAACACCCGAAAATTCGATAATCTTTTGTCCCAGAAGCGATCTGTACATGCCTACTCCTAGTTAGAGTATTTTCAAAATATAGGCTCAAAACATGCTAAAAATCGATATTTTAAGTGTCCAAAGTCGATATGTGCATGCATCTTCTGTAGCCGTTTATATCTCAAATTCTGTCTCAAAACACCCGAAAATTCGATATTTTTGGGTCCCAGAAGCGATCTGTACATGCTTACTCCTAGTTATAGTATTTTCAAAATACAGGCCCAAAACATGCTGAATAATCGATATTTTAGGTGCCCAAAGTCAATATGTGCATGCATCTTCTGTACCCGTTTATATCTCAAATTCAGGCTCAAAACACCCGAAAATTCGGTTTATTTGGGTCCTAGAAGCGATCTGTACATCCCTACTCCTAGTTAGAATGTTTTCAAGATACAGGCCCAAAACATGCTCCAAATCGATATTTTAGGTGCCCAAAAGTCGATATTTGTACGAATCTTCTGTACCCGTTTATATCTCAAATTCAGGCTCAAAACACCAGAAAATTCGATATTTTGGGGTCCCAGAAGCGAACTGTACATGCCTACTTAGTGTTAGAGTATTTTCAAAATACAGGCCCAAAACATACCGAAAATCGATCTTTTAGGTGCCCAAAAGTCGATATGTGCATGCATCTTCTGTATCCGTTTACATCCCAAATTCAACCTCAAAACACCCGAAAATTCGATATTTTTGGGTCCCAGAAGCGATCTGTACATGCCTAGTCAGTGCTAGAATTTTTTCAAAATATAGGCTCATAACATGCTAAAAATCTATATTTTAAGTGTCCAAAGTCGATATTTGTATGCATCATCTGAACCCGTTTATATCCTTAATTCATTCTCCAAACACCCGAAAATTTAATATTTTGGGGTCCCAGAAGCGATCTGTACGTGCCAACTCAGATACAACCCCAAAACATGCTGAAAATCGATATTTTAGGTGCCTAAAGTCAACATGTGTATGCATCTTCTGCACTCGTTTATATCTCAAATTCAACCTCAAAACACCCGAAAATTCGATAATTTTGGGTCCCAATATCGATCTGTACATGCCTACTCCTAGTTAGAGTATTTTCAAAATATAGGCTCAAAACATGATAAAAATCGATATTTTAAGTGTCCAAAGTCGATATGTGCATGCATCTTCTGAAGCCGTTTATATCCCAAATTCAACCTCAAAACACCCGAAAATTCGATAATTTTGGGTCTCAGAAGCGATCTGTACATGCCTACTCCTAGTTAGAGTTTTTTCTAAATATAGGCCCAAAACATGCTAAAAATCGATATTTTAAGTGTCCAAAGTCGATATGTGCATGCATCTTCTGTAGCCGTTTATATCTCAAATTCTGTCTCAAAACACCCGAAAATTCGATATTTTTGGGTCCCAGAAGCGATATGTACAGTCTGTTACAGTTCCGACTGGGCCACCCAGTATCGAGAAATCGTAGATGTGGCAGCAGTGTGTGTGTGCTCGAAAATTATACGGATCGTCAACACTCTCCCTCTGTAGTGAACATGATTCTGCCTCAAAGTTCATTCCATAGATGGCGCTTTGTAGTTGTGGAAGGAATGTGGACTGCAGGGTTGAAGTTTCGGGAAACATCTATGCTCGTGCCAATGAGTCATGAGCTCTCAGGCAGAATGGTTGAGGAATGCTGACATGGAAATTTAACTACATTACACAATGAGTAGGTGAAGCTAAGGTAAAGTTGTTCGTAGCCTGAACAGTGAATATTTTTTCTAAATGGATTTCATGTTTAGCATGCAACATTGCCTTGTTTTCTTGTTTTTCTACCAACTCGAGCAGATCGAGCAGATAGGTTGTTTGCTTTGGCCATTATATTTTGGTAAGCATTATTTGATGTTCACCTCTGATTTTGTATTTTATTTGTAAGTCACGTTACAATGTATTACATGCATAGTAAAATTCCTTCATTACTAAATACTCCTTCTCACTCTCTCTCTTTCTCTCTCACGTTAAAGTGTACTGTAATCTCTCTCTCTCTCTCTCTCTCTCTCTCTCTCTCTCTCTCTCTCTCTCTCTCTCAAATGAACACTATCTTATCTTATCCAGTCTATTTAGATATGAAATCGTATGGAGATTTAGGACCAATTCCACAGTTGTTCGTTGTAGTTTGTTAGCGCCCAAACGAAAGAATCTAAACTGTGTAAATGACTTTTGACTGATTTATTGGATTAATCTGATGAGTAAAGTTTACAGATATTGTAATAATACTAGTGCTTGATAGTTTTGGTGAATAGGTATACTCAGCTTTTGGGAAATAACGAAGGCTTACAAGTGTGTTTGGGGAGGAATCTGACAAACAAAATGACTATGTGGGACCGGCCCTGACTCCTTGACATTCTACGTTAAGCAAATAAGTGTCGAAATATGTGATCTTTTTGCCAATGATAGATTCTTCTTCACCTCCTTCTAACTTCTTCACTTTTCTTATCCTGTTCTTTCTTCATTTTTCCCTCATCTCCACCTCTTCTCTCTTTCTCCTTTAGACCCCGTAGAGGGGTATTACCGGTAGTGATAGAGGGCAATACTTTAAGGGTTTTGGCGCCCCTTCGGCCCCAGCCAATCTCTTTCAGTTATTCAACTGTCTCTTTTCTTTCTATTTCCTTCCTGCTTGCTGTCCCACCTCTTCTATCACCTTCTTCTGGCGCTATATGATCTCGATGTTGCAGCGCCAAAAATCAATCAATCAACCAATCAATTTGCCAATGATAATCAACTGGCATTGATTGCTATATTAACTGGGTTATGTTTGTTTAGAAGCCACACCTGAATGGGGAAGAGGGATCACTCCTAGCGACCAAACGTGTGTTTAACCTCCTAATAGATTACCCCGATTTTTGCTAATTAACCTTTTGTAGTGAAAAATAGTGTGTGCATAACAGTAGGTGTTTTACCAAATTTGCACATCGTTCACATAATGATTGATTTATTCCAGAGCTAACGGTGTGTGGCTGTGGGGAAGAGAAGGGCGAAGTTTCGGAAAGTAGGTGGGCAAGGTGAAGTTCACTGGAAGGCACCGGTTGAGCAGACGGATACGTAGGGTCATTACTTTAACTAGGAATGTAGTTTGCCAGTCAGTATTTGATGAGCGTTTCAGAGTAACGACTCCTTATAATGATAAAATCCTAAAGATTTTTATTACTTTGTTTATTGTATCACCCGTTACCATAAATCCTACGAATTATGAAATTACTCCGAAACTATCCCTCTCGCATATTCTGTGTATCTTTTTCTCGAGTCATCAAGTAATGAATGGATAACGTTAGCTACACAAATTAAAGAAGAATGTGTCTACATTGACATTACCGATATCATGCTGTATGTGTAATAATCCTAAAGAAAATTAGCACCTAGTAAAAGTCAGACAGAACACGTGATTAAACCAAGATTTACTTGCATTATAAAGAAATATGAAATATTCGCGTCCGTGCCCGAGATCACATCTTAAAACACGCTGCACACTCAGAGGGTCCCCTATTCGGAGGCATATTTTTCAAGTCTGACCTGGTCAATGCAATCCGTTCAGTTAGGTTAGATTAAGTATGGTTGGGTTGAAATGCAGTCAAGTAGGTAAAATGAGCTGGGAAAGACAATGAGACTATTTAAAAAATTTCCTATGGTTACTTTTATTCCTAAATGTTAGGAGCAATTTTCCTTCATTTCGTCCCAGCACTTCTTGCTCTCCAGCCAAATTCGAGAAATATGCTAACCAGCTGTAAAATCGGCGGTTGAACCCTCGTTGGCCGGGGGAAAGATAAAACTCTGGTTATTCTCTACTTTCGTCATCTTTACAGGTTCATAATTTCAATAGACAGGAACACTCTATAAATGTAAATAGGCAAAGTAGGAGTTATACAATCCTTGACAACCCAACAACATTTATTTAAACAAAATATTTTTTTATTTACATTGACAATTAATATCCAGTCCAGCCACCTTCCTTCTCTATGACGGCACGCAGTCTATCGGGCACAGAGGCTACAATGCGTCGAATTTGTTAGGTTTGTTGCGGAACATCTCCCACTGAGCCTGGGTATGAGCCATTAGTGCCTCCAGTCTCCGCTCCACCATCTCTGGCTCCCAGCAGTTGATCATATTAGCCCACACGTTCTCTATGGGGTTCCAACAAAGTTCACCTTGCCCACCTAGGCTACTTTCTGAGACTTCGCCCTTCTCTTCTCCACAGCCACACACCGTTATCTCTGGAATAAATCCATCATTATGTGAACGGTGTGCAAATTTGGTAGATCACCTACTACTATGCACACATTAATGTATCTATTAGCAAAACTTGGGGTAATCTATTAGTAGGTTAAACACACGTTTGGTCGTTAGGAGTGATGCCTCTTCCCCGTTCACCTGTGGGTTCAAAACAAACATAACCCAGTTAACAATCAATGCGAGTTGATTATCACTGGCAAAACGATCGCTTATTTCGACACTACTAATTTGTATATCAACGTAGAATGTCAGGGAACCAGGACTGATTCCACAGTCATTTTGTCAGAGTCCTCCCCAAACACACTTGTAAGGCTTCGTTATTTCCCAAAAGCTGATTATTCCTATTCACCAAAACTATCAATTGAGCATTTGTATTATTACAATAGCTGTATACTTTACTCATCAGATGCTTCCAATAAATCAGACACAAGTCATTTACACAGTTTAGTTTCTTTCGTTTGGGTGCTAACAAATCACAACGAACAACTGTGGAATTGGTCCTCACTCTCTGTTCGATGTCATTAGAATAGAGATAGGATAAGATAAGATGGTGTTTATTTCAGAGAGAGAGAGAGAGAGAGAGAGAGAGAGAGAGAGAGAGAGAGAGAGAGAGAGAGAATTACAGTTGACTTTAAAATTTTTATTACGAGAGAGAGAAAGTATTTAGCAATGCAGGAATTTTACTATGCATGTAATACATTGTAACCTGACTTACAAATATAATACGAAATCAAAAGTGATCTCAAATTATGCTTACCAAAATATGATGGACAAAGAAAACAACCTATCTGCCCGATCCTAGTTGGTAGAAAAACAAGATAACAATCGTGGCAACGAGACGTGAACTCTGTCAGAACGGCTGAGCAATGTTGCATGCCAAACATGATAACCATTAAGAAGAAATATTCACTGTCCAGGCTACGAACAACTTTACCTTAGCTTCACCTACTCATTGTGTAATGTAGTTAAATTTCCATGTCAGCATTCCTCAACCATTCTGCCTGAGAGCTCATGACTCATTGGCACGAGCATAGATGTTTCCCGAAACTTCAACCCTGCAGTCCACATTCCTTCCACAACTACAAAGCGCCATCTATGGAATGAACTTTGAGGCAGAATCATGTTCACTACAGAGGGAGAGTGTTGACGATCCGTATAATTTTCGAGCACACACACACTGCTGCCACATCTACGATTTCTCGATACTGGGTGGCCCAGTCGGAACTGTAACAGACTGTACATGCCTACTCCTAGTTAGAGTATTTTCAAAATACAGGCCCAAAACATGCTGAAAATCGATATTTTAGGTGCCCAAAGTCAATATGTGCATGCATCTTCTGTACCCGTTTATATCTCAAATTCAGGCTCAAAACACCCGAAAATTCGGTATTTTTGGGTCCTAGAAGCGATCTGTACATCCCTACTCCTAGTTAGAATGTTTTCTAGATACAGACCCAAAACATGCTCCAAATCGATATTTTAGGTGCCCAAAAGTCGATATGTGCACGCATCTTCTGTACCCGTTTATATCTCAAATTCAGGCTCAAAACACCCGAAAATTCGATATTTTGGGGTCCTAGAAGCGAACTGTACATGCCTACTTAGTGTTAGAGTATTTTCAAAATACAGGCATAAAACATACTGAAAATCGATCTTTTAGGTGCCCAAAAGTCGATATGTGCATGCATCTTCTGTACCCGTTTACATCCCAAATTCAACATCAAAACACCCGAAAATTCAATATTTTTGGGTCCCAGAAGCGATCTGTACATGCCTACTCAGTGCTAGAATTTTTTCAAAATATAGGCTCAAAACATGCTAAAAATCTATATTTTAAGTGTCATAAGTCGATATTTGCATGCATCATCTGTACCCGTTTATATCTTAAATTCATTCTCCAAACACCCGAAAATTTGATATTTTGGGGTCCCAGAAGCGATCTGTACGTGCCTACTCAGATACAAGCCCAAAACATGCTGAAAATCGATATTTTAGGTGCCCAAAGTCGATATGTGCATGCAACTTCTGTATCCGTTTATATCTCAAATTCAGGCTCAAAACACCCGAAAATTCGATATTTTGGGGTCCCAGAAGCGATCTGTACATGCCTACTCAGATGCAGGCACAAAACATGTTGAAAATCGATATTTTAGGTGCCCAAAGTCAACATGTGTATGCATCTTATGCACTGGTTTATATCTCAAATTCAACCTCAAAACACCCGAAAATTCGATAATTTTGGGTCCCAGAAGCGATCTGTACATGTCTAGTCAGTGCTAGAATATTTTCAAAATATAGGCTCAAAACATGCTAAAAATCTATATTTTAAGTGTACAAAGTCAATATGTGCATGCATCTTCTGTACCCGTTTATATCTCAAATTCAGGTTCAAAACACCCGAAAATTCGATATTTTTGGGTCCTAGAAGCGATCTGTACATGCCTATTCCTAGTTAGAGTATTTTAAAAAAACAGGCCCAAAACATGCTGAAATCCGATATTTTAGGTGCCCAAAGTCGATATCTCAAATTCAGGCCCAAAACACCCAAAAATTCGATATTTTGGGGTCCCATAAGCGATCTGTACATGCCTACTCCGTGTTAGAGTATTTTCAATATACAGGCCCAAAACATACTAAAAATCGATCTTTTAGGTGCCCAAAAGTCGATATGTGGATTCATCTTCTGTACCCGTTTATATCTCAAATTCAGGCTCAAAACACCCGAAAATTCGATATTTTGGGGTCCCAGAAGCAATCTGTACTTGCTTACTCCGTGTTAGAGTATTTTCAACATACAGGCCCAAAACAAGCTGAAAATCGATATTTTAGGTGACCAAAGTCAATATGTGTATGCATCTTCTGCACCCGTTTATATCCCAAATTCAACCTCAAAACACCCAAAAATTCGATATTTTTGGGTCCCAGAAGCGATCTGTACATGCCTACTCAATGCTAGAATTTTTTCAAAATATAGGCTGAAAACATGCTAAAAATCGATATTTTAAGTGTCCAAAATCGATATGTGCATGCATCATCTGTACCCGTTTATATCTCAAATTGAGGCTCAAAACACCCGAAAATTCGATATTTTGGGGTCCCAGAAGTGATCTGTACATGCCTACTCCGTGTTAGAGTATTTTCAAAATATAGGCCTAAAACATGCTAAAAATCGATATTTTAGGTGCCCGAAGTCGATATCTCAAATTTAGGCCCAAAACACCCGAAAATTCGATATTTTTGGGTCCCAGAAGCGATCTGTACATGCCTACTCAGTGCTAGAATTGTTTCAAAATATAGGCTCAAAACATGCTAAAAATCGATATTTTAAGTGTCCAAAGTCGATATGTGCAGGCATCAACTGTACCCGTTTATATCTCAAATTCAGGCTCAAAACACCCGAAAATTCGAAATTTTGGGGTCCCAAAAGTGATCTGTACATGCCTACTTAGTGCTAGAATATTTTCAAAATATAGGCCCAAAACATGCTAAAAATCGATATTTTAGGTGCCCAAAGTCAATATCTCAAATTCAGGCCCAAAACACCCGAAAATTCGATATTTTGGGGTCCCAGAAGGGAACTGTACATGCCTACTCCGTGTTAGAGTATTTTCAAAATACAGTCCCAAAACATACTGGAAATCGATCTTTTAGGTGCCTAAAAGTCGATATGTGCATGCATCTTCTTTACCCGTTTATATATCAAATTCAGGCTCCAAACACCCAAAAATTCGATATTTTGGGGTCCCAGAAGCGATCTGTACATGCCTACTCAGGGGCAGGCCCAAAACATGCTGAAAATCGATATTTTAGGTGCCCAAAGTCAACATGTGTATGAATCTTATGTACCCGTTTATATCTCAAATTCAGGCTCAAAACACCCGTAAATTCGATAATTTAGGGTCCCAGACGCGATCTGTACATGCCTACTCCTAGTTAGAGTATTTTCAAAATACAGGCCCAAAACATGCTGAAAATCGATATTTTAGGTGCCCAAAGTCAATATGTGCATGCATCTTCTGTACCCGTTTATATCTCAAATTTGGGCTCAAAACACCCGAAAATTCGATGTTTTTGGGTACTAGAAGCGATCTGTACATCCCTACTCCTAGTTAGATTGTTTTCAAGATACAGACCCAAAACATGCTGAAAATCGATATTTTAGGTGCCCAAAAGTCGATATGTGCATGCATCTTCTGTACCCGTTTATATCTCAAATTCAGGCTCAAAACACCCGAAATTCGATATTTTTGGGTCCCAGAAGCGATCTGTACATGCCTACTCCTAGTTAGAGTATTTTTAAAATATAGGCCCAAAATAGGCTAAAAATCGATATTTTAGGTGCCCAAATTCGATATCTCAAATTTAGGCCCAAAACACCTAAAAATTCGATATTTTGGGGTCCCAGACGCGATCTGTACATGCCTACTCCGTGTTAGAGTATTTTCAATATACAGGCCCAAAACGTACTACAAATCGATCTTTTAGGTGACCAAAGTCAATATGTGTATGCATCTTCTGCACCCGTTTATATCCAAAATTCAACCTCAAAACACCTGGAAATTCGATAATTTTGGGTCCTAGAAGCGATCTGTACATGCCTACTCAGTGCTAGAATGTTTTCAAAATATAGGCTCAAAACACGCTAAAAATCGATATTTTAAGTGTCCAAAGTCTATATGTGCATGCATCATCTGTTACCGTTTATATCTCAAATTCAGGCTCAAAACACCCGAAAATTCGATATTTTGGGGTCCCAGAAGTGAATTGTACATGCCTACTTAGTGCAAGAATATTTTCAAAATATAGGCCCAAAACATGCTAAAAATCGATATTTTAGGTGCCCAAAGTCGATATCTCAAATTCAGGCCAAAAACACCCGAAAATTCGATATTTTGGGGTCCCAGAAGCGAACTGTACATGCCTACTCCGTGTTAGAGTATTTTCAAAATAAAGGCCCAAAACATACTGAAAATCGATCTCTTAGGTGCCCAATGTCAATATGTGTATGCATCTTCTGCACTCATTTATATCTCAAATTCAACCTCAAAACACCCGAAAATTCGATCATTTTGGGTCCCAGAGGCGATCTGTACATGTCTAGTCAGTGCTAGAATATTTTCAAAATATAGGCTCAAAAGATGCTGAAAATCGATATTTTACGTGTCCAAAGTCGATATGTGCATGCATCTTCTGTACCCGTTTATATCTCAAATTCAGTCTCAAAACACCCGAAAACTTGATATTTTGGGGTCCCAGAAGTGATCTGTGCATGCCAACTTAGTGCTATAATATTTTCAAAATATAGGCCCAAAACATGCTAAAAATCGATCTTTTAGTTGCCCAAAAGTCGATATGTGGATGCATCTTCTGTACCCGTTTATATCTCAAATTCAGGCTCAAAACACCCGAAAATTCGGTATTTTTGGGTCGTAGAAGCGATCTGTACATCCCTACTCCTAGTTAGAATGTTTTCAAGATACAGACCCAAAACATGCCCAAAATCGATATTTTAGTTGCCTAAAAGTCGATATGTGTATGCATCTTCTGTACCCGTTTATATCTCAAATTCAGTCTCAAAACATTCGAAAATTCGATATTTTGGGGTCCCAGAAGTGATCTGTACATGCCTACTTAGTGCTAGAATATTTTCAAAATATAGGCCCAAAACATTCTAAAATTCGATATTTTAGGTGCCCAAAGTCGATATCTCAAATTCAGGCCCAAAACACCCGAAAATTCGATATTTTGGGGTCCCAGAAGCGAACTGTACATGCCTACTCCGTGTTAGAATATTTTCAAAATACAGGCCCAAAACATACTGAAAATCGATCTTTTAGGTGCCCAAAAGTCGATATGTGCATGCATCTTCTGTACCCGTTTATATCCTAAATTCAACCTCAAAACACCCGGAAATTCGATATTTTTGGGTCCCAGAAGCAACCTGTACATGCCTACTCAGTGCTAGAATGTTTTCAAAATATAGGCTCAAAACATGCTAAAAATCGATATTTTAAGTGTCCAATGTCGATATGTGCATGCATCATATGTCCCCGTTTATATCTCAAATTCAGGCTCAAAACACCAGAAAATTCGATATTTTGGGGTCCCAGAAGTGAATTGTACATGCCTACTTAGTGCAAGAATATTTTCAAAATATAGGCCCAAAACATGCTAAAAATCGATATTCTAGGTGCCCAAAGTCGATATCTCAAATTCAGGCCCAAAACACCCAAAAATTCGATATTTTGGGGTCCCAGAAGCGATCTGTACATACCTACTCAGATGCAGGCCCAAAACATGCTGAAAATCGATATTTTAGGTGTCCAAAGTCGATATGTGCATGCATCTTCTGTACTCGTTTATATCTCAATTTCAGGCTCAAAACACCCGAAAATTCGATATTTTTGGGTCCTAGAAGCGATATGTACATCCCTACTACTAGTTAGAATGTTTTCAAAATATAGGCTCAAAAAATGCTAAAAATCGATATTTTAAGTGTCCAAAGTCGATATGTGCATGAATCATCTGTTACCGTTTATATCTCAAATTCAGGCTCAAAACACCCGAAAATTCGATATTTTGGGGTCCCAGAAGTGAATTGTACATGCCTACTTAGTGCAAGAATATTTTCAAAATATATTCCCAAAACATGCTAAAAATCGATATTTTAGGTGCCCAAAGTCGATATCTCAAATTCAGGCCAAAAACACCCGAAAATTCGATATTTTGGGGTCCAAGAAGCGAACTGTACATGCCTACTCCGTGTTAGAGTATTTTCAAAATAAAGGCCCAAAACATACTGAAAATCGATCTCTTAGGTGCCCAATGTCAATATGTGTATGCATCTTCTGCACACATTTATATCTCAAATTCAACCTCAAAACACCCGAAAATTCGAAAATTTTGGGTCCCAGAGGCGATCTGTACATGTCTAGTCAGTGCTAGAATATTTTCAAAATATAGGCTCAAAAGATGCTGAAAATCGATATTTTACGTGTCCAAAGTCGATATGTGCATGCATCTTCTGTACCCGTTTATATCTCAAATTCAGTCTCAAAACACCCGAAAATTTGATATTTTGGGGTCCCAGAAGTGATCTGTACATGCCAACTTAGTGCTAGAATATTTTCAAAATATAGGCCCAAAACATGCTAAAAATCGATCTTTTAGTTGCCCAAAAGTCGATATGTGGATGCATCTTCTGTACCCGTTTATATCTCAAATTCAGGCTCAAAACACCCGAAAATTCGGTATTTTTGGGTCGTAGAAGCGATCTGTACATCCCTACTCCTAGTTAGAATGTTTTCAAGATACAGACCCAAAACATGCTCAAAATCGATATTTTAGTTGCCCAAAAGTCGATATGTGTATGCACCTTCTGTACCCGTTTATATCTCAAATTCAGGCTCAAAACATTCGAAAATTCGATATTTTGGGGTCCCAGAAGTGATCTGTACATGCCTACTTAGTGCTAGAATATTTTCAAAATATAGGCCCAAAACATGCTAAAATTCGATATTTTAGGTGCCCAAAGTCGATATCTCAAATTCAGGCCCAAAACACCCGAAAATTCGATATTTTGGGGTCCCAGAAGCGAACTGTACATGCCTACTCCGTGTTAGAATATTTTCAAAATACAGGCCCAAAACATACTGAAAATCGATCTTTTAGGTGCCCAAAAGTCGATATGTGCATGCATCTTCTGTACCCGTTTATATCCTAAATTCAACCTCAAAACACCCGGAAATTCGATATTTTTGGGTCCCAGAAGCAATCTGTACATGCCTACTCAGTGCTAGAATGTTTTCAAAATATAGGCTCAAAACATGCTAAAAATCGATATTTTAAGTGTCTAATGTCGATATGTGCATGCATCATATGTTCCCGTTTATATCTCAAATTCAGGCTCAAAACACCCGAAAATTCGATATTTTGGGGTCCCAGAAGTGAATTGTACATGCCTACTTAGTGCAAGAATATTTTCAAAATATAGGCCCAAAACATGCTAAAAATCGATATTCTAGGTGCCCAAAGTCGATATCTCAAATTCAGGCCCAAAACACCCGAAAATTCGATATTTTGGGGTCCCAGAAGCGATCTGTACATGCCTACTCAGATGCAGGCCCAAAACATGCTGAAAATCGATATTTTAGGTGCCCAAAAGTCGATATGTGCATGCATATTCTGTACCCGTTTATATCTCAAATTCAGGCTCAAAACACCCGAAAATTTGGTATTTTTGGATCTTAGAAGCGATCTGTACATCCCTACTCCTAGTTAGGATGTTTTCAAGATACAGACCCAAAACATGATCAAAATCGATATTTTAGGTGCCCAAAAGTCGATATGTGCATGCATCTTCTGTACCCGTTAATATCCCAAATTCAACCTCAAAATACCCGAAAATTCGATAGTTTTGGGTCCCAGAAGCGATCTGTACATGCCTACTCATTGCTAGAATGTTTTCAAAATACAGGCTCAAAACATTCTAAAAATCGATATTTTAAATGTCCAAAGTCGATATGTGCATGCATCTGTACCCGTTTATATCTCAAATTCAGGCTCAAAACACCCGAAAATTCGATATTTTGGGGTCCCAGAAGTGATCTGTACATGCCTACTTAGTGCTAGAATATTTTCAAAATATAGGCCCAAAACATGCTAAAAATCGATATTCTAGGTGCCCAAAGTCGATATCTCAAATTCAGGCCCAAAACACCCGAAAATTCGATATTTTTGGGTCCCAGAAGCGAACTGTACATGCCTACTCCGTGTTAGAGTATTTTCAAAATACAGGACCAAAACATACTGAAAATCGATCTTTTAGGTGCCCAAAAGTCGATATGTGCATGCATCTTCTGTACCCGTTTATATCTCATTTTCAGGCTCCAAACACCCGAAAATTCGATATTTTGGGGTCCCAGAAGCGATCTGTACATGCCTACTCAGATGCAGGCCCAAAACATGCTGAAAATCGATATTTTAGGTTCCCAAAGTCAACATGTGTATGCATCTTATGCACTCGTTTATATCTTAAATTCAACCTCAAAACGCCCGAAAATTCGATAATTTTAGGTCCCAGAAGCGATCTGTACATGTCTAGTCAGTGCTAGAATGTTTTCAAAATGCAGGCCCAAAACATGCTGAAAATCGATATTTTAGGTGCCCAAAGTCGATATGTGCATGCATCATCTGTGCCCGTTTATATCTCAAATTCAGGCTCAAAACATCCGAAAATTCGATATTTTGGGGTCCCAGAAGCAAACTGTACTTGCCTACTCCGTGTTAGAGTATTTTCAAAATACAGGCCCAAAACAAGCTGAAAATCGACATTTTAGGTGACCAAAGTCAATATGTGTATACATCTTCTGCACCCGTTTATATCCCAAATTTAACCTCAAAACACCCGAAAATTCGATATTTTTGGGTCCCAGAAGCGATCTGTACATACCTACTCAGTGCTAGAATGTTATCAAAATATAGGCTCAAAACATGCTAAAAATCGATATTTTAAGTGTCCAAAGTCGATATGTGCATTCATCATCTGTACCCGTTTATATCTCAAATTCAGGCTCAAAACACCTGAAAATTCGATATTTTGGGGTCCCAGAAGTGATCTGTACAAGCCTACTTAGTGCAAGAATATTTTCAAAATATAGGCCCAAAACATGCTAAAAATCGAAATTTTAGGTGCCAAAAGTCGATATGTGCATACACCTTCTGTACCCGTTTATATCTCAAATTTAGGCTCAAAACACCCGAAAATTCGGTATTTTTTGGTTCTAGAAGCGATCTGTACATCCCTACTCCTAGTTAGAATGTTTTCAAGATGCAGACCCAAAACATGCTCAAAATCGATATTTTAGGTGCCCAAAAGTCGATATGTGCATGCATCTTCTGTACCCGTTTATATCCCAAATTCAACCTCAAAATACCCGAAAATTCGATAGTTTTGGGTCCCAGAAGCGATCTGTACATGCCTACCCATTGCTATAATGTTTTCAAAATATAGGCTCAAAACATTCTAAAAATCGATATTTTTAATGTCCAAAGTCGATATGTGCATGCATCTGTACCCGTTTATATCTCAAATTCTGGCTCCAAACACCCGAAAATTCGATATTTTTGGGTCCCAGAAGCGATCTGTACATGCCTACTCCTAGTTAGAGTATTTTCAAAATACAGGCCCAAAACATGCTGAAAATCGATATTTTATGTGACCCAAAGTCAATATGTGCATGCATCTTCTGTACCCGTTTATATCTCAAATTCAGGCTCAAAATACCCGAAAATTCGATATTTTGGGGTCCCTGAAGCGATCTGTACATGCCAACTCCGTGGTAGAGTATTTTCAAAATACCCGCCCAAAACAAGCTGAAAATCGATATTTTAGGTGACCAAAGTCAATATGTGTATGCATCTTCTGCACCCGTTTATATCCAAAATTCAACCTCAAAACACCTGGAAATTCGATAATTTTGGGTCCTAGAAGCGATCTGTACATGCCTACTCAGTGCTAGAATGTTTTCAAAATATAGGCTCAAAACATGCTAAAAATCGATATTTTAAGTGTCCAAAGTCGATATGTGCATTCATCATCTGTTACCGTTTATATCTCAAATTCAGACTCAAAACACCCGAAAATTCGATATTTTGGGGTCCCAGAAGTGAATTGTACATGCCTACTTAGTGCAAGAATATTTCCAAAATATAGGCCCAAAACATGCTAAAAATCGATATTTTAGGTGCCCAAAGTCGATATCTCAAATTCAGGCCAAAAAACACCCGAAAATTCGATATTTTGGGGTCCCAGAAGCGAACTGTACATGCCTACTCCGTGTTAGAGTATTTTCAAAATAAAGGCCCAAAACATACTAAAAATCGATATTTTACGTGTCCAAAGTCGATATGTGCATTCTTCTTCTTTACCCGTTTATATCTCAAATTCAGTCTCAAAACACCCGAAAATTCGATATTTTGGGGTCCCAGAAGTGATCTGTACATGCCAACTTAGTGCTAGAATATTTTCAAAATATAGGCCCAAAACATGCTAAAAATCGATCTTTTAGTTGCCCAAAAGTCGATATGTGGATGCATCTTCTGTACCCGTTTATATCTCAAATTCAGGCTCAAAACACCCGAAAATTCGGTATTTTTGGGTCGTAGAAGCGATCTGTACATCCCTACTCCTAGTTAGAATGTTTTCAAGATACAGACCCAAAACATGCTCAAAATCGATATTTTAGTTGCCCAAAAGTCGATATGTGCATGCATCTTCTGTACCCGTTTATATCTCAAATTCAGGCTCAAAACATTCGAAAATTCGATATTTTGGGGTCCCAGAAGTGATCTGTACATGCCTACTTAGTGCTAGAATATTTTCAAAATATAGGCCCAAAACATGCTAAAATTCGATATTTTAGGTGCCCAAAGTCGATATCTCAAATTCAGGCCCAAAACACCCGAAAATTCGATATTTTGGGGTCCCAGAAGCGAACTGTACATGCCTACTCCGTATTAGAATATTTTCAAAGTACAGGCCAAAAACATACTGAAAATCGATTTTTTAGGTGCCCAAAAGTCGATATGTGCATGCATCTTCTGTACCCGTTTATATTCTAAATTCAACCTCAAAACACCCGGAAATTCGATATTTTTGGGTCCCAGAAGCGATCTGTACATGCCTACTCAGTGCTAGAATGTTTTCAAAAAAATAGGCTCAAAACATGCTAAAAATCGATATTTTAAGTGTCCAATGTCGATATGTGCATGCATCATCTGTTCCCGTTTATATCTCAAATTCAGGCTCAAAACACCCGAAAATTCGATATTTTGGGGTCCCAGAAGTGAATTGTACATGCCTACTTAGTGCAAGAATATTTTCAAAATGTAGGCCCAAAACATGCTAAAAATCGATATTTTAGGTGCCCAAAGTCGATATCTCAAATTCAGGCCAAAAATTCCCGAAAATTCGATATTTTGGGGTCCCAGAAGCGATCTGTACATGCCTACTCAGATGCAGGCCCAAAACATGCTGAAAATCGATATTTTAGGTGTCCAAAGTCGATATGTGCATGCATCTTCTGTACTCGTTTATATCTCAATTTCAGGCTCAAAACACCCGAAAATTCGGTATTTTTGGGTCCTAGAAGCGATATGTACATCCCTACTCCTAGTTAGAATGTTTTCAAGATACATACCGAAAACATGCTCAAAATCGATATTTTAGATGCCCAAAAGTCGATATGTGCATGCATCTTCTGTACCCGTTTATATCTCAAATTCAGGCTCAAAACACCCGAAAATTCGATATTTTGGGGTCCCAGAAGTGATCTGTACATGCCTACTTAGTGCTAGAATATTTTCAAAATATAGGCCCAAAACATGCTAAAATTCGATATTTTAGGTGCCCAAAGTCGATATCTCAAATTCTGGCCCAAAACACCCGAAAATTCGATATTTTGGGGTCCCAGAAGGAAACTGTACATGCCTACTCCTAGTTAGAATATTTTCAAAATACAGGCCGAAAACATACTGAAAATTGATATTTTAGGTGCCCAAAAGTCGATAAGTACATGCATATTCTGTACCCGTTTATATCTCAAATTCAGGCTCAAAACACCCGAAAATTTGGTATTTTTGGGTCCTAGAAGTGATCTGTACATCCCTACTCCTAGTTAGAATGTTTTCAAGATACAGACCCAAAACATGCTCAAAATCGATATTTTAGGTGCCCAAAAGTCGATATGTGCATGCATCTTCTGTACCCGTTTATATCCCAAATTCAACCTCAAAATACCCGAAAATTCGATAGTTTTGTGTCCCAGAAGCGATCTGTACATGCCTACTCATTGCTATAATGTTTTCAAAATATAGGCTCAAAACATTCTAAAAATCGATATTTTAAATGTCCAAAGTCGATATGTGCATGCATCTGTACCCGTTTATATCTCAAATTCAGGCTCAAAACACCCGAAAATTCGATATTTTGGGGTCCCAGAAGTGATCTGTACATGCCTACTTAGTGCTACAATATTTTCAAAATATAGGCCCAAAACATGCTAAAAATCGATATTCTAGGAGCCCAAAGTCGATATCTCAAATTCAGGCCCAAAACACCCGAAAATTCGATATTTTTGGGTCCCAGAAGCGAACTGTACATGCCTACTCCGTGTTAGAGTATTTTCAAAATACAGGACCAAAACATACTGAAAATCGATCTTTTAGGTGCCCAAAAGTCGATATGTGCATGCATCTTCTGTACCCGTTTATATCTCATTTTAAGGCTCCAAACACCCGAAAATTCGATATTTTGGGGTCCCAGAAGCGATCTGTACATGCCTACTCAGATGCAGGCCCAAAACATGCTGAAAATCGATATTTTAGGTGCCCAAAGTCAACATGTGTATGCATCTTATGCACTCGTTTATATCTTAAATTCAACCTCAAAACGCCCGAAAATTCGATAATTTTAGGTCCCAGAAGCGATCTGTACATGTCTAGTCAGTGCTAGAATGTTTTCAAAATGCAGGCCCAAAACATGCTGAAAATTGATATTTTAGGTGCCCAAAGTCGATATGTGCATGCATCATCTGTGCCCGTTTATATCTCAAATTCAGGCTCAAAACATCCGAAAATTCGATATTTTGGGGTCCCAGAAGCAAACTGTACTTGCCTACTCCGTGTTAGAGTATTTTCAAAATACAGGCCGAAAACAAGCTGAAAATCGACATTTTAGGTGACCAAAGTCAATATGTGTATACATCTTCTGCACCCGTTTATATCCCAAATTTAACCTCAAAACTCCCGAAAATTCGATATTTTTGGGTCCCAGAAGCGATCTGTACATACCTACTCAGTGCTAGAATGTTATCAAAATATAGGCTCAAAACATGCTAAAAATCGATATTTTAAGTGTCCAAAGTCGATATGTGCATTCATCATCTGTACCCGTTTATATCTCAAATTCAGGCTCAAAACACCTGAAAATTCGATATTTTGGGGTCCCAGAAATGATCTGTACAAGCCTACTTAGTGCAAGAATATTTTCAGAAAATAGGCCAAAAACATGCTAAAAATCGATATTTTAGGTGCCAAAAGTCGATATGTGCATGCACCTTCTGTACCCGTTTATATCTCAAATTTAGGCTCAAAACACCCGAAAATTCGGTATTTTTGGGTTCTAGAAGCGATCTGTACATCCCTACTCCTAGTTAGAATGTTTTCAAGATGCAGACCCAAAACATGCTCAAAATCGATATTTTAGGTGCCCAAAAGTCGATATGTGCATGCATCTTCTGTACCCGTTTATATCCCAAATTCAACCTCAAAATACCCGAAAATTCGATAGTTTTGGGTCCCAGAAGCGATCTGTACATGCCTACCCATTGCTAGAATGTTTTCAAAATATAGGCTCAAAACATTCTAAAAATCGATATTTTAAATGTCCAAAGTCGATATGTGCATGCATCTGTACCCGTTTATATCTCAAATTCTGGCTCCAAACACCCGAAAATTCGATATTTTTGGGTCCCAGAAGCGATCTGTACATGCCTACTCCTAGTTAGAGTATTTTCAAAATACAGGCCCAAAACATGCTGAAAATCGATATTTTATGTGACCCAAAGTCAATATGTGCATGCATCTTCTGTACCCGTTTATATCTCAAATTCAGGCTCAAAATACCCGAAAATTCGATATTTTGGGGTCCCTGAAGCGATCTGTACTTGCCAACTCCGTGGTAGAGTATTTTCAAAATACAGGCCCAAAACAAGCTGAAAATCGATATTTTAGGTGACCAAAGTCAATATGTGTATGCATCTTCTGCACCCGTTTATATCCAAAATTCAACCTCAAAACACCTGGAAATTCGATAATTTTGGGTCCTAGAAGCGATCTGTACATGCCTACTCAGTGCTAGAATGTTTTCAAAATATAGGCTCAAAACATGCTAAAAATCGATATTTTAAGTGTCCAAAGTCGATATGTGCATTCATCATCTGTTACCGTTTATATCTCAAATTCAGGCTCAAAACACCCGAAAATTCGATATTTTGGGGTCCCAGAAGTGAATTGTACATGCCTACTTAGTGCAAGAATATTTAAAAAAATATAGGCCCAAAACATGCTAAAAATCGATATTTTAGGTGCCCAAAGTCGATATCTCAAATTCAGGCCAAAAAACACCCGAAAATTCGATATTTTGGGGTCCCAGAAGCGAACTGTACATGCCTACTCCGTGTTAGAGTATTTTCAAAATAAAGGCCCAAAACATACTAAAAATCGATATTTTACGTGTCCAAAGTCGATATGTGCATTCATCTTCTGTACCCGTTTATATCTCAAATTCAGTCTCAAAACACCCGAAAATTCGATATTTTGGGGTCCCAGAAGTGATCTGTACATGCCAACTTAGTGCTAGAATATTTTCAAAATATAGGCCCAAAACATGCTAAAAATCGATCTTTTAGTTGCCCAAAAGTCGATATGTGGATGCATCTTCTGTACCCGTTTATATCTCAAATTCAGGCTCAAAACACCCGAAAATTCGGTATTTTTGGGTCGTAGAAGCGATCTGTACATCCCTACTCCTAGTTAGAATGTTTTCAAGATACAGACCCAAAACATGCTCAAAATCGATATTTTAGTTGCCCAAAAGTCGATATGTGCATGCATCTTCTGTACCCGTTTATATCTCAAATTCAGGCTCAAAACATTCGAAAATTCGATATTTTGGGGTCCCAGAAGTGATCAGTACATGCCTACTTAGTGCTAGAATATTTTCAAAATATAGGCCCAAAACATGCTAAAATTCGATATTTTAGGTGCCCAAAGTCGATATCTCAAATTCAGGCCCAAAACACCCGAAAATTCGATATTTTGGGGTCCCAGAAGCGAACTGTACATGCCTACTCCGTGTTAGAATATTTTCAAAGTACAGGCCAAAAACATACTGAAAATCGATCTTTTAGGTGCCCAAAAGTCGATATGTGCATACATCTTCTGTACCCGTTTATATTCTAAATTCAACCTCAAAACACCCGGAAATTCGATATTTTTGGGTCCCAAAAGCGATCTGTACATGCCTACTCAGTGCTAGAATGTTTTCAAATAAATAGGCTCAAAACATGCTAAAAATCGATATTTTAAGTGTCCAATGTCGATATGTGCATGCATCATCTGTTCCCGTTTATATCTCAAATTCAGGCTCAAAACACCCGAAAATTCGATATTTTGGGGTCCCAGAAGTGAATTGTACATGCCTACTTAGTGCAAGAATATTTTCAAAATGTAGGCCCAAAACATGCTAAAAATCGATATTTTAGGTGCCCAAAGTCGATATCTCAAATTCAGGCCCAAAACACCCGAAAATTCGATATTTTGGGGTCCCAGAAGGAAACTGTACATGCCTACTCCTAGTTAGAATATTTTCAAAATACAGGCCGAAAACATACTGAAAATTGATATTTTAGGTGCCCAAAAGTCGATAAGTACATGCATATTCTGTACCCGTTTATATCTCATATTCAGGCTCAAAACACCCGAAAATTAGGTATTTTTGGGTCCTAGAAGCGATCTGTACATCCCTACTCCTAGTTAGAATGTTTTCAAGATACAGACCCAAAACATGCTCAAAATCGATATTTTAGGTGCCCAAAAGTCGATATGTGCATGCATCTTCTGTACCCGTTTATATCCCCAATTCAACCTCAAAATACCCGAAAATTCGATAGTTTTGGGTCCCAGAAGCGATCTGTACATGCCTACTCATTGCTAGAATGTTTTCAAAATATAGGCTCAAAACATTCTAAAAATCGATATTTTAAATGTCCAAAGTCGATATGTGCATGCATCTGTACCCGTTTATATCTCAAATTCAGGCTCAAAACACCCGAAAATTCGATATTTTGGGGTCCCAGAAGTGATCTGTACATGCCTACTTAGTGCTACAATATTTTCAAAATATAGGCCCAAAACATGCTAAAAATCGATATTCTAGGGACCCAAAGTCGATATCTCAAATTCAGGCCCAAAACACCCGAAAATTCGATATTTTTGGGTCCCAGAAGCGAACTGTACATGCCTACTCCGTGTTAGAGTATTTTCAAAATACAGGACCAAAACATACTGAAAATCGATCTTTTAGGTGCCCAAAAGTCGATATGTGCATGCATCTTCTGTACCCGTTTATATCTCATTTTCAGGCTCCAAACACCCGAAAATTCGATATTTTGGGGTCCCAGAAGCGATCTGTACATGCCTACTCAGATGCAGGCCCAAAACATGCTGAAAATCGATATTTTAGGTGCCCAAAGTCAACATGTGTATGCATCTTATGCACTCGTTTATATCTTAAATTCAACCTCAAAACGCCCGAAAATTCGATAATTTTAGGTCCCAGAAGCGATCTGTACATGTCTAGTCAGTGCTAGAATGTTTTCAAAATGCAGGCCCAAAACATGCTGAAAATCGATATTTTAGGTGCCCAAAGTCGATATGTGCATGCATCACCTGTGCCCGTTTATATCTCAAATTCAGGCTCAAAACATCCGAAAATTCGATATTTTTGGGTCCCAGAAGCAAACTGTACTTGCCTACTCCGTGTTAGAGTATTTTCAAAATACAGGCCCAAAACAAGCTGAAAATCGACATTTTAGGTGACCAAAGTCAATATGTGTATACATCTTCTGCACCCGTTTATATCCCAAATTTAACCTCAAAACACCCGAAAATTCGATATTTTTGGGTCCCAGAAGCGATCTGTACATACCTACTCAGTGCTAGAATGTTATCAAAATATAGGCTCAAAACATGCTAAAAATCGATATTTTAAGTGTCCAAAGTCGATATGTGCATTCATCATCTGTACCCGTTTATATCTCAAATTCAGGCTCAAAACACCTGAAAATTCGATATTTTGGGGTCCCAGAAGTGATCTGTACAAGCCTACTTAGTGCAAGAATATTTTCAAAATATAGGCCCAAAACATGCTAAAAATCGATATTTTAGGTGCCAAAAGTCGATATGTGCATGCACCTTCTGTACCCGTTTATATCTCAAATTTAGGCTCAAAACACCCGAAAATTCGGTATTTTTGGGTTCTAGAAGCGATCTGTACATCCCTACTACTAGTTAGAATGTTTTCAAGATGCAGACCCAAAACATGCTCAAAATCGATATTTTAGGTGCCCAAAAGTCGATATGTGCATGCATCTTCTGTACCCGTTTATATCCCAAATTCAACCTCAAAATACCCGAAAATTCGATAGTTTTGGGTCCCAGAAGCGATCTGTACATGCCTACCCATTGCTAGAATGTTTTCAAAATATAGGCTCAAAACATTCTAAAAATCGATATTTTAAATGTCCAAAGTCGATATGTGCATGCATCTGTACCCGTTTATATCTCAAATTCTGGCTCCAAACACCCGAAAATTCGATATTTTTGGGTCCCAGAAGCGATCTGTACATGCCTACTCCTAGTTAGAGTATTTTCAAAATACAGGCCCAAAACATGCTGAAAATCGATATTTTATGTGACCCAAAGTCAATATGTGCATGCATCTTCTGTACCCGTTTATATCTCAAATTCAGGCTCAAAATACCCGAAAATTCGATATTTTGGGGTCCCTGAAGCGATCTGTACTTGCCAACTCCGTGGTAGAGTATTTTCAAAATACAGGCCCAAAACAAGCTGAAAATCGATATTTTAGGTGACCAAAGTCAATATGTGTATGCATCTTCTGCACCCGTTTATATCCAAAATTCAACCTCAAAACACCTGGAAATTCGATAATTTTGGGTCCTAGAAGCGATCTGTACATGTCTACTCAGTGCTAGAATGTTTTCAAAATATAGGCTCAAAACATGCTAAAAATCGATATTTTAAGTGTCCAAAGTCGATATGTGCATGCATCATCTGTTAACGTTTATATCTCAAATTCAGGCTCAAAACACCCGAAAATTCGATATTTTGGGGTCCCAGAAGTGAATTGTACATGCCTACTTAGTGCAAGAATATTTCCAAAATATAGGCCCAAAACATGCTAAAAATCGATATTTTAGGTGCCCAAAGTCGATATCTCAAATTCAGGCCAAAAAACACCCGAAAATTCGATATTTTGGGGTCCCAGAAGCGAACTGTACATGCCTACTCCGTGCTAGAGTATTTTCAAAATAAAGGCCCAAAACATACTAAAAATCGATATTTTACGTGTCCAAAGTCGATATGTGCATTCATCTTCTGTACCCGTTTATATCTCAAATTCAGTCTCAAAACACCCGAAAATTCGATATTTTGGGGTCCCAGAAGTGATCTGTACATGCCAACTTAGTGCTAGAATATTTTCAAAATATAGGCCCAAAACATGCTAAAAATCGATCTTTTAGTTGCCCAAAAGTCGATATGTGGATGCATCTTCTGTACCCGTTTATATCTCAAATTCAGGCTCAAAACACCCGAAAATTCGGTATTTTTGGGTCGTAGAAGCGATCTGTACATGCCTACTCAGTGCTAGAATGTTTTCAAAAAAATAGGCTCAAAACATGCTAAAAATCGATATTTTAAGTGTCCAATGTCGATATGTGCATGCATCATCTGTTCCCGTTTATATCTCAAATTCAGGCTCAAAACACCCGAAAATTCGATATTTTGGGGTCCCAGAAGTGAATTGTACATGCCTACTTAGTGCAAGAATATTTTCAAAATGTAGGCCCTAAACATGCTAAAAATCGATATTTTAGGTGCCCAAAGTCGATATCTCAAATTCAGGCCAAAAACACCCGAAAATTTGATATTTTGGGGTCCCAGAAGCGATCTGTACATGCCTACTCAGATGCAGGCCCAAAACATGCTGAAAATCAATATTTTAGGTGTCCAAAGTCGATATGTGCATGCATCTTCTGTACTCGTTTATATCTCAATTTCAGGCTCAAAACACCCGAAAATTCGGTATTTTTGGGTCCTAGAAGCGATATGTACATCCCTACTCCTAGTTAGAATGTTTTCAAGATACAGACCGAAAACATGCTCAAAATCGATATTTTAGATGCCCAAAAGTCGATATGTGCATGCATCTTCTGTACCCGTTTATATCTCAAATTCAGGCTCAAAACACCCGAAAATTCGATATTTTGGGGTCCCAGAAGTGATCTGTACATGCCTACTTAGTGCTAGAATATTTTCAAAATATAGGCCCAAAACATGCTAAAATTCGATATTTTAGGTGCCCAAAGTCGATATCTCAAATTCAGGCCCAAAACACCCGAAAATTCGATATTTTGGGGTCCCAGAAGGAAACTGTACATGCCTACTCCTTGTTAGAATATTTTCAAAATACAGGCCGAAAACATACTGAAAATTGATATTTTAGGTGCACAAAAGTCGATAAGTACATGCATATTCTGTACCCGTTTATATCACAAATTCAGGCTCAAAACACCCGAAAATTTGGTATTTTTGGGTCCTAGAAGCGATCTGTACATCCCTACTCCTAGTTAGAATGTTTTCAAGATACAGACCCAAAACATGCTCAAAATCGATATTTTAGGTGCCCAAAAGTCGATATGTGCATGCATCTTCTGTACCCGTTTATATCCCAAATTCAACCTCAAAATACCCGAAAATTCGATAGTTTTGGGTCCCAGAAGCGATCTGTACATGCCTACTCATTGCTAGAATGTTTTCAAAATATAGGTTCAAAACATTCTAAAAATCGATATTTTAAATGTCCAAAGTCGATATGTGCATGCATCTGTACCCGTTTATATCTCAAATTCAGGCTCAAAACACCCGAAAATTCGATATTTTTGGGTCCCAGAAGTGATCTGTACATGCCTACTTAGTGCTACAATATTTTCAAAATATAGGCCCAAAACATGCTAAAAATCGATATTTTAGGTGCCCAAAGTCGATATCTCAAATTCAGGCCCAAAACACTCGAAAACTCGATATTTTGGGGTCCCAGAAGCGAACAGTACATGCCTACTCAGATGCAGGCCCAAAACATGCTCAAAATCGATATTTTAGGTGCCCAAAGTCAGCATGTGCATGCATCTTATGCACTCGTTTATATCTTAAATTCAACCTCAAAACGCCCGAAAATTCGATAATTTTGGGTCCCAGAAGCGATCTGTACATGTCTAGTCAGTGCTAGAATGTTTTCAAAATGCAGGCCCAAAACATGCTGAAAATCGATATTTTAGGTGCCCAAAGTCGATATGTGCATGCATCATCTGTGCCCGTTTATATCTCAAATTCAGGCTCAAAACATCCGAAAATTCGATATTTTGGGGTCCCAGAAGCAAACTGTACTTGCCTACTCCGTGTTAGAGTATTTTCAAAATACAGGCCCAAAACAAGCTGAAAATCGACATTTTAGGTGACCAAATTCAATATGTGTATGCATCTTCTGCACCCGTTTATATCCCAAATTTAACCTCAAAACACCCGAAAATTCGATATTTTTGGGTACCAGAAGCGATCTGTACATACCTACTCAGTGCTAGAATGTTTTCAAAATATAGGCTCAAAACATGCTAAAAATCGATATTTTAAGTGTCCAAAGTCGATATGTGCATTCATCATCTGTACCCGTTTATATCTCAAATTCAGGCTCAAAACACCTGAAAATTCGATATTTTTGGGTCCCAGAAGTGATCTGAACAAGCCTACTTAGTGCAAGAATATTTTCAAAATATAGGCCCAAAACATGCTAAAAATCGATATTTTAGGTGCCAAAAGTCGATATGTGCATGCACCTTCTGTACCCGTTTATATCTCAAATTTAGGCTCAAAACACCCGAAAAATCGATAATTTGGGGTCCCTGAACCGATCTGTACTTGCCAACTCCGTGGTAGAGTATTTTCAAAATACAGGCCCAAAACAAGCTGAAAATCGATATTTTAGGTGACCAAAGTCAATATGTGAATGCATCTTCTGCACCCGTTTATATCTCAAATTCAACCTCAAAACACCCGAAAATTCAATATTTTTGGGTCCCAGAAGCGATCTGTACATGCCTACTCAGTGCTAGAATGTTTTCAAAATATAGGCTTAAAACATGCTAAAAATCGATATTTTAAGTGTCCAAAGTCGATATGTGCATGCATCATCTGTACCCGTTTATATCTCAAATTCAAGCTCAAAACACCCAAAAATTCGATATTTTGGGGTCCCAGAAGTGACCTGTACATGCCTACTTAGTGCTAGAATATTTTCAAAATATAGGCTTAAAACATGCTAAAAATCGATATTTTAGGTGCCCAAAGTCGATATCTCAAATTTAGGCCCAAAACACTCGAAAACTCGATATTTTGGGGTCCCAGAAGCGATCTGTACATGCCTACTCAGATGCAGGCCCAAACCATGCTGAAAATCGATATTTTAGGTACCCAAAGTCAACATGTGTATGCATCTTCTGCACTCGTTTATATCTCAAATTCAACCTCAAAACACCCGAAAATTCGATAATTTTGGGTCCAAGAAGCGATCTGTACATGTCTAGTCAGTGCTAGAATGTTTTCAAAACATAGGCTCAAAACATGCTAAAAATCGATATTTTAAGTGTCCAAAGTCAATATGTGCATGCATCTTCTGTACCGGTTTATAGCTCAAATTCAGTATCAAAACATCCGAAAACTCGATATTTTTTGGGTACCAGAAGCGATCTGTACATGCCTACTCCTAGTTAGAGTATTTTCAAAATACAGGCCCAAAACATGCTGAAAATGGATATTTTAGGTGCCCAAAGTCAATATGTGCATGCATCTTCTGTACCCGTTTATATCTCAAATTCAAGCTCAACACACCCGAAAATTCGGTATTTTTGGGTTCTAGAAGCTATCTGTACATCCCTACTCCTAGTTAGAATGTTTTCAAGATACAGACCCAAAACATGCTCAAAATCGGTATTTTAGGTGCCCAAAAGTCGATATGTGCATGCATCTTCTGTACCCGTTTATATCTCAAATTCAGGTTAAAAATATCAAAAAATTCGATATTTTGGGGTCCTAGAAGCGATCTGTACTTGCCTACTCCGTGTTAGAGTATTTTCAGAATACAGGCCCAAAACAAGCTGAAAATCGATATTTTAGGTAACCAAAGTCAATATGTGTATGCATCTTCTGCACCCGTTTATATCTCAAATTCAGGCTCAAAACACCAAAAAATTCGATATTTTGGGGTCCCAGAAGCGATCTGTACTTGCCTACTCCGTGTTAGAGTATTTTCAGAATACAGGCCCAAAACAAGCTAAAAATCGATATTTTAGGTGACCAATGTCAATATGTGTATGCATCTTCTGCACCCGTTTATATCTCAAATTCAGTGTCAAAACACCCGAAAATTCGATATTTTGGGATCCCAGAAGCGAACTGTACATGCCTACTCCGTTTTAGAGTATTTTCAAAATATAGGCCCAAAACATACTGAAAATCAATCTCTTAGGTGTCCAAAAGTCGATATGTGCATTCATCTTCTGTACCCGTTTATATCTCAAATTCAGGCTCCAAACACCCGAAAATTCGATATTTTGGGTCCCAGAAGCGATCTGTAGATGCCTACGCAGATGCAGAACCAAAACATGCTGAAAATCGATATTTTTAGGTGCCCAAAGTCAACATGTGTATGCATCTTCTGCACTCGTTTATATCTCAAATTCAACCTCAAAATCCACGAAAATTCGATAATTTTGGGTCTAAGAAGCGATCTGTACATGTCTAGTCAGTGCTAGAATTTTTTCAAAATATAGGCTCAAAACATGCTAAAAATCGATATTTTAAGTGTCCAAAGTCGATATGTGCATGCATCTTCTGTACCCGTTTATATCTCAAATTCAGGCTCAAAACACCCGAAAATTCGATATTTTGGGGTCCCAGAAGCGATCTGTTCATTCCTACTCAGTGCTAGAATGTTTTCAAAATATAGGCTCGAAACATGCTAAAAATCGATATTTTAAGTGTCCAAAGTCGATATGTGCATGCATCATCTGTACACGTTTATATCTCAAATTCATGCTCAAAACACCCTAAAATTCGATATCTTGGGGTCCCAGAAGTGATCTGTACATGTCTACTTAGTGCTAGAATATTTTCAAAATATAGGCCCAAAACATGCTAAAAATCGATATTTTAGGTGCCCAAAGTCGATATCTCAAATTCAGGCCCAAAACACCCGAAAATTCGATATTTTGGGGTCCCAGAAGCGAACAGTACATGCCTACTCCGTGTTAGAGTATTTTCAAAATGCAGGCCCAAAACATACTGAAAATCGATCTTTTAGGTGCCAAAAAGTCGATATGTGCATGCATCTTCTGTACCCGTTTATATCACAAATTCAAGCTCAAAACACCCTAAAATTCGATATTTTTGGGTCCCAAAAGCGATCTGTACTTGCCTACTCCGTGTTAGAGTATTTTCAAAATACAGGCCCAAAACAAGCTGAAAATCGAAATTTTAGGTGACCAAAGTCAATATATGTATGCATCTTCTGCACTCGTTTATATCCCAAATTCAACCTCAAAACACCCGAAAATTCGATATTTTTGGGTCCCAAAAGTGATCTGTACATGCCTACTTAGTGCTAGAATATTTTCAAAATATAAGCAAAAAACATGCTAAAAAACGATATTTTAGGTGCCCAAAGTCAATATCTCAAATTCAGGCCCAAAACACCCGAAAATTCGATATTTTTGGGTCCCAGAAGGAAACTGTACATGCCTACTCCGTGTTAGAGTATTTTCAAAATACAGGCCCAAAATATACTGAAAATCGATTTTTTAGGTGCCCAAAAGTCGATATGTGCATGCATCTTCTGTACCCGTTTATATCTCAAATTCAGGCTCGAAACACCCGAAAATTCGATATTTTGGGGTCCTAGAAGCGATATGTTCTTGCCTACTCAGATGCAGGCCCAAAACATGCTGAAAATCGATATTTTAGGTGCCCAAAGTCAACTTGTGTATGCATCTTCTGCACTCGTTTATATCTCAAATTCAACCTCAAAACACCCGATAATTCGATAATTTTGGGTCCCAGAAGCGATCTGGACATGTCTAGTCAGTACTAGAATGTTTTCAAAATATAGGCTCAAAACATGCTAAAAATCGATATTTTAAGTGTCCAAAGTCGATATGTGCATGCATCTTCTGTACCCGTTTATATCTCAAATTCAGGCTCAAAACACCCGAAAATTCGATATCTTGGGGTCCGAGAAGTGATCTGTACATGCCTACTTAGTGCTAGAATATTTTCAAAATATAGGCCCAAAACATGCTAAAAATCGATATTTTAGGTGCCCAAAGTCGATATCTCAAAATCAGGCCCAAAACACCCGAAAATTCGATTTTTTGGGTTCCCAGAAGGGAACTGTACATGCCTACTCCGTGTTAGAGTATTTTCAAAATACAGGCCCAAAACATACTGGAAATCGATCTTTTAGGTGCCTAAAAGTCGATATGTGCATGCATCTTCTGTACCCGTTTATATATCAAATTCAAGCTCCAAACACCCGAAAATTCGATATTTTGGGGTCCCAGAAGCGATCTGTACATGCCTACTCAGTGCTAGAATGTTTTCAAAATATAGGCTCAAAACATGCTAAAAATCGATATTTTAAGTGTCCAAAGTCGATATGTGCATGCATCATCTGTACCCGTTTATATCTCAAATTCAGGCTCAAAACACCCGAAAATTCGATATTTTGGGGTCCCAGAAGTGATCTGTACTTAGTGCTAGAATATTTTCAAAATATAGGCCCAAAACATGCTAAAAATCGATATTTTAGGTGCCAAATGTCGATATCTCAAATTCAGGACCAAAACACCCAAAAATTCGATATACAGGCCCAAAACAAGCTGAAAATCGATATTTTAGGTGACCAAAGTCAATATATGTATGCATCTTCTGCACCCGTTTATATCCCAAATTCTACCTCAAAACACCCGAAAATTCGATATTTTGAGGTCCCAGAAGTGATCTGTACATGCCTACTTAGTGCTAGAATATTTTCAAAATATAGGACCAAAACATGCTAACAATCGATATTTTATGTGCCCAAAGTCGATATCTCAAATTCAGGCCCAAAACACCCAAAAATTTGATATTTTGGGATCCCAGAAGCGATCTATACATGCCTACTCCGTGTTAGAGTATTTTCAATATACAGGCCCAAAACAAGCTGAAAATCGATATTTTAGGTGACCAAAGTCAATATGTGTATGCATCTTCTGCACCCGTTTATATCCCAAATTCAACCTCAAAACACCCAAAAATTCGATGTTTTTGGGTCCCAGAAGCGATCTGTACATGCCTACTCAGTGCTAGAATTTTTTCAAAATATAGTTTCAAAACATGCTAAAAATCGATATTTTAAGTGTCCAAAATCGATATGTGCATGCATCATCTGTACTCGTTTATATCTCAAATTCAGGCTCAAAACACCCGAAAATTCGATATTTTGGGGTCCCAGAAGTGATCTGTACATGCCTACTCCGTGTTAGAGTATTTTCAAAATATAGGCATAAAACATGCTAAAAATCGATATTTTAGGTGCCCGAAGTCGATATCTCAAATTTAGGCCCAAAACACCCGAAAATTCGAAATTTTTGGGTCCCAGAAGCGATCTGTACATGCCTACTCAGTGCTAGAATTGTTTCAAAATATAGGCTCAAAACATGCTAAAAATCGATATTTTAAGTGTCCAAAGTCGATATGTGCATGCATCTTCTGTACCCGTTTATATCTCAAATTCAGTCTCAAAACACCCGAAAATTCGATATTTTGGGGTCCCAAAAGTGATCTGTACATGCCTACTTAGTGCTAGAATATTTTCAAAATATAGGCCCAAAACATGCTAAAAATCGATATTTTAGGTGCCCAAAGTCGATATCTCAAATTCACGCCCAAAACACCCGAAAATTCGATATTTTGGGGTCCCAGAAGGGAACTGTACATGCCTATTCCGTGTTAGAGTATTTTCAAAATACAGGCCCAAAACATACTGGAAATCGTTCTTTTAGGTGCCTAAAAGTCGATATGTGCATGCATCTGCTGTACCCGTTTATATATCAAATTCAGGCTCCAAACACCCGAAAATTTTATATTTTGGGGTCCCAGAAGCGATCTGTACATGCCTACTCAGGGGCAGGCCCAAAACATGCTGAAAATCGATATTTTAGGTCCCCAAAGTCAACATGTGTATGAATCTTATGTACCCGTTTATATCTCAAATTCAGGCTCAAAACACCCGAAAATTCGATAATTTAGGGTCCCAGACGCGATCTGTACATGCCTACTCCTAGTTAGAGTATTTTCAAAATACAGGCCCAAAACATGCAGAAAATCGATATTTTAGGTGCCCAAAGTCAATATGTGCATGCATCTTCTGTACCCGTTTATATCTTAAATTCGGGCTCAAAACACCCGAAAATTCGATATTTTTGGGTCCCAGTAGCGATCTGTACATGCCTACTCCTAGTTAGAGTATTTTTAAAATATTGGCCCAAAATAGGCTAAAAATCGATATTTTAGGTGCCCAAATTCGATATCTCAAATTCAGGCCCAAAACACCCAAAAATTCGATATTTTGGGGTCCCAGACGCGATCTGTACATGCCTACTCCGTGTTAGAGTATTTTCAATATACAGGCCCAAAACATACTACAAATCGATCTTTTAGGTGGCCAAAGTCATTATGTGTATGTATCTTCTGCACCCGTTTATATCCAAAATTCAACCTCAAAACACCTGGAAATTCGATAATTTTGGGTCCTAGAAGCGATCTGTACATGCCTACTCAGTGCTAGAATGTTTTCAAAATATAGGCTCAAAACATGCTAAAAATCGATATTTTAAGTGTCCAAAGTCGATATGTGCATGCATCATCTGTTACCGTTTATATCTCAAATTCAGGCTCAAAACACCCGAAAATTCGATATTTTGGGGTCCCAGAAGTGAATTGTACATGCCTACTTAGTGCAAGAATATTTTCAAAATATAGGCCCAAAACATGCTAAAAATCGATATTTTAGGTTCCCAAAGTCGATATCTCAAATTCAGGCCAAAAACACACGAAAATTCGATATTTTGGGGTCCCAGAAGCGAACTGTATATGCCTACTCCGTGTTAGAGTATTTTCAAAATAAAGGCCCAAAACATACTGAAAATCGATCTCTTAGGTGCCCAATGTCAATATGTGTATGCATCTTCTGCACTTATTTATATCTCAAATTCAACCTCAAAACACCCGAAAATTCGATAATTTTGGGTCCCAGAAGCGATCTGTACATGTCTAGTCAGTGCTAGAATATTTTCAAAATATAGGCTCTAAAGATGCTAAAAGTCGATATTTTACGTGTCCAAAGTCGATATGTGCATGCATCTTCTGTACCCGTTTATATCGCAAATTCAGTCTCAAAACACCCGAAAATTCGATATTTTTGGGTCCCAGAAGTGATCTGTACATGCCAACTTAGTGCTAGAATATTTTCAAAATATAGGCCCAAAACATGCTAAAAATCGATCTTTTAGGTGCCCAAAAGTCGATATGTGGATGCATCTTATGTACCCGTTTATATCTCAAATTCAGGCTCAAAACACCCGAAAATTCGGTATTTTTGGGTCGTAGAAGCGATCTGTACATCCCTACTCCTAGTTAGAATGTTTTCAAGATACAGACCCAAAACATGCTCAAAATCGATATTTTAGTTACCCAAAAGTCGATATGTGCATGCATCTTCTGTACCCGTTTATATCTCAAATTCAGGCTCAAAACATTCGAAAATTCGATATTTTGGGGTCCCAGAAGTGATCTGTACATGCCTACTTAGTGCTAGAATATTTTCAAAATATAGGCCCAAAACATGCTAAAATTCGATATTTTAGGTGCCCAAAGTCGATATCTCAAATTCAGGCCCAAAACACCCGAAAATTCGATATTTTGGGGTCCCAGAAGCGAACTGTACATGCCTACTCCGTGTTAGAATATTTTCAAAATACAGGCCCAAAACATACTGAAAATCGATCTTTTAGGTGCCCAAAAGTCGATATGTGCATGCATCTTCTGTACCCGTTTATATCCTAAATTCAACCTCAAAACACCCGGAAATTCGATATTTTTGGGTCCCAGAAGCGATCTGTACATGCCTACTCAGTGCTAGAATGTTTTCAAAATATAGGCTCAAAACATGCTAAAAATCGATATTTTAAGTGTCCAAAGTCGATATGTGCATGCATCATCTGTTCCCGTTTATATCTCAAATTCAGGCTCAAAACACCCGAAAATTCGATATTTTGGGGTCCCAGAAGTGAATTGTACATGCCTACTTAGTGCAAGAATATTTTCAAAATATAGGCCCAAAACATGCTAAAAATCGATATTTTAGGTGCCCAAAGTCGATATCTCAAATTCAGGCCAAAAAACACCCGAAAATTCGATATTTTGGGGTCCCAGAAGCGAACAGTACATGCCTACTCCGTGTTAGAGTATTTTCAAAATACAGGCCCAAAACATACTGAAAATCGATCTCTTAGGTGCCCAAAGTCAACATCTGTATGCATCTTCTGAACTCGTTTATATCTCAAATTCAAACTCAAAACACCCGAAAATTCGATAATTTTGGGTCCCAGAAGCGATCTGTACATGTCTAGTCAGTGCTAGAATTTTTTCAAAATATAGGCTCAAAACATGCTAAAAATCGATATTTTAAGAGTCAAAAGTCGATATGTGCATGCTTCATCTGTACCCGTTTATATCTCAAATTCAGGCTCAAAACACCCGAAAATTCGATATTTTGGGGTCCCAGAAGCGAACTGTACATGCCTACTCCGTGTTAGAGTATTTTCAAAATACAGGCCCAAAACATACTAAAATCGATATTTTAGGTGCCCAAAGTTGATATCTTAAATTCAGGCCCAAAACACCCAAAAATTCGATATTTTGGGGTCCCAGAAGCGATTTGTACATGCCTACTCAGATGCAGGCCCAAAACATGCTGAAAATCGATATTTTAGGTGTCCAAAGTCGATATGTGCATGCATCTTCTGTACTCGTTCATATCTCAATTTCAGGCTCAAAACACCCGAAAATTCGGTATTTTTGGGTCCTAGAAGCGATATGTACATCCCTACTCCTAGTTAGAATGTTTTCAAGATACAGACCCAAAACATGCTCAAAATCGATATTTTAGATACCCAAAAGTCGATATGTGCATGCATCTTCTGTACCCGTTTATATCTCAAATTCAGGCTCAAAACACCCGAAAATTCGATATTTTGGGGTCCCAGAAGTGATCTGTACATGCCTACTTAGTGCTAGAATATTTTCAAAATATAGGCCCAAAACATGCTAAAATTCGATATTTTAGGTGCCCAAAGTCGATATCTCAAATTCAGGCCCAAAACACCCGAAAATTCGATATTTTGGGGTCCCAGAAGCAAACTGTACATGCCTACTCCTTGTTAGAATATTTTCAAAATACAGGCCCAAAACATACTGAAAATCGATCTTTTAGGTGCCCAAAAGTCGATATGTGCATTCATCTTCTGTACCCGTTTATATCCCAATTTAAACCACTAAACACCCGAAAATTCGATATTTTTGGGTCCCAGAAGCGATCCGTACATGCCTAGTCAGTGCTAGAATTTTTTCAAAATATAGGCTCAAAACATGCTAAAAATCGATATTTTAAGTGTCCAAAGTCGATATGTGCATGCATCATCTGTACCCGTTTATATCTCAAATTCAGGCTCAAAACATTCGAAAATTCCATATTTTGGGGTCCCAGAAGTGATCTGTACATGCCTACTTAGTGCTAGAATATTTTCAAAATATAGGCCCAAAACATGCTAAAATTCGATATTTTAGGTGCCCAAAGTCGATATCTCAAATTCAGGCCCAAAACACCCGAAAATTCGATATTTTAGGGTCCCAGAAGCGAACTGTACATGCCTACTCCGTGTTAGAATATTTTCAAAATACAGGCCCAAAACATACTGAAAATCGATCTTTTAGGTACCCAAAAGTCGATATGTGCATGCATCTTCTGTACCCGTTTATAACTCATTTTCAGGCTCCAAACACCCGAAAATTCGATATTTTGGGGTCCCAGAAGCGATCTGTACATGCCTACTCAGATGCAAGCCCAAAACATGCTGAAAATCGATATTTTAGGTGCCCAAAGTCAACATGTGTATGCATCTTCTGCAGTCGTTTATATCTTAAATTCAACCTCAAAACGCCCGAAAATTCGATAATTTTGGGTCCCAGAAGCGATCTGTCAATGTCTAGTCAGTGCTAGAATGTTTTCAAAATGCAGGCCCAAAACATGCTGAAAATCGATATTTTAGGTGCCCAAAGTCGATATGTGCATGCACCTTCTGTACCCGTTTATATCTCAAATTTAAGCTCAAAACACCCGAAAATTTTGTATTTTTGGGTCCTAGAAGCGATCTGTACATCCCTACTCCTAGTTAGAATGTTTTCAAAATACAGACCCAAAACATGCTCAAAATCGATATTTTAGGTGCCCAAAAGTCGATATGTGCATGCATCTTCTGTACCCGTTTATATCCCAAATTCAACCTCAAAATACCCGAAAAGTCGATAGTTTTGGGTCCCACAAGCGATCTGTACATGCCTACTCATTGCTAGAATGTTTTCAAAATATAGGCTCAAAACATTCTAAAAATCGATATTTTAAATGTCCAAAGTCGATATGTGCATGCATCTGTACCCGTTTATATCTCAAATTCAGGCTCAAAACACCCGAAAATTCGATATTTTGGGGTCCCAGAAGTGATCTGTACATGCCTACTTAGTGCTAGAATATTTTCAAAATATAGTCCCAAAACATGCTAAAAATCGATATTCTAGGTGATCAAAGTCGATATCTCAAATTCAGGCCCAAAACACCCGAAAATTCGATATTTTTGGGTCCCAGAAGCGAACTGTACATGCCTACTCCGTGTCAGAGTATTTTCAAAATACAGGACCAAAACATACTGAAAATCGATCTTTTAGGTGCCCAAAAGTCGATATGTGCATGCATCTTCTGTACCCGTTTATATCTCATTTTCAGGCTCCAAACACCCGGAAATTCGATATTTTGGGGTCCCAGAAGCGATCTGTACATGCCTAATCAGATGCAGGCCCAAAACATGCTGAAAATCGTTATTTTAGGTGCCCAAAGTCAACATGTGTATGCATCTTCTGCACTCGTTTATATCTTAAATTTAACCTCAAAACGCCCGAAAATTCAATAATTTTGGGTCCCAGAAGCGATTTGTACATGTCTAGTAAGTGCTAGAATGTTTTCAAAATACAGGCCCAAAACATGCTGAAAATCGATATTTTAGGTGCCAAAAGTCGATATGTGCATGCATCATCTGTGCCCGTTTATATCACAAATTCAGGCTCAAAACACCTGAAAATTCGATATTTTGGGGTCCCAGAAGCGAACTGTACTTGCCTACTCCGTGTTAGAGTATTTTCAAAATACAGGCCCAAAACAAGCTGAAAATCGACATTTTAGGTGACCAAAGTCAATATGTGTATGAATCTTCTGCACCCGTTTATATCCCAAATTTAACCTCAAAACACCCGAAAATTCGGTATTTTTGGGTCCTAGAAGCGATCTATACATCCCTACTCCTAGTTAGAATGTTTTCAAGATACAGACCCAAAACATGCTCAAAATCGATATTTTAGGTGCCCAAAAGTCGATATGTGCATGCATCTTCTGTACCCGTTTATATCACAAATTCTGGCTCAAAACACCCAAAAATTCGATATTTTGGGGTCCCAGAAGTGATCTGTACATGCCTACTTAGTGCTAGAATATTTTCAAAATATAGGACCAAAACATGCTAACAATCGATATTTTAGGTGCCCAAAGTCAATATCTCAAATTCAGTCCCAAAACACCCGAAAATTCGATATTTTGGGGTCCCAGAAGCAAACTGTACATTCCTACTCCGTGTTAGAGTATTTTCAAAATACAGGCCCAAAACTTACTGAAAATCGATCTTTTATGTGCCCAAAAGTAGATATGTGCATGCATCTTCTGTACCTGTTTATATCTCAAATTCAGGCTCCAAACACCCGAAAATTCGATATTTTGGGGTCCCAGAAGCGATCTGTTCATGCCTACTCAGTGCTAGAATGTTTTCAAAATATAGGCTCAAAACATTTTAAAAATCGATATTTTAAGTGTCCAAACTCGATATGTGAATGCATCATCTGTACCCGTTTATATCTCAAATTCAGGCTCAAAACACCCGAAAATTCGATATTTTGGGGTCCCAGAAGCGAACAGTACATGCCTACTCCGTGTTAGAGTATTTTCAAAATGCAGTCCCAAAACATACTGAAAATCGATCTTTTAGGTGCCAAAAAGTCGATATGTGCATGCATCTTCTGTACCCGTTTATATCACAAATTAAGGCTCAAAACACCCGAAAATTCGATATATTTGGGTCCCAGAAGCGATCTGTACTTGCCAACTCCGTGGTAGAGTATTTTCAAAATACAGGCCCAAAACAAGCTGAAAATCGATATTTTAGGTGACCAAAGTCAATATGTGTATGCATCTTCTGCACCCGTTTATATCCCAAATTCAAGCTCAAAACACCCGAAAATTCAATATTTTTGGGTCCCAGAAGCGATCTGTACATGTCTACTCAGTGCTAGAATGTTTTCAAAATATAGGCTTAAAACATGCTAAAAATCGATATTTTTAGTGTCCAAAGTCGATATGTGCATGCATCATCTGTACCCGTTTATATCTCAAATTCAAGCTCAAAACACCCAAAAATTCGATATTTTGGGGTCCCAGAAGTGATCTGTACATGCCTACTTAGTACTAGAATATTTTCAAAATATAGGCTTAAAACATGCTAAAAATCGATATTTTAGGTGCCCAAAGTCGATATCTCAAATTTAGGCCCAAAACACTCGAAAACTCGATATTTTGGGGTCCCAGAAGCGATCTGTACATGCCTAATCAGATGCAGGCCCAAAACATGCTAAAAAACGATATTTTAGGTACCCAAAGTCAACATGTGTATGCATCTTCTGCATTCGTTTATATCTCAAATTCAACCTCAAAACACCCGAAAATTCGATAATTTTGGGTCCCAGAAGCGATCTGTACATGTCTAGTCAGTGCTAGAATGTTTTCAAAATATAGGCTCAAAACATGCTAAAAATCGATATTTTAAGTGTCCAAAGTCGATATGTGCATGCATCTTTTGTACCGGTTTATATCTCAAATTCAGGATCAAAACACCCGAAAACTCGATATTTTTGGGTCCCAGAAGCGATCTGTACATGCCTACTCCTAGTTAGAGTATTTTCAAAATACAGGCCCAAAACATGCTGAAAATCGATATTTTAGGTTCCCAAAGTCAATATGTGCATGCATCTTCTGTACCCGTTTATATCTCAAATTCAGGCTCAACACACCCGAAAACTCGGTATTTTTGGGTCCTAGAAGCGATCTGTACATCCCTACTCCTAGTTAGAATGTTTTCAAGATACAGACCCAAAACATGCTCAAAATCGATATTTTAGGTGCCCAAAAGTCGATATGTGCATGCATCTTCTGTACCCGTTTATATCTCAAATTCAGGCCCAAAACACCCGAAAATTCGATATTTTGGGGTCCCAGAAGCAAACTGTACATGCCTACTCCGTGTTAGAGTATTTTCAAAATACAGGCCCAAAACATACAGAAAATCGATTTTTTAGGTGCCCAAAAGTCGATATGTGCATGCATCTTCTGTACCCGTTTATATCTCAAATTCAGGCTCAAAACACCAGAAAATTCGATATTTTGGGGTCCCAGAAGCGATATGTTCATGCCTACTCAGATGCAGGCCCAAAACATGCTGAAAATCGATATTTTAGGTGCCCAAAGTCAACTTGTGTATGCATCTTCTGCACTTGTTTATATCTCAAATTCAACCTCAAAACACCCGAAAATTCGATAATTTTGGGTCCCAGAAACGATCTGGACATGTTTAGTCAGTACTAGAATGTTTTCAAAATATAGACTCAAAACATGCTAAAAATCGATATTTTAAGTGTCCAAAGTCGATATGTGAATGCATCTTCTGTACCCGTTTATATCTCAAATTCAGGCTCAAAACACCCGAAAATTCGATATCTTGGGGTCCCAGAAGTGATCTGTACATGCCTACTTAGTGCTAGAATATTTTCAAAATATAGACCCAAAACATGCTAAAAATCGATATTTTAGGTGCCCAAAGTCGATATCTCAAATTCAGGCCCAAAACAACCGAAAACTCGATATTTTTGGGTCCCAGAAGCGAACTGTACATGCCTACTCCGTGCTAGAGTATTTTCAAAATAAAGGCCCAAAACATACTGAAAATCGATCTTTTAGGTGCCCAAAAGTCGATATGTGCATGCATCTTCTGTACCCGTTTATATCTCAAATTCAGGCTCCAAACACCCGAAAATTCGATATTTTGGGGTCCCAGAAGCGATCTGTTCATGCCTACTCAGTGCTAGAATGTTTTCAAAATATAGGTTTAAAACATGCTAAAAATCGATATTTTAAGTGTCCAAAGTCGATATGTGAATGCATCATCTGTACCCGTTTATATCTCAAATTCAGGCTCAAAACACCCTAAAATTCGATATCTTGGGGTCCCAGAAGTGATCTGTACATGCCTACTTAGTGCTAGAATATTTTCAAAATATAGGCCCAAAACATGCTAAAAATCGATATTTTAGGTGCCCAAAGTCGATATCTCAAATTCAGGCCCAAAACACCCGAAAATTCGATATTTTGGGGTCCCAGAAGCGAACAGTACATGCCTACTCCGTGTTAGAGTATTTTCAAAATGCAGGCCCAAAACATACTGAAAATCGATCTTTTAGGTGCCAAAAAGTCGATATGTGCATGCATCTTCTGTACCCGTTTATATCACAAATTCAGGCTCAAAACACCCGAAAATTCGATATATTTGGGTCCCAGAAGCGATCTGTACTTGCCAACTCCGTGGTAGAGTATTTTCAAAATACAGGCCCAAAACAAGCTGAAAATCGATATATTAGGTGACCAAAGTCAATATATGTATGCATCTTCTGCACCCGTTTATATCCCAAATTCAAGCTCAAAACACCCGAAAATTCAATATTTTTGGGTCCCAGAAGCGATCTGTACATGTCTACTCAGTGCTAGAATGTTTTCAAAATATAGGCTTAAAACATGCTAAAAATCGATATTTTAAGTGTCCAAAGTCGATATGTGCATGCATCATCTGTACCCGTTTATATCTCAAATTCAAGCTCAAAACACCCAAAAATTCGATATTTTGGGGTCCCAGAAGTGATCTGTACATGCCTACTTAGTACTAGAATATTTTCAAAATATAGGCTTAAAACATGCTAAAAATCGATATTTTAGGTGCCCAAAGTCGATATCTCAAATTTAGGCCCAAAACACTCGAAAACTCGATATTTTGGGGTCCCAGAAGCGATCTGTACATGCCTAATCAGATGCAGGCCCAAAACATGCTAAAAAACGATATTTTAGGTACCCAAAGTCAACATGTGTATGCATCTTCTGCATTCGTTTATATCTCAAATTCAACCTCAAAACACCCGAAAATTCGATAATTTTGGGTCCCAGAAGCGATCTGTACATGTCTAGTCAGTGCTAGAATGTTTTCAAAATATAGGCTCAAAACATGCTAAAAATCGATATTTTAAGTGCCCAAAGTCGATATGTGCATGCATCTTCTGTACCGGTTTATATCTCAAATTCAGGATCAAAACACCCGAAAACTCGATATTTTTGGGTCCCAGAAGCGATCTGTACATGCCTACTCCTAGTTAGAGTATTTTCAAAATACAGGCCCAAAACATGCTGAAAATCGATATTTTAGGTTCCCAAAGTCAATATGTGCATGCATCTTCTGTACCCGTTTATATCTCAAATTCAGGCTCAACACACCCGAAAACTCGGTATTTTTGGGTCCTAGAAGCGATCTGTACATCCCTACTCCTAGTTAGAATGTTTTCAAGATACAGACCCAAAACATGCTCAAAATCGATATTTTAGGTGCCTAAAAGTCGATATGTGCATGCATCTTCTGTACCCGTTTATATCTCAAATTCAGGCCCAAAACACCCGAAAATTCGATATTTTGGGGTCCCAGAAGCAAACTGTACATGCCTACTCCGTGTTAGAGTATTTTCAAAATACAGGCCCAAAACATACAGAAAATCGATTTTTTAGGTGCCCAAAAGTCGATATGTGCATGCATCTTCTGTACCCGTTTATATCTCAAATTCAGGCTCAAAACACCAGAAAATTCGATATTTTGGGGTCCCAGAAGCGATATGTTCATGCCTACTCAGATGCAGGCCCAAAACATGCTGAAAATCGATATTTTAGGTGCCCAAAGTCAACTTGTGTATGCATCTTCTGCACTTGTTTATATCTCAAATTCAACCTCAAAAAACCCGAAAATTCGATAATTTTGGGTCCAAGAAACGATCTGGACATGTTTAGTCAGTACTAGAATGTTTTCAAAATATAGGCTCAAAACATGCTAAAAATCGATATTTTAAGTGTCCAAAGTCGATATGTCAATGCATCTTCTGTACCCGTTTATATCTCAAATTCAGGCTCAAAACACCCGAAAATTCGATATCTTGGGGTCCCAGAAGTGATCTGTACATGCCTACTTAGTGCTAGAATATTTTCAAAATATAGACCCAAAACATGCTAAAAATCGATATTTTAGGTGCCCAAAGTCGATATCTCAAATTCAGGCCCAAAACACCCGAAAATTCGATATTTTTGGGTCCCAGAAGCGAACTGTACATGCCTACTCCGTGCTAGAGTATTTTCAAAATACAGGCCCAAAACATACTGAAAATCGATCTTTTAGGTGCCCAAAAGTCGATATGTGCATGCATCTTCTGTACCCGTTTATATCTCAAATTCAGGCTCCAAACACCCGAAAATTTGATATTTTGGGGTCCCAGAAGCGATCTGGTTATGCCTACTCAGATGCAGGCCCAAAACATGCAGAAAATCGATATTTTAGGTGCTCAAAGTCAACTTGTGTATGAATATTCTGCACTCGTTTATATCTCAAATTCAACCACAAAACCCCCGAAAATTCGATAATTTTTTGTTCCAGAAGCGATCTGTACATGTCTAGTCAGTACTATAATGTTTTCAAAATATAGGCTCAAAACATGCTAAAAATCGATATTTTAAGTGTCCAAAGTTGATATGTGTATGCATCTTCTTTACCCGTTTATATCTCAAATTCAGGCTCAAAACACCTGAAAATTCGGTATTTTTGGGTCCTAGAAGCGATCTGTACATCCCTACTCCTATTTAGAATGTATTCAAGATTCAGACCCAAAACATGCTTAAAATCGTTATTTTAGGTGCCCAAAAGTCGATATGTGCATGCATCTTCTGTACCCGTTTATATCCAAAATTCAACCTCAAAACACCCGAAAATTCGATATTTTTTGGTCCCAGAAGCGATCGGTACATGCCTTCTCAGTGCTAGAATTTTTTCAAAATATAGGCTCAAAACATGCTAAAAATCGATATTTTAAGTGTCCAAAGTCGATATGTGCATGCATCATCTGTACCCGTTTATATCTCAAATTCAGACTCAAAACACCCGAAAATTCGATAATTTGGGGTCCCAGAAGTGATCTGTACATGCCTACTTAATGCTAGAATTTTTTCAAAATATAGGCCCAAAACATGCTAAAAATCGATATTTTTGGTGCCCAAAGTCGATATCTCAAATTCAGGCCCAAAACACCCAAAAATTCGATATTTTGGGGTCACAGAAGCGATCTATACATGCCTACTCCGTGTTAGAGTATTTTCAATATACAGGCCCAAAACATCCTGAAATCGATCTTTTTGGTGCCCAAAAGTCGATATGTGGATGCATCTTCTGCACCCGTTTATATCCCAAATTCAACCTCAAAACACCCGAAAATTCGATATTTTTGGGTATCAGAAGCTATCTGTACATGCCTACTCAGTGCTAGAATGTTTTCAAAATATAGGCACAAAACATGCTAAAAATCGATATTTTAAGTGTCCAAAGTCGATATGTGCATGCATCATCTGTACCCGTTTATATCTCAAATTTAGGCTCAAAACACCCGAAAATTCAAATATTTTGGGGTCCCAGAAGTGATCTGTACATGCCTACTTAGTGCTAGAATATTTTCAAAATATAGGCCCAAAACATGCTAAAAATCGATATTTTATGTGCCCAAAAGTCGATATCTCAAATTCAGGCCCAAAACACCCGAAAATTCGATATTTTGGGGTCCCAGAAGCGATCTGTACATGTCTAGTCAGTGCTAGAATGTTTTCAAAATATAGGCTCAAAACATGCTAAAAATCGATATTTTAAGTGACCAAAGTCGATATGTGCATGCATCTTCTGTACCGGTTTATATCTCAAATTCAGGATCAAAACACCCGAAAACTCGATATTTTTGGGTCCCAGAAGCAATCTGTACATGCCTACTCCTAGTTAGAGTATTTTCAAAATACAGGCCCAAAACATGCTGAAAATCGATATTTAAGGTTCCCAAAGTCAATATGTGCATGCATCTTCTGTTCCCGTTTATATCTCAAATTCAGGCTCAACACACCCGAAAACTCGGTATTTTTGGGTCCTAGAAGCTATCTGTACATCCCTACTCCTAGTTATAATGTTTTCAAGATACAGACCTAAAACATCCTCAAAATCGATATTTTAGGTGCCCAAAAGTCGATATGTGCATGCATCTTCTGTACCCGTTTATATCTCAAATTCAGGCTCCAAACACCCGAAAATTTGATATTTTGGGGTCTCAGAAGCGATCTGGTTATGCCTACTCAGATGCAGGCCCAAAACATGCAGAAAATCGATATTTTAGGTGCTCAAAGTCAACTTGTGTATGCATAATCTGCACTCGTTTATATCTCAAATTCAACCACAAAACCCCCGAAAATTCGATAATTTTTTGTTCCAGAAGCGATCTGTACATGTCTAGTCAGTACTATAATGTTTTCAAAATATAGGCTCAAAACATGCTAAAAATCGATATTTTAAGTGTCCAAAGTTGATATGTGTATGCATCTTCTGTACCCATTTATATCTCAAATTCAGGCTCAAAACACCTGAAAATTCGGTATTTTTGGGTCCTAGAAGCGATCTGTACATCCCTACTCCTATTTAGAATGTATTTAAGATTCAGACCCAAAACATGCTTAAAATCGTTATTTTAGGTGCCCAAAAGTCGATATGTGCATGCATCTTCTGTACCCGTTTATATCCAAAATTCAACCTCAAAACACCCGAAAATTCGATATTTTTTGGTCCCAGAAACGATCGGTACATGCCTACTCAGTGCTAGAATTTTTTCAAAATATAGGCTCAAAAAACGCGAAAAATCGATATTTTAAGTGTCCAAAGTCGATATGTGCATGCATCATCTGTACCCGTTTATATCTCAAATTCAGACTCAAAACACCCGAAAATTCGATAATTTGGGGTCCCAGAAGTGATCTGTACATGCCTACTTAATGCTAGAATTTTTTCAAAATATAGGCCCAAAACATGCTAAAAATCGATATTTTTGGTGCCCAAAGTCGATATCTCAAATTCAGGCCCAAAACACCCAAAAATTCGATATTTTGGGGTCCCAGAAGCAATCTATACATGCCTACTCCGTGTTAGAGTATTTTCAATATACAGGCCCAAAACATCCTGAAATCGATCTTTTTGGTGCCCAAAAGTCGATATGTGGATGCATCTTCTGCACCCGTTTATATCCCAAATTCAACCTCAAAACACCTGAAAATTCGATATTTTTGGGTATCAGAAGCGATCTGTACATGCCTACTCAGTGCTAGAATGTTTTCAAAATATAGGCTCAAAACATGCTAAAAATCGATATTTTAAGTGTCCAAAGTCGATATGTGCATGCATCATCTGTACCCGTTTATATCTCAAATTTAGTCTCAAAACACCCGAAAATTCGATATTTTGGGGTCCCAGAAGTGATCTGTACATGCCTACTTAGTTTTAGAATATTTTCAAAATATAGGCCCAAAACATGCTAAAAATCGATATTTTAGGTGCCCAAAGTCGATATCTCAAATTCAGGCCCAAAACACCCGAAAATTCGATATTTTGGGGTCCCAGAAGCGAACTGTACATGCCTACTCCGTGTTAGAGTATTTTCAAAATACAGGCCCAAAACATACTGAAAATCGATCTTTTAGGTGCCCAAAAGACGATATGTGCATGCATCTTCTGTACCCGTTTATATCCCAAATTCAACCTCAAAACACCCGAAAATTCGATATTTTTGGGTCCCAGAAGCGATCTGTACATGCCTACACAGTGCTAGAATGTTTTCAAAATATAGGCTTAAAACATGCTAAAAATCGATATTTTAAGTGTCCAAAGTCGATATGTGCATGCATCATCTGTACCCGTTTATATCTCAAATTCAGGGTCAAAACACCCGAAAATTCGATATTTTGGGGTCCCAAAAGTGATCGGTACATGCCCACTTAGTGCTAAAATATTTTCAAAATATAGGCACAAAAAATGCTGAAATCGATATTTTAGGTGCCTAAAGTCGATATCTCAAATTCAGGCCCAAAACACCCAAAAATTCGATATTTTGGGGTCCCAGAAGCGATCTGTACATGCCTACTCCATGTTAGAGTATTTTCAATATTCATGCCCAAAACATGCTAGAAATCGATATTTTAGGTGCCCAAAGTCGATATCTCAAATTCAGGCCCAAAACACCCAAAAATTCGATATATTGGTGTCCCAGAAGCGATCTGTACATTCCTACTCCGTGTTAGAGTATTTTCAATATACAGGCCCAAAACATACTGAAAATCGATCTTTTTGGTGCCCAAAAGTCGATATGTGGATTCATCTTCTGTACCCGTTTATATCTCAAATTCAGGCTTAAAACACCCGAAAATTCGATATTTTGGGGTCCCAGAAGCGATCTGTACTTGCCTTCTCCGTGTTAGAGTATTTTCAAAATACAGGCCCAAGACAAGCTGAAAATCGATATTTTATGTGACCAAAGTCAATATGTGTATGCATCTTCTGCACCCGTTTATATACCAAATTCAACCTCAAAACACCCGAAAATTCGATAATTTTGGGTCCCAGAAGCGATCTGTACATGCCTACTCCGTGTTAGAGTATTTTCATAATACAGGCCCAAAACATACTGAAAATCGATCTTTTAAGTGCCCCAAAGTCGATCCGTGCATGCATCTTCTGTACCTGTTTATATCTCAAATTCAGGCTCCAAACACCCGAAAACTCAATATTTTGGGGTCCCAGAAGCGATCTGTACATGTCTAGTCAGTGCTAGAATGTTTTCAAAATATAGGCTCAAAACATGCTAAAAAGAGATATTTTGAGTATCCAAAGTCGATATGTGCATGCATCTTCTGTACCCGTTTACATCTCAAATTCAGGCTCAAAACACCCGAAAATTCGATGTTTTTGGGTCCTAATAGCGATCTGTACATTCCTACTCCTAGTTAGAATGTTTTCAAGATGCAGACCCAAAACATGCTCAAAATCGATATTTTAGGTGCCCAAAAGTCGATATGTGCATGCATCTTCTGTACCCGTTTATATCTCAAATTCAGGCTCAAAACACCCGAAAATTCGATATTTTGGGGTCCCAGAAGCGATCTGTACATGCCTACTCCATGTTAGAGTATTTTCAATATTCAGGCCCAAAACATGCTAGAAATCGATATTTTAGGTGCCCAAAGTCGATATCTCAAATTCAGGCCCAAAACACCCAAAAATTCGATATTTTGGGGTCCCAGAAGCGATCTGTACATTCCTACCCCATGTTAGAGTATTTTCAATATACAGGCCCAAAACATACTGAAAATCGATCTTTTAGGTGCCCAAAAGTCGATATGTGGATGCATCTTCTGTACCCGTTTATATCTCAAATACAGGCTCAAAACACCCGAAAATTCGATATTTTCGGGTCCCAGAAGCGATCTGTACTTGCCTTCTCCGTGTTAGTGTATTTTCAAAATACAGGCCCAAAACAAGCTGAAAATCGATATTTTATGTGACCAAAGTCTATATGTGTATGCATTTTCTGCACCCGTTTATATACCAAATTCAACCTCAAAACACCCGAAAATTCGATAATTTTGGGTCCCAGAAGCGATCTGTACATGCCTACTCAGTGCTAGAATGTTTTCAAAATATAGGCTCAAAACATGCTAAAAATCGATATTTTAAGTGTCCAAATTCAATATGTGCATGCATCATCTGTACCCGTTTATATCTCAAATTCAGGCTCCAAACACCCGAATATTCGATATTTTGGGTCCCAGAGGCGATCCGTACATGCCTACTCAGATGCAGAACCAAAACATGCTGAAAATCGATATTTTAGGTGCACAAAGACAACATGTGTATGCATCATCTGTACTCGTTTATATCTCAAATTCAGGCTCAAAACACCCGAAAATTCGATATTTTTGGGTCCCAGAAGCGATCTGTACATGCCTACTCCTAGTTAGAGTATTTTCAAAATACAGGCCCAAAACATGCTGAAAATCGATATTTTAGGTGACCAACGTCAATATGTGCATGCATCTTCTGTACCCGTTTATATCCCAAATTCAGGCTCAAATCACCCGATAATTCGGTATTTTTGGGTCCTAGAAGCGATCTGTACATCCCTACTCCTAGTTAGAATGTTTTCAAGATACAGACCCATAACATGCTCAAAATCGATATTTTAGGTGCCCAAAGTCAATATCTCAAAGTCAGACCCAAAACACCCGAAAATTCGATATTTTGGGTTCCCAGAAGCGAACTGTACATGCCTACTCTGTGTTAGAGTATTTTCAAAATACAAGCCCAAAACATGCTGAAAATCGATATTTTAGGTGACCAAAGTCGATATGTGCATGCATTATCTGTACCCGTTTATATCTCAAATTTAGGTTAAAAACACCCGAAAATTCGATATTTTGGGGTCCCAGAAGTGATCTGTACATGCCTACTTAGTGCTAGAATATTTTCAAAATAAAGGCCCAAAACATGCTAAAAATCGATATTTTAGGTGGCCTAAGTCAATATCACAAAGTCAGGTCCAAAACACCCGAAAATTCGATATTTTGGGTTCCCAGAAGCGAACTGTACATGCCTACTCTGTGTTAGAGTATTTTCAAAATACAGGCCCAAAACATAATGAAAATCGATGTTTTAGGTGACCAAAGTCAATATGTGCATGCATCTTCTGTACCCGTTTATATCTCAAATTCAGGCTCAAAACACCCGAAAATTCGATATTTTGGGGTCCCAGAAGTAATCTGTACATGCCTACTTAGTGCTAGAATATTTTCAAAATATAGGCCAAAAACATGCTAAAAATCGATATTTTAGGTGCATACAGTCGATATCTCAAATTCAGGCCCAAAACACCCAAAAATTCGATATTTTGGGGTCCCAGAAGCGATCTATACATGCCTACTCCGTGTTAGAGTATTTTCAATATACAGGCCCAAAACATACTGAAAATCGATCTTTTAGGTTCCCAAAAGTCGATATGTGGATGCATCTACTGTACCCGTTTATATCTCAAATTCAGGCTCAAAACACAAGAAAATTCGATATTTTGGGGTCCCAGAAGCGATCTGTACTTGCCTTCTCCGTGTTAGAGTATTTTCAAAGTACAGGCCTAAAACAAGCTGAAAATCGATACTTTATGTGACCAAAGTCAATATGTGTATGCATCTTCTGCACCCGTTTATATACCAAATTCAACCTCAAAACACCCGAAAATTCGATAATTTTGGGTCCCAGAAGCGATCTGTACATGCCTACTTAGTGCTAGAATTTTTTCAAAATATAGGCTCAAAACATGCTAAAAATCGATATTTTAAGTGTCCAAATTCGATATGTGCATGCATCATCTGTACCCGTTTATATCACAAATTCAGGCTCCAAACACCCGAAAATTCGATATTTTGGGTCCCAGAGGCGATCCGTACATGCCTATTCAGATGCAGAACCAAAACATGCTGAAAATCGATATTTTAGGTGTCCAAAGTTAACATGTGTATGCATCATCTGTACTCGTTTATATCTTAAATTCAACCTCAAAACACCCGAAAATTCTATAATTTTGGGTCCCAGAAGCGATCTGTACATGTCTAGTCAGTGCTAGAATGTTTTCAAAATATAGGCTCAAAACATGCTAAAAATCGATATTTTAAGTGTCCAAAGTCGATATGTGCATTCATCTTCTATACCCGTTTATATCTCAAATTCAGGCTCAAAACACCCGAAAATTCGATATTTTTGGGTCCGAGAAGCGATCTGTACATGCCTACTCCTAGTTAGAGTATTTTCAAAATACAGGCCCAAAACATGCTGAAAATCGATGTTTTAGGTGACCAAAGTCAATATGTGCATGCATCTTCTGTACCCGTTTATATCTCAAATTCAGGCTCAAATCACCCGATAATTCGGTATTTTTGGGTCCTAGAAGCGATCTGTACATCCCTACTCCTAGTTAGAATGTTTTCAAGATACAGACCCAAAACATGCTCAAAATCGATATTTTAGGTGCCGAAAGTCGATATCTCAAATTCAGGCCCAAAACACCCGAAAATTCGATATTTTGGGGTCCCAGAAGCGAACTGTACATGCCTACTCCGTGTTAGAGTATTTTCAATATACAGGCCCAAAACATACTGAAAATCAATCTTTTAGGTGCCCAAAAGTCGATATGTAAATGCATCTTCTGTACCCGTTTATATCCCAAATTCAACCTCAAAACACCCGAAAATTCGATATTTTTGGGTCCCAGAAGCGATCTGTACATGCCTACTCAGTGCTAGAATTTTTTTCAAAATATAGGCTCAAAACATGCTAAAAATCGATATTTTAAGTGTTCAAAGTCGATATGTGCATGCATCATCTGTACCCGTTTATATCTCAAATTCAGGCTCAAAACACCCGAAAATTCGATATTTTGGGGTCCCAGAAGCGATCTGTACATGCCTACTCAGTGCTAGAATATTTTCAAAATATAGGCCCAAAACATGCTAAAAATCGATATTTTAGGTGCCCAAAGTCGATATCTCAAATTCAGGCCCAAAACACCCAAAAATTCGATATTTTGGGGTCCCAGAAGCGATCTGTACATGCCTACTCCGTGTTAGAGTATTTTCAATATACAGGCCCAAAACATACTGAAAATCGATCCTTTAGGTGCCCAAAAGTCGATATGTGTATGCATCTTCTGCACACGTTTATATCCCAAATTAAACCTCAAAACACCCGAAAATTCGATATTTTTGGGTCCCAGAAGCGATCTGTATATGCCTACTCAGTGCTAGAATGTTTTCAAAATATATGCTCAAAACATGCTAAAAATCGATATTTTAAGCGTCCAAAGTCGATATGTGCGTGCATCATCTGTACCCGTATATATCTCAAATTCAGGCTCAAAACACCCGAAAATTCGATATTTTGGGGTTCCAGAAGTGATCTGTGCATGCCTACTTAGTGCTAGAATATTTTCACAATATAGGCCCAAAACATGCTAAAAATCGATATTTAGGTGCCCAAAGTCGATATCTCAAATTCAGGCCCAAAACACCCGAAAATTCGATATTGTGGGGTCCCAGAAGGGAACTGTACATGCCTACTCCGTGTTAGAGAATTTTTAAAATACAGGCCCAAAACATACTGAAAATCGATCTTTTAGGTGCCCAAAAGTCGATATGTGCATGCATCTTCTGTACCCGTTTATATCTAAAATTCAGGCTCCAAACACCCGAAAATTCGATATTTTGGGGTCCCAGAAGCGATCTGTACATGCCTACTCAGATGCAGGCCCAAAACATGCTGGAAATCGATATTTTAGGTGCCCAAAGTCAAAGTGTGTATGCATCTTTTGCACTCGTTTATATCTCAAATTATACCTCAAAACACCCGAAAATTCGGTATTTTTATGTCCTAGAAGCGATCTGTACATTCCTACTCCTAGTTAGAATGTTTTTAAGATACAGACCCAAAACATACTCAAAATCGATATTTTAGGTGCCCAAAAGTCGATATGTGCATGCATCTTCTGTACCCGTTTATATCTCAAATTCAGGCTCAAAACACCCGAAAATTCGATATTTTGTGGTCCCAGAAGCGATCTGTACATGCCTACTCCGTGTTAGATTATTTTCAAAATACAGGCCTAAAACAAGCTGAAAATCGATATCTTAGGTGACCAAAGTCAATATGTGTATGTATCTTCTGCACCCGTTTATATCCCAAATTCAACCTCAAAACACCCGAAAATTCGATATTTTTGGATCCCAGAAGCGATCTGTATATGCCTACTCGGTGCTAGAATGTTTTCAAAATATATGCTCAAAACATGCTAAAAATCGATATTTTAAGCATCCAATGTCGATATGTGCATGCATCATCTGTACCTGTATATATCTCAAATTCAGGCTCAAAACACCCGAAATTCGATATTTTGGAGTCCCAGAAGTGATCTGTGCATGCCTACTTAGTGCTAGAATATTTTCACAATATAGGCCCAAAACATGCTAAAAATCGATATTTAGGTGCCCAAAGTCGATATCTCAAATTCAGGCCCAAAACACCCAAAAATTCGATATTTTGGGGTCCCAGAAGCGATCTGTACATGCCTACTCCGTGTTAGAGTATTTTCAATATACAGGCCCAAAACATACTGAAAATCGATCTTTTAGGTGCCCAAAAGTCGATATGTGTATGCATCTTCTGCACCCGTTTATATCCCAAATTCAACCTCAAAACTTCCGAAAATTCGATATTTTTGGGTCCCAGAAGCGATCTGTACATGCCTACTCAGTGCTAGAATGTTTTCAAAATATAGGCTCAAAAAATGCTAAAAATCGATATTTTATGTGTCCAAAGTCGATATGTGCATGCATCATCTGTACCCGTTTATATCTCAAATTCAGGCTCAAAACACCCAAAAATTCGATATTTTGGGGTCCCAGAAGTGATCTGTACATGCCTACATAGTGCTAGAATATTTTCAAAATATAGGCCCAAAACATGCTAAAAATCGATATTTTAGGTGCCCAAAGTCGATATCTCAAATTCAGGCCCAAAACACCCAAAAATTCGATATTTTGGGGTCCCAGAAGCGATCTATACATGCCTACTCCGTGTTAGAGTATTTTCAATATACAGGCCCAAAACATCCTGAAAATCGATCTTTTAGGTGCCCAAAAGTCGATATGTGGATGCATCTTCTGCACCCGTTTATATCCCAAATTCAACCTCAAAACACCCGAAAATTCGATATTTTTGGGTCCCAGAAGCGATCTGTACATGTCTAGTCAGTGCAAGAATGTTTTCAAAATATAGGCTCAAAACATGCTAAAAATCGATATTTTATGTGTCCAAAGTCGATATGTGCATGCATCTTCTGTACCCGTTTATATCTCAAATTTAGGTTAAAAACACCCGAAAATTCGATATTTTGGGGTCCCAGAAGTGATCTGTACATTCCTTCTCCTAGTTAGAATGTTTTCAAGATACAGTCCCAAAACATGCTCAAAACCGATATTTTAGGTGCCCAAAAGTCGATATGTGCATGCATCTTCTGTACCCGTTTATATCTCAAATTCAGGCTCAAAACACCCGAAAATTAGATATTTTGGGGTCCCAGAAGCGATCTGTACATGCCTACTCCATGTTAGAGTATTTTCAATATTCAGGCCCAAAACATGCTAGAAATCGATATTTTAGGTGCCCAAAGTCGATATCCCAAATTCAGGCCCAAAACACCCAAAAATTAGATATTTTGGGGTCCCAGAAGCGATCTGTACATTCCTACCCCATGTTAGAGTATTTTCAATATACAGGCCCAAAACATACTGAAAATCGATCTTTTAGGTGCCCAAAAGTCGATATGTGGATGCATCTTCTGTACCCGTTTATATCTCAAATACAGGCTCAAAACACCCGAAAATTCGATATTTTCGGGTCCCAGAAGCGATCTGTACTTGCCTTCTCCGTGTTAGTGTATTTTCAAAATACAGGCCCAAAACAAGCTGAAAATCGATATTTTATGTGACCAAAGTCTATATGTGTATGCATTTTCTGCACCCGTTTATATACCAAATTCAACCTCAAAACACCCGAAAATTCGATAATTTTGGGTCCCAGAAGCGATCTGTACATGCCTACTCAGTGCTAGAATGTTTTCAAAATATAGGCTCAAAACATGCTAAAAATCGATATTTTAAGTGTCCAAATTCAATATGTGCATGCATCATCTGTACCCGTTTATATCTCAAATTCAGGCTCCAAACACCCGAATATTCGATATTTTGGGTCCCAGAGGCGATCCGTACATGCCTACTCAGATGCAGAACCAAAACATGCTGAAAATCGATATTTTAGGTGCACAAAGACAACATGTGTATGCATCATCTGTACTCGTTTATATCTCAAATTCAGGCTCAAAACACCCGAAAATTCGATATTTTTGGGTCCCAGAAGCGATCTGTACATGCCTACTCCTAGTTAGAGTATTTTCAAAATACAGGCCCAAAACATGCTGAAAATCGATATTTTAGGTGACCAACGTCAATATGTGCATGCATCTTCTGTACCCGTTTATATCCCAAATTCAGGCTCAAATCACCCGATAATTCGGTATTTTTGGGTCCTAGAAGCGATCTGTACATCCCTACTCCTAGTTAGAATGTTTTCAAGATACAGACCCATAACATGCTCAAAATCGATATTTTAGGTGCCCAAAGTCAATATCTCAAAGTCAGACCCAAAACACCCGAAAATTCGATATTTTGGGTTCCCAGAAGCGAACTGTACATGCCTACTCTGTGTTAGAGTATTTTCAAAATACAAGCCCAAAACATGCTGAAAATCGATATTTTAGGTGACCAAAGTCGATATGTGCATGCATTATCTGTACCCGTTTATATCTCAAATTTAGGTTAAAAACACCCGAAAATTCGATATTTTGGGGTCCCAGAAGTGATCTGTACATGCCTACTTAGTGCTAGAATATTTTCAAAATAAAGGCCCAAAACATGCTAAAAATCGATATTTTAGGTGGCCTAAGTCAATATCACAAAGTCAGGTCCAAAACACCCGAAAATTCGATATTTTGGGTTCCCAGAAGCGAACTGTACATGCCTACTCTGTGTTAGAGTATTTTCAAAATACAGGCCCAAAACATAATGAAAATCGATGTTTTAGGTGACCAAAGTCAATATGTGCATGCATCTTCTGTACCCGTTTATATCTCAAATTCAGGCTCAAAACACCCGAAAATTCGATATTTTGGGGTCCCAGAAGTAATCTGTACATGCCTACTTAGTGCTAGAATATTTTCAAAATATAGGCCAAAAACATGCTAAAAATCGATATTTTAGGTGCATACAGTCGATATCTCAAATTCAGGCCCAAAACACCCAAAAATTCGATATTTTGGGGTCCCAGAAGCGATCTATACATGCCTACTCCGTGTTAGAGTATTTTCAATATACAGGCCCAAAACATACTGAAAATCGATCTTTTAGGTTCCCAAAAGTCGATATGTGGATGCATCTACTGTACCCGTTTATATCTCAAATTCAGGCTCAAAACACAAGAAAATTCGATATTTTGGGGTCCCAGAAGCGATCTGTACTTGCCTTCTCCGTGTTAGAGTATTTTCAAAGTACAGGCCTAAAACAAGCTGAAAATCGATACTTTATGTGACCAAAGTCAATATGTGTATGCATCTTCTGCACCCGTTTATATACCAAATTCAACCTCAAAACACCCGAAAATTCGATAATTTTGGGTCCCAGAAGCGATCTGTACATGCCTACTTAGTGCTAGAATTTTTTCAAAATATAGGCTCAAAACATGCTAAAAATCGATATTTTAAGTGTCCAAATTCGATATGTGCATGCATCATCTGTACCCGTTTATATCACAAATTCAGGCTCCAAACACCCGAAAATTCGATATTTTGGGTCCCAGAGGCGATCCGTACATGCCTATTCAGATGCAGAACCAAAACATGCTGAAAATCGATATTTTAGGTGTCCAAAGTTAACATGTGTATGCATCATCTGTACTCGTTTATATCTTAAATTCAACCTCAAAACACCCGAAAATTCTATAATTTTGGGTCCCAGAAGCGATCTGTACATGTCTAGTCAGTGCTAGAATGTTTTCAAAATATAGGCTCAAAACATGCTAAAAATCGATATTTTAAGTGTCCAAAGTCGATATGTGCATTCATCTTCTATACCCGTTTATATCTCAAATTCAGGCTCAAAACACCCGAAAATTCGATATTTTTGGGTCCGAGAAGCGATCTGTACATGCCTACTCCTAGTTAGAGTATTTTCAAAATACAGGCCCAAAACATGCTGAAAATCGATGTTTTAGGTGACCAAAGTCAATATGTGCATGCATCTTCTGTACCCGTTTATATCTCAAATTCAGGCTCAAATCACCCGATAATTCGGTATTTTTGGGTCCTAGAAGCGATCTGTACATCCCTACTCCTAGTTAGAATGTTTTCAAGATACAGACCCAAAACATGCTCAAAATCGATATTTTAGGTGCCGAAAGTCGATATCTCAAATTCAGGCCCAAAACACCCGAAAATTCGATATTTTGGGGTCCCAGAAGCGAACTGTACATGCCTACTCCGTGTTAGAGTATTTTCAATATACAGGCCCAAAACATACTGAAAATCAATCTTTTAGGTGCCCAAAAGTCGATATGTAAATGCATCTTCTGTACCCGTTTATATCCCAAATTCAACCTCAAAACACCCGAAAATTCGATATTTTTGGGTCCCAGAAGCGATCTGTACATGCCTACTCAGTGCTAGAATTTTTTTCAAAATATAGGCTCAAAACATGCTAAAAATCGATATTTTAAGTGTTCAAAGTCGATATGTGCATGCATCATCTGTACCCGTTTATATCTCAAATTCAGGCTCAAAACACCCGAAAATTCGATATTTTGGGGTCCCAGAAGCGATCTGTACATGCCTACTCAGTGCTAGAATATTTTCAAAATATAGGCCCAAAACATGCTAAAAATCGATATTTTAGGTGCCCAAAGTCGATATCTCAAATTCAGGCCCAAAACACCCAAAAATTCGATATTTTGGGGTCCCAGAAGCGATCTGTACATGCCTACTCCGTGTTAGAGTATTTTCAATATACAGGCCCAAAACATACTGAAAATCGATCCTTTAGGTGCCCAAAAGTCGATATGTGTATGCATCTTCTGCACACGTTTATATCCCAAATTAAACCTCAAAACACCCGAAAATTCGATATTTTTGGGTCCCAGAAGCGATCTGTATATGCCTACTCAGTGCTAGAATGTTTTCAAAATATATGCTCAAAACATGCTAAAAATCGATATTTTAAGCGTCCAAAGTCGATATGTGCGTGCATCATCTGTACCCGTATATATCTCAAATTCAGGCTCAAAACACCCGAAAATTCGATATTTTGGGGTTCCAGAAGTGATCTGTGCATGCCTACTTAGTGCTAGAATATTTTCACAATATAGGCCCAAAACATGCTAAAAATCGATATTTAGGTGCCCAAAGTCGATATCTCAAATTCAGGCCCAAAACACCCGAAAATTCGATATTGTGGGGTCCCAGAAGGGAACTGTACATGCCTACTCCGTGTTAGAGAATTTTTAAAATACAGGCCCAAAACATACTGAAAATCGATCTTTTAGGTGCCCAAAAGTCGATATGTGCATGCATCTTCTGTACCCGTTTATATCTAAAATTCAGGCTCCAAACACCCGAAAATTCGATATTTTGGGGTCCCAGAAGCGATCTGTACATGCCTACTCAGATGCAGGCCCAAAACATGCTGGAAATCGATATTTTAGGTGCCCAAAGTCAAAGTGTGTATGCATCTTTTGCACTCGTTTATATCTCAAATTATACCTCAAAACACCCGAAAATTCGGTATTTTTATGTCCTAGAAGCGATCTGTACATTCCTACTCCTAGTTAGAATGTTTTTAAGATACAGACCCAAAACATACTCAAAATCGATATTTTAGGTGCCCAAAAGTCGATATGTGCATGCATCTTCTGTACCCGTTTATATCTCAAATTCAGGCTCAAAACACCCGAAAATTCGATATTTTGTGGTCCCAGAAGCGATCTGTACATGCCTACTCCGTGTTAGATTATTTTCAAAATACAGGCCTAAAACAAGCTGAAAATCGATATCTTAGGTGACCAAAGTCAATATGTGTATGTATCTTCTGCACCCGTTTATATCCCAAATTCAACCTCAAAACACCCGAAAATTCGATATTTTTGGATCCCAGAAGCGATCTGTATATGCCTACTCGGTGCTAGAATGTTTTCAAAATATATGCTCAAAACATGCTAAAAATCGATATTTTAAGCATCCAATGTCGATATGTGCATGCATCATCTGTACCTGTATATATCTCAAATTCAGGCTCAAAACACCCGAAATTCGATATTTTGGAGTCCCAGAAGTGATCTGTGCATGCCTACTTAGTGCTAGAATATTTTCACAATATAGGCCCAAAACATGCTAAAAATCGATATTTAGGTGCACAAAGTCGATATCTCAAATTCAGGCCCAAAACACCCAAAAATTCGATATTTTGGGGTCCCAGAAGCGATCTGTACATGCCTACTCCGTGTTAGAGTATTTTCAATATACAGGCCCAAAACATACTGAAAATCGATCTTTTAGGTGCACAAAAGTCGATATGTGTATGCATCTTCTGCACCCGTTTATATCCCAAATTCAACCTCAAAACACACGAAAATTCGATATTTTTGGGTCCCTGAAGCGATCTGTATATGCCTACTCAGTGCTAGAATGTTTTCAAAATATAGGCTCATGACATGCTAAAAATCGATATTTTAAGCGTCCAAAGTCGATATGTGCATGCATCATCTTTACCCGTATATATCTCAAATTCAGGCTCAAAACACCCGAAAATTAGATATTTTGGGGTCCCAGAAGTGATCTGTGCATGCCTACTTAGTGCTAGAATATTTTCAAAATATAGGCCCAAAACATGCTAAAAATCGATATTTTAAGTGTCCAAAGTCGATATGTGCATACATCTTTTGTACCCGTTTATATCTCAAATTCAGGCTTAAAAACACCCGAAAATTCGATATTTTTGGGTCCCAGAAGCGATCTGTTCATGCCTACTTCTAGTTAGAGCATTTTCAAAATACAGGCCCAAAACATGCTGAAAATCGATATTTAAGGTGCCTAAAGTCAATATGTGCATGCATCTTCTGTACCCGGTTATATCTCAAATTAAGGCTCCAAACACCCGAAAAATCGGTTTTTTGGGTCCTAGAAGCGATCTGTACATCCCTATTCCTAGTTAGAATGTTTTCAAGATACAGACCCAAAACATGCTCAAAATCGATATTTTAGGTGCCCAAAAGTCGATATGTGCATGCATCTTCTGCACCCGTTTATATCCCAAATTAAACCTCAAAACACACGAAAATTCGATATTCTGGGGTCCCAGAAGCGATCTGTATATGCCTACTCAGTGCTAGAATGTTTTCAAAATATAGGCTCATGACATGCTAAAAATCGATATTTTAAGCGTTAAAAGTCGATATGTGCATGCATCATCTTTACCCGTATATATCTCAAATTCAGGCTCAAAATACCCGAAAATTAGATATTTTGGGGTCCCAGAAGTGATCTGTGCATGCCTACTTAGTGCTAGAATATTTTCAAAATATAGGCCCAAAACATGCTAAAAATCGATATTTAGGTGCCCAAAGTCGATATCTCAAATTCAGGCCCAAAACACCCGAAAATTCGATATTTTGGGGTCCGAGAAGGGAACTGTACATGCCTACTCCGTGTTAGAGAATTTTTAAAATGCAGGCCCAAAACATACTGAAAATCGATCTTTTAGGTGCCCAAAAGTCGATATGTGCATGCATCTTCTGTACCCGTTTATATCTCAAATTCAGGCTCAAAACACCCGAAAATTCGATATTTTGGGGTCCCAGAAGCGATCTGTACATGCCTACTCAGTGCTAGAATATTTTCAAAATATATGCCCAAAACATGCTAGAAAATCGATATTTTAAGTGCCCAAAGTCGATATCTCAAATTCAGGCCCAAAACACCCAAAAATTCGATATTTTGGGGTCCCAGAAGCGATCTGTACATGCCTACTCCGTGTTAGAGTATTTTCAATATACAGGCCCAAAACATACTGAAAATCGATCTTTTAGGTGCCCAAAAGTCGATATGTGTATGCATCTTCTGCACTCGTTTATATCCCAAATTCAACCTCAAAACACACGAAAATTCGATATTTTTGGGTCTCTGAAGCGATCTGTATATGCCTACTCAGTGCTAGAATGTTTTCAAAATATAGGCTCATGACATGCTAAAAATCGATATTTTAAGCGTCCAAAGTCGATATGTGCATGCATCATCTTTACCCGTATATATCTCAAATTCAGGCTCAAAACACCCGAAAATTCGATATTTTGGGGTCCCAGAAGCGAACTGTACATGCCTGCTCCGTGTTAGAGTATTTTCAAAATACAGGCCCAAAATATACTGAAAATCGATCTTTTAGGTGCCCAAAAGTCGATATATGCATGCATCTTCTGTACCCGTTTATATTTCAAATTCAGGCTCCAAACACCCGAAAATTCAATATTTTGGGGTCCCAGAAGCGATCTGTACATGCCTACTCAGATGCAGGCCCAAAACATGCTGAAAATCGATATTTTAGGTGCCCAAAGTCAAAGTGTGTATGCATCTTCTGCACTCGTTTATATCTCAAATTATACCTCAAAACACCCGAAAATTCGATAATTTTGGGTCCCAGAAGCAATCTGTACATGTCTAGTCAGTGCTAGAATGTTTTCAAAATACAGGCCCAAAACATGCTGAAAATCGATATTTTAGGTGCCCAAAGTCGATATGTGCATGCATCTTCTGTACCCGTTTATATCTCAAATTCAGGCTAAAAACACCCGAAAATTCGATATTTTGGGGTTCCAGAAGCGATCTGTACTTGCCTACTCCGTGTTAGAGTATTTTCAAAATACAGGCCCAAAACAAGCTGAAAATCGATATTTTAGGTGACCAAAGTCAATATGTGTATGCATCTTTTGCACCCGTTTATATTCCAAATTCAACCTCAAAACACCCAAAAATTCGATATTTTTGGGTCCCAGAAGCGATCTGTATATGCCTACTCAGTGCTAGAATGTTTTCAAAACATAGGCTCAAAACATGCTAAAAATCGATATTTTAAGCGTCCAAAGTCGATATGTGCATGCATCATCTGTACCCGTATATATCTCAAATTCAGGCTCAAAACACCCGAAAATTCGATATTTTGGGGTTCCAGAAGTAATCTGTGCATGCCTACTTAGTGCTAGAATATTTTCAAAATATAGGCCCAGAACATGCAAAAAATCGATATTTTGGTGCCCAAAGTCGATATCTCAAATTCAGGCCTAAAACACCCGAAAATTCGATATTTTGGGGTCCCAGAAGGGAACTGTACATGCCTACTCCGTGTTAGAGAATTTTTAAAATACAGGCAAAAAAACATACTAAAAATCGATCTTTTAGGTGCCCAAAACCCGATATGTGTATGCATCTTCTGCACCCGTTTATATCCCAAATTCAACCTCAAAACACACGAAAATTCGATATGTTTGGGTCCCAGAAGCGATCTGTATATGCCTACTCAGTGCTAGAATGTTTTCAAAATATAGGCTCATGACATGCTAAAAATCGATATTTTAAGCGTCCAAAGTCGATATGTGCATGCATTATCTTTACCCGTATATATCTCAAATTCAGGCTCAAAACACCCGAAAATTCGATATTTTGGGGTCCCAGAAGTGATCTGTGCATGCCTACTTAGTGCTAGAATATTTTCAAAATATAGGCCCAAAACATGCTAAAAATCGATATTTAGGTGCCCAAAGTCGATATCTTAAATTCAGGCCCAAAACACCCGAAAAATTCGATATTTTGGGGTCCCAGAAGGGAACTGTACATGCCTACTCCGTGTTAGAGAATTTTTAAAATACAGGCCCAAAACATACTGAAAATCGATCTTTTAGGTGACCAAAAGTCGATATGTGCATGCATCTTCTGTACCCGTTTATATCCCAAATTCAACCTCAAAACACCCGAAAATTCGATATTTTTGGGTCCCAGAAGCGATCTGTACATGCCTACTCAGTGCTAGAATTTTCTCAAAATATAGGCTCAAAACATGCTAAAAATCAATATTTTAAGTGTCCAAAGTCTATATGTGCATGCATCATCTGTACCCGTTTATATCTCAAATTCAGGCTCAAAACACCCGAAAATTCGATATTTTGGGGTCCCAGAAGTGATCTGTACATGCCTACTTAGTGCTAGAATATTTTCAAAATATAGGCCCAAAACATGCTAATAATCGATATTTTAGGTGCCCAAAGTCGATATCTCAAATTCATGCCCAAAACACCTGAAAATTCGATATTTTGGGGTCCCAGAAGCGATCTGTACATGCCTACGCAGATACAGGCCCAAAACATGCTGAAAATCGATATTTTTGGTGCCCGAAGTCAACATGTGTATGCATCTTCTGCACTCGTTTATATCTCAAATTCAACCTCAAAACATTCGAAAATTCGGTATTATTGGGTCCTAGAAGCGATCTGTAAATCCCTACTCCAAGTTGGAATGTTTTCAAGATACAGACCCAAAACATGTTAAAAATCGATATTTTATGTGCCCAAAAGTCGATATGTGCATGCATCTTCTGTACCCGTTTATATCTCAAATTCAGGCTCAAAACACCCGAAAATTCGATATTTTGGGGTCCCAGAAGCGATCTGTACATGCCTACTTAGTGCTAGAATATTTTCAAAATATAGGCCCAAAACATGCTAGAAAATCGATATTTTAGGTGCCCAAAGTCGATATCTCAAATTCAGGCCCAAAACACCAAAAAATTCGATATTTTGGGGTCCCAGAAGCGATCTGTACATGCCTACTCCGTGTTAGAGTATTTTCAATATACAGGCCCAAAACATACTGAAAAACGATCTTTTAGGTGCCCAAAAGTCGATATGTGTCTGCATCTTCTGCACCCGTTTATATCCCAAATTCAACCTCAAAACACACGAAAATTCGATATTTTTGGGTCCCAGAAGCGATCTGTATATGCCTACTCAGTGCTAGAATGTTTTCAAAATATAGGCTCATGACATGCTAAAAATCGATATTTTAAGCGTCCAAAGTCGATATGTGCATGCATCATCTTTACCCGTATATATCTCAAATTCAGGCTCAAAACACCCGAAAATTAGATATTTTGGGGTCCCAGAAGTGATCTGTGCATGCCTACTTAGTGCTAGAATATTTTCAAAATATAGGCATAAAAAACATGCTAAAAATCGATATTTAGGTGCCCAAAGTCGATATCTCAAATTCAGGCCCAAAACACCCGAAAATTCGATATTTTGGGGTCCCAGAAGCGATCTGTACATGCCTACGCAGATACAGGCCCAAAACATGCTGAAAATCGATATTTTTGGTGCCCGAAGTCAACATGTGTATGCATCTTCTGCACTCGTTTATATCTCAAATTCAACCTCAAAACATTCGAAAATTCGGTATTATTGGGTCCTAGAAGCGATCTGTAAATCCCTACTCCAAGTTGGAATGTTTTCAAGATACAGACCCAAAACATGTTAAAAATCGATATTTTATGTGCCCAAAAGTCGATATGTGCATGCATCTTCTGTACCCGTTTATATCTCAAATTCAGGCTCAAAACACCCGAAAATTCGATATTTTGGGGTCCCAGAAGCGATCTGTACATGCCTACTTAGTGCTAGAATATTTTCAAAATATAGGCCCAAAACATGCTAGAAAATCGATATTTTAGGTGCCCAAAGTCGATATCTCAAATTCAGGCCCAAAACACCAAAAAATTCGATATTTTGGGGTCCCAGAAGCGATCTGTACATGCCTACTCCGTGTTAGAGTATTTTCAATATACAGGCCCAAAACATACTGAAAAACGATCTTTTAGGTGCCCAAAAGTCGATATGTGTCTGCATCTTCTGCACCCGTTTATATCCCAAATTCAACCTCAAAACACACGAAAATTCGATATTTTTGGGTCCCAGAAGCGATCTGTATATGCCTACTCAGTGCTAGAATGTTTTCAAAATATAGGCTCATGACATGCTAAAAATCGATATTTTAAGCGTCCAAAGTCGATATGTGCATGCATCTTCTGTACCCGTTTATATCCCAAATTCAACCTCAAAACACCCGAAAATTCGATATTTTTGGGTCCCAGAAGCGATCTGTACATGCCTACTCAGTGCTAGAATTTTTTCAAAATATAGGCTCAAAACATGCTAAAAATCAATATTTTAAGTGTCCAAAGTCGATATGTGCATGCATCATCTGTATCCGTTTATATCTCAAATTCAGGCTCAAAACACCTGAAAATTAGATATTTTGGGGTCCGAGAAGGGAACTGTACATGCCTACTCCGTGTTAGAGAATTTTTAAAATACAGGCCCAAAATATATTGAAAATCGATCTTTTAGGTGCCCAAAAGTCGATATGTGCATGCATCTTCTGTACCCGTTTATATCCCAAATTCAACCTCAAAACACCCGAAAATTCGATATTTTTGGGTCCCAGAAGCGATCTGTACATGCCTACTCAGTGCTAGAATTTTTATCAAATATAGGCTCAAAACATGCTAAAAATCAATATTTTAAGTGTCCAAAGTCGATATGTGCATGCATCATCTGTACCCGTTTATATCTAAAATTCAGGCTCAAAACACCCGAAAATTCGATATTTTGGGGTCCCAGAAGTGAGCTGTACATGCCTACTTAGTGCTAGAATATTTTCAAAATATAGGCCCAAAACATGCTAATAATCGATATTTTAGGTGCCCAAAGTCGATATCTCAAATTCAGGCCCAAAACACCCGAAAATTCGATATTTTGGGGCCCAAGAAGCGAACTGTACATGCCTACTCCGTGTTAGAGTATTTTCAAAATACAGGCCCAAAACATACTGAAAATCGATCTTTTAGGTGCCCAAAAGTCGATATGTGGATGCATCTTCTGTACCCGTTTATATCCCAAATTCAACCTCAAAACACCCGAAAATTCGATATTTTGGGGTCCCAGAAGCGATCTGTACATGCCTACTCAGATGCAGTCCCAAAACATGCTGAAAATCGATATTTTAGGTGCCCAAAGTCAACATGTGTATGCATCTTCTGTACCCGTTTATATCTCAAATTCAACCTCAAAACACCCGAAAATTCGGTATTTTTGGGTCCTTGGAGCGATCTGTACATCCCTATTCCTAGTTAGAATGTTTTCAAGATACAGACCCAAAACATGCTCAAAATCGATATTTTAGGTGCCCAAAAGTCGATATGTGCATGCATCTTCTGTACCCGTTTATATCTCAAATTCAGGCTCAAAACACCCGAAAATTCGATATTTTGGGGTCCCAGAAGTGATCTGTGCATGCCTACTTAGTGCTAGAATATTTTCAAAATATAGGCCCAAAACATGCTAAAAATCGATATTTAGGTGCCCAAAGTCGATATCTCAAATTCAGGCCCAAACCACCCGAAAATTCGATATTTTGGGGTCCCAGAAGGGAACTGTACATGCCTACTCCGTGTTAGAGAATTTTTTAAAATACAGGCCGAAAACATACTGAAAATCGATCTTTTAGGTGCCCAAAAGTCGATATGAGCATGCATCTTCTGTACCCGTTTATATCCCAAATTTAACCTCAAAACACCCAAAAATTCGATATTTTGGGGTCCCAGAAGCAATCTGTATATGCCTACTCAGTGCTAGAATTTTTTCAAAATATTGGCTCAAAACATGCTAAAAATCGATATTTTAAGCGTCCAAAGTCGATATGTGCATGCATCATCTGTACCTGTTTACATCTCAAATTCAGGCTCAAAACACCCGATAATTCGGTATTTTTATGTCCTCGAAGCGATCTGTACATCCCTACTCCTAGTTAGAATGTTTTTAAGATACAGACCCAAAACATGCTCAAAATCGATATTTTAGGTGCCCAAAAGTCGATATGTGCATGCATCTTCTGTACCCGTTTATATCTCAAATTCAGGCTCAAAACACCCGAAAATTCGATATTTTGGGGTCCCAGAAGCGATCTGTACTTGCCTACTCCGTGTTAGAGTATTTTCAAATTACAAGCCCAAAACAAGCTGAAAATCGATATTTTAGGTGACCAAAGTCAATATGTGTATGCATCTTCTGCACCCGTTTATATCCCAAATTCAACCTCAAAACACACGAAAATTCGATATTTTTGGGTTCCAGAATCGATCTGTATATCCCTACTCAGTGTTAGAATGTTTTAGAAATATAGGCTCAAAACATGCTAAAAATCGATATTTTAAGCGTCCAAAGTCGATATGTGCATGCATCATCTGTACCCGTATATATCTAAAATTCAGGCTCCAAGCACCCGAAAATTCGATATTTTGGGGTTCCAGAAGCGATCTGTACATGCCTACTCAGATGCAGGCCCAAAACATGCTGAAAATCGATATTTTAGGTGCCCAAAGTCAAAGTGTGTATGCATCTTCTGCACTCGTTTATATCTCAAATTATAACTCAAAACACCCGAAAATTGGATAATTTTGGGTCCCACAAGCGATCTGTACATGTCTAGTCAGTGCTAGAATGTTTTCATAATATAGGCTCAAAACATGCTAAAAATCGATATTTTAAGTGTCCAAAGTCGATATGTGCATACATCTTTTGTACCTGTTTATATCTCAAATTCAGGCCCAAAACACCCGAAAATTCGATATTTTGGGGTCCCAGAAGCGAACTTTACATGCCTACTCCGTGTTAGAGTATTTTCAATATACAGGCCCAAAACATACTGAAAATCGATCTTTTAGGTGCCAAAAAATCGATATGTGTATGCATCTTCTGCACCCGTTTATATCCCAAATTCAACCTCAAAACACCCGAAAATTCGATATTTTTGGGTCCCAAAAGCGATCTGTATATGCCTACTCAGTGCTAGAATTTTTTCAAAATATTGGCTCAAAACATGCTAAAAATCGATATTTTAAGCGTCCAAAGTCGATATGTGCATGCATCATCTGTACCCGTATATATTTCAAATTCTGGCTCAAAAATCCCGAAAATTCGATATTTTAGGGTCCCAGAAGCGATCTGTACATGCCTACTTAGTGCTAGAATATTTTCAAAATATAGGCCCAAAACATGCTAATAATCGATATTTTAGGTGCCCAAAGTCGATATCTCAAATTCAGGCCCAAAACACCCGAAAATTCGATATTTTGGGGTCCCAAAAGCGATCTGTACATGTCTAGTCAGTGCTAGAATGTTTTCATAATATAGGCTCAAAACATGCTAAAAGGCGATATTTTAAGTGTCCAAAGTCGATATGTGCATACATCTTCTGTACCCGTTTATATCTCAAATTCAAGCTCAAAACACCCGAAAATTCGATATTTTTGTGTCCCAGAAGCGATCTGTATATGCCTACTCTTAGTTAGAGTATTTTCAAAATACAGGCCCAAAACATGCTGAAAATCGATATTTTAGGTGCCCAAAATCAATATGTGCATGCATCTTCTGTATCCGGTTATATCTCAAATTAAGGCTCCAAAGACCCGAAAATTCGGTATTTTTGGGTCCTAGAAGCGATCTGTACATCCCTATTCCTAGTTAGAATGTTTTCAAGATACAGACCCAAAACCTGCTCAAAATCGATATTTTAGGTGCCCAAAAGTCGATATGTGCATGCATCTTCTGTACACGTTTATATATCAAATTCAGGCTCAAAACACCCGAAAATTCGATATTTTGGGGTCCCAGAAGCGATCTGTACATGCCTACTCAGTGCTAGAATATTTTCAAAATATAGGCCCAAAACATTCTAAAAATCGATATTTTAGGTGCCCAAAGTCGATATCTCAAATTCAGGCCCAAAACACCCAAAAATTCGATATTTTGGGGTCCCAGAAGCGATCTGTACATGCCTACTCCGTGTTAGAGTATTTTCAATATACAGGCCCAAAACATACTGAAAATCGATCTCTTAGGTGCCCAAAAGTCGATATGTGGATGCATCTTCTGTACCCGTTTATATCTTAAATTCAGGCTCAAACACCCGAAAATTCGATATTTTGGGAACCCAGAAGCGATCTGTACTTGCCTACTCCGTGTTAGAGTATTTTCATAATACAGGCCAAAAACATACTAAAAGTCGATCTTTAAGGTGCCCAAAAGTCGATATGTGCATGCATCTTCTGTACCCATTTATATCTCAAGTTCAGGCTCCAAACACCCGAAAATTCGATATTTTGGGGTCCCAGAAGCGATCTGTACATGCCTACTCAGATGCAGGCCCAAAACATGCTGAAAATCGATATTTTAGGTGCCAAAACTCAACATGTGTATGCATCTTCTGCACTCGTTTATATCTCAAATTCAACCTCAAAACACCCGAAATTTCGATAATTTTGGGTCCCAGAAGCGATCTGTACATGTCTAGTCAGTGCTAGAATGTTTTCAAAATATAGGCTCAAAACATGCTAAAAATCGATATTTTAAGTGTCCAAAGTCGATATGTGCATGCATCTTCTGTACCCGTTTATATCTCAAATTCAGGCTCAAAACACCCGAAAATTCGATATTTTTTGGTCCCAGAAGCGATATGTACATGCCTACTTCTAGTTAGAGTATTTTGAAAATACAGGGCCAAAACATGCTGAAAATCGATATTTTAGGTGCCCAAAGTCAATATGTGCATGCATCTTCTGTACCCGTTTATATCTCAAATTCAGGCTCAAAACACCCAAAAATTCTGTATTTTTGGGTCCTAGAAGCGATCGGTACATCCCTACTCCTAGTTGGAATGTTTTCAAGATACAGACCCAAAACATGCTAAAAATCGATATTTTAGGTACCCAAAAGTCGATATGTGCATGCATCTTCTGTACCCGTTTATATCTCAAATTCAGGCTCAAAACACCCGAAAATTCGATATTTTGGGGTCCCAGAAGCGATCTGTACATGCCTACTCAGTGCTAGAATATTTTCAAAATATAGGCCCAAAACATGCTAAAAATCGATATTTTAGGTGCCCAAAGTCGATATCACAAATTCAGGCCCAAAACACCCAAAAATTCGATTTTTTGGGGTCCCAGAAGCGATCTGTACATGCCTACTCCGTGTTAGAGTATTTTCAATATACAGGCCGAAAACATACTGAAAATCGATCTTTTAGGTGCCCAAAAGTCGATATGTGGATGCATCTTCTGTACCCGTTTATATCTCAAATTCAGGCTCAAAACACACGAAAATTCGATATTTTGGGGTCCCATAAGCGATCTGTACTTGCCTACTTCGTGTTAAAGTATTTTCAAAATACAGGCCCAAAACAAGCTGAAAATCGATATTTTAGGTGACCAAAGTCAATATGTGTATGCATCTTCTGCACCCGTTTATATCCCAAATTCAACCTCAAAACACCCGAAAGTTCGATATTTTTGGGTCCCAGAAGCGATCTGTACATGCCTAGTTAGTGCTAGAATTTTTTCAAAATATAAGCTCAAAACATGCTAAAAATCGATTTTTTTTAAGTGTCCAAAGTCGATATGTGCATGCATCTTCTGTACCCGTTTATATCTCAAATTCAGTCTCAAAACACCCGAAAATTCGGAATTTTTTGGTCCTAGAAGCGATCTGTACATCCCTACTCCTAGTTAGAATGTTTTCAAGATACAGACCCAAAGCATGCTCAAAATCGATATTTTAGGTGCCCAAAAGTCGATATGTGCATGTATCTTCTGTACCCGTTTATATATCAAATTCAGGCTCAAAACACCCGAAAATTCGATATTTTGGGGTCCCAGAAGCGATCTGTACATGCCTACTCAGTGCTAGAATATTTTCAAAATATAGGCCCAAAACATTCTAAAAATCGATATTTTAGGTGCCCAAAGTCGATATCTCAAATTCAGGCCCAAAACACCCAAAAATTCGATATTTTGGGGTCCCAGAAGCGATCTGTACATGCCTACTCCGTGTTAGAGTATTTTCAATATACAGGCCCAAAACATACTGAAAATCGATCTCTTAGGTGCCCAAAAGTCGATATGTGGATGCATCTTCTGTACCCGTTTATATCTTAAATTCAGGCTCCAAACACCCGAAAATTCGATATTTTGGGGTCCCAGAAGCGATCTGTACTTGCCTACTCCGTGTTAGAGTATTTTCATAATACAGGCCCAAAACATACTAAAAGTCGATCTTTTAGGTGCCCAAAAGTCGATATTTGCATGCATCTTCTGTACCCATTTATATCTCAAGTTCAGGCTCCAAACACCCGAAAATTCGATATTTTGGGGTCCCAGAAGCGATCTGTACATGCCTACTCAGATGCAGGCCCAAAACATGCTGAAAATCGATATTTTAGGTGCCAAAACTCAACATGTGTATGCATCTTCTGCACTCGTTTATATCTCAAATTCAACCTCAAAACACCCGAAATTTCGATAATTTTGGGTCCCAGAAGCGATCTGTACATGTCTAGTCAGTGCTAGAATGTTTTCAAAATATAGGCTCAAAACATGCTAAAAATCGATATTTTAAGTGTCCAAAGTCGATATGTGCATGCATCTTCTGTACCCGTTTATATCTCAAATTCAGGCTCAAAACACCCGAAAATTCGATATTTTTTGGTCCCAGAAGCGATTTGTACATGCCTACTCCAAGTTAGAGTATTTTGAAAATACAGGGCCAAAACATGCTGAAAATCGACATTTTAGGTGCCCAAAGTCAATATGTGCATGCATCTTCTGTACCCGTTTATATCTCAAATTCAGGCTCAAAACACCCGAAAATTCTGTATTTTTGGGTCCTAGAAGCGATCGGTACATCCCTACTCCTAGTTGGAATGTTTTCAAGATACAGACCCAAAACATGCTAAAAATCGATATTTTAGGTACCCAAAAGTCGATATGTGCATGTATCTTCTGTACCCGTTTATATCTCAAATTCAGGCTCAAAACACCCGAAAATTCGATATTTTGGGGTCCCAGAAGCGATCTGTACATGCCTACTCAGTACTAGAATATTTTCAAAATATAGGCCCAAAACATGCTAAAAATCGATATTTTAGGTGCCCAAAGTCGATATCACAAATTCAGGCCCAAAACACCCAAAAATTCGATATTTTGGGGTCCCAGAAGCGATCTGTACATGCCTACTCCGTGTTAGAGTATTTTCAATATACAGGCCGAAAACATACTGAAAATCGATATTTTAGGTGACCAAAGTCAGTATGTGTATGCATCTTCTGCACCCGTTTATATCCTAAATTCAACCTCAAAACACCCGAAAGTTCGATATTTTTGGGTCCCAGAAGCGATATGTACATGCCTAGTTAGTGCTAGAATTTTTTCAAAATATAAGCTCAAAACATGCTACAAATCGATTTTTTAAGTGTCCAAAGTCGATATGTGCATGCATCTTCTGTACCCGTTTATATCTCAAATTCAGTCTCAAAACACCCGAAAATTCGGAATGTTTGGGTCCTAGAAGCGATCTGTACATCCCTACTCCTGGTTAGAATGTTTTCAAGATACAGACCCAAAACATGCTCAAAATCGATATTTTAGGTGCCCAAAAGTCGATATGTGCATGCATCTTCTGTACCCGTTTATATCTCTATTTCAGGCTCAAAACACCCGAAAATTCGATATTTTTGGGTCCCAGAAGCGATCTTTACATGCCTATTCAGTGCTAGAATATTTTAAAAATACAGGCCCAAAACATACTGAAAATCGATCTTTTAGGTGCCCAAAAGTCGATATGTGGATCCCAAAACAAGCTGAAAATCGATATTTTAGGTGACGAAAGTCAATATGTGTATAAATCTTCTGCACCCGTTTATATCCCAAATTCAACCTCAAAACCCCAGAAAATTCGATATTTTTGGGTCCCAGAAGTAATCTGTACATGCCTACTCAGTGCTAGAATGTTTTCAAAATATAGGCTCAAAACATGCTAAAAATCTATATTTTAAGTGTCCAATGTCGATATGTGCATGCATTATCTATACCCGTTTGTATCTCAAATTCAGGATCAAAACACCCGAAAATTCGATATTTTGGGGTCCCAGAAGTGATATGTACATGCCTACTTAGTTCTAGAATATTTTCAAAATATAGTCTCAAAACATGCTAAAAATCGATATTTTAGGTGCCCAAAGTCGATATCTCAAATTCAGACCCAAAACACCCGAAAATTCGATATTTTGGGGTCCCAGAAGCGAACTGTACATGCCTACTCCGTGTTAGAGTATTTTCAAAATACAGGCCCAAAACATACTGAAAATCGATCTTTTAGGTGCCCAAAAGTAGATATGTGCATGCATCTTCTGTACCCGTTTATATCTCAAATTCAGGCTCAAAACACCCAAAAATTCGATATTTTGGGGTCCCAGAAGCGATCTGTACATGCCTACTCAGTGCTAAAATATTTTCAAAATACAGGCCCAAAACATGCTAAAAATCGATATTTTAGGTGACCAAAGTCGATATCTCAAATTCAGGCCCAAAACACCCAAAAATTCGATATTTTTGGGTCCCAGAAGCGATCTGTACATGCCTACTCCGTGTTAGAGTATTTTAAATATAGAGGGCCAAAACATACTGAAAATCGATCTTTTAGGTGCCCAAAAGTCGATATGTGGATGCATCTTCTGTACCCGTTTATATCTCAAATTCAGGCTCAAAACAGCCGAAAATTCGATATTTTGGGGTCCCAGAAGTGATCTGTACATGCCTACTCAGTGCTAGAATATTTTCAAAATATAGGCCCAAAACATGCTAAAAATCGATATTTTAGGTGCATAAGTCGATATCTCAAATTCAGGCCCGAAACACCCGAAAATTCGATATTTTTGGGTCCCAGAAGCGATCTGTATATGCCTACTCAGTGCTAGAATTTTTTCAATATATTGGCTCAAAACATGCAAAAAATCGATATTTTAAGCGTCCAAAGTCGATATGTGCATGCATCATCTGTACCCGTATATATCTCAAATTCAGGCTCAAAAACCCGAAAATTCGATATTTTGGGGTCCCAGAAGTGATCTGTGCATGTCTACTTAGTGCTAGAATATTTTCAAAATATAGCCCCAAAACATGCTAAAAATCGATATTTAGGTGCCCAAAGTCGATATCTCAAATTCAGGCCCAAAACACCCGAAAATTCGATATTTTGGGGTCCCAGAAGCGATCTGTACATGTCTAGTCAGTGCTAGAATGTTTTCATAATATAGGCTCAAAACATGCTAAAAGGCGATATTTTAAGTGTCCAAAGTCGATATGTGCATGCATCTTCTGTGCCCGTTTATATCTCAAATTCAGGCTCAAAACACCCGAAAATTCGTTTTTTTTTTGGTCCCAGAAGCGATTTGTACATGCCTAATTCTAGTTAGAGTATTTTGAAAATACAGGGCCAAAACATGCTGAAAATCGATATTTTAGGTGCCCAAAGTCAATATGTGCATGCATCTTCTGTACCCGTTTATATCTCAAATTCAGGCTCAAAACACCCGAAAATTCTGTATTTTTGGGTCCTAGAAGCGATCGGTACATCCCTACTCCTAGTTGGAATGTTTTCAAGATACAGACCCAAAACATGCTAAAAATCGATATTTTAGGTACCCAAAAGTCGATATGTGCATGCATCTTCTGTACCCGTTTATATCTCAAATTCAGGCTCAAAACACCCGAAAATTCGATATTTTGGGGTCCCAGAAGCGATCTGTACATGCCTACTCAGTGCTAGAATATTTTCAAAATATATGCCCAAAACATGCTAAAAATCGATATTTTAGGTGCCCAAAGTCGATATCACAAATTCAGGCCCAAAACACCCAAAAATTCGATTTTTTGGGGTCCCAGAAGCGATCTGTACATGCCTACTCCGTGTTAGAGTATTTTCAAGATACAGGCCGAAAACATACTGAAAATCGATCTTTTAGGTGCCCAAAAGTCGATATGTGGATGCATCTTCTGTACCCGTTTATATCTCAAATTCAGGCTCAAAACACACGAAAATTCGATATTTTGGGGTCCCATAAGCGATCTGTACTTGCCTACTTATTGTTAAAGTATTTTCAAAATACAGGCCCAAAACAAGCTGAAAATCGATATTTTAGGTGACCAAAGTCAATATGTGTATGCATCTTCTGCACCCGTTTATATCCCAAATTCAACCTCAAAACACCCGAAAGTTCGATATTTTTGGGTCCCAGAAGCGATCTGTACATGCCTAGTTAGTGCTAGAATTTTTTCAAAATATAAGCTCAAAACATGCTAAAAATCGATTTTTTTAAGTGCCCAAAAGTCGATATGTGCATGCATCTTCTGTACCCGTTTATATATCAAATTCAGGCTCAAAACACCCGAAAATTCGATATTTTGGGGTCCTAGAAGCGATCTGTACATGCCTACTCAGTGCTAGAATATTTTCAAAATATAGGCCCAAAACATTCTAAAAATCGATATTTTAGGTGCCCAAAGTCGATATCTCAAATTCAGGCCCAAAACACCCAAAAATTCGATATTTTGGGGTCCCAGAAGCGATCTGTACATGCCTACTCCGTGTTAGAGTATTTTCAATATACAGGCCCAAAACATACTGAAAATCGATCTCTTAGGTGCCCAAAAGTCGATATGTGGATGCATCTTCTGTACCCGTTTATATCTTAAATTCAGGCTCCAAACACCCGAAAATTCGATATTTTGGGGTCCCAGAAGCGATCTGTACTTGCCTACTCCATGTTAGAGTATTTTCAGAATACAGGCCCAAAACATACTAAAAGTCGATCTTTTAGGTGCCCAAAAGTCGATATTTGCATGCATCTTCTGTACCCATTTATATCTCAAGTTCAGGCTCCAAACACCCGAAAATTCGATATTTTGGGGTCCCAGAAGCGATCTGTACATGCCTACTCAGATGCAGGCCCAAAACATGCTGAAAATAGATATTTTAGGTGCCAAAACTCAACATGTGTATGCATCTTCTTCACTCGTTTATATCTCAAATTCAACCTCAAAACACCCGAAATTTCGATAATTTTGGGTCCCAGAAGCGATCTGTACATGTCTAGTCAGTGCTAGAATGTTTTCAAAATATAGGCTCAAAACATGCTAAAAATCGATATTTTAAGTGTCCAAAGTCGATATGTGCATGCATCTTCTGTACCCGTTTATATCTCAAATTCAGGCTCAAAACACCCGAAAATTCGATATTTTTTGGTCCCAGAAGCGATTTGTACATGCCTACTCCTAGTTAGAGTATTTTGAAAATACAGGGCCAAAACATGCTAAAAATCGATTTTTTTAAGTGTCCAAAGTCGATATGTGCATGCATCTTCTGTACCCGTTTATATCTCAAATTCAGTCTCAAAACACCCGAAAATTCGGAATGTTTGGGTCCTAGAAGCGATCTGTACATCCCTACTCCTAGTTAGAATGTTTTCAAGATACAGACCCAAAACATGCTAAAAATCTATATTTTAAGTGTCCAATGTCGATATGTGCATGCATTATCTATACCCGTTTGTATCTCAAATTCAGGATCAAAACACCCGAAAATTCGATATTTTGGGGTCCCAGAAGTGATATGTACATGCCTACTTAGTTCTAGAATATTTTCAAAATATAGTCCCAAAACATGCTAAAAATCGATATTTTAGGTGCCCAAAGTCGATATCTCAAATTCAGACCCAAAACACCCGAAAATTCGATATTTTGGGGTCCCAGAAGCGAACTGTACATGCCTACTCCGTGTTAGAGTATTTTCAAAATACAGGCCCAAAACATACTAAAAATCGATCTTTTAGGTGCCCAAAAGTCGATATGTGCATGCATCTTCTGTACCCGTTTATATCTCAAATTCAGGCTCAAAACACCCAAAAATTCGATATTTTGGGGTCCCAGAAGCGATCTGTACATGCCTACTCAGTGCTAAAATATTTTCAAAATACAGGCCCAAAACATGCTAAAAATCGATATTTTAGGTGACCAAAGTCGATATCTCAAATTCAGGCCCAAAACACCCAAAAATTCGATATTTTTGGGTCCCAGAAGCGATCTGTACATGCCTACTCCGTGTTAGAGTATTTTCAATATACAGGGCCAAAACATACTGAAAATCGATCTCTTAGGTGCCCAAAAGTCGATATGTGCATGCATCTTCTGTACCCTTTTATATCTCAAATTCAGGCTCCAAACACCCGAAAATTCGATATTTTGGGGTTCCAGAAGCGATATGTACATGCCTACTCAGATGCAGGCCCAAAACATACTGAAAATCGATATTTTAGGTGCCCAAAGTCAAAGTGTGTATGCATCTTCTGCACTCGTTTATATCTCAAATTCAACCTCAAAACACCCGAAAATTCGATAATTTTGGGTCACAAAAGCGATCTGTACATGCCTACTCAGTGCTATAATTTTCTCAAAATATAGGCTCAAAACATGCTAAAAATCAATATTTTAAGTGTCCAAAGTCGATATGTGCATGCATCATCTGTACCCGTTTATATCTCAAATTCAGGCTCAAAACACCCGAAAATTCGTTTTTTTTTTGGTCCCAGAAGCGATCTGTACATGCCTACTCCGTGTTAGAGTATTTTAAATATAGAGGGCCAAAACATACTGAAAATCGATCTTTTAGGTGCCCAAAAGTCGATATGTGGATGCATCTTCTGTACCCGTTTATATCTCAAATTCAGGCTCAAAACAGCCGAAAATTCGATATTTTGGGGTCCCAGAAGCGATCTGTACATGCCTACTCAGTGCTAGAATATTTTCAAAATATAGGCCCAAAACATGCTAAAAATCGATATTTTAGGTGCATAAGTCGATATCTCAAATTCAGGCCCGAAACACCCGAAAATTCGATATTTTGGGGTCCCAGAAGCGAACTTTACATGCCTACTCCGTGTTAGAGTATTTTCAATATACGGGCCCAAAACATACTGAAAATCGATCTTTAGGTGCCAAAAAGTCAATATGTGTATGCATCTTATGCACCCGTTTATATCCCAAATTCAACCTCAAAACACCCGAAAATTCGATATTTTTGGGTCCCAGAAGCGATCTGTATATGCCTACTCAGTGCTAGAATTTTTTCAATATATTGGCTCAAAACATGCAAAAAATCGATATTTTAAGCGTCCAAAGTCGATATGTGCATGCATCATCTGTACCCGTATATATCTCAAATTCAGGCTCAAAAACCCGAAAATTCGATATTTTGGGGTCCCAGAAGTGATCTGTGCATGCCTACTTAGTGCTAGAATATTTTCAAAATATAGCCCCAAAACATGCTAAAAATCGATATTTAGGTGCCCAAAGTCGATATCTCAAATTCAGGCCCAAAACACCCGAAAATTCGATATTTTGGGGTCCCAGAAGCGATCTGTACATGTCTAGTCAGTGCTAGAATGTTTTCATAATATAGGCTCAAAACATGCTAAAAGGCGATATTTTAAGTGTCCAAAGTCGATATGTGCATGCATCTTCTGTGCCCGTTTATATCTCAAATTCAGGCTCAAAACACCCGAAAATTCGTTTTTTTTTTGGTCCCAGAAGCGATTTGTACATGCCTAATTCTAGTTAGAGTATTTTGAAAATACAGGGCCAAAACATGCTGAAAATCGATATTTTAGGTGCCCAAAGTCAATATGTGCATGCATCTTCTGTACCCGTTTATATCTCAAATTCAGGCTCAAAACACCCGAAAATTCTGTATTTTTGGGTCCTAGAAGCGATCGGTACATCCCTACTCCTAGTTGTAATGTTTTCAAGATACAGACCCAAAACATGCTAAAAATCGATATTTTAGGTAAACAAAAGTCGATATGTGCATGCATCTTCTGTACCCGTTTATATCTCAAATTCAGGCTCAAAACACCCGAAAATTCGATATTTTGGGGTCCCAGAAGCGATCTGTACATGCCTACTCAGTGCTAGAATATTTTCAAAATATAGGCCCAAAACATGCTAAAAATCGATATTTTAGGTGCCCAAAGTCGATATCACAAATTCAGGCCCAAAACACCCAAAAATTCGATTTTTTGGGGTCCCAGAAGCGATCTGTACATGCCTACTCCGTGTTAGAGTATTTTCAAGATACAGGCCGAAAACATACTGAAAATCGATCTTTTAGGTGCCCAAAAGTCGATATGTGGATGCATCTTCTGTACCCGTTTATATCTCAAATTCAGGCTCAAAACACACGAAAATTCGATATTTTGGGGTCCCATAAGCGATCTGTACTTGCCTACTTATTGTTAAAGTATTTTCAAAATACAGGCCCAAAACAAGCTGAAAATCGATATTTTAGGTGACCAAAGTCAATATGTGTATGCATCTTCTGCACCCGTTTATATCCCAAATTCAACCTCAAAACACCCGAAAGTTCGATATTTTTGGGTCCCAGAAGCGATCTGTACATGCCTAGTTAGTGCTAGAATTTTTTCAAAATATAAGCTCAAAACATGCTAAAAATCGATTTTTTTAAGTGCCCAAAAGTCGATATGTGCATGCATCTTCTGTACCCGTTTATATATCAAATTCAGGCTCAAAACACCCGAAAATTCGATATTTTGGGGTCCTAGAAGCGATCTGTACATGCCTACTCAGTGCTAGAATATTTTCAAAATATAGGCCCAAAACATTCTAAAAATCGATATTTTAGGTGCCCAAAGTCGATATCTCAAATTCAGGCCCAAAACACCCAAAAATTCGATATTTTGGGGTCCCAGAAGCGATCTGTACATGCCTACTCCGTGTTAGAGTATTTTCAATATACAGGCCCAAAACATACTGAAAATCGATCTCTTAGGTGCCCAAAAGTCGATATGTGGATGCATCTTCTGTACCCGTTTATATCTTAAATTCAGGCTCCAAACACCCGAAAATTCGATATTTTGGGGTCCCAGAAGCGATCTGTACTTGCCTACTCCATGTTAGAGTATTTTCAGAATACAGGCCCAAAACATACTAAAAGTCGATCTTTTAGGTGCCCAAAAGTCGATATTTGCATGCATCTTCTGTACCCATTTATATCTCAAGTTCAGGCTCCAAACACCCGAAAATTCGATATTTTGGGGTCCCAGAAGCGATCTGTACATGCCTACTCAGATGCAGGCCCAAAACATGCTGAAAATAGATATTTTAGGTGCCAAAACTCAACATGTGTATGCATCTTCTTCACTCGTTTATATCACAAATTCAACCTCAAAACACCCGAAATTTCGATAATTTTGGGTCCCAGAAGCGATCTGTACATGTCTAGTCAGTGCTAGAATGTTTTCAAAATATAGGCTCAAAACATGCTAAAAATCGATATTTTAAGTGTCCAAAGTCGATATGTGCATGCATCTTCTGTACCCGTTTATATCTCAAATTCAGGCTCAAAACACCCGAAAATTCGATATTTTTTGGTCCCAGAAGCGATTTGTACATGCCTACTCCTAGTTAGAGTATTTTGAAAATACAGGGCCAAAACATGCTAAAAATCGATTTTTTTAAGTGTCCAAAGTCGATATGTGCATGCATCTTCTGTACCCGTTTATATCTCAAATTCAGTCTCAAAACACCCGAAAATTCGGAATGTTTGGGTCCTAGAAGCGATCTGTACATCCCTACTCCTAGTTAGAATGTTTTCAAGATACAGACCCAAAACATGCTCAAAATCGATATTTTAGGTGCCCAAAAGTCGATATGTGCATGCATCTTCTGTACCCGTTTATATCTCTAATTCAGGCTCAAAACACCCGAAAATTCGATATTTTGGGATCCAAGAAGCGATCTGTACATGCCTACTCAGTGCTAGAATATTTTCAAAATATAGGCCCAAAACATGCTAAAAATCGATATTTTAGGTGCCCAAAGTCGATATCACAAATTCAGGCCCAAAACAACTAAAAATTCGATTTTTTGGGGTCCCAGAAGCGATCTGTACATGCCTAGTTAGTGCTAGAATTTTTTCAAAATATAAGCTCAAAACATGCTAAAAATCGATTTTTTTAAGTGTCCAAAGTCGATATGTGCATGCATCTTCTGTACCCGTTTATATCTCAAATTCAGTCTCAAAACACCCGAAAATTCGGAATTTTTTGGTCCTAGAAGCGATCTGTACATCCCTACTCCTAGTTAGAATGTTTTCAAGATACAGACCCAAAACATGCTCAAAATCGATATTTTAGGTGCCCAAAAGTCGATATGTGCATGCATCTTCTGTACCCGTTTATATCTCTAATTCAGGCTCAAAACACCCGAAAATTCGATATTTTGGGATCCAAGAAGCGATCTGTACATGCCTACTCAGTGCTAGAATATTTTCAAAATATAGGCCCAAAACATTCTAAAAATCGATATTTTAGGTGCCCAAAGTCGATATCTCAAATTCAGGCCCAAAACACCCAAAAATTCGATATTTTGGGGTCCCAGAAGCGATCTGTACATGCCTACTCCGTGTTAGAGTATTTTCAATATACAGGCCCAAAACATACTGAAAATCGATCTCTTAGGTGCCCAAAAGTCGATATGTGGATGCATCTTCTGTACCCGTTTATATCTTAAATTCAGGCTCCAAACACCCGAAAATTCGATATTTTGGGATCCAAGAAGCGATCTGTACATGCCTACTCAGTGCTAGAATATTTTCAAAATATAGGCCCAAAACATGCTACAAATCGATATTTTAGGTGCATAAGTCGATATCTCAAATTCAGGCCCAAAACATCCGAAAATTCGATATTTTGGGGTCCCAGAAGCGAACTGTACATGCCTACTCCGTTTTAGAGTGTTTTCAAAATACAGGCCCAAAACATACTGAAAATTGATCTTTTAGGTGCCCAAAAGTCGATATGTGGATTCATCTTCTGTACCCGTTTATATCTCAAATTCAGGCTCCAAACACCCGAAAATTCGATATTTTGGGGTCCCAGAAGCGATCTTTACATGCCTACTCAGTGCTAGAATATTTTAAAAATACAGGCCCAAAACATACTGAAAATCGATCTTTTAGGTGCCCAAAAGTCGATATGTGGATCCCAAAACAAGCTGAAAATCGATATTTTAGGTGACGAAAGTCAATATGTGTATAAATCTTCTGCACCCGTTTATATCCCAAATTCAACCTCAAAACCCCAGAAAATTCGATATTTTTGGGTCCCAGAAGTAATCTGTACATGCCTACTCAGTGCTAGAATGTTTTCAAAATATAGGCTCAAAACATGCTAAAAATCTATATTTTAAGTGTCCAATGTCGATATGTGCATGCATTATCTATACCCGTTTGTATCTCAAATTCAGGATCAAAACACCCGAAAATTCGATATTTTGGGGTCCCAGAAGTGATATGTACATGCCTACTTAGTTCTAGAATATTTTCAAAATATAGTCCCAAAACATGCTAAAAATCGATATTTTAGGTGCCCAAAGTCGATATCTCAAATTCAGACCCAAAACACCCGAAAATTCGATATTTTGGGGTCCCAGAAGCGAACTGTACATGCCTACTCCGTGTTAGAGTATTTTCAAAATACAGGCCCAAAACATACTAAAAATCGATCTTTTAGGTGCCCAAAAGTCGATATGTGCATGCATCTTCTGTACCCGTTTATATCTCAAATTCAGGCTCAAAACACCCAAAAATTCGATATTTTGGGGTCCCAGAAGCGATCTGTACATGCCTACTCAGTGCTAAAATATTTTCAAAATACAGGCCCAAAACATGCTAAAAATCGATATTTTAGGTGACCAAAGTCGATATCTCAAATTCAGGCCCAAAACACCCAAAAATTCGATATTTTTGGGTCCCAGAAGCGATCTGTACATGCCTACTCCGTGTTAGAGTATTTTCAATATACAGGGCCAAAACATACTGAAAATCGATCTCTTAGGTGCCCAAAAGTCGATATGTGCATGCATCTTCTGTACCCTTTTATATCTCAAATTCAGGCTCCAAACACCCGAAAATTCGATATTTTGGGGTTCCAGAAGCGATCTGTACATGCCTACTCAGATGCAGGCCCAAAACATACTGAAAATCGATATTTTAGGTGCCCAAAGTCAAAGTGTGTATGCATCTTCTGCACTCGTTTATATCTCAAATTCAACCTCAAAACACCCGAAAATTCGATAATTTTGGGTCACAAAAGCGATCTGTACATGCCTACTCAGTGCTATAATTTTCTCAAAATATAGGCTCAAAACATGCTAAAAATCAATATTTTAAGTGTCCAAAGTCGATATGTGCATGCATCATCTGTACCCGTTTATATCTCAAATTCATGCTCAAAACACCCGAAAATTCGATATTTTGGGGTCCCAGAAGCGATCTGTACATGCCTACTCAGTGCTAGAATATTTTCAAAATATAGGCCCAAAACATGCTAAAAATCGATATTTTAGGTGCCCAAAGTCGATATCTCAAATTCAGGCCCAAAACACCCAAAAATTCGATATTTTGGGGTCCCAGAAGCGATCTGTACATGCCTACTCCGTGTTAGAGTATTTTCAATATACAGGCCCAAAACATACTGAAAATCGATCTTTTAGGTGCCCAAAAGTCGATATGTGGATGCATCTTCTGTACCCGTTTATATCTCAAATTCAGGCTAAAAACAGCCGAAAATTCGATATTTTGGGGTCCCAGAAGCGATCTGTACTTGCCTACTCAGTGCTAGAATATTTTCAAAATATAGGCCCAAAACATGCTAAAAATCGATATTTTAGGTGTATAAGTCGATATCTCAAATTCAGGCCCAAAACACCCGAAAATTCAATATTTTGGGGTCCCAGAAGCGAACTTTACATGCCTACTCCGTGTTAGAGTATTTTCAATATACAGGCCCAAAACATACTGAAAATCGATCTTTTAGTTGCCAAAAAGTCGATATGTGTATGCATCTTATGCACCCGTTTATATCCCAAATTCAACCTCAAAACACCCGAAAATTCGATATTTTTGGGTCCCAGAAGCGATCTGTATATGCCTACTCAGTGCTAGAATGTTTTCAAAATATTGGCTCAAAACATGCTAAAAATCGATATTTTAAGCGTCCAAAGTCGATATGTGCATGCATCATCTGTACCAGTATATATCTCAAATTCAGGCTCAAAAACACGAAAATTCGATATTTTGGGGTCCCAGAAGTGATCTGTGCATGCCTACTTAGTGCTAGAATTTTTTCAAAATATAGGCCCAAAACATGCTAAAAATCGATATTTTAGGTGCCCAAAGTCGATATCTCAAATTCAGGCCCAAAACACCCGAAAATTCGATATTTTGGGGTCCCAGAAGCGATCTGTACATGCCTACTCCGTGTTAGAGTATTTTCAATATACAGGCCCAAAACATACTGAAAATCGATCTTTTAGGTGCCCAAAAGTCGATATGTGGATGCATCTTCTGTACCCGTTTATATCTCTAATTCAGGCTCAAAACACCCGAAAATTCGATATTTTGGGATCCAAGAAGCGATCTGTACATGCCTACTCAGTGCTAGAATATTTTCAAAATATAGGCCCAAAACATGCTAAAAATCGATATTTTAGGTGCCCAAAGTCGATATCACAAATTCAGGCCCAAAACAACTAAAAATTCGATTTTTTGGGGTCCCAGAAGCGATCTGTACATGCCTAGTTAGTGCTAGAATTTTTTCAAAATATAAGCTCAAAACATGCTAAAAATCGATTTTTTTAAGTGTCCAAAGTCGATATGTGCATGCATCTTCTGTACCCGTTTATATCTCAAATTCAGTCTCAAAACACCCGAAAATTCGGAATTTTTTGGTCCTAGAAGCGATCTGTACATCCCTACTCCTAGTTAGAATGTTTTCAAGATACAGACCCAAAACATGCTCAAAATCGATATTTTAGGTGCCCAAAAGTCGATATGTGCATGCATCTTCTGTACCCGTTTATATCTCTAATTCAGGCTCAAAACACCCGAAAATTCGATATTTTGGGATCCAAGAAGCGATCTGTACATGCCTACTCAGTGCTAGAATATTTTCAAAATATAGGCCCAAAACATTCTAAAAATCGATATTTTAGGTGCCCAAAGTCGATATCTCAAATTCAGGCCCAAAACACCCAAAAATTCGATATTTTGGGGTCCCAGAAGCGATCTGTACATGCCTACTCCGTGTTAGAGTATTTTCAATATACAGGCCCAAAACATACTGAAAATCGATCTCTTAGGTGCCCAAAAGTCGATATGTGGATGCATCTTCTGTACCCGTTTATATCTTAAATTCAGGCTCCAAACACCCGAAAATTCGATATTTTGGGATCCAAGAAGCGATCTGTACATGCCTACTCAGTGCTAGAATATTTTCAAAATATAGGCCCAAAACATGCTACAAATCGATATTTTAGGTGCATAAGTCGATATCTCAAATTCAGGCCCAAAACATCCGAAAATTCGATATTTTGGGGTCCCAGAAGCGAACTGTACATGCCTACTCCGTTTTAGAGTGTTTTCAAAATACAGGCCCAAAACATACTGAAAATTGATCTTTTAGGTGCCCAAAAGTCGATATGTGGATTCATCTTCTGTACCCGTTTATATCTCAAATTCAGGCTCCAAACACCCGAAAATTCGATATTTTGGGGTCCCAGAAGCGATCTTTACATGCCTACTCAGTGCTAGAATATTTTAAAAATACAGGCCCAAAACATACTGAAAATCGATCTTTTAGGTGCCCAAAAGTCGATATGTGGATCCCAAAACAAGCTGAAAATCGATATTTTAGGTGACGAAAGTCAATATGTGTATAAATCTTCTGCACCCGTTTATATCCCAAATTCAACCTCAAAACCCCAGAAAATTCGATATTTTTGGGTCCCAGAAGTAATCTGTACATGCCTACTCAGTGCTAGAATATTTTCAAAATATAGGCTCAAAACATGCTAAAAATCTATATTTTAAGTGTCCAATGTCGATATGTGCATGCATTATCTATACCCGTTTGTATCTCAAATTCAGGATCAAAACACCCGAAAATTCGATATTTTGGGGTCCCAGAAGTGATATGTACATGCCTACTTAGTTCTAGAATATTTTCAAAATATAGTCCCAAAACATGCTAAAAATCGATATTTTAGGTGCCCAAAGTCGATATCTCAAATTCAGACCCAAAACACCCGAAAATTCGATATTTTGGGGTCCCAGAAGCGAACTGTACATGCCTACTCCGTGTTAGAGTATTTTCAAAATACAGGCCCAAAACATACTAAAAATCGATCTTTTAGGTGCCCAAAAGTCGATATGTGCATGCATCTTCTGTACCCGTTTATATCTCAAATTCAGGCTCAAAACACCCAAAAATTCGATATTTTGGGGTCCCAGAAGCGATCTGTACATGCCTACTCAGTGCTAAAATATTTTCAAAATACAGGCCCAAAACATGCTAAAAATCGATATTTTAGGTGACCAAAGTCGATATCTCAAATTCAGGCCCAAAACACCCAAAAATTCGATATTTTTGGGTCCCAGAAGCGATCTGTACATGCCTACTCCGTGTTAGAGTATTTTCAATATACAGGGCCAAAACATACTGAAAATCGATCTCTTAGGTGCCCAAAAGTCGATATGTGCATGCATCTTCTGTACCCTTTTATATCTCAAATTCAGGCTCCAAACACCCGAAAATTCGATATTTTGGGGTTCCAGAAGCGATCTGTACATGCCTACTCAGATGCAGGCCCAAAACATACTGAAAATCGATATTTTAGGTGCCCAAAGTCAAAGTGTGTATGCATCTTCTGCACTCGTTTATATCTCAAATTCAACCTCAAAACACCCGAAAATTCGATAATTTTGGGTCACAAAAGCGATCTGTACATGCCTACTCAGTGCTATAATTTTCTCAAAATATAGGCTCAAAACATGCTAAAAATCAATATTTTAAGTGTCCAAAGTCGATATGTGCATGCATCATCTGTACCCGTTTATATCTCAAATTCATGCTCAAAACACCCGAAAATTCGATATTTTGGGGTCCCAGAAGCGATCTGTACATGCCTACTCAGTGCTAGAATATTTTCAAAATATAGGCCCAAAACATGCTAAAAATCGATATTTTAGGTGCCCAAAGTCGATATCTCAAATTCAGGCCCAAAACACCCAAAAATTCGATATTTTGGGGTCCCAGAAGCGATCTGTACATGCCTACTCCGTGTTAGAGTATTTTCAATATACAGGCCCAAAACATACTGAAAATCGATCTTTTAGGTGCCCAAAAGTCGATATGTGGATGCATCTTCTGTACCCGTTTATATCTCAAATTCAGGCTAAAAACAGCCGAAAATTCGATATTTTGGGGTCCCAGAAGCGATCTGTACTTGCCTACTCAGTGCTAGAATATTTTCAAAATATAGGCCCAATACATGCTAAAAATCGATATTTTAGGTGTATAAGTCGATATCTCAAATTCAGGCCCAAAACACCCGAAAATTCAATATTTTGGGGTCCCAGAAGCGAACTTTACATGCCTACTCCGTGTTAGAGTATTTTCAATATACAGGCCCAAAACATACTGAAAATCGATCTTTTAGTTGCCAAAAAGTCGATATGTGTATGCATCTTATGCACCCGTTTATATCCCAAATTCAACCTCAAAACACCCGAAAATTCGATATTTTTGGGTCCCAGAAGCGATCTGTATATGCCTACTCAGTGCTAGAATGTTTTCAAAATATTGGCTCAAAACATGCTAAAAATCGATATTTTAAGCGTCCAAAGTCGATATGTGCATGCATCATCTGTACCAGTATATATCTCAAATTCAGGCTCAAAAACACGAAAATTCGATATTTTGGGGTCCCAGAAGTGATCTGTGCATGCCTACTTAGTGCTAGAATTTTTTCAAAATATAGGCCCAAAACATGCTAAAAATCGATATTTAGGTGCCCAAAGTCGATATCTCAAATTCAGGCCCAAAACACCCGAAAATTCGATATTTTGGGGTCCCAGAAGGGAACTGTACATGCCTACTCCGTGTTAGAGAATTTTTTAAAATACAGGCCGAAAACATACTGAAAATCGATCTTTTAGGTGCCCAAAAGTCGATATGTGCATTCATCTTCTGTACCCGTTTATATCCCAAATTCAACCTCAAAACACCCGAAAATTCGATATTTTTGGGTTCCAGAAGCAATCTGTACATGCCTACTCAGTGCTCGAATTTTTTCAAAATTTAGGCTCAAAACATGCTAAAAATCAATATTTTAAGTGTCCAAAGTCGATATGTGCATGCATCATTTGTACCCGTTTATATCTCAAATTCAGGCTCAAAACTCCCGAAAATTCGATATTTTAGGGTCCAAGAAGCGATCTGTACATGCCTACTCAGTGCTAGAATATTTTCAAAATATAGGCCCAAAACATGCTAAAAATCGATATTTTAGGTGCCCAAAGTCGATATCACAAATTCAGGCCCAAAACAACTAAAAATTCGATTTTTTGGGGTCCCAGAAGCGATCTGTACATGCCTAGTTAGTGCTAGAATTTTTTCAAAATATAAGCTCAAAACATGCTAAAAATCGATTTTTTTAAGTGTCCAAAGTCGATATGTGCATGCATCTTCTGTACCCGTTTATATCTCAAATTCAGTCTCAAAACACCCGAAAATTCGGAATTTTTTGGTCCTAGAAGCGATCTGTACATCCCTACTCCTAGTTAGAATGTTTTCAAGATACAGACCCAAAACATGCTCAAAATCGATATTTTAGGTGCCCAAAAGTCGATATGTGCATGCATCTTCTGTACCCGTTTATATCTCTAATTCAGGCTCAAAACACCCGAAAATTCGATATTTTGGGATCCAAGAAGCGATCTGTACATGCCTACTCAGTGCTAGAATATTTTCAAAATATAGGCCCAAAACATTCTAAAAATCGATATTTTAGGTGCCCAAAGTCGATATCTCAAATTCAGGCCCAAAACACCCAAAAATTCGATATTTTGGGGTCCCAGAAGCGATCTGTACATGCCTACTCCGTGTTAGAGTATTTTCAATATACAGGCCCAAAACATACTGAAAATCGATCTCTTAGGTGCCCAAAAGTCGATATGTGGATGCATCTTCTGTACCCGTTTATATCTTAAATTCAGGCTCCAAACACCCGAAAATTCGATATTTTGGGATCCAAGAAGCGATCTGTACATGCCTACTCAGTGCTAGAATATTTTCAAAATATAGGCCCAAAACATGCTACAAATCGATATTTTAGGTGCATAAGTCGATATCTCAAATTCAGGCCCAAAACATCCGAAAATTCGATATTTTGGGGTCCCAGAAGCGAACTGTACATGCCTACTCCGTTTTAGAGTGTTTTCAAAATACAGGCCCAAAACATACTGAAAATTGATCTTTTAGGTGCCCAAAAGTCGATATGTGGATTCATCTTCTGTACCCGTTTATATCTCAAATTCAGGCTCCAAACACCCGAAAATTCGATATTTTGGGGTCCCAGAAGCGATCTTTACATGCCTACTCAGTGCTAGAATATTTTAAAAATACAGGCCCAAAACATACTGAAAATCGATCTTTTAGGTGCCCAAAAGTCGATATGTGGATCCCAAAACAAGCTGAAAATCGATATTTTAGGTGACGAAAGTCAATATGTGTATAAATCTTCTGCACCCGTTTATATCCCAAATTCAACCTCAAAACCCCAGAAAATTCGATATTTTTGGGTCCCAGAAGTAATCTGTACATGCCTACTCAGTGCTAGAATATTTTCAAAATATAGGCTCAAAACATGCTAAAAATCTATATTTTAAGTGTCCAATGTCGATATGTGCATGCATTATCTATACCCGTTTGTATCTCAAATTCAGGATCAAAACACCCGAAAATTCGATATTTTGGGGTCCCAGAAGTGATATGTACATGCCTACTTAGTTCTAGAATATTTTCAAAATATAGTCCCAAAACATGCTAAAAATCGATATTTTAGGTGCCCAAAGTCGATATCTCAAATTCAGACCCAAAACACCCGAAAATTCGATATTTTGGGGTCCCAGAAGCGAACTGTACATGCCTACTCCGTGTTAGAGTATTATCAAAATACAGGCCCAAAACATACTAAAAATCGATCTTTTAGGTGCCCAAAAGTCGATATGTGCATGCATCTTCTGTACCCGTTTATATCTCAAATTCAGGCTCAAAACACCCAAAAATTCGATATTTTGGGGTCCCAGAAGCGATCTGTACATGCCTACTCAGTGCTAAAATATTTTCAAAATACAGGCCCAAAACATGCTAAAAATCGATATTTTAGGTGACCAAAGTCGATATCTCAAATTCAGGCCCAAAACACCCAAAAATTCGATATTTTTGGGTCCCAGAAGCGATCTGTACATGCCTACTCCGTGTTAGAGTATTTTCAATATACAGGGCCAAAACATACTGAAAATCGATCTCTTAGGTGCCCAAAAGTCGATATGTGCATGCATCTTCTGTACCCTTTTATATCTCAAATTCAGGCTCCAAACACCCGAAAATTCGATATTTTGGGGTTCCAGAAGCGATCTGTACATGCCTACTCAGATGCAGGCCCAAAACATACTGAAAATCGATATTTTAGGTGCCCAAAGTCAAAGTGTGTATGCATCTTCTGCACTCGTTTATATCTCAAATTCAACCTCAAAACACCCGAAAATTCGATAATTTTGGGTCACAAAAGCGATCTGTACATGCCTACTCAGTGCTATAATTTTCTCAAAATATAGGCTCAAAACATGCTAAAAATCAATATTTTAAGTGTCCAAAGTCGATATGTGCATGCATCATCTGTACCCGTTTATATCTCAAATTCATGCTCAAAACACCCGAAAATTCGATATTTTGGGGTCCCAGAAGCGATCTGTACATGCCTACTCAGTGCTAGAATATTTTCAAAATATAGGCCCAAAACATGCTAAAAATCGATATTTTAGGTGCCCAAAGTCGATATCTCAAATTCAGGCCCAAAACACCCAAAAATTCGATATTTTGGGGTCCCAGAAGCGATCTGTACATGCCTACTCCGTGTTAGAGTATTTTCAATATACAGGCCCAAAACATACTGAAAATCGATCTTTTAGGTGCCCAAAAGTCGATATGTGGATGCATCTTCTGTACCCGTTTATATCTCAAATTCAGGCTAAAAACAGCCGAAAATTCGATATTTTGGGGTCCCAGAAGCGATCTGTACTTGCCTACTCAGTGCTAGAATATTTTCAAAATATAGGCCCAATACATGCTAAAAATCGATATTTTAGGTGTATAAGTCGATATCTCAAATTCAGGCCCAAAACACCCGAAAATTCAATATTTTGGGGTCCCAGAAGCGAACTTTACATGCCTACTCCGTGTTAGAGTATTTTCAATATACAGGCCCAAAACATACTGAAAATCGATCTTTTAGTTGCCAAAAAGTCGATATGTGTATGCATCTTATGCACCCGTTTATATCCCAAATTCAACCTCAAAACACCCGAAAATTCGATATTTTTGGGTCCCAGAAGCGATCTGTATATGCCTACTCAGTGCTAGAATGTTTTCAAAATATTGGCTCAAAACATGCTAAAAATCGATATTTTAAGCGTCCAAAGTCGATATGTGCATGCATCATCTGTACCAGTATATATCTCAAATTCAGGCTCAAAAACACGAAAATTCGATATTTTGGGGTCCCAGAAGTGATCTGTGCATGCCTACTTAGTGCTAGAATTTTTTCAAAATATAGGCCCAAAACATGCTAAAAATCGATATTTAGGTGCCCAAAGTCGATATCTCAAATTCAGGCCCAAAACACCCGAAAATTCGATATTTTGGGGTCCCAGAAGGGAACTGTACATGCCTACTCCGTGTTAGAGAATTTTTTAAAATACAGGCCGAAAACATACTGAAAATCGATCTTTTAGGTGCCCAAAAGTCGATATGTGCATTCATCTTCTGTACCCGTTTATATCCCAAATTCAACCTCAAAACACCCGAAAATTCGATATTTTTGGGTTCCAGAAGCAATCTGTACATGCCTACTCAGTGCTCGAATTTTTTCAAAATTTAGGCTCAAAACATGCTAAAAATCAATATTTTAAGTGTCCAAAGTCGATATGTGCATGCATCATTTGTACCCGTTTATATCTCAAATTCAGGCTCAAAACTCCCGAAAATTCGAAATTTTAGGGTCCCAGAAGTGATCTGTACATGCCTACTTAGTGCTAGAATATTTTCAAAATATAGGCCCAAAACATGCTAATAATCGATATTTTAGGTGCCCAAAGTCGATATCTCAAATTCAGGCCCAAAACACCCGAAAATTCGATATTTTGGGGTCCCAGATGTGATCTGTTCATGTCTAGTCAGTGCTAGAATGTTTTCATAATATAGGCTCAAAACATGCTAAAAGGCGATATTTTAAGTGTCCAAAGTCGATATGTGCATGCATCTTCTGTACCTGTTTATATCTCAAATTCAGGCTCAAAACACCCGAAAATTCGGTATTTTTATGTCCCAGAAGCGATCTGTACTTGCCTACTCCGTGTTAGAGTATTTTCAAAATACAGGCCCAAAACAAGCTGAAAATCGATATTTTAGGTGACCAAAGTCAATATGTGTATGCATCTTCTGCACCCGTTTATATCCCAAATTCAACCTCAAAACACCCGAAAGTTCGATATTTTTGGGTCCCAGAAGCGATCTGTATATGCCTACTCAGTGCTAGAATGTTTTCAAAACATAGGCTCAAAACAAGCTAAAAATCGATATTTTAAGCGTCCAAAGTCGATATGTGCATGTATCATCTGTACCCGTATATATCTCAAATTCAGGATCAAAACACCCGAAAATTCGATATTTTGGGGTCCCAGAAGTGATCTGTGAATACCTACTTAGTGCTAGAATATTTTCAAAATATAGGCCCAGAACATGCTAAAAATCGACATTTAGGTGCCCAAAGTCGATATCTCAAATTCAGGCCCAAAACACCCGAAAATTCGATATTTTGGGGTCCCAGAAGGGAACTGTACATGCCTACTCCGTGTTAGAGAATTTTTAAAATACAGGACCAAAACATACTGAAAATCGATCGTTTAGGTGCCCAAAAGTCGATATGTGCATGCATCTTCTCTACCCGTTTATATCCCAAATTCAACCTCAAAACACCCGAAAACTCGATATTTTTGGGTCACAAAAGCGATCTGTACATGCCTACTCAGTGCTATAATTTTCTCAAAATATAGGCTCAAAACATGCTAAAAATCAATATTTTAAGTGTCCAAAGTCGATATGTGCATGCATCATCTGTACCCGTTTATATCTCAAATTCATGCTCAAAACACCCGAAAATTCGATATTTTGGGGTCCCAGAAGCGATCTGTACATGCCTACTCAGTGCTAGAATATTTTCAAAATATAGGCCCAAAACATGCTAAAAATCGATATTTTAGGTGCCTAAAGTCGATATCTCAAATTCAGGCCCAAAACACCCAAAAATTCGATATTTTGGGGTCCCAGAAGCGATCTGTACATGCCTACTCCGTGTTAGAGTATTTTCAATATACAGGCCCAAAACATACTGAAAATCGATCTTTTAGGTGCCCAAAAGTCGATATGTGGATGCATCTTCTGTACCCGTTTATATCTCAAATTCAGGCTAAAAACAGCCGAAAATTCGATATTTTGGGGTCCCAGAAGCGATCTGTACTTGCCTACTCAGTGCTAGAATATTTTCAAAATATAGGCCCAAAACATGCTAAAAATCGATATTTTAGGTGTATAAGTCGATATCTCAAATTCAGGCCCAAAACCCGAAAATTCAATATTTTGGGGTCCCAGAAGCGAACTTTACATGCCTACTCCGTGTTAGAGTATTTTCAATATACAGGCCCAAAACATACTGAAAATCGATCTTTTAGTTGCCAAAAAGTCGATATGTGTATGCATCTTATGCACCCGTTTATATCCCAAATTCAACCTCAAAACACCCGAAAATTCGATATTTTTGGGTCCCAGAAGCGATCTGTATATGCCTACTCAGTGCTAGAATGTTTTCAAAATATTGGCTCAAAACATGCTAAAAATCGATATTTTAAGCGTCCAAAGTCGATATGTGCATGCATCATCTGTACCAGTATATATCTCAAATTCAGGCTCAAAAACACGAAAATTCGATATTTTGGGGTCCCAGAAGTGATCTGTGCATGCCTACTTAGTGCTAGAATTTTTTCAAAATATAGGCCCAAAACATGCTAAAAATCGATATTTAGGTGCCCAAAGTCGATATCTCAAATTCAGGCCCAAAACACCCGAAAATTCGATATTTTGGGGTCCCAGAAGGGAACTGTACATGCCTACTCCGTGTTAGAGAATTTTTTAAAATACAGGCCGAAAACATACTGAAAATCGATCTTTTAGGTGCCCAAAAGTCGATATGTGCATTCATCTTCTGTACCCGTTTATATCCCAAATTCAACCTCAAAACACCCGAAAATTCGATATTTTTGGGTTCCAGAAGCAATCTGTACATGCCTACTCAGTGCTCGAATTTTTTCAAAATTTAGGCTCAAAACATGCTAAAAATCAATATTTTAAGTGTCCAAAGTCGATATGTGCATGCATCATTTGTACCCGTTTATATCTCAAATTCAGGCCCAAAACACCCGAAAATTCGATATTTTGGGGTCCCAGAAGGGAACTGTACATGCCTACTCCGTGTTAGAGAATTTTTAAAATACAGGACCAAAACATACTGAAAATCGATCGTTTAGGTGCCCAAAAGTCGATATGTGCATGCATCTTCTCTACCCGTTTATATCCCAAATTCAACCTCAAAACACCCGAAAACTCGATATTTTTGGGTCACAAAAGCGATCTGTACATGCCTACTCAGTGCTATAATTTTCTCAAAATATAGGCTCAAAACATGCTAAAAATCAATATTTTAAGTGTCCAAAGTCGATATGTGCATGCATCATCTGTACCCGTTTATATCTCAAATTCATGCTCAAAACACCCGAAAATTCGATATTTTGGGGTCCCAGAAGCGATCTGTACATGCCTACTCAGTGCTAGAATATTTTCAAAATATAGGCCCAAAACATGCTAAAAATCGATATTTTAGGTGCCCAAAGTCGATATCTCAAATTCAGGCCCAAAACACCCAAAAATTCGATATTTTGGGGTCCCAGAAGCGATCTGTACATGCCTACTCCGTGTTAGAGTATTTTCAATATACAGGCCCAAAACATACTGAAAATCGATCTTTTAGGTGCCCAAAAGTCGATATGTGGATGCATCTTCTGTACCCGTTTATATCTCAAATTCAGGCTAAAAACAGCCGAAAATTCGATATTTTGGGGTCCCAGAAGCGATCTGTACTTGCCTACTCAGTGCTAGAATATTTTCAAAATATAGGCCCAAAACATGCTAAAAATCGATATTTTAGGTGTATAAGTCGATATCTCAAATTCAGGCCCAAAACACCCGAAAATTCAATATTTTGGGGTCCCAGAAGCGAACTTTACATGCCTACTCCGTGTTAGAGTATTTTCAATATACAGGCCCAAAACATACTGAAAATCGATCTTTTAGTTGCCAAAAAGTCGATATGTGTATGCATCTTATGCACCCGTTTATATCCCAAATTCAACCTCAAAACACCCGAAAATTCGATATTTTTGGGTCCCAGAAGCGATCTGTATATGCCTACTCAGTGCTAGAATGTTTTCAAAATATTGGCTCAAAACATGCTAAAAATCGATATTTTAAGCGTCCAAAGTCGATATGTGCATGCATCATCTGTACCAGTATATATCTCAAATTCAGGCTCAAAAACACGAAAATTCGATATTTTGGGGTCCCAGAAGTGATCTGTGCATGCCTACTTAGTGCTAGAATTTTTTCAAAATATAGGCCCAAAACATGCTAAAAATCGATATTTAGGTGCCCAAAGTCGATATCTCAAATTCAGGCCCAAAACACCCGAAAATTCGATATTTTGGGGTCCCAGAAGGGAACTGTACATGCCTACTCCGTGTTAGAGAATTTTTTAAAATACAGGCCGAAAACATACTGAAAATCGATCTTTTAGGTGCCCAAAAGTCGATATGTGCATTCATCTTCTGTACCCGTTTATATCCCAAATTCAACCTCAAAACACCCGAAAATTCGATATTTTTGGGTTCCAGAAGCAATCTGTACATGCCTACTCAGTGCTCGAATTTTTTCAAAATTTAGGCTCAAAACATGCTAAAAATCAATATTTTAAGTGTCCAAAGTCGATATGTGCATGCATCATTTGTACCCGTTTATATCTCAAATTCAGGCTCAAAACTCCCGAAAATTCGAAATTTTAGGGTCCCAGAAGTGATCTGTACATGCCTACTTAGTGCTAGAATATTTTCAAAATATAGGCCCAAAACATGCTAATAATCGATATTTTAGGTGCCCAAAGTCGATATCTCAAATTCAGGCCTAAAACACCCGAAAATTCGATATTTTGGGGTCCCAGATGTGATCTGTTCATGTCTAGTCAGTGCTAGAATGTTTTCATAATATAGGCTCAGAACATGCTAAAAGGCGATATTTTAAGTGTCCAAAGTCGATATGTGCATGCATCTTCTGTACCTGTTTATATCTCAAATTCAGGCTCAAAACACCCGAAAATTCGGTATTTTTATGTCCCAGAAGCGATCTGTACTTGCCTACTCCGTGTTAGAGTATTTTCAAAATACAGGCCCAAAACAAGCTGAAAATCGATATTTTAGGTGACCAAAGTCAATATGTGTATGCATCTTCTGCACCCGTTTATATCCCAAATTCAACCTCAAAACACCCGAAAGTTCGATATTTTTGGGTCCCAGAAGCGATCTGTATATGCCTACTCAGTGCTAGAATGTTTTCAAAACATAGGCTCAAAACAAGCTAAAAATCGATATTTTAAGCGTCCAAAGTCGATATGTGCATGTATCATCTGTACCCGTATATATCTCAAATTCAGGATCAAAACACCCGAAAATTCGATATTTTGGGGTCCCAGAAGTGATCTGTGAATACCTACTTAGTGCTAGAATATTTTCAAAATATAGGCCCAGAACATGCTAAAAATCGACATTTAGGTGCCCAAAGTCGATATCTCAAATTCAGGCCCAAAACACCCGAAAATTCGATATTTTGGGGTCCCAGAAGGGAACTGTACATGCCTACTCCGTGTTAGAGAATTTTTAAAATACAGGCCCAAAACATACTGAAAATCGATCGTTTAGGTGCCCAAAAGTCGTTATGTGCATGCATCTTCTCTACCCGTTTATATCCCAAATTCAACCTCAAAACACCCGAAAACTCGATATTTTTGGGTCACAAAAGCGATCTGTACATGCCTACTCAGTGCTAGAATTTTTTCAAAATATAGGCTCAAAACATGCTAAAAATCAATATTTAAATGTCCAAAGTCGATATGTGCATGCATCATCTGTACCCGTTTATATCTCAAATTCATGCTCAAAACACCCGAAAATTCGATATTTTGGGGTCCCAGAAGCGATCTGTACATGCCTACTCAGTGCTAGAATATTTTCAAAATATAGGCCCAAAACATGCTAAAAATCGATATTTTAGGTGTATAAGTCGATATCTCAAATTCAGGCCCAAAACACCCGAAAATTCAATATTTTGGGGTCCCAGAAGCGAACTTTACATGCCTACTCCGTGTTAGAGTATTTTCAATGTACAGGCCCAAAACATACTGAAAATCGATCTTTTAGGTGCCAAAAAGTCGATATGTGTATGCATCTTATGCATCCGTTTATATCCCAAATTCAACCTCAAAACACTCGAAAATTCGATATTTTTGGGTCCCAGAAGCGATCTGTATATGCCTACTCAGTGCTAGAATTTTTTCAAAATATTGGCTCAAAACATGCTAAAAATCGATATTTTAAGCGTCCAAAGTCGATATGTGCATGCATCTTCTGTACCCGTTTATATCTCAAATTCAGGCTCAAAACACCCGAAAACTCGATATTTTGGGGTCCCAGAAGCGATCTGTACTTCTCTACTCCGTGTTAGAATATTTTCAAAATACAGGCCCAAAACAAGCTGAAAATCGATATTTTAGGTGACCAAAGTCAATATGTGTATGCATCTTCTGCACCCGTTTATATCCCAAATTCAACCTCAAAACACCCGAAAGTTCGATATTTTTGGGTCCCAGAAGCGATCTGTATATGCCTACTCAGAGCTAGAATGTTTTCAAAACATAGGCTCAAAACATGCTAAAAATCGATATTTTAAGCGTCCAAAGTCGATATGTGCATGTATCATCTGTACCCGTATATATCTCAAATTCAGGATCAAAACACCCGAAAATTCGATATTTTGAGGTCCCAGAAGTGATCTATACATGCCTACTCCTAGTTAGAGCATTTTCAAAATACAGGCCCAAAACATGCTAAAAATCGATATTTTAAGTGCCTAAAGTCAATATGTGCATGCACATTCTGTACCCGGTTATATCTCAAATTAAGGCTCCAAACACCCGAAAATTCGGTATTTTTGGGTCCCAGAAGCGATCTGTACATGCCTACTCCTAGTTAGAGTATTTTCAAAATATAGGCCCAAAACATGCTGAAAATCGATATTTTTGGTGCCCAAAGTCGATATGTGCATGCATCTTCTGTACCCGTTTATATCTCATATTCAGGCTCAAAACACCCGAAAATTCGATATTTTTGTGTCCCAGAAGCGATCGGTATATGCCTACTCAGTGCTAGATTTTTCTCAAAATATTGGCTCAAAACATGCTAAAAATCGATATTTTAAGCATCCAAAGTCGATATGTGCATGCATCATCTGTACCCGTATATATCTCAAATTCAGGCTCAAAAACCCGAAAATTCGATATTTTGAGGTCGCAGAAGTGATCTGTGCATGCCTATTTAGTGCTAGAATATTTTCAAAATATAGGCCCAAAACATGCTAAAAATCGATATTTAGGTGCCCAAAGTCGATATCTCAAATTCAGGCCCAAAACACCCGAAAATTCGATGTTTTGGGGTCCCAGAAGGGAACTGTACATGCCTACTCCGTGTTAGAGAATTTTTTAAAATACAGGCCGAAAACATACTGAAAATCGATCTTTTAGGTGCCCAAAAGTCGATATGTGCATGCATCTTCTGTACCCGTTTATATCCCAAATTCAACCTCAAAATACCCGAAAATTCGATATTTTTGGGTCCCAGAAGCAATCTGTACATGCCTACTCTGTGCTAGAATTTTTTCAAAATATAGGCTCAAAACATGCTAAAAATCAATATTTTAAGTGTCCAAAGTCGATATGTGTATGCATCATTTGTACCCGTTTATATCTCAAATTCAGGCCTAAAACTCTCGAAAATTCGATATTTTAGGGTCCCAGAAGTGATCTGTACATGCCTACTTAGTGCTAGAATATTTTCAAAATATAGGCCCTAAACATGCTAATAATCGATATTTTAGGTGCCCAAAGTCGATATCTCAAATTCAGGCCCAAAACACCCGAAAATTCGATATTTTGGGGTCCCAGAAGCGATCTGTACATGTCTAGTCAGTGCTAGAATGTTTTCATAATATAGGCTCAAAACATGCTAAAAGGCGATATTTTAAGTGTCCAAAGTCGATATGTGCATACACCTTCTGTAACCGGTTATATCTCAAATTAAGGATCCAAAGACCCGAAAATTCGGTATTTTTGGGTCCTAGAAGCGATCTGTACATCCCTATTCCTAGTTAGAATGTTTTCAAGATACAGACCCAAAACATGCTCAAAATCGATATTTTAGGTGCCCAAAAGTCGATATGTGCATGCATCTTCTGTACCCGTTTATATATCAAATTCAGGCTCAAAACACCCGAAAATTCGATATTTTGGGGTCCCAGAAGCGATCTGTACATGCCTACTCAGTGCTAGAATATTTTCAAAATATAGGCCCAAAACATGCTAAAAATCGATATTTTAGGTGCCCAAAGTCTATATATTAAATTCAGGCCCAAAACACCCAAAAAATCGATATTTTGGGGTCCCAGAAGCGATCTGTACATGCCTACTCCGTGTTAGAGTATTTTCAATATACAGGTCCAAAACATACTGAAAATCGATCTTTTAGGTGCCCAAAAGTCGATATGTGGATGCATCTTCTGTACCCGTTTAAATCTCAAATTCAGGCTTAAAACACCCGAAAATTCGATATTTTTGGGTCCCAGAAGCGATCTGTACTTGCCTACTCCGTGTTAGAGTATTTTCATAATACAGGCCCAAAACATACTAAAAGTCGATCTTTTAGGTGCCCAAAAGTCGATATGTGCATGCATCTTCTGTACCCATTTATATATCAAGTTCAGGCACCAAACACCCGAAAATTCGATATTTTGGGGTCCTAGAAGCGATCTGTACATGCCTACTCAGATGCAGGCCCAAAACATGCTGAAAATCGATATTTTAGGTGCCAAAAGTCAACATGTGTATGCATCTTCTGCACTTGTTTATATCTCAAATTCAACCTCAAAACACCCGAAAATTCGATATTTTTGGGTCCCAGAAGCGATCTGTACATGTCTAGTCAGTGCTAGAATGTTTTCAAATTATAGGCTCAAAACATGCTAAAAATCGATATTTTAAGTGTCCAAAGTCGATATGTGCATGCATCTTCTGTACCCGTTTATATCTCAAATTCAGGCTCAAAACACCCGAAAATTCGGTATTTTTGGGTCCTAGAAGCGATCGGTATATCCCTACTCCTAGTTGGAATGTTTTCAAGATACAGACCCAAAACATGCTAAAAATCGATATTTTAGGTGCCTAAAAGTCGATATGTGTTTGCATCTTCTGTACCCGTTTATATCTCAAATTCAGGCTCAAAACACCCGAAAATTCGATATTTTGGGGTCCCAGAAGCGATTTGTACTTGCCTACTTCGTGTTAGAGTATTTTCAAAATACAGGCCCAAAACAAGCTGAAAATCGATATTTTAGGTGACCAAAGTCAATATGTGTATGCATCTTCTGCACCCGTTTATATCACAAATTCAACCTCAAAACACCCGAAAATTCGATATATTTGGGTCCCAGAAGCGATCTGTGCATGCCTAGGTAGTGCTAGAATTTTTTCAAAATATAAGCTCAAAACATGCAAAAAATCGATATTTTTAAGTGTCCAAAGTCGATATGTGCATGCATCTTCTGTACCCGTTTATATCTCAAATTCAGTCTCAAAACACCCGAAAATTAGGTATTTTTGGGTCCTAGAAGCGATCTGTACATCCCTACTCCTAGTTAGAATGTTTTCAAGATACAGACCCAAAACATGCTCAAAATCGATATTTTAGGTGCTCAAAAGTCGATATGGGCATGCATCTTCTGTACCCGTTTATATCTCTAATTCTGGCTCAAAACTCCCGAAAATTCGATATTTTGGGGTCCTAGAAGCGATCTGTACATGCCTACTCAGTGCTAGAATATTTTCAATATATAGGCCCAAAAAATGCTAAAAATAAATATTTTAGGTGCATAAGTCGATATATCAAATTCAGGCTCAAAACACCCGAAAATTCGATATTTTGGGGTCCCAGAAGCGAACTGTACATGCCTACTTCGTTTTAGAGTATTTTCAAAAATACAGGCCCAAAACATACTGCAAATCGATCTTTTAGGTGCCCAAAAGTCGATATGTGAATGCATCTTCTGTACCCGTTTATATCTCAAATTCAGGCCTAAAACACCCGAAAATTCGATATTTTGGGGTCCCAGAAGGGAACTGTACATGCCTACTCCGTGTTAGAGAATTTTTTAAAATACACGCCGAAAACATACTGAAAATCGATCTTTTAGGTGCCCAAAAGTCGATATGTGCATGCATCTTCTGTACCCGTTTATATCCCAAATTCAACCTCAAAACACCCGAAAATTCGATATTTTTGGGTCCCAGAAGCAATCTGTACATGCCTACTCAGTGCTAGAATTTTTTCAAAATATAGGCTCAAAACATGCTAAAAATCAATATTTTAAGTGTCCAAAGTCGATATGTGCATGCATCATTTGTACCCGTTTATATCTCAAATTCTGGCTCAAAACTCCCGAAAATTCGATATTTTAGGGTCCCGGAAGTGATCTGTACATGCCTACTTAGTGCTAGAATATTTTCAAAATATAGGCCCAAAACATGCTAATAATCGATATTTTAGGTGCCCAAAGTCGATATCTCAAATTCAGGCCCAAAACACCCGAAAATTCGATATTTTGGGGTCCCAGAAGCGATCTGTGCATGTCTACTCAGTGCTAGAATGTTTTCATAATATAGGCTCAAAACATGCTAAAAGGCGATATTTTAAGTGTCCAAAGTCGATATGTGCATGCATCTTCTGTACCTGTTTATATCTCAAATTCAGGCTCAAAACACCCGAAAATTCGATATTTTTGGGTCCCAGAAGCGATCTGTACATGCCTACTCCTAGTTAGAGCATTTTCAAAATACAGGCCCAAAACATGCTGAAAATCGATATTTTAAGTGCCTAAAGACAATATGTGCATGCACATTCTGTACCCGGTTATATCTCAAATTAAGGCTCCAGACACCCGAAAATTCGGTATTTTTGGGTCCTAGAAGCGATCTGTACATCCCAATTCCTAGTTAGAATGTTTTCAAGATACAGACCCAAAACATGCACAAAATCGATATTTTAGGTGCCCAAAAGTCGATAAGTGCATGCATCTTCTGTACCCGTTTATATCCCAAATTCAACCTCAAAACACCCGAAAATTCGATATTTTGGGGTCCCAGAAGCGATCTGTACATGCCTACTCAGATGCAGGCCTAAAACATGCTGAAAATCGATATTTTAAGTGCCCAAAGTCAACATGTGTATGCATCTTCTGCACTCGTTTATATCTCAAATTCAACCTCAAAACACCCAAAAAATTCGATAATTTTGGGTCCCAGAAGCGATCTGTACATGTCTAGTCAGTGCTAGAATGTTTACAAAATATAGGCTCAAAACTGGCTAAAAATCTATATTTTAAGTGTCCAAAGTCGATATGTGGATGCATCTTCTGTACCCGTTTATATCTCAAATTCAGGCTCAAAACACCCGAAAATTCGATATTTTTGGGTCCCAGAAGCGATCTGTACTTGCCTACTCCTAGTTAGAGTATTTTCAAAATATAGGCCCAAAACATGCTGAAAATCGATATTTTTGGTGCCCAAAGTCAATATGTGCATGCATCTTCTGTACCCGTTTATATCTCAAATTCAGGCTCAAAAAACTCGAAAATTCGATATTTTTGGGCCCTAGAAGCGATTGGTACATCCCTACTCCTAGTTGGAATGTTTTCAAGATACAGACCCAAAACATGCTAAAAATCGATATTTTAGGTGCCCAAGAGTCGATATGTGCATGCATCTTCTGTACCCGTTTATATCCCAAATTCAGACTCAAAACACCCGAAAATTCTATATTTTGGGATCCCAGAAGCGATCTGTACATGCCTACTCAGTGCTAGAATATTTTCAAACTATAGGCCCAAAACATGCTAAAAATCGATATTTTAGGTGCCCAAAGTCGATATCTCAAATTCAGGCCCAAAACACCCAAAAAATCGATATTTTGGGGTCCCAGAAGCGATCTGTACATGCCTACTCCGTGTTAGAGTATTTTCAATATACAGGCCCAAAATATACATGCATCTTCTGTACCCGTTTATATCTCAAATTCAGGCTCCAAACACCCGAAAAATCGATATTTTGGGGTCCCAGAAGCGATCTGTACATGCCAACTCAGATGCAGGCCCAAAACATGATGAAAATTGATATTTTAGGTGCACAAAGTCAACATGTGTATCCATCTTCTGCACTCGTTTATATCTCAAATTCAACCTCAAAACACCCGAAAATTCGATAATTTTGGGTCCCAGAAGCGATCTGTACATGTCTAGTCAGTGCTAGAATGTTTTCAAAATATAGGCTCAAAACATGCTAAAAATCGATATTTTAAGTGTCCAAAGTCGATATGTGCATGTATCTTCTGTACCCGTTTATATCTCAAATTCAGGCTCAAAACACCCGAAAATTCGATATTTTAGGGTCCCAGAAGTGATCTGTACATGCCTACTCCTAGTTAGAGTATTTTCAAAATACAGGCCCAAAACATGCTGAAAATCGATATTTTAGGTGCCCAAAGTCAATATGTGCATGCATCTTTTGTACCCGTTTATATCTCAAATTAAGGCTCAAATCACCCGAAAATTCGGTATTTTTGGGTCCTAGAAGCGATCTGTACATGCCTACTCCGTGTTAGAGTATTTTCAAAATACAGGCCCAAAACATACTGAAAATCGATCTTTTAGGTGCCCAAAAGTCGATATGTGGATGCATCTTCTGTACCCGTTTATATCTCAAATTTAAGCTCAAAACACCCGAAAATTCGATATTTTTGGGTCCCAGAAGCGATCTGTACATGCCTACTCCTATTTAGAGTATTTTCAAAATACAGGCCCAAAACATGCTTAAAATCGATATTTTAGGTGCCCAAAGTCAATATGTGCATGCATCTTCTGTACCCGTTTATATCTCAAATTCAGGCTCAAAACACCCGAAAATTCGGCATTTTTGGGTCCTAGAAGCGATCTGTACATCCCTAGTCCTAGTTAGAATGTTTTCAAGTTACAGACCCAAAACATGCTCAAAATCGATATTTTAGGTGCCCAAAAGTCGATATGTGCATGCATCTTCTGTACCCGTTTATATCTCAAATTCAGGCTCAAAACACCCGAAAATTCGATATTTTGGGGTCCCAGAAGCGATCTGTACATGCCTACTCAGTGCTAGAATATTTTCAAAATATAGTCCCAAAACATGCTAAAAATCGATATTTTAGGTGCCCAAAGTCGATATCTCAAATTTAACCTCAAAACACCCGAAAATTCGATATTTAGGGGTCACAGAAGAGATCTGTACATGCCTACTCCGTGTTAGAGTATTTTCAAAATATAGGCTCAAAACATGCTAAAAATCGATATTTTAAGTGTCCAAAGTCGATATGTGCATGAATCATCTGTACCCGTTTATATCTCAAATTCAGGCTCAAAACACCCGAAAAATCTAAATTTTGGGGTCCCAGAAGTGATCTGTACATGCCTAGTTTGTGCAAGAATATTTTCAAAATATAGGCCCAAAACATGCTAAAAATCGATATTTTAGGTGCCCAAAGTCGATATTTTAAATTCAGGCTCAAAACACCCGAAAATTCCATATTTTGGGGTCCCAGAAGTGATCTGTACATGCCTACTTAGTGCTAGAATATTTTCAAAATATAGGCCCAAAACATGTTAAAAATTGATATTTTAGGTGCCCAAAGTCGATATCTCAAATTCAGGCCCAAAACACTCGAAAATTCGATATTTTGGGGTCCCAGAAGCGAACTGTACATGCCTACTCCGTGTTAGAGTATATTTTAAATATAGGCCCAAAACATGCTAAAAATTGATATTTTAGGTGCCAAAAGTCGATATCTCAAATTCAGGCCCAAAACACCCGAAAATTCGATATTTTGGGGTCCCAGAAGCGATCTGTACATGCCTACTCCGTGTTAGAGTATTTTCAAAATATAGGCTCAAAACATGCTAAAAATCGATATTTTAAGTGTCCAAAGTCGATATGTGCATGCATAATCTGGACCAGTTTATATCTCAAATTCAGACTCAAAACACCCGAAAATTCAATATTTTGGGGTCCCAGAAGTGATCTGTACATGCCTACTTAAAGCTAGAATATTTTCAAAATATAGGCCAAAAACATGCTAAAAATCGATATTTCAGGTGCCCAAAGTCGATATCTCAAATTCAACCTCAAAACACCCGAAAATTCGATATTTTGGGATCCCAGAAGCGAACTGTACATGCCTACTCCGTGTTAGAGTATTTTCAAAATATAGGCTCAAAACATGCTAAAAATCGATATTTTGAGTGTCCAAAGTCGATATGTGCATGCATCATCTGTACCCGTTTATATCTCAAATTCATGCTCAAAACACACGAAAATTCGATATTTTGGGGTCCCAGAAGTGATCTGTACATGTCTACTTAGTGCTAGAATATTTTCAAAATATAGGCCCAAAACATGCTAAAAATCGATATTTTAGTTGCCCAAAGTCGATATCTCAAATTCATGCCCAAAACACCCGAAAATTCGATATTTTGGGGTCCCAGAAGCGAACTGTACATGCCTACTCCGTTTTAGAGTATTTTCAAAATACAGGCCCAATACATACTGAAAATCGATCTTTTAGGTGCCCAAAAGTCGATATGTGCATTCATCTTCTGTACCCGTTTATATCCCAAATTCAACCTCAAAACACCCAAAAATTTAATATTTTTGGGTCCCAGAAGCGATCTGTACATGCCTACTCAGTGCTAGAATTTTTTCAAAATATAGGCCTAAAACAAGCTGAAAATCGATATTTTAGGTGACCAAAGTCAATATGTGTATGCATCTTCTGCACCCGTTTAACCCAAATTCAACCTTAAAACACCCAAAAATTCGATATTTTTGGGTCCCAGAAGCGATCTGTACATGCCTACTCAGTGCTAGAATGTTTTCAAAATATAGGCTCAAAACATGCTAAAAATCGATATTTTAAGTGTCCAAAGTTGATATGTGCATGCATCATCTGTATCCGTTTATATCTCAAATTCAGGCTCAAAACACCCGAAAATTCGGTATTTTTGGGGCCTAGAAGCGATCTGTACATCCATACTCCTAGATAGAATGTTTTCAAGATACAGACCCAAAACATGCTCAAAATCGATATTTTAGGTGCCCAAAAGTCGATATGTGCATGCATCTTCTGTACCCGTTTATATCTCAAATTCAGGCTATAAACACCCAAAAATTCGATATTTTGGGGTCCCAGAAGCGATCTGTACATGACTACTCCGTGTTAGAGTATTTTCAAAATATAGGCTCAAAACATGCTAAAAATCGATATTTTAAGTGTCCAAAGTCGATATGTGCATGAATCATCTGTACCCGTTTATATCTCAAATTCAGGCTCAAAACACCCGAAAAATCTAAATTTTGAGGTCCCAGAAGTGATCTGTACATGCCTAGTTTGTGCAAGAATATTTTCAAAATATAGGCCCAAAACATGATAAAAATCGATATTTTAGGTGCCCAAAGTCGATATTTTAAATTCAGGCTCAAAACACTCGAAAATTCCATATTTTGGGGTCCCAGAAGTGATCTGTACATGCCTACTTAGTGCTAGAATATTTTCAAAATATAGGCCCAAAACATGTTAAAAATTGATATTTTAGGTGCCCAAAGTCGATATCTCAAATTCAGGCCCAAAACACTCGAAAATTCGATATTTTGGGGTCCCAGAAGCGAACTGTACATGCCTACTCCGTGTTAGAGTATATTTTAAATATAGGCCCAAAACATGCTAAAAATTGATATTTTAGGTGCCAAAAGTCGATATCTCAAATTCAGGCCCAAAACACCCGAAAATTCGATATTTTGGGGTCCCAGAAGCGATCTGTACATGCCTACTCCGTGTTAGAGTATTTTCAAAATATAGGCTCAAAACATGCTAAAAATCGATATTTTAAGTGTCCAAAGTCGATATGTGCATGCATAATCTGGACCAGTTTATATCTCAAATTCAGACTCAAAACACCCGAAAATTCAATATTTTGGGGTCCCAGAAGTGATCTGTACATGCCTACTTAAAGCTAGAATATTTTCAAAATATAGGCCAAAAACATGCTAAAAATCGATATTTCAGGTGCCCAAAGTCGATATCTCAAATTCAACCTCAAAACACCCGAAAATTCGATATTTTGGGATCCCAGAAGCGAACTGTACATGCCTACTCCGTGTTAGAGTATTTTCAAAATATAGGCTCAAAACATGCTAAAAATCGATATTTTGAGTGTCCAAAGTCGATATGTGCATGCATCATCTGTACCCGTTTATATCTCAAATTCATGCTCAAAACACACGAAAATTCGATATTTTGGGGTCCCAGAAGTGATCTGTACATGTCTACTTAGTGCTAGAATATTTTCAAAATATAGGCCCAAAACATGCTAAAAATCGATATTTTAGTTGCCCAAAGTCGATATCTCAAATTCATGCCCAAAACACCCGAAAATTCGATATTTTGGGGTCCCAGAAGCGAACTGTACATGCCTACTCCGTGTTAGAGTATTTTCAAAATACAGGCCCAATACATACTGAAAATCGATCTTTTAGGTGCCCAAAAGTCGATATGTGCATTCATCTTCTGTACCCGTTTATATCCCAAATTCAACCTCAAAACACCCAAAAATTTAATATTTTTGGGTCCCAGAAGCGATCTGTACATGCCTACTCAGTGCTAGAATTTTTTCAAAATATAGGCCTAAAACAAGCTGAAAATCGATATTTTAGGTGACCAAAGTCAATATGTGTATGCATCTTCTGCACCCGTTTAACCCAAATTCAACCTTAAAACACCCAAAAATTCGATATTTTTGGGTCCCAGAAGCGATCTGTACATGCCTACTCAGTGCTAGAATGTTTTCAAAATATAGGCTCAAAACATGCTAAAAATCGATATTTTAAGTGTCCAAAGTTGATATGTGCATGCATCATCTGTATCCGTTTATATCTCAAATTCAGGCTCAAAACACCCGAAAATTCGGTATTTTTGGGGCCTAGAAGCGATCTGTACATCCCTACTCCTAGTTAGAATGTTTTCAAGATACAAACCCAAAACATGCTGAAAATCGATATTTTAGTTGCCCAAAATAAACATGTGTATGAATCTTCTGCACTCGTTTATATCTCAAATTCAACCTCAAAACCCGAAAATTCGATATTTTTGGGGTCCCAGAAGCGATCTGTACATGCCTACTCCGTGTTAGAATATTTTCAAAATATAGGCTCAAAACATGCTAAAAATCGATATTTTAAGTGTCCAAAGTCGATATGTGCATGCATCATCTGTATCCGTTTATATCTCAAATTCAGGCTCAAAACACCCGAAAATTCGGTATTTTTGGGTCCTAGAAGCGATCTGTACATCCATACTCCTAGTTAGAATGTTTTCAAGATACAGACCCAAAACATGCTCAAAATCGATATTTTAGGTGCCCAAAAGTCGATATGTGCATGCATCTTCTGTACCCGTTTATATCTCAAATTCAGGCTCTAAACACCCAAAAATTCGATATTTTGGGGTCCCAGAAGCGATCTGTACATGACTACTCCGTGTTAGAGTATTTTCAAAATATAGGCTCAAAACATGCTAAAAATCGATATTTTAAGTGTCTAAAGTCTATATGTGCATGCATCTTTTGTACCCGTTTATATCTCAAAATCAGGCTCAAAACACCCGAAAATTCGGTATTTTTGGGTCCTAGAAGCGATCTGTACATCCCTACTCCTAGTTAGAATGTTTGCAAGATACAGGCCCAAAACATGCTCAAAATCGATATATTAGTTGCCCAAAAGTCGATATGTGCATGCATCTTCTGTACCAGTTTATATCTCAAATTCAGGCTCAAAACACCCGAAAATTCGATATTTTTTGGGTCCCAGAAGCGATCTGTACATGCCTACTCAGATGCAGGCCCAAAACATGCTGAAAATTGATATTTTAGGTGCCCAAAGTCAACATGTGTATGCATCTTCTGCACTCGTTTATATCTCAAATTCAACCTCAAAACACCCGAAAATTCGATAACTTTGGGTCCCAGAAGCGATCTGTACATGTCTAGTCAGTGCTAGAATGTTTTCAAAATATAGGCTCAAAACTTGCTAAAAATCGATATTTTAAGTGTCCAAAGTCGATATGTGCATGCATCTTCTGTACGCGTTTATATCTCATATTCAGGCTCAAAACACCCGAAAATTCGATATTTTTGGGTCCCAGAAGCGATCTGTACATGCCTACTCCTAATTAGAGTATTTTCAAAATACAGGCCCAAAACATGCTTAAAATCGATATTTTAGGTACACAAAGTCAATATGTGCATGCTTCTTCTGTACCCGTTTATATCTCAAATTCAGGCTCAAAACACCCGAAAATTCGGTATTTTTGGGTCTTAGAAGCGATCTGTACATCCCTACTCCTAGTTAGAATGTTTTCAAGATACAGGCCAAAAACATGCTCAAAATCGATATATTAGGTGCCCAAAAGTCGATAAGTGCATGCATCTTCTGTACCCGTTTATATCTCAAATTCAGGCTCAAAACACCCGAAAATTCGATATTTTGGGGTCCCAGAAGCGATCTGTACATGCCTACTCCGTGTTAGAGTATTTTCAAAATATAGGCTCAAAACATGCTAAAAATCGATATTTTAAGTGTCCAAAGTCGATATGTGCATGTATTATCTGTACCCGTTTATATCTCAAATTCAGGCTCAAAACACCCGAAAATTTGATATTTTGGGGTCCCAGAAGCGATCTGTACATGCCTACTCAGATGCAGGCCTAAAACATGCTGAAAATTGATATTTTAGGTGCCAAAAGTCAACATGTGTATGCATCTTCTGCACTCGTTTATATCTCAAATTCAACCTCAAAACACCCGAAAATTCGATAACTTTGGGTCCCAGAAGCGATCTGTACATGTCTAGTCAGTGCTAGAATGTTTTCAAAATATAGGCTCAAAACTTGCTAAAAATCGATATTTTAAGTGTCCAAAGTCGATATGTGCATGCATCTTCTGTACGCGTTTATATCTCAAATTCAGGCTCAAAACACCCGAAAATTCGATATTTTTGGGTCCCAGAAGCGATCTGTACATGCCTACTCCTAATTAGAGTATTTTCAAAATAAAGGCCCAAAACATGCTTAAAATCGATATTTTAGGTACACAAAGTCAATATGTGCATGCATCTTCTGTACCCGTTTATATCTCAAATTCAGGCTCAAAACACCCGAAAATTCGATATTTTTGGGTCTTAGAAGCAATCTGTACATCCCTACTCCTAGTTAGAATGTTTTCAAGATACAGGCCCAAAACATGCTCAAAATCGATATATTAGGTGCCCAAAAGTCGATAAGTGCATGCATCTTCTGTACCCGTTTATATCTCAAATTCAGGCTCAAAACACCCGAAAATTCGATATTTTGGGGTCCCAGAAGCGATCTGTACATGCCTACTCCGTGTTAGAGTATTTTCAAAATATAGGCTCAAAACATGCTAAAAATCGATATTTTAAGTGTCCAAAGTCGATATGTGCATGTATTATCTGTACCCGTTTATATCTCAAATTCAGGCTCAAAACACCCGAAAATTCGATATTTTGGGGTCCCAGAAGCGATCTGTACATGCCTACTCAGATGCAGGCCTAAAACATGCTGAAAATTGATATTTTAGGTGCCCAAAGTCAACATGTGTATGCATCTTCTGCACTCGTTTATATCTCAAATTCAACCTCAAAACACCCGAAAATTCGATAACTTTGGGTCCCAGAAGCGATCTGTACATGTCTAGTCAGTGCTAGAATGTTTTCAAAATATAGGCTCAAAACTTGCTAAAAATCGATATTTTAAGTGTCCAAAGTCGATATGTGCATGCATCATCTGTACGCGTTTATATCTCAAATTCAGGCTCAAAACACCCGAAAATTCGATATTTTTGGGTACCAGAAGCGATCTGTACATGCCTACTCCGTGTTAGAGTATTTTCAAAATACAGGCCCAAAACATGCTTAAAATCGATATTTTAGGTACACAAAGTCAATATATGCATGCATCTTCTGTACCCGTTTATATCTCAAATTCAGGCTCCAAACACCCGAAAATTCGGTATTTTTGGGTCTTAGAAGCGATCTGTACATCCCTACTTCTAGTTAGAATGTTTTCAAGATACAGGCCCAAAACATGCTCAAAATAGATATATTAGGTGCCCAAAAGTCGATAAGTGCATGCATCTTTTGTACCCGTTTATATCTCAAATTCAGGCTCAAAACACCCGAAAATTCGATATTTTGGGGTCCCAGAAGCGATCTGTACATGCCTACTCCGTGTTAGAGTATTTTCAAAATATAGGCTCAAAACATGCTAAAAATCGATATTTTAAGTGTCCAAAGTCGATATGTGCATGCATTATCTGTACCCGTTTATATCTCAAATTCAGGCTCAAAACACCCGAAAATTCGATATTTTGGGGTCCCAGAAGCGATCTGTACATGCCTACTCAGATGCAGGCCTAAAACATGCTGAAAATTGATATTTTAGGTGCCCAAAGTCAACATGTGTATGCATCTTCTTCACTCGTTTATATCTCAAATTCAACCTCAAAACACCCGAAAATTCGATAATTTTGGGTCCCAGAAGCGATCTGTACATGTCTAGTCAGTGCTAGAATGTTTTCAAAATATAGGCTCAAACATGCTAAAAATCGATATTTTAAGTGTCCAAAGTCGATATGTGCATGCATCTTCTGTACTCGTTTATATCTCAAATCCAGGCTCAAAACACCCGAAAATTCTATATTTTTGGGTCCCAGAAGCAATCTGTGCATGCCTACTCCTAGTTAGAGTATTTTCAAAATACAGGCCCAAAACATGCTTAAAATCAATATTTTAGGTGCCCAAAGTCAATATGTGCATATATCTTCTGTAACCGTTTATATCTCAAATTCAGGCTCAAAACACCCGAAAATTCGGTATTTTTGGGTCCTAGAAGCGATCTGTACATCCCTACTCCTAGTTAGAATGTTTTCAAGATACAGGCCCAAAACATGCTCAAAATCGATATATTAGGTGCCCAAAAGTCGATATGTGCATGCATCTTCTGTACCCGTTTATATCTCAAATTCAGGCTCAAAACACCCGAAAATTCGATATTTTGGGGTCCCAGAAGCGATCTGTACATGCCTACTCAGATGCAGGCCTAAAACATGCTGAAAATTGATATTTTAGGTGCCCAAAGTCAACATGTGTATGCATCTTCTGCACTCGTTTATATCTCAAATTCAACCTCAAAACACCCGAAAATTCGATAACTTTGGGTCCCAGAAGCGATCTGTACATGTCTAGTCAGTGCTAGAATGTTTTCAAAATATAGTCTCAAAACTAGCTAAAAATCGATATTTTAAGTGTCCAAAGTCGATATGTGCATGCATCTTCTGTACGCGTTTATATCTCAAATTCAGGCTCAAAACACCCGAAAATTCGATATTTTAGGGTCCCAGAAGCGATCTGTACATGCCTACTCCTAGTTAGAGTATTTTCAAAATACAGGCCCAAAACATGCTTAAAATCGATATTTTAGGTACACAAAGTCAATATATGCATGCATCTTCTGTACCCGTTTATATCTCAAATTCAGGCTCAAAACACCCGAAAATTCGGTATTTTTGGGTCTTAGAAGCGATCTGTACATCCCTACTTCTAGTTAGAATGTTTTCAAGATACAGGCCCAAAACAAGCTCAAAATCGATATATTAGGTGCCCAAAAGTCGATAAGTGCATGCATCTTTTGTACCCGTTTATATCTAAAATTCAGGCTCAAAACACCCGAAAATTCGATATTTTGGGGTCCCAGAAGCGATCTGTACATGCCTACTCCGTGTTAGAGTATTTTCAAAATATAGGCTCAAAACATGCTAAAAATCGATATTTTAAGTGTCCAAAGTCGATATGTGCATGCATTATCTGTACCCGTTTATATCTCAAATTCAGGCTCAAAACACCCGAAAATTCGATATTTTGGGGTCCCAGAAGCGATCTGTACATGCCTACTCAGATGCAGGCCTAAAACATGCTGAAAATTGATATTTTAGGTGCCCAAAGTCAACATGTGTATGCATCTTCTTCACTCGTTTATATCTCAAATTCAACCTCAAAACACCCGAAAATTCGATAATTTTGGGTCCCAGAAGCGATCTGTACATGTCTAGTCAGTGCTAGAATGTTTTCAAAATATAGGCTCAAACATGCTAAAAATCGATATTTTAAGTGTCCAAAGTCGATATGTGCATGCATCTTCTGTACTCGTTTATATCTCAAATCCAGGCTCAAAACACCCGAAAATTCTATATTTTTGGGTCCCAGAAGCAATCTGTACATGCCTACTCCTAGTTAGAGTATTTTCAAAATACAGGCCCAAAACATGCTTAAAATCAATATTTTAGGTGCCCAAAGTCAATATGTGCATATATCTTCTGTAACCGTTTATATCTCAAATTCAGGCTCAAAACACCCGAAAATTCGGTATTTTTGGGTCCTAGAAACGATCTGTACATCCCTACTCCTAGTTAGAATGTTTTCAAGATACAGGCCCAAAACATGCTCAAAATCGATATATTAGGTGCCCAAAAGTCGATATGTGCATGCATCTTCTGTACCCGTTTATATCTCAAATTCAGGCTCAAAACACCCGAAAATTCGATATTTTGGGGTCCCAGAAGCGATCTGTACATGCCTACTCAGATGCAGGGCCAAAACATGCTGAAAATTGATATTTTAGGTGCCCAACGTCAACATGTGTATTCATCTTCTGCACTCGTTTATATCTCAAATTCAACCTCAAAACACCCGAAAATTCGATAATTTTGGGTCCCAGAAGCGATCTGTACATGTCTAGTCAGTGCAAGAATGTTTTCAAAATATAGGCTCAAAACATGCTAAAAATCGATATTTTAAGTGTCCAAAGTCGATATGTGCATGCATCTTCTGTACGCGTTTATATGTCAAATTCAGGCTCAAAACACCCGAAAATTCGATATTTTTGGGTCCCAGAAGCGATCTGTACATGCCTACTCCTAGTTAGAGTATTTTCAAAATACAGGCCCAAAACATGCTTAAAATCGATATTTTAGGTACCCAAAGTCGATATCTCAAATTCAACCTCAAAACACCCGAAAATTCGATATTTTGGGGTCCCAGAAGCGATCTGTACTTGCTTACTCTGTGTTAGAGTATTTTCAAAATATAGCCTCAAAACATGCTAAAAATCGATATTTTAAGTGTCCAAAGTCGATATGTGCATGCACTTCTGTATGCGTTTATATCTCAAATTCAGGCTCAAAACACTCTAAAATTCGATATTTTTGGGTCCCAGAAGCAATCTGTACATGCCTACTCCTAGTTAGAGTATTTTCAAAATACAGGCCCAAAACATGCTTAAAATCAATATTTTAGGTGCCCAAAGTCAATATGTGCATGTATCTTCTGTAACCGTTTATATCTCAAATTCAGGCTCAAAACACCCGAAAATTCGGTATTTTTGGGTCCTAGAAGCGATCTGTACATCCCTACTCCTAGTTAGAATGTTTTCAAGATACAGGCCCAAAACATGCTCAAAATCGATATATTAGGTGCCCAAAAGTCGATATGTGCATGCATCTTCTGTACCCTTTTATATCTCAAATTCAGGCTCAAAACACCCGAAAATTCGATATTTTGGGGTCCCAGAAGCGATCTGTACATGCCTACTCAGATGCAGGCCCAAAACATGCTGAAAATTGATATTTTAGGTGCCCAAAGTCAACATGTGTATGCATCTTCTGCACTCGTTTATATCTCAAATTCAACCTCAAAACACCCGAAAATTCGATCATTTTGGGTCTCAGAAGCGATCTGTACATGTCAGGTCAGTGCTAGAATGTTTTCAAAATATAGGCTCAAAACTTGCTAAAAATCGGTATTTTAAGTGTCCAAAGTCGATATGTGCATGCATCTTCTGTACGCGTTTACATCTCAAATTCAGGCTCAAAACACCCGAAAATTCGATATTTTTGGGTCCCAGAAGCGATCTGTACATGCCTACTCCTAGTTAGAGTATTTTTAAAATACAGGCCCAAAACATGCTTAAAATCGATATTTTAGGTGCCAAAAGTCAATATGTGAATGCATCTTTTGTACCCGTTTATATCTCAAAATCAGGCTCAAAACACCCGAAAATTCGGTATTTTTGGGTCCTAGGAGCGATCTGTACATCCCTACTCCTAGTTAGAATGTTTTCAAGATACAGGCCCAAAACATGCTCAAAATCGATATATTAGGTGCCCAAAAGTCGATATGTGCATGCATCTTCTTTACCCGTTTATATCTCAAATTCAGGCTGAAAACACCCGAAAATTCGATATTTTGAGGTCCCAGAAGCGATCTCTACATGTCTAGTCAGTGCTAGAATTTTTTCAAAATATAGGCTCAAAACTTGCTAAAAATCGATATTTTAAGTGTCCAAAGTCGATATGTGCATGCATCTTCTGTACGCGTTTATATCTCAAATTCAGGCTCAAAACACCCGAAAATTCGATATTTTTGGGTCCCAGAAGCGATCTGTACATCCCTACTCCTAGTTAGAATGTTTTCAAGATACAGGCCCAAAACATGCTCAAAATCGATATATTAGGTGCCCAAAAGTCGATAAGTGCATGCATCTTCTGTACCCGTTTATATCTCAAATTCAGGCTCAAAACACCCGAAAATTCGGTATTTTTGGGTCCCAGAAGCGATCTGTACATGCCTACTCCGTGTTAGAGTATTTTCAAAATATAGGCTCAAAACATGCTAAAAATCGATATTTTAAGTGTCCAAAGTCGATATGTGCATGTATTATCTGTACCCGTTTATATCTCAAATTCAGGCTCAAAACACCCGAAAATTCGATATTTTGGGGTCCCAGAAGCGATCTGTACATGCCTACTCAGATGCAGGCCTAAAACATGCTGAAAATTGATATTTTAGGTGCCCAAAGTCAACATGTGTATGCATCTTCTGCACTCGTTTATATCTCAAATTCAACCTCAAAACACCCGAAAATTCGATCATTTTGGGTCTCAGAAGCGATCTGTACATGTCAGGTCAGTGCTAGAATGTTTTCAAAATATAGGCTCAAAACTTGCTAAAAATCGGTATTTTAAGTGTCCAAAGTCGATATGTGCATGCATCTTCTGTACGCGTTTACATCTCAAATTCAGGCTCAAAACACCCGAAAATTCGATATTTTTGGGTCCCAGAAGCGATCTCTACATGCCTACTCCTAGTTAGAGTATTTTTAAAATACAGGCCCAAAACATGCTTAAAATCGATATTTTAGGTGCCAAAAGTCAATATGTGAATGCATCTTTTGTACCCGTTTATATCTCAAAATCATGCTCAAAACACCCGAAAATTCGGTATTTTTGGGTCCTAGGAGCGATCTGTACATCCCTACTCCTAGTTAGAATGTTTTCCAGATACAGGCCCAAAACATGCTCAAAATCGATATATTAGGTGCCCAAAAGTCGATATGTGCATGCATCTTCTGTACCCGTTTATATCTCAAATTCAGGCTCAAAACACCCGAAAATTCGATATTTTGGGGTCCCAGAAGCGATCTGTACATGCCTACTCAGATGCAGGCCCAAAACATGCTGAAAATTGATATTTTAGGTGCCCAAAGTCAACATGTGTATGCATCTTCTGCACTCGTTTATATCTCAAATTCAACCTCAAAACACCCGAAAATTCGATCATTTTGGGTCTCAGAAGCGATCTGTACATGTCAGGTCAGTGCTAGAATGTTTTCAAAATATAGGCTCAAAACTTGCTAAAAATCGGTATTTTAAGTGTCCAAAGTCGATATGTGCATGCATCTTCTGTACGCGTTTACATCTCAAATTCAGGCTCAAAACACCCGAAAATTCGATATTTTTGGGTCCCAGAAGCGATCTGTACATGCCTACTCCTAGTTAGAGTATTTTTAAAATACAGGCCCAAAACATGCTTAAAATCGATATTTTAGGTGCCAAAAGTCAATATGTGAATGCATCTTTTGTACCCGTTTATATCTCAAAATCAGGCTCAAAACACCCGAAAATTCGGTATTTTTGGGTCCTAGGAGCGATCTGTACATCCCTACTCCTAGTTAGAATGTTTTCAAGATACAGGCCCAAAACATGCTCAAAATCGATATATTAGGTGCCCAAAAGTCGATATGTGCATGCATCTTCTGTACCCGTTTATATCTCAAATTCAGGCTCAAAACACCCGAAAATTCGATATTTTGAGGTCCCAGAAGCGATCTCTACATGTCTAGTCAGTGCTAGAATTTTTTCAAAATATAGGCTCAAAACTTGCTAAAAGTCGATATTTTAAGTGTCCAAAGTCGATATGTGCATGCATCTTCTGTACGCATTTATATCTCAAATTCAGGCTCAAAACACCCGAAAATTCGATATTTTTGGGTCCCAGAAGCGATCTGTACATCCCTACTCCTAGTTAGAATGTTTTCAAGATACAGGCCCAAAACATGCTCAAAATCGATATATTAGGTGCCCAAAAGTCGATAAGTGCATGCATCTTCTGTACCCGTTTATATCTCAAATTCAGGCTCAAAACACCCGAAAATTCGGTATTTTTGGGTCCCAGAAGCGATCTGTACATGCCTACTCCGTGTTAGAGTATTTTCAAAATATAGGCTCAAAACATGCTAAAAATCGATATTTTAAGTGTCCAAAGTCGATATGTGCATGTATTATCTGTACCCGTTTATATCTCAAATTCAGGCTCAAAACACCCGAAAATTCGATATTTTGGGGTCCCAGAAGCGATCTGTACATGCCTACTCAGATGCATGCCTAAAACATGCTGAAAATTGATATTTTAGGTGCCCAAAGTCAACATGTGTATGCATCTTCTGCACTCGTTTATATCTCAAATTCAACCTCAAAACACCCGAAAATTCGATCATTTTGGGTCTCAGAAGCGATCTGTACATGTCAGGTCAGTGCTAGAATGTTTTCAAAATATAGGCTCAAAACTTGCTAAAAATCGGTATTTTAAGTGTCCAAAGTCGATATGTGCATGCATCTTCTGTACGCGTTTACATCTCAAATTCAGGCTCAAAACACCCGAAAATTCGATATTTTTGGGTCCCAGAAGCGATCTCTACATGCCTACTCCTAGTTAGAGTATTTTTAAAATACAGGCCCAAAACATGCTTAAAATCGATATTTTAGGTGCCAAAAGTCAATATGTGAATGCATCTTTTGTACCCGTTTATATCTCAAAATCAGGCTCAAAACACCCGAAAATTCGGTATTTTTGGGTCCTAGGAGCGATCTGTACATCCCTACTCCTAGTTAGAATGTTTTCCAGATACAGGCCCAAAACATGCTCAAAATCGATATATTAGGTGCCCAAAAGTCGATATGTGCATGCATCTTCTGTACCCGTTTATATCTCAAATTCAGGCTCAAAACACCCGAAAATTCGATATTTTGAGGTCCCAGAAGCGATCTGTACATGAATACTCAGATGCAGGCCCAAAACATGCTGAAAATTGATATTTTAGGTGCCCAAAGTCAACATGTGTATGCATCTTCTGCACTCGTTTATATCTCAAATTCAACCTCAAAACACCCGAAAATTCGATAACTTTGGGTCCCAGAAGCGATCTCTACATGTCTAGTCAGTGCTAGAATTTTTTCAAAATATAGGCTCAAAACTTGCTAAAAATCGATATTTTAAGTGTCCAAAGTCGATATGTGCATGCATCTTCTGTACGCGTTTATATCTCAAATTCAGGCTCAAAACACCCGAAAATTCGATATTTTTGGGTCCCAGAAGCGATCTGTACATGCCTACTCCTAATTAAAGTATTTTCAAAATACAGGCCCAAAACATGCTTAAAATCGATATTTTAGGTACACAAAGTCAATATGTGCATGCATCTTCTGTACCCGTTTATATCTCAAATTCAGGCTCAAAACACCCGAAAATTCGGTATTTTTGGGTCTTAGAAGCGATCTGTACATCCCTACTCCTAGTTAGAATGTTTTCAAGATACAGGCCCAAAACATGCTCAAAATCGATATATTAGGTGCCCAAAAGTCGATAAGTGCATGCATCTTCTGTACCCGTTTATATCTCAAATTCAGGCTCAAAACACCCGAAAATTCGGTATTTTTGGGTCCCAGAAGCGATCTGTACATGCCTACTCCGTGTTAGAGTATTTTCAAAATATAGGCTCAAAACATGCTAAAAATCGATATTTTAAGTGTCCAAAGTCGATATGTGCATACATTATCTGTACCCGTTTATATCTCAAAATCAGGCTCAAAACACCCGAAAATTCGATATTTTGGGGTCCCAGAAGCGATCTGTACATGCCTACTCAGATGCAGGCCTAAAACATGCTGAAAATTGATATTTTAGGTGCCCAAAGTCAACATGTGTATGCATCTTCTGCACTCGTTTATATCTCAAATTCAACCTCAAAACACCCGAAAATTCGATCATTTTGGGTCTCAGAAGCGATCTGTACATGTCAGGTCAGTGCTAGAATGTTTTCAAAATATAGGCTCAAAACTTGCTAAAAATCGGTATTTTAAGTGTCCAAAGTCGATATGTGCATGCATCTTCTGTACGCGTTTACATCTCAAATTCAGGCTCAAAACACCCGAAAATTCGATATTTTTGGGTCCCAGAAGCGATCTCTACATGCCTACTCCTAGTTAGAGTATTTTTAAAATACAGGCCCAAAACATGCTTAAAATCGATATTTTAGGTGCCAAAAGTCAATATGTGAATGCATCTTTTGTACCCGTTTATATCTCATAATCAGGCTCAAAACACCCGAAAATTCGGTATTTTTGGGTCCTTGGAGCGATCTGTACATCCCTACTCCTAGTTAGAATGTTTTCAAGATACAGGCCCAAAACATGCTCAAAATCGATATATTAGGTGCCCAAAAGTCGATATGTGCATGCATCTTCTGTACCCGTTTATATCTCAAATTCAGGCTCAAAACACCCGAAAATTCGATATTTTGAGGTCCCAGAAGCGATCTGTACATGCCTACTCAGATGCAGGCCCAAAACATGCTGAAAATTGATATTTTAGGTGCCCAAAGTCAACATGTGTATGCATCTTCTGCACTCGTTTATATCTCAAATTCAACCTCAAAACACCCGAAAATTCGATAACTTTCGGTCCCAGAAGCGATCTCTACATGTCTAGTCAGTGCTAGAATTTTTTCAAAATATAGGCTCAAAACTTGCTAAAAATCGATATTTTAAGTGTCCAAAGTCGATATGTGCATGCATCTTCTGTACGCGTTTATATCTCAAATTCAGGCTCAAAACACCCGAAAATTCGATATTTTTGGGTCCCAGAAGCGATCTGTACATGCCTACTCCTAATTAGAGTATTTTCAAAATACAGGCCCAAAACATGCTTAAAATCGATATTTTAGGTACACAAAGTCAATATGTGCATGCATCTTCTGTACCCGTTTATATCTCAAATTCAGGCTCAAAACACCCGAAAATTCGGTATTTTTGGGTCTTAGAAGCGATCTGTACATCCCTACTCCTAGTTAGAATGTTTTCAAGATACAGGCCCAAAACATGCTCAAAATCGATATATTAGGTGCCCAAAAGTCGATAAGTGCATGCATCTTCTGTACCCGTTTATATCTCAAATTCAGGCTCAAAACACCCGAAAATTCGGTATTTTTGGGTCCCAGAAGCGATCTGTACATGCCTACTCCGTGTTAGAGTATTTTCAAAATATAGGCTCAAAACATGCTAAAAATCGATATTTTAAGTGTCCAAAGTCGATATGTGCATGTATTATCTGTACCCGTTTATATCTCAAATTCAGGCTCAAAACACCCGAAAATTCGATATTTTGGGGTCCCAGAAGCGATCTGTACATGCCTACTCAGATGCAGGCCTAAAACATGCTGAAAATTGATATTTTAGGTGCCCAAAGTCAACATGTGTATGCATCTTCTGCACTCGTTTATATCTCAAATTCAACCTCAAAACACCCGAAAATTCGATAACTTTGGGTCCCAGAAGCGATCTGTACATGTCTAGTCAGTGCTAGAATGTTTTCAAAATATAGGCTCAAAACTTGCTAAAAATCGATATTTTAAGTGTCCAAAGTCGATATGTGCATGCATCTTCCGTACGCGTTTATATCTCAAATTCAGGCTCAAAACACCCGAAAATTCGATATTTTTGGGTCCCAGAAGCGATCTGTACATGCCTACTCCTAGTTAGAGTATTTTCAAAATACAGGCCCAAAACATGCTTAAAATCGATATTTTAGGTACACAAAGTCAATATGTGCATGCATCTTCTGTACCTGTTTATATCTCAAATTCAGGCTCAAAACACCTGAAAATTCGGTATTTTTGGGTCTTAGAAGCGATCTGTACATCCCTACTCCTAGTTAGAATGTTTTCAAGATACAGGCCCAAAACATGCTCAAAATCGATATATTAGGTGCCCAAAAGTCGATAAGTGCATGCATCTTCTGTACCCGTTTATATCTCAAATTCAGGCTCAAAACACCCGAAAATTCGATATTTTGGGGTCCCAGAAGCGATCTGTACATGAATACTCCGTGTTAGAGTATTTTCAAAATATAGGCTCAAAACATGCTAAAAATCGATATTTTAAGTGTCCAAAGTCGATATGTGCATACATTATCTGTACCCGTTTATATCTCAAATTCAGGCTCAAAACACCCGAAAATTCGATATTTTGGGGTCCCAGAAGCGATCTGTACATGCCTACTCAGATGCATGCCTAAAACATGCTGAAAATTGATATTTTAGGTGCCCAAAGTCAATATGTGTATGCATCTTCTGCACTCGTTTATATCTCAAATTCAACCTCAAAACACCCGAAAATTCGATAACTTTGGGTCCCAGAAGCGATCTGTACATGTCTAGTCAGTGCTAGAATGTTTTCAAAATATAGGCTCAAAACTTGCTAAAAATCGATATTTTAAGTGTCCAAAGTCGATATGTGCATGCATCTTCTGTACGCGTTTATATCTCAAATTCAGGCTCAAAACACCCGAAAATTCGATATTTTTGGGTCCCAGAAGCGATCTGTACATGCCTACTCCTAGTTAGAGTATTTTCAAAATACAGGCCCAAAACATGCTTAAAATCGATATTTTAGGTACACAAAGTCAATATGTGCATGCATCTTCTGTACCTGTTTATATCTCAAATTCAGGCTCAAAACACCCGAAAATTCGGTATTTTTGGGTCTTAGAAGCGATCTGTACATCCCTACTCCTAGTTAGAATGTTTTCAAGATACAGGCCCAAAACATGCTCAAAATCGATATATTAGGTGCCCAAAAGTCGATAAGTGCATGCATCTTCTGTACCCGTTTATATCTCAAATTCAGGCTCAAAACACCCGAAAATTCGATATTTTGGGGTCCCAGAAGCGATCTGTACATGCCTACTCCGTGTTAGAGTATTTTCAAAATATAGGCTCAAAACATGCTAAAAATCGATATTTTAAGTGTCCAAAGTCGATATGTGCATGCATCTTCTGCACTCGTTTATATCTCAAATTCAACCTCAAAACACCCAAAAATTCGATAACTTTGGGTCCCAGAAGCGATCTGTACATGTCTAGTCAGTGCTAGAATGTTTTCAAAATATAGGCTCAAAACTTGCTAAAAATCGATATTTTAACTGTCCAAAGTCGATATGTGCATGCATCTTCTGTACGCGTTTATATCTCAAATTCAGGCTCAAAACACCCGAAAATTCGATATTTTTGGGTCCCAGAAGCGATCTGTACATGCCTACTCCTAGTTAGAGTATTTTCAAAATACAGGCCCAAAACATGCTTAAAATCGATATTTTAGGTACACAAAGTCAATATGTGCATGCATTATCTGTACCCGTTTATATCTCAAATTCAGGCTCAAAACACCCGAAAATTCGATATTTTGGGGTCCCAGAAGCGATCTGTACATGCCTACTCAGATGCAGGCCTAAAACATGCTGAAAATTGATATTTTAGGTGCCCAAAGTCAACATGTGTATGCATCTTCTGCACTCGCTTATATCTCAAATTCAACCTCAAAACACCCGTAAATTCGATAATTTTGGGTCCCAGAAGCGATCTGTACATGTCTAGTCAGTGCTAGAATGTTTTCAAAATATAGGCTCAAACATGCTAAAAATCGATATTTTAAGTGTCCAAAGTCGATATGTGCATGCATCTTCTGTACGCGTTTATATCTCAAGTTCAGGCTCAAAACACCCGAAAATTCGATATTTTTGGGTTCCAGAAGCGATCTGTACATGCCTACTCCTAGTTAGAGTATTTTCAAAATACAGGCCCAAAACATGCTTAAAATCGATATTTTAGGTACACAAAGTCAATATGTGCATGCATCTTCTGTACCCGTTTATATCTCAAATTCAGGCTCAAAACACCCGAAAATTCGGTATTTTTGGGTCTTAGAAGCGATCTGTACATCCCTACTCCTAGTTAGAATGTTTTCAAGATACAGGCCCAAAACATGCTCAAAATCGATATATTAGGTGCCCAAAAGTCGATAAGTGCATGCATCTTCTGTACCCGTTTATATCTCAAATTCAGGCTCAAAACACCCGAAAATTCGATATTTTGGGGTCCCAGAAGCGATCTGTACATGAATACTCCGTGTTAGAGTATTTTCAAAATATGGGCTCATAACATGCTAAAAATCGATATTTTAAGTGTCCAAAGTCGATATGTGCATGTATTATCTGTACCCGTTTATATCTCAAATTCAGGCTCAAAACACCCGAAAATTCGATATTTTGGGGTCCCAGAAGCGATCTGTACATGCCTACTCAGATGCAGGCCTAAAACATGCTGAAAATTGATATTTTAGGTGCCCAAAGTCAACATGTGTATGCATTTTCTGCACTCGTTTATATCTCAAATTCAACCTCAAAACACCCGAAAATTCGATAACTTTGGGTCCCAGAAGCGATCTCTACATGTCTAGTCAGTGCTAGAATGTTTTCAAAATATGGGCTCAAAACTTGCTAAAAATCGATATTTTAAGTGTCCAAAGTCGATATGTGCATGCATCTTCTGTACGCGTTTATATCTCAAATTCAGGCTCAAAACACCCGAAAATTCGATATTTTTGGGTCCCAGAAGCGATCTGTACATGCATACTCCTAGTTAGAGTATTTTCAAAATACAGGCCCAAAACATGCTTAAAATCGATATTTTAGGTACACAAAGTCAATATGTGCATGCATCTTCTGTACCTGTTTATATCTCAAATTCAGGCTCAAAACACCCGAAAATTCGGTATTTTTGGGTCTTAGAAGCGATCTGTACATCCCTACTCCTAGTTAGAATGTTTTCAAGATACAGGCCCAAAACATGCTCAAAATCGATATATTAGGTGCCCAAAAGTCGATAAGTGCATGCATCTTCTGTACCCGTTTATATCTCAAATTCAGGCTCAAAACACCCGAAAATTCGATATTTTTGTGTCCCAGAAGCGATCTGTACATGCCTACTCCGTGTTAGAGTATTTTCAAAATATAGGCTTAAAACATGCTAAAAATCGATATTTTAAGTGTCCAAAGTCGATATGTGCATGCATTATCTGTACCCGTTTATATCTCAAATTCAGGCTCAAAACACCCGAAAATTCGATATTTTGGGGTCCCAGAAGCGATCTGTACATGCCTACTCCTAGTTAGAGTATTTTCAAAATACAGGCCCAAAACATGCTTAAAATCGATATTTTAGGTACACAAAGTCAATATGTGCATGCATCTTCTGTACCCGTTTATATCTCAAATTCAGGCTCAAAACACCCGAAAATTCGGTATTTTTGGGTCTTAGAAGCGATCTGTACATCCCTACTGCTAGTTAGAATGTTTTTAAGATACAGGCCCAAAACATGCTCAAAATCGATATATTAGGTGCCCAAAAGTCGATAAGTGCATGCATCTTCTGTACCCGTTTATATCTCAAATTCAGGCTCAAAACACCCGAAAATTTGATATTTTGGGGTCCCAGAAGCGATCTGTACATGCCTACTCCGTGTTAGAGTATTTTCAAAATATAGGCTCAAAACATGCTAAAAATCGATATTTTAAGTGTCCAAAGTCGATATGTGCATGCATCTTCTGCACTCGTTTATATCTCAAATTCAACCTCAAAACACCCAAAAATTCGATAACTTTGGGTCCCAGAAGCGATCTGTACATGTCTAGTCAGTGCTAGAATGTTTTCAAAATATAGGCTCAAAACTTGCTAAAAATCGATATTTTAAGTGTCCAAAGTCGATATGTGCATGCATCTTCTGTACGCGTTTATATCTCAAATTCAGGCTCAAAACACCCGAAAATTCGATATTTTTGGGTCCCAGAAGCGATCTGTACATGCCTACTCCTAGTTAGAGTATTTTCAAAATACAGGCCCAAAACATGCTTAAAATCGATATTTTAGGTACACAAAGTCAATATGTGCATGCATTATCTGTACCCGTTTATATCTCAAATTCAGGCTCAAAACACCCGAAAATTCGATATTTTGGGGTCCCAGAAGCGATCTGTACATGCCTACTCAGATGCAGGCCTAAAACATGCTGAAAATTGATATTTTAGGTGCCCAAAGACAACATGTGTATGCATCTTCTGCACTCGTTTATATCTCAAATTCAACCTCAAAACACCCGTAAATTCGATAATTTTGGGTCCCAGAAGCGATCTGTACATGTCTAGTCAGTGCTAGAATGTTTTCAAAATATAGGCTCAAACATGCTAAAAATCGATATTTTAAGTGTCCAAAGTCGATATGTGCATGCATCTTCTGTACGCGTTTATATCTCAAGTTCAGGCTCAAAACACCCGAAAATTCGATATTTTTGGGTCCCAGAAGCGATCTGTACATGCCTACTCCTAATTAGAGTATTTTCAAAATACAGGCCCAAAACATGCTTAAAATCGATATTTTAGGTACACAAAGTCAATATGTGCATGCATCTTCTGTACCCGTTTATATCTCAAATTCAGGCTCAAAACACCCGAAAATTCGGTATTTTTGGGTCTTAGAAGCGATCTGTACATCCCTACTCCTAGTTAGAATGTTTTCAAGATACAGGCCCAAAACATGCTCAAAATCGATATATTAGGTGCCCAAAAGTCGATAAGTGCATGCATCTTCTGTACCCGTTTATATCTCAAATTCAGGCTCAAAACACCCGAAAATTCGATATTTTGGGGTCCCAGAAGCGATCTGTACATGAATACTCCGTGTTAGAGTATTTTCAAAATATAGGCTCATAACATGATAAAAATCGATATTTTAAGTGTCCAAAGTCGATATGTGCATGTATTATCTGTACCCGTTTATATCTCAAATTCAGGCTCAAAACACCCGAAAATTCGATATTTTGGGGTCCCAGAAGCGATCTGTACATGCCTACTCAGATGCAGGCCTAAAACATGCTGAAAATTGATATTTTAGGTGCCCAAAGTCAACATGTGTATGCATTTTCTGCACTCGTTTATATCTCAAATTCAACCTCAAAACACCCGAAAATTCGATAACTTTGGGTCCCAGAAGCGATCTCTACATGTCTAGTCAGTGCTAGAATGTTTTCAAAATATGGGCTCAAAACTTGCTAAAAATCGATATTTTAAGTGTCCAAAGTCGATATGTGCATGCATCTTCTGTACGCGTTTATATCTCAAATTCAGGCTCAAAACACCCGAAAATTCGATATTTTTGGGTCCCAGAAGCGATCTGTACATGCATACTCCTAGTTAGAGTATTTTCAAAATACAGGCCCAAAACATGCTTAAAATCGATATTTTAGGTACACAAAGTCAATATGTGCATGCATCTTCTGTACCCGTTTATATCTCAAATTCAGGCTTAAAACACCCGAAAATTCGGTATTTTTGGGTCTTAGAAGCGATCTGTACATCCCTACTCCTAGTTAGAATGTTTTCAAGATACAGGCCCAAAACATGCTCAAAATCGATATATTAGGTGCCCAAAAGTCGATAAGTGCATGCATCTTCTGTACCCGTTTATATCTCAAATTCAGGCTCAAAACACCCGAAAATTCGGTATTTTTGGGTCCCAGAAGCGATCTGTACATGCCTACTCCGTGTTAGAGTATTTTCAAAATATAGGCTCAAAACATGCTAAAAATCGATATTTTAAGTGTCCAAAGTCGATATGTGCATGTATTATCTGTACCCGTTTATATCTCAAATTCAGGCTCAAAACACCCGAAAATTCGATATTTTGGGGTCCCAGAAGCGATCTGTACATGCCTACTCAGATGCAGGCCTAAAACATGCTGAAAATTGATATTTTAGGTGCCCAAAGTCAACATGTGTATGCATCTTCTGCACTCTTTTATATCTCAAATTCAACCTCAAAACACCCGAAAATTCGATAACTTTGGGTCCCAGAAGCGATCTGTACATGTCTAGTCAGTGCTAGAATGTTTTCAAAATATAGGCTCAAAACTTGCTAAAAATCGATATTTTAAGTGTCCAAAGTCGATATGTGCATGCATCTTCTGTACGCGTTTATATCTCAAATTCAGGCTCAAAACACCCGAAAATTCGATATTTTTGGGTCCCAGAAGCGATCTGTACATGCCTACTCCTAGTTAGAGTATTTTCAAAATACAGGCCCAAAACATGCTTAAAATCGATATTTTAGGTACACAAAGTCAATATGTGCATGCATCTTCTGTACCTGTTTATATCTCAAATTCAGGCTCAAAACACCTGAAAATTCGGTATTTTTGGGTCTTAAAAGCGATCTGTACATCACTACTCCTAGTTAGAATGTTTTCAAGATACAGGCCCAAAACATGCTCAAAATCGATATATTAGGTGCCCAAAAGTCGATAAGTGCATGCATCTTCTGTACCCGTTTATATCTCAAATTCAGGCTCAAAACACCCGAAAATTCGATATTTTGGGGTCCCAGAAGCGATCTGTACATGCCTACTCCGTGTTAGAGTATTTTCAAAATATAGGCTCAAAACATGCTAAAAATCGATATTTTAAGTGTCCAAAGTCGATATGTGCATACATTATCTGTACCCGTTTATATCTCAAATTCAGGCTCAAAACACCCGAAAATTCGATATTTTGGGGTCCCAGAAGCGATCTGTACATGCCTACTCAGATGCATGCCTAAAACATGCTGAAAATTGATATTTTAGGTGCCCAAAGTCAATATGTGTATGCATCTTCTGCACTCGTTTATATCTCAAATTCAACCTCAAAACACCCGAAAATTCGATAACTTTGGGTCCCAGAAGCGATCTGTACATGTCTAGTCAGTGCTAGAATGTTTTCAAAATATAGGCTCAAAACTTGCTAAAAATCGATATTTTAAGTGTCCAAAGTCGATATGTGCATGCATCTTCTGTACGCGTTTATATCTCAAATTCAGGCTCAAAACACCCGAAAATTCGATATTTTTGGGTCCCAGAAGCGATCTGTACATGCCTACTCCTAGTTAGAGTATTTTCAAAATACAGGCCCAAAACATGCTTAAAATCGATATTTTAGGTACACAAAGTCAATATGTGCATGCATCTTCTGTACCTGTTTATATCTCAAATTCAGGCTCAAAACACCCGAAAATTCGGTATTTTTGGGTCTTAGAAGCGATCTGTACATCCCTACTCCTAGTTAGAATGTTTTCAAGATACAGGCCCAAAACATGCTCAAAATCGATATATTAGGTGCCCAAAAGTCGATAAGTGCATGCATCTTCTGTACCCGTTTATATCTCAAATTCAGGCTCAAAACACCCGAAAATTCGATATTTTGGGGTCCCAGAAGCGATCTGTACATGCCTACTCCGTGTTAGAGTATTTTCAAAATATAGGCTCAAAACATGCTAAAAATCGATATTTTAAGTGTCCAAAGTCGATATGTGCATGCATTATCTGTACCCGTTTATATCTCAAATTCAGGCTCAAAACACCCGAAAATTCGATATTTTGGGGTCCCAGAAGCGATCTGTACATGCCTACTCAGATGCAGGCCTAAAACATGCTGAAAATTGATATTTTAGGTGCCCAAAGTCAACATGTGTATGCATCTTCTGCACTCGTTTATATCTCAAATTCAACCTCAAAACACCCAAAAATTCGATAACTTTGGGTCCCAGAAGCGATCTGTACATGTCTAGTCAGTGCTAGAATGTTTTCAAAATATAGGCTCAAAACTTGCTAAAAATCGATATTTTAACTGTCCAAAGTCGATATGTGCATGCATCTTCTGTACGCGTTTATATCTCAAATTCAGGCTCAAAACACCCGAAAATTCGATATTTTTGGGTCCCAGAAGCGATCTGTACATGCCTACTCCTAGTTAGAGTATTTTCAAAATACAGGCCCAAAACATGCTTAAAATCGATATTTTAGGTACACAAAGTCAATATGTGCATGCATCTTCTGTACCCGTTTATATCTCAAATTCAGGCTCAAAACACCCGAAAATTCGGTATTTTTGGGTCTTAGAAGCGATCTGTACATCCCTACTCCTAGTTAGAATGTTTTTAAGATACAGGCCCAAAACATGCTCAAAATCGATATATTAGGTGCCCAAAAGTCGATAAGTGCATGCATCTTCTGTACCCGTTTATATCTCAAATTCAGGCTCAAAACACCCGAAAATTCGATATTTTGGGGTCCCAGAAGCGATCTGTACATGCCTACTCCATGTTAGAGTATTTTCAAAATATAGGCTCAAAACATGCTAAAAATCGATATTTTAAGTGTCCAAAGTCGATATGTGCATGCATCTTCTGCACTCGTTTATATCTCAAATTCAACCTCAAAACACCCAAAAATTCGATAACTTTGGGTCCCAGAAGCGATCTGTACATGTCTAGTCAGTGCTAGAATGTTTTCAAAATATAGGCTCAAAACTTGTTAAAAATCGATATTTTAACTGTCCAAAGTCGATATGTGCATGCATCTTCTGTACGCGTTTATATCTCAAATTCAGGCTCAAAACACCCGAAAATTCGATATTTTTGGGTCCCAGAAGCGATCTGTACATGCCTACTCCTAGTTAGAGTATTTTCAAAATACAGGCCCAAAACATGCTTAAAATCGATATTTTAGGTACACAAAGTCAATATGTGCATGCATTATCTGTACCCGTTTATATCTCAAATTCAGGCTCAAAACACCCGAAAATTCGATATTTTGGGGTCCCAGAAGCGATCTGTACATGCCTACTCAGATGCAGGCCTAAAACATGCTGAAAATTGATATTTTAGGTGCCCAAAGTCAACATGTGTATGCATCTTCTGCACTCGTTTATATCTCAAATTCAACCTCAAAACACCCGTAAATTCGATAATTTTGGGTCCCAGAAGCGATCTGTACATGTCTAGTCAGTGCTAGAATGTTTTCAAAATATAGGCTTAAACATGCTAAAAATCGATATTTTAAGTGTCCAAAGTCGATATGTGCATGCATCTTCTGTACGCGTTTATATCTCAAGTTCAGGCTCAAAACACCCGAAAATTCGATATTTTTGGGTCCCAGAAGCGATCTGTACATGCCTACTCCTAATTAGAGTATTTTCAAAATACAGGCCCAAAACATGCTTAAAATCGATATTTTAGGTACACAAAGTCAATATGTGCATGCATCTTCTGTACCCGTTTATATCTCAAATTCAGGCTCAAAACACCCGAAAATTCGGTATTTTTGGGTCTTAGAAGCGATCATTACATCCCTACTCCTAGTTAGAATGTTTTCAAGATACAGGCCCAAAACATGCTCAAAATCGATATATTAGGTGCCCAAAAGTCGATAAGTGCATGCATCTTCTGTACCCGTTTATATCTCAAATTCAGGCTCAAAACACCCGAAAATTCGATATTTTGGGGTCCCAGAAGCGATCTGTACATGAATACTCCGTGTTAGAGTATTTTCAAAATATAGGCTCATAACATGCTAAAAATCGATATTTTAAGTGTCCAAAGTCGATATGTGCATGTATTATCTGTACCCGTTTATATCTCAAATTCAGGCTCAAAACACCCGAAAATTCGATATTTTGGGGTCCCAGAAGCGATCTGTACATGCCTACTCAGATGCAGGCCTAAAACATGCTGAAAATTGATATTTTAGGTGCCCAAAGTCAACATGTGTATGCATTTTCTGCACTCGTTTATATCTCAAATTCAACCTCAAAACACCCGAAAATTCGATAACTTTGGGTCCCAGAAGCGATCTCTACATGTCTAGTCAGTGCTAGAATGTTTTCAAAATATGGGCTCAAAACTTGCTAAAAATCGATATTTTAAGTGTCCAAAGTCGATATGTGCATGCATCTTCTGTACGCGTTTATATCTCAAATTCAGGCTCAAAACACCCGAAAATTCGATATTTTTGGGTCCCAGAAGCGATCTGTACATGCATACTCCTAGTTAGAGTATTTTCAAAATACAGGCCCAAAACATGCTTAAAATCGATATTTTAGGTACACAAAGTCAATATGTGCATGCATCTTCTGTACCTGTTTATATCTCAAATTCAGGCTCAAAACACCCGAAAATTCGGTATTTTTGGGTCTTAGAAGCGATCTGTACATCCCTACTCCTAGTTAGAATGTTTTCAAGATACAGGTCCAAAACATGCTCAAAATCGATATATTAGGTGCCCAAAAGTCGATAAGTGCATGCATCTTCTGTACCCGTTTATATCTCAAATTCAGGCTCAAAACACCCGAAAATTCGATATTATTGTGTCCCAGAAGCGATCTGTACATGCCTACTCCGTGTTAGAGTATTTTCAAAATATAGGCTTAAAACATGCTAAAAATCGATATTTTAAGTGTCCAAAGTCGATATGTGCATGCATTATCTGTACCCGTTTATATCTCAAATTCAGGCTCAAAACACCCGAAAATTCGATATTTTGGGGTCCCAGAAGCGATCTGTACATGCCTACTCAGATGCAGGCCTAAAACATGCTGAAAATTGATATTTTGGGTGCCCAAAGTCAACATGTGTATGCATCTTCTGCACTCGTTTATATCTCAAATTCAACCTCAAACACCCAAAAATTCGATAACTTTGGGTCCCAGAAGCGATCTGTACATGTCTAGTCAGTGCTAGAATGTTTTCAAAATATAGGCTCAAAACTTGCTAAAAATCGATATTTTAAGTGTCCAAAGTCGATATGTGCATGCATCTTCTGTACGCATTTATATCTCAAATTCAGGCTCAAAACTCCCGAAAATTCGATATTTTTGGGTCCCAGAAGCGATCTGTACATGCCTACTCCTAGTTAGAGTATTTTCAAAATACAGGCCCAAAACATGCTTAAAATCGATATTTTAGGTACACAAAGTCAATATGTGCATGCATCTTCTGTACCCGTTTATATCTCAAATTCAGGCTCAAAACACCCGAAAATTCGGTATTTTTGGGTCTTAGAAGCGATCTGTACATCCCTACTCCTAGTTAGAATGTTTTTAAGATACAGGCCCAAAACATGCTCAAAATCGATATATTAGGTGCCCAAAAGTCGATAAGTGCATGCATCTTCTGTACCCGTTTATATCTCAAATTCAGGCTCAAAACACCCGAAAATTTGATATTTTGGGGTCCCAGAAGCGATCTGTACATGCCTACTCCGTGTTAGAGTATTTTCAAAATATAGGCTCAAAACATGCTAAAAATCGATATTTTAAGTGTCCAAAGTCGATATGTGCATGCATCTTCTGCACTCGTTTATATCTCAAATTCAACCTCAAAACACCCAAAAATTCGATAACTTTGGGTCCCAGAAGCGATCTGTACATGTCTAGTCAGTGCTAGAATGTTTTCAAAATATAGGCTCAAAACTTGCTAAAAATCAATATTTTAAGTGTCCAAAGTCGATATGTGCATGCATCTTCTGTACGCGTTTATATCTCAAATTCAGGCTCAAAACACCCGAAAATTCGATATTTTTGGGTCCCAGAAGCGATCTGTACATGCCTACTCCTAGATAGAGTATTTTCAAAATACAGGCCCAAAACATGCTTAAAATCGATATTTTAGGTACACAAAGTCAATATGGGCATGCATTATTTGTACCCGTTTATATCTCAAATTCATGCTCAAAACACCCGAAAATTCGATATTTTGGGGTCCCAGAAGCGATCTGTACATGCCTACTCAGATGCAGGCCTAAAACATGCTGAAAATTGATATTTTAGGTGCCCAAAGACAACATGTGTATGCATCTTCTGCACTCGTTTATATCTCAAATTCAACCTCAAAACACCCGTAAATTCGATAATTTTGGGTCCCAGAAGCGATCTGTACATGTCTAGTCAGTGCTAGAATGTTTTCAAAATATAGGCTCAAACATGCTAAAAATCGATATTTTAAGTGTCCAAAGTCGATATGTGCATGCATCTTCTGTACGCGTTTATATCTCAAGTTCAGGCTCAAAACACCCGAAAATTCGATATTTTTGGGTCCCAGAAGCGATCTGTACATGCCTACTCCTAATTAGAGTATTTTCAAAATACAGGCCCAAAACATGCTTAAAATCGATATTTTAGGTACACAAAGTCAATATGTGCATGCATCTTCTGTACCCGTTTATATCTCAAATTCAGGCTCAAAACACCCGAAAATTCGGTATTTTTGGGTCTTAGAAGCGATCTGTACATCCCTACTCCTAGTTAGAATGTTTTCAAGATACAGGCCCAAAACATGCTCAAAATCGATATATTAGGTGCCCAAAATTCGATAAGTGCATGCATCTTCTGTACCCGTTTATATCTCAAATTCAGGCTCAAAACACCCGAAAATTCGATATTTTGGGGTCCCAGAAGCGATCTGTACATGAATACTCCGTGTTAGAGTATTTTCAAAATATAGGCTCATAACATGCTAAAAATCGATATTTTAAGTGTCCAAAGTCGATATGTGCATGTATTATCTGTACCCGTTTATATCTCAAATTCAGGCTCAAAACACCCGAAAATTCGATATTTTGGGGTCCCAGAAGCGATCTGTACATGCCTACTCAGATGCAGGCCTAAAACATGCTGAAAATTGATATTTTAGGTGCCCAAAGTCAACATGTGTATGCATTTTCTGCACTCGTTTATATCTCAAATTCAACCTCAAAACACCCGAAAATTCGATAACTTTGGGTCCCAGAAGCGATCTCTACATGTCTAGTCAGTGCTAGAATGTTTTCAAAATATGGGCTCAAAACTTGCTAAAAATCGATATTTTAAGTGTCCAAAGTCGATATGTGCATGCATCTTCTGTACGCGTTTATATCTCAAATTCAGGCTCAAAACACCCGAAAATTCGATATTTTTGGGTCCCAGAAGCGATCTGTACATGCATACTCCTAGTTAGAGTATTTTCAAAATACAGGCCCAAAACATGCTTAAAATCGATATTTTAGGTACACAAAGTCAATATGTGCATGCATCTTCTGTACCTGTTTATATCTCAAATTCAGGCTCAAAACACCCGAAAATTCGGTATTTTTGGGTCTTAGAAGCGATCTGTACATCCCTACTCCTAGTTAGAATGTTTTCAAGATACAGGCCCAAAACATGCTCAAAATCGATATATTAGGTGCCCAAAAGTCGATAAGTGCATGCATCTTCTGTACCCGTTTATATCTCAAATTCAGGCTCAAAACACCCGAAAATTCGATATTTTTGTGTCCCAGGAGCGATCTGTACATGCCTACTCCGTGTTAGAGTATTTTCAAAATATAGGCTTAAAACATGCTAAAAATCGATATTTTAAGTGTCCAAAGTCGATATGTGCATGCATTATCTGTACCCGTTTATATCTCAAATTCAGGCTCAAAACACCCGAAAATTCGATATTTTGGGGTCCCAGAAGCGATCTGTACATGCCTACTCAGATGCAGGCCTAAAACATGCTGAAAATTGATATTTTGGGTGCCCAAAGTCAACATGTGTATGCATCTTCTGCACTCGTTTATATCTCAAATTCAACCTCAAAACACCCAAAAATTCGATAACTTTGGGTCCCAGAAGCGATCTGTACATGTCTAGTCAGTGCTAGAATGTTTTCAAAATATAGGCTCAAAACTTGCTAAAAATCGATATTTTAAGTGTCCAAAGTCGATATGTGCATGCATCTTCTGTACGCGTTTATATCTCAAATTCAGGCTCAAAACACCCGAAAATTCGATATTTTTGGGTCCCAGAAGCGATCTGTACATGCCTACTCCTAGTTAGAGTATTTTCAAAATACAGGCCCAAAACATGCTTAAAATCGATATTTTAGGTACACAAAGTCAATATGTGCATGCATCTTCTGTACCTGTTTATATCTCAAATTCAGGCTCAAAACACCTGAAAATTCGGTATTTTTGGGTCTTAAAAGCGATCTGTACATCCCTACTCCTAGTTAGAATGTTTTCAAGATACAGGCCCAAAACATGCTCAAAATCGATATATTAGGTGCCCAAAAGTCGATAAGTGCATGCATCTTCTGTACCCGTTTATATCTCAAATTCAGGCTCAAAACACCCGAAAATTCGATATTTTGGGGTCCCAGAAGCGATCTGTACATGCCTACTCCGTGTTAGAGTATTTTCAAAATATAGGCTCAAAACATGCTAAAAATCGATATTTTAAGTGTCCAAAGTCGATATGTGCATGTATTATCTGTACCCGTTTATATCTCAAATTCAGGCTCAAAACACCCGAAAATTCGATATTTTGGGGTCCCAGAAGCGATCTGTACATGCCTACTCAGATGCAGGCCTAAAACATGCTGAAAATTGATATTTTAGGTGCCCAAAGTCAACATGTGTATGCATCTTCTGCACTCGTTTATATCTCAAATTCAACCTCAAAACACCCGAAAATTCGATAACTTTGGGTCCCAGAAGCGATCTGTACATGTCTAGTCAGTGCTAGAATGTTTTCAAAATATAGGCTCAAAACTTGCTAAAAATCGATATTTTAAGTGTCCAAAGTCGATATGTGCATGCATCTTCTGTACGCGTTTATATCTCAAATTCAGGCTCAAAACACCCGAAAATTCGATATTTTTGGGTCCCAGAAGCGATCTGTACATGCCTACTCCTAGTTAGAGTATTTTCAAAATACAGGCCCAAAACATGCTTAAAATCGATATTTTAGGTACACAAAGTCAATATGTGCATGCATCTTCTGTACCTGTTTATATCTCAAATTCAGGCTCAAAACACCTGAAAATTCGGTATTTTTGGGTCTTAAAAGCGATCTGTACATCCCTACTCCTAGTTAGAATGTTTTCAAGATACAGGCCCAAAACATGCTCAAAATCGATATATTAGGTGCCCAAAAGTCGATAAGTGCATGCATCTTCTGTACCCGTTTATATCTCAAATTCAGGCTCAAAACACCCGAAAATTCGATATTTTGGGGTCCCAGAAGCGATCTGTACATGCCTACTCCGTGTTAGAGTATTTTCAAAATATAGGCTCAAAACATGCTAAAAATCGATATTTTAAGTGTCCAAAGTCGATATGTGCATACATTATCTGTACCCGTTTATATCTCAAATTCAGGCTCAAAATACCCGAAAATTCGATATTTTGGGATCCCAGAAGCGATCTGTACATGCCTACTCAGATGCATGCCTAAAACATGCTGAAAATTGATATTTTAGGTGCCCAAAGTCAATATGTGTATGCATCTTCTGCACTCGTTTATATCTCAAATTCAACCTCAAAACACCCGAAAATTCGATAACTTTGGGTCCCAGAAGCGATCTGTACATGTCTAGTCAGTGCTAGAATGTTTTCAAAATATAGGCTCAAAACTTGCTAAAAATCGATATTTTAAGTGTCCAAAGTCGATATGTGCATGCATCTTCTGTACGCGTTTATATCTCAAATTCAGGCTCAAAACACCCGAAAATTCGATATTTTTGGGTCCCAGAAGCGATCTGTACATGCCTACTCCTAGTTAGAGTATTTTCAAAATACAGGCCCAAAACATGCTTAAAATCGATATTTTAGGTACACAAAGTCAATATGTGCATGCATCTTCTGTACCTGTTTATATCTCAAATTCAGGCTCAAAACACCCGAAAATTCGGTATTTTTGGGTCTTAGAAGCGATCTGTACATCCCTACTCCTAGTTAGAATGTTTTCAAGATACAGGCCCAAAACATGCTCAAAATCGATATATTAGGTGCCCAAAAGTCGATAAGTGCATGCATCTTCTGTACCCGTTTATATCTCAAATTCAGGCTCAAAACACCCGAAAATTCGATATTTTGGGGTCCCAGAAGCGATCTGTACATGCCTACTCCGTGTTAGAGTATTTTCAAAATATAGGCTCAAAACATGCTAAAAATCGATATTTTAAGTGTCCAAAGTCGATATGTGCATGCATTATCTGTACCCGTTTATATCTCAAATTCAGGCTCAAAACACCCGAAAATTCGATATTTTGGGGTCCCAGAAGCGATCTGTACATGCCTACTCAGATGCAGGCCTAAAACATGCTGAAAATTGATATTTTAGGTGCCCAAAGTCAACATGTGTATGCATCTTCTGCACTCGTTTATATCTCAAATTCAACCTCAAAACACCCAAAAATTCGATAACTTTGGGTCCCAGAAGCGATCTGTACATGTCTAGTCAGTGCTAGAATGTTTTCAAAATATAGGCTCAAAACTTGCTAAAAATCGATATTTTAACTGTCCAAAGTCGATATGTGCATGCATCTTCTGTACGCGTTTATATCTCAAATTCAGGCTCAAAACACCCGAAAATTCGATATTTTTCTGTCCCAGAAGCGATCTGTACATGCCTACTCCTAGTTAGAGTATTTTCAAAATACAGGCCCAAAACATGCTTAAAATCGATATTTTAGGTACACAAAGTCAATATGTGCATGCATCTTCTGTACCCGTTTATATCTCAAATTCAGGCTCAAAACACCCGAAAATTCGGTATTTTTGGGTCTTAGAAGCGATCTGTACATCCCTACTCCTAGTTAGAATGTTTTTAAGATACAGGCCCAAAACATGCTCAAAATCGATATATTAGGTGCCCAAAAGTCGATAAGTGCATGCATCTTCTGTACCCGTTTATATCTCAAATTCAGGCTCAAAACACCCGAAAATTCGATATTTTGGGGTCCCAGAAGCGATCTGTACATGCCTACTCCGTGTTAGAGTATTTTCAAAATATAGGCTCAAAACATGCTAAAAATCGATATTTTAAGTGTCCAAAGTCGATATGTGCATGCATCTTCTGCACTCGTTTATATCTCAAATTCAACCTCAAAACACCCAAAAATTCGATAACTTTGGGTCCCAGAAGCGATCTGTACATGTCTAGTCAGTGCTAGAATGTTTTCAAAATATAGGCTCAAAACTTGCTAAAAATCGATATTTTAACTGTCCAAAGTCGATATGTGCATGCATCTTCTGTACGCGTTTATATCTCAAATTCAGGCTCAAAACACCCGAAAATTCGATATTTTTGGGTCCCAGAAGCGATCTGTACATGCCTACTCCTAGTTAGAGTATTTTCAAAATACAGGCCCAAAACATGCTTAAAATCGATATTTTAGGTACACAAAGTCAATATGTGCATGCATTATCTGTACCCGTTTATATCTCAAATTCAGGCTCAAAACACCCGAAAATTCGATATTTTGGGGTCCCAGAAGCGATCTGTACATGCCTACTCAGATGCAGGCCTAAAACATGCTGAAAATTGATATTTTAGGTGCCCAAAGTCAACATGTGTATGCATCTTCTGCACTCGTTTATATCTCAAATTCAACCTCAAAACACCCGTAAATTCGATAATTTTGGGTCCCAGAAGCGATCTGTACATGTCTAGTCAGTGCTAGAATGTTTTCAAAATATAGGCTCAAACATGCTAAAAATCGATATTTTAAGTGTCCAAAGTCGATATGTGCATGCATGCATCTTCTGTACGCGTTTATATCTCAAGTTCAGGCTCAAAACACCCGAAAATTCGATATTTTTGGGTCCCAGAAGCGATCTGTACATGCCTACTCCTAATTAGAGTATTTTCAAAATACAGGCCCAAAACATGCTTAAAATCGATATTTTAGGTACACAAAGTCAATATGTGCATGCATCTTCTGTACCCGTTTATATCTCAAATTCAGGCTCAAAACACCCGAAAATTCGGTATTTTTGGGTCTTAGAAGCGATCTGTACATCCCTACTCCTAGTTAGAATGTTTTCAAGATACAGGCCCAAAACATGCTCAAAATCGATATATTAGGTGCCCAAAAGTCGATAAGTGCATGCATCTTCTGTACCCGTTTATATCTCAAATTCAGGCTCAAAACACCCGAAAATTCGATATTTTTGTGTCCCAGAAGCGATCTGTACATGCCTACTCCGTGTTAGAGTATTTTCAAAATATAGGCTTAAAACATGCTAAAAATCGATATTTTAAGTGTCCAAAGTCGATATGTGCATGCATTATCTGTACCCGTTTATATCTCAAATTCAGGCTCAAAACACCCGAAAATTCGATATTTTGGGGTCCCAGAAGCGATCTGTACATGCCTACTCAGATGCAGGCCTAAAACATGCTGAAAATTGATATTTTGGGTGCCCAAAGTCAACATGTGTATGCATCTTCTGCACTCGTTTATATCTCAAATTCAACCTCAAAACACCCAAAAATTCGATAACTTTGGGTCCCAGAAGCGATCTGTACATGTCTAGTCAGTGCTAGAATGTTTTCAAAATATAGGCTCAAAACTTGCTAAAAATCGATATTTTAAGTGTCCAAAGTCGATATGTGCATGCATCTTCTGTACGCATTTATATCTCAAATTCAGGCTCAAAACTCCCGAAAATTCGATATTTTTGGGTCCCAGAAGCGATCTGTACATGCCTACTCCTAGTTAGAGTATTTTCAAAATACAGGCCCAAAACATGCTTAAAATCGATATTTTAGGTACACAAAGTCAATATGTGCATGCATCTTCTGTACCCGTTTATATCTCAAATTCAGGCTCAAAACACCCGAAAATTCGGTATTTTTGGGTCTTAGAAGCGATCTGTACATCCCTACTCCTAGTTAGAATGTTTTCAAGATACAGGCCCAAAACATGCTCAAAATCGATATATTAGGTGCCCAAAAGTCGATAAGTGCATGCATCTTCTGTACCCGTTTATATCTCAAATTCAGGCTCAAAACACCCGAAAATTCGATATTTTGGGGTCCCAGAAGCGATCTGTACATGCCTACTCCGTGTTAGAGTATTTTCAAAATATAGGCTCAAAACATGCTAAAAATCGATATTTTAAGTGTCCAAAGTCGATATGTGCATGCATTATCTGTACCCGTTTATATCTCAAATTCAGGCTCAAAACACTCGAAAATTCGATATTTTGGGGTCCCAGAAGCGATCTGTACATGCCTACTCCGTGTTAGAGTATTTTCAAAATATAGGCTTAAAACATGCTAAAAATCGATATTTTAAGTGTCCAAAGTCGATATGTGCATGCATTATCTGTACCCGTTTATATCTCAAATTCAGGCTCAAAACACCCGAAAATTCGATATTTTGGGGTCCCAGAAGCGATCTGTACATGTCTACTCAGATGCAGGCCTAAAACATGCTGAAAATTGATATTTTAGGTGCCCAAAGTCAACATGTGTATGTATCTTCTGCACTCGTTTATATCTCAAATTCAACCTCAAAAACCCAAAAATTCGATAACTTTGGGTCCCAGAAGCGATCTGTACATGTCTAGTCAGTGCTAGAATGTTTTCAAAATATAGGCTCAAAACTTGCTAAAAATCGATATTTTAAGTGTCCAAAGTCGATATGTGCATGCATCTTCTGTACGCATTTATATCTCAAATTCAGGCTCAAAACTCCCGAAAATTCGATATTTTTGGGTCCCAGAAGCGATCTGTACATGCCTACTCCTAGTTAGAGTATTTTCAAAATACAGGCCCAAAACATGCTTAAAATCGATATTTTAGGTACACAAAGTCAATATGTGCATGCATCTTCTGTACCCGTTTATATCTCAAATTCAGGCTCAAAACACCCGAAAATTCGGTATTTTTGGGTCTTAGAAGCGATCTGTACATCCCTACTCCTAGTTAGAATGTTTTCAAGATACAGGCCCAAAACATGCTCAAAATCGATATATTAGGTGCCCAAAAGTCGATAAGTGCATGCATCTTCTGTACCCGTTTATATCTCAAATTCAGGCTCAAAACACCCGAAAATTCGATATTTTGGGGTCCCAGAAGCGATCTGTACATGCCTACTCCGTGTTAGAGTATTTTCAAAATATAGGCTCAAAACATGCTAAAAATCGATATTTTAAGTGTCCAAAGTCGATATGTGCATGCATTATCTGTACCCGTTTATATCTCAAATTCAGGCTCAAAACACTCGAAAATTCGATATTTTGGGGTCCCAGAAGCGATCTGTACATGCCTACTCCGTGTTAGAGTATTTTCAAAATATAGGCTTAAAACATGCTAAAAATCGATATTTTAAGTGTCCAAAGTCGATATGTGCATGCATTATCTGTACCCGTTTATATCTCAAATTCAGGCTCAAAACACCCGAAAATTCGATATTTTGGGGTCCCAGAAGCGATCTGTACATGTCTACTCAGATGCAGGCCTAAAACATGCTGAAAATTGATATTTTAGGTGCCCAAAGTCAACATGTGTATGCATCTTCTGCACTCGTTTATATCTCAAATTCAACCTCAAAAACCCAAAAATTCGATAACTTTGGGTCCCAGAAGCGATCTGTACATGTCTAGTCAGTGCTAGAATGTTTTCAAAATATAGTCTCAAAACTTGCTAAAAATCGATATTTTAAGTGTCCAAAGTCGATATGTGCATGCATCTTCTGTACGCGTTTATATCTCAAATTCAGGCTCAAAACACCCGAAAATTCGATATTTTTGGGTCCCAGAAGCGATCTGTACATGCCTACTCGTAGTTAGAGTATTTTCAAAATACAGGCCCAAAACATGCTTAAAATCGATATTTTAGGTACACAAAGTCAATATGTGCATGCATCTTCTGTACCCGTTTATATCTCAAATTCAGGCTCAAAACACCCGAAAATTCGGTATTTTTGGGTCTTAGAAGCGATCTGTACATCCCTACTCCTAGTTAGAATGTTTTCAAGATACAGGCCCAAAACATGCTCAAAATCGATATATTAGGTGCCCAAAAGTCGATAAGTGCATGCATCTTCTGTACCCGTTTATATCTCAAATTCAAGCTCAAAACACCCGAAAATTCGATATTTTGGGGTCCCAGAAGCGATCTGTACATGCCTACTCCGTGTTAGAGTATTTTCAAAATATAGGCTCAAAACATGCTAAAAATCGATATTTTAAGTGTCCAAAGTCGATATGTGCATGCATTATCTGTACCCGTTTATATCTCAAATTCAGGCTCAAAACACTCGAAAATTCGATATTTTGGGGTCCCAGAAGCGATCTGTACATGCCTACTCCGTGTTAGAGTATTTTCAAAATATAGGCTTAAAACATGCTAAAAATCGATATTTTAAGTGTCCAAAGTCGATATGTGCATGCATTATCTGTACCCGTTTATATCTCAAATTCAGGCTCAAAACACCCGAAAATTCGATATTTTGGGGTCCCAGAAGCGATCTGTACATGCCTACTCAGATGCAGGCCTAAAACATGCTGAAAATTGATATTTTAGGTGCCCAAAGTCAACATGTGTATGCATCTTCTGCACTCGTTTATATCTCAAATTCAACCTCAAAAACCCCAAAAATTCGATAACTTTGGGTCCCAGAAGCGATCTGTACATGTCTAGTCAGTGCTAGAATGTTTTCAAAATATAGTCTCAAAACTTGCTAAAAATCGATATTTTAAGTGTCCAAAGTCGATATGTGCATGCATCTTCTGTACGCGTTTATATCTCAAATTCAGGCTCAAAACACCCGAAAATTCGATATTTTTGGGTCCCAGAAGCGATCTGTACATGCCTACTCGTAGTTAGAGTATTTTCAAAATACAGGCCCAAAACATGCTTAAAATCGATATTTTAGGTACACAAAGTCAATATGTGCATGCATCTTCTGTACCCGTTTATATCTCAAATTCAGGCTCAAAACACCCGAAAATTCGGTATTTTTGGGTCTTAGAAGCGATCTGTACATCCCTACTCCTAGTTAGAATGTTTTCCAGATACAGGCCCAAAACATGCTCAAAATCGATATATTAGGTGCCCAAAAGTCGATAAGTGCATGCATCTTCTGTACCCGTTTATATCTCAAATTCAGGCTCAAAACACCCGAAAATTCGATATTTTGGGGTCCCAGAAGCGATCTGTACATGCCTACTCCGTGTTAGAGTATTTTCAAAATATAGGCTCAAAACATGCTAAAAATCGATATTTTAAGTGTCCAAAGTCGATATGTGCATGCATTATCTGTACCCGTTTATATCTCAAATTCAGGCTCAAAACACCCGAAAATTCGATATTTTGGGGTCCCAGAAGCGATCTGTACATGCCTACTCAGATGCAGGCCTAAAACATGCTGAAAATTGATATTTTAGGTGCCCAAAGTCAACATGTGTATGCATCTTCTGCACTCGTTTATATCTCAAATTCAACCTCAAAACACCCGAAAATTCGATAATTTTGGGTCCCAGAAGCGATCTGTACATGTCTAGTCAGTGCTAGAATGTTTTCAAAATATTGGCTCAAACATGCTAAAAATCGATATTTTAAGTGTCCAAAGTCGATATGTGCATGCATCTTCTGTACTCGTTTATATCTCAAATCCTGGCTCAAAACACCCGAAAATTCTATATTTTTGGGTCCCAGAAGCAATCTGTACATGCCTACTCCTAGTTAGAGTATTTTCAAAATACAGGCCCAAAACATGCTTAAAATCAATATTTTAGGTGCCCAAAGTCAATATGTCCATGTATCTTCTGTAACCGTTTATATCTCAAATTCAGGCTCAAAACACCCGAAAATTCTGTATTTTTGGGTCCTAGAAGCGATCTGTACATCCCTACTCCTAGTTAGAATGTTTTCAAGATACAGGCCCAAAACATGCTCAAAATCGATATATTTGGTGCCCAAAAGTCGATATGTGCATGCATCTTCTGTACCCGTTTATATCTCAAATTCAGGCTCAAAACACCCGAAAATTCGATATTTTGGGGTCCCAGAAGCGATCTGTACATGCCTACTCAGATGCAGGCCCAAAACATGCTGAAAATTGATATTTTAGGTGCCCAAAGTCAACATGTGTATGCATCTTCTGCACTCGTTTATATCTCAAATTCAACCTCAAAACACCCGAAAATTCGATAATTTTGGGTCCCAGAAGCGATCTGTACATGTCTAGTCAGTGCAAGAATGTTTTCAAAATATAGGCTCAAAACATGCTAAAAATCGATATTTTAAGTGTCCAAAGTCGATATGTGCATGCATCTTCTGTACGCGTTTATATCTCAAATTCAGGCTCAAAACACCCGAAAATTCGATATTTTTGGGTCCCTGAAGCGATCTGTACATGCTTACTCCTAGTTAGAGTATTTTTAAAGTACAGGCCCAAAACTTGCTTAAAATCGATATTTTAGGTGCCCAAAGTCAATATGTGCATGTATCTTCTGTAACCGTTTATATCTCAAATTCAGGCTCAAAACACCCGAAAATTCGGTATTTTTGGGTCCTAGAAGCGATCTCTGCATCCCTACTCCTAGTTAGAATGTTTTCAAGATACAGGCTCAAAACATGCTCAAAATCGATATATTAGGTGCCCAAAAGTCGATATGTGCATGCATCTTCTGTACCCGTTTATATCTCAAATTCAGGCTCAAAACACCCGAAAATTCGATATTTTGGGGTCTCAGAAGCGATCTGTACATGCCTACTCAGTGCTAGAATATTTTCAAAATATAGACCCAAAACATGCTAAAAATCGATATTTTCGGTGCCCAAAGTCGATATCTCAAATTCAACCTCAAAACACCCGAAAATTCGATATTTTGGGGTCCCAGAAGCGATCTGTACTTGCCTACTCTGTGTTAGAGTATTTTCAAAATATAGGCTCAAAAACATGCTAAAATCGATATTTTAAGTGTCCAAAGTCGATATGTGCATGCATTATCTGTACCCGTTTATATCTCAAATTCAGGCTCAAAACACCCGAAAATTCGATATTTTGGGGTCCTAGAAGTGATCTGTACATGCCTACTTATTGCTAGAATATTTTCAAAATATAGGACCAAAACATGCTAAAAATCGATATTTTAGGTGCACAAAGTCGATATCTCAAATACAGGCCCAAAACACTCGAAAATTCGATATTTTGGGGTCCCAGAAGCGATCTGTATATGCCTACTCAGATGCAGGCCCAAAATACGCTGAAAATCGATATTTTAGGTGCCCAAAGTCAACATGTGTATGCATCATCTGCACTCGTTTATATCTCAAATTCAACCTCAAAACACCCGAAAATTCGATATTTTGGGGTCCCAGAAGTGATCTGTACATGCCTACTCAGTGCTAGAATGTTTTCAAAATATAGGCTCAAAACATGCTAAAAATCGATATTTTAAGTGTCCAAAGTCGATATGTGCATGCATCTTCTGTACCCGTTTATATCCCAAATTCAACCTCAAAACCCCCGAAAATTCGATATTTTTGGGTCCCAGAAGTGATCTGTACATGCCTACTTAGTGCTAGAATATTTTCAAAATATAGGCCCAAAACATGCTAAAAATCGATATTTTAGGTGCCCAAAATCGATATCTCAAATTCAGGCCCAAAACACCCAAAAATTCGATATTTTGTGGTCCCAGAAGCGATCTGTACATGCCTACTCCGTGTTAGAGTATTTTCAATATACAAACCTAAAACATACTAAAAATCGATATTTTAAGTGTCCAAAGTCGATATGTGCATGCATCATCTGTACCCGTTTATATCTCAAATTCAGGCTCAAAACACCAGAAAATTCGATATTTTGGGGTCCCAGAAGTGATCTGTACCTGCCTACTTAGTGCTAGAAGATTTTCAAAATATAGGCCCAAAACATGCTGAAAATCGATATTTTAGGTGCCCAAGGTCGATATCTCAAATTCAGGCCCAAAACACCCGAAAATTCGATATTTTGGGGTCCCAGAAGGGAAATGTAAATGCCTACTCCGTGTTAGAGTATTTTCAATATACAGGCCCAAAACATACTGAAAATCGATCTTTTAGGTGCCCAAAAGTCGATATGTGCATGCATCATATGTACCCGTTTATATCTCAAATTCAGGCTCCAAACACACGAAAATTCGATATTTTGGGGTCCCAGAAGCGATCGGTACATGCCTACTGAGATGCAGGCCCAAAACATGCTGAAAATCGATATTTTAGGTGCCCAAAGTCAACATGTGTATGCATCTTCTGCACTCGTTTATATCTCAAATTCAAACTCAAAATACCCGAAAATTCGATAATTTTGGGTCCCAGAAGCGATCTGTACATGTCTAGTCAGTGCTAGAATATTTTTAAAATATAGGCTCAAAACATGCTAAAAATCGATATTTTAAGTGTCCAAAGTCGATATGGGTATGCATCATCTGTACCCGTTTATATCTCAAATTCAGGCTCAAAACACCCGAAAATTCGATATTTTGGGGTCCCAAAAGTGATCTGTACATGCCTACTCCGTCTTAGAGTATTTTCAAAATCCAGGCCCAAAACATACTGAAAATCGATATTTTAGGTGCCCAAGGTCGATATCTCAAATTCTGGCCCAAAACACCCGAAAATTCGATATTTTGGGGTCCCAGAAGCGATCTGTACATGCCTACTCAGTGCTAGAATTTTTTGAAAATATAGGCTTAAAACATGCTAAAAATCGATATTTTAAGTGTCCAAAGTCGATATGTGCATGCATCATCTGTACCCGTTTATATCTCAAATTCAGGCTGAAAACACCCGAAAATTCGATATTTTGGGGTCCCAGAAGTGATCTGTACATGCCTACTTAGTGCTAGAATATTTTCAAAATATAGGCCCAAAACATACTGAAAATCGATCTTTTAGGTACCCAAAAGTCGATATGTGGTTGCATCTTCTGTACCCGTTTATATCTCAAATTCAGGCTCAAAACACCCAAAAATTCGATATTTTGGGGTCCCAGAAGCGATCTGTACTTGCCTACTTCGTGTTAGAGTATTTTAAAAATACAGTCCCAAAACAAGCTGAAAATCAATATTTTAGGTGACCAAAGTCAATATGTGTATGCATCTTCTGCACCCGTTTATATCCCAAATTCAACCTCAAAACACCCGAAAATTCGATATTTTTGGGTCCCAGAAGCGATCTGTACATGCCTACTCAGTGCTAGAATGTTTTCAAAATATAGGCTCAAAACATGCTAAAAATCGATATTTTAAGTGTCCAAAGTCGATATGTGCATGCATCTTCTGTACCCGTTTATATCTCAAATTCTGGCCCAATACACCCGAAAATTCGATATTTTGGGGTCCCAGAAGTGAACTGTAAATGCCTACTCCGTGTTAGATTATTTTCAAAATACAGGCCCAAAACATACTGAAAATCGATCTTCTAGGTGCCCAAAAGTCGATATGTTCATTCATCTTCTGTACCCGTTTATATCTCAAATTCAGGCTCCAAACACCTAAAAATTCTATATTTTGGGGTCCCAGAAGCGATCTGTACATGCCTACTCAGATGCAGGCCCAAAACATGCTGAAAATCGATATTTTAAATGTCCAAAGTCGATATGTGCATGCATCTTCTGTATCCGTTTATATCTCAAAATCAGGCTCAAAACACCCGAAAATTCGGTATTTTTGGGTCCTTGAAGCGATCTGTACATCCCTACTCCTAGTTAAAATGTTTTCAAGATACAATCCCAAAACATGCTCAAAATCGATATTTTAGGTGCCCAAAAGTCGATATGTGCATGCATCTTCTGTACCCGTTTATATCTCAAATTCAGGCTCATAACACCCGAAAATTCGATATTTTGGGGTCCCAGAAGTGATCTGTACATGCCTACTTAGTGCTAGAATATTTTCAAAAAATAGGCCCAAAACATGCTAAAAATCGATATTTTAGGTGCCCAAGGTCGATATCTCAAATTCTGGCCCAAAACACCCGAAAATTCGATATTTTGGGGTCCCAGAAGCGATCTGTAGATGCCTACTCAGTGCTAGAATTTTTTCAAAATATAGGCTAAAAACATGCTAAAAAACGATATTTAAAGTGTCCAAAGTCGATATGTGCATGCATCATCTGTACCCGTTTATATCTCAAATTCAGGCTGAAAAAACCCGAAAATTCGATATTTTGGGGTCCCAGAAGTGATCTGTACATGCCTACTTAGTGCTAGAATATTTTCAAAATATAGGCCCAAAACATGCTAAAAATCGATATTTTAAGTGCCCAAAGTCGATATCTCAAATTCAGGCCCAAAACACCCAAAAATTCGATATTTTGGGGTCCCAGAAGCAAACTGTACATGCCTACTCCGTGTTAGAGTATTTTCAAAATACAGGCCCAAAACATACTGAAAATCGATCTTTTAGGTGCCCATAAGTCGATATGTGCATGCATCTTCTGTACCCGTTTATATCTCAAATTCAGGCTCAAAACACCCGAAAACTCGATATCTTGGGGTCCCAGAAGCGATCTGTACATGTTTACTCAGATGCTGGCCCAAAACATGATGAAAATCGATATTTTAGGTCCCAAAGTCAACATGTGTATGCATCTTGTGCACTCGTTTATATCTCAAATTCAACCTCAAAACACCCGAAAATTCGGTATTTTTGGGTCCTAGAAGTGATCTGTACATCCCAACTCTTGGTTAGAATGTTTTCAAGATACAGACCCAAAACATGCTCAAAATCGATATATTAGGTGCCCAAAAGTCGATAGGTGCATGCATCTTCTGTACCCGTTTATATCTCAAATTCAGGCTCAAAACACCCGAAAATTCGATGTTTTGGGGTCCCAGAAGCGATCTGTACATGTTTACTCAGATGCACGCCCAAAACATGCTGAAAATCGATATTTTAGGTGCCCAAAGTCAACATGTGTATGCATCTTCTGCACTCGTTTATATCTCAAATTCAGGCTCAAAACACCCAAAAATTCGATATTTTGGGGTCCCAAAAGCGATCGGTACATGCCTACTCAGTGCTAGAATATTTTCAAAATATAGGGCCAAAACATGCTAAAAATCGATATTTTAGGTGCCCAAAATCGATATCTCAAATTCAGGCCCAAAACACCCAAAAATTCGATATTTTTGGGTCCCAGAAGCGATCTGTACATGCCTACTCCGTGTTAGAGTATTTTCAAAATAAAGGCCCAAAACATACTGAAAATCGGTATTTTAAGTGTCCAAAGTCGATATGTGCATGCATCATCTGTACCCGTTTATATCTCAAATTCAGGCTCAAAACACCAGAAAATTCGATATTTTGGGGTCCCAGAAGTGATCTGTACCTGCCTACTTAGTGCTAGAATATTTTAAAAATACAGGCCCAAAACATGCTGAAAATCGATATTTTAGGTGCCCAAGGTCGATATCTCAAATTCAGGCCCAAAACACCCGAAAATTCGATATTTTGGGGTCCCAGAAGCGAATTGTACATGCCTACTCCGTGTTAGAGTATTTTCAAAATAAAGGCCCAAAACATACTGAAAATCGATATTTTAGGTGCCCAAAAGTTGACATGTGCATGAATCTTCTGTACCCGTTTATATCTCAAATTCAGGCTCCAAACACCCGAAAATTCGATATTTTGGGGTCCCAGAAGCGATCTGTACATGCCTAATCAGATGCAGGCCCAAAACATGCTGAAATTCGATATTTTAGGTGTCCAAAGTCAACATGTGTATGCATCTTCTGCACTCGTTTATATCTCAAATTCAACCTCAAAACACCCGAAAATTTGATAATTTTGGGTACCAGAAGCGATCTGCACATGTCTAGTCAGTGCTAGAATGTTGTCAAAATATATGCTCAAAACATGCTATAAATCGATATTTTACGTGTCCAAAGTCGATATGTGCATTCATCTTCTGTACCCGTTTATATCTCAAATTCAGGCTCAAACCACCCGAAAATTCGATATTTTTTGGTCCCAGAAGCGATCTGTACATGCCTACTCCTAGTTAGAGTATTTTCAAAATACAGGCCCAAAACATGCTAAAAATCGATATTCTACGTGTCCAAAGTCGATATGTGCATGCATCTTCTGTACCCGTTTATATCTCAAATTCAGGCTCAAAACACCCAAAAATTCGATATTTTTGATCGCAGAAGCGATCTGTACATGCCTACTCCTAGTTAGAGTATTTTCAAAATACAGGCCCAAAACATGCTGAAAATCGATATTTTAGGTGCCCAAAGTCAATATGTGAATGCATTTTCTGTACCCATTTATATCTCAAATTCAGGCTCAAAACACCCGAAAATTCGATATTTTGGGGTCCCAGAAGCGATCTGTATATGTCTTCACAGTGCTAGAATATTTTCAAAATATAGGCCCAAAACATGTTAAAAATCGATATTTTTGGTGCCCAAAGTCGATATCTCAAATTCAGGCTCAAAACACCCGAAAATTCGATATTTTGGTGTCCCTGAAGCGAAATGTACATGCCTACTCCGTGTTAGAGTATTTTCAAAATACAGGCCCAAAACATGCTGAAAATCGATATTTTAGGTGCCCAAAGTCAATATGTGCATGCATACCCGTTTATATCTCAAATTCAGGCTCAAAACACCCTAAAATTTGGTATTTTGGGGTCCTAGAAGCGATCTCTACATGCCTACTCCTAGTTAGAATGTTTTCAAGATACAGAACAAAAACATGCTCCAAATCGATATTTTATGTACCCAAAAGTCAATATGTGCATGCATCTTCAGTACCCGTTTATATCTTAAATTCAAGTTTAAAACACACGAAAATTCGATAGTTTGGGGTCCTTGAAGCGATCTGTACATGCCTACTCCGTGTTAGAGTATTTTAAAAATACAGGCCCAAAACATGCTGAAAATCAATATTTTATGAGCCCAGTGTCAATATGTGCATGCATCTTCTGGTCCCGTTTATATCTCAAATTCAGGCTCAAAACACCCGAAAATTTGATATTTTGGGGTCCCAGAAGCAACCTGTGCATGCCTACTCAGTGCTAGAATATTTTCAAAATACAGGCCCAAAACATGCTGAAAATCGATATTTTAGGTGCACAAAGTCAATATGTGCATGCATCTTCTGTACATGTTTATATCTCAAATTCAGGCTTAAAACACCCGAAAATTCGGTATTTTTGGGTCCTAGAAGCGATCTGTAAATCGCTACTCCTAGCTAGAATGTTTTCAAGATACAGACCCAAAACATGCTCAAAATCGATATTTTAGGTGCCCAAAAGTCTATATGTGCATGCATCTTCTCTACCCGTTTATATCTCAAATTCAGTCTCAAAACACCCAAAAATTCGATATTTTGGGGTCCCAGAAGCGATCTGTACTTGCCTACTCTGTGCTAGAGTGTTTTAGAAATACATGCCAAAACAAGCTGAAAATCAATATTTTAGGTGACCAAAGTCAATATGTGTATGCATCTTCTGCACCCGTTTATATCCCAAATTCAACCTCAAAACACCCGAAAATTAGATATTTTTAGGTCCCAGAAGCGATCTGTACATACCTACTCAGTGCTAGAATGTTTTCAAAATATAGGCTCAAAAAACGCTAAAAATCGATATTTTAAGTGTCCAAAGTCGATATGTGCATGCATCTTCTGTACCCGTTTATATCTCAAATTCAGGCTCAAAACACCCGAAAATTCGGTATTTTGGGGTCCCAGAAGTGATCTGTACATGCCTACTTAGTGCTAGAATATTTTCAAAATATAGGCTCAAAACATGCTCAAAATCGATATATTAGGTGCCCAAAAGTCGATATGTGCATGCATCTTCTGTACCCGTTTATATCTCAAATTCAGGCTCAAAACACCCGAAAATTCGATATTTTGGGGTCTCAGAAGCGATCTGTACATGCCTACTCAGTGCTAGAATATTTTCAAAATATAGGCCCAAAACATGTTAAAAATCGATATTTTTGGTGCCCAAAGTCGATATCTCAAATTCAGGCTCAAAACACCCGAAAATTCGATATTTTGGTGTCCCTGAAGCGAAATGTACATGCCTACTCCGTGTTAGAGTATTTTCAAAATACAGGCCCAAAACATGCTGAAAATCGATATTTTAGGTGCCCAAAGTCAATATGTGCATGCATACCCGTTTATATCTCAAATTCAGGCTCAAAACACCCTAAAATTTGGTATTTTGGGGTCCTAGAAGCGATCTCTACATGCCTACTCCTAGTTAGAATGTTTTCAAGATACAGAACAAAAACATGCTCCAAATCGATATTTTATGTACCCAAAAGTCAATATGTGCATGCATCTTCAGTACCCGTTTATATCTTAAATTCAGGCTCAAAACACCCGAAAATTCGATATTTTGGGGTCTCAGAAGCGATCTGTACATGCCTACTCAGTGCTAGAATAATTTCAAAATATAGGCTCAAAACATGCTCAAAATCGATATATTAGGTGCCCAAAAGTCGATATGTGCATGCATCTTCTGTACCCGTTTATATCTCAAATTCAGGCTCAAAACACCCGAAAATTCGATATTTTGGGGTCTCAGAAGCGATCTGTACATGCCTACTCAGTGCTAGAATAATTTCAAAATATAGACCCAAAACATGCTAAAAATCGATATTTTCGGTGCCCAAAGTCGATATCTCAAATTCAACCTCAAAACACCCGAAAATTCGATATTTTGGGGTCCCAGAAGCGATCTGTACTTGCCTACTCTGTGTTAGAGTATTTTCAAAATATAGGCTCAAAAACATGCTAAAATCGATATTTTAAGTGTCCAAAGTCGATATGTGCATGCATTATCTGTACCCGTTTATATCTCAAATTCAGGCTCAAAACACCCGAAAATTCGATATTTTGGGGTCCTAGAAGTGATCTGTACATGCCTACTTATTGCTAGAATATTTTCAAAATATAGGACCAAAACATGCTAAAAATCGATATTTTAGGTGCCCAAAGTCGATATCTCAAATACAGGCCCAAAACACTCGAAAATTCTATATTTTGGGGTCCCAGAAGCGATCTGTATATGCCTACTCAGATGCAGGCCCAAAATACGCTGAAAATCGATATTTTAGGTGCCCAAAGTCAACATGTGTATGCATCATCTGCACTCGTTTATATCTCAAATTCAACCTCAAAACACCCGAAAATTCGATATTTTGTGGTCCCAGAAGTGATCTGTACATGCCTACTCAGTGCTAGAATGTTTTCAAAATATAGGCTCAAAACATGCTAAAAATCGATATTTTAAGTGTCCAAAGTCGATATGTGCATGCATCTTCTGTACCCGTTTATATCCCAAATTCAACCTCAAAACCCCCGAAAATTCGATATTTTTGGGTCCCAGAAGTGATCTGTACATGCCTACTTAGTGCTAGAATATTTTCAAAATATAGGCCCAAAACATGCTAAAAATCGATATTTTAGGTGCCCAAAATCGATATCTCAAATTCAGGCCCAAAACACCCAAAAATTCGATATTTTGTGGTCCCAGAAGCGATCTGTACATGCCTACTCCGTGTTAGAGTATTTTCAATATACAAACCTAAAACATACTAAAAATCGATATTTTAAGTGTCCAAAGTCGATATGTGCATGCATCATCTGTACCCGTTTATATCTCAAATTCAGGCTCAAAACACCAGAAAATTCGATATTTTGGGGTCCCAGAAGTTATCTGTACCTGCCTACTTAGTGCTAGAAGATTTTCAAAATATAGGCCCAAAACATGCTGAAAATCGATATTTTAGGTGCCCAAGGTCGATATCTCAAATTCAGGCCCAAAACACCCGAAAATTCGATATTTTGGGGTCCCAGAAGGGAAATGTAAATGCCTACTCCGTGTTAGAGTATTTTCAATATACAGGCCCAAAACATACTGAAAATCGATCTTTTAGGTGCCCAAAAGTCGATATGTGCATGCATCATATGTACCCGTTTATATCTCAAATTCAGGCTCCAAACACACGAAAATTCGATATTTTGGGGTCCCAGAAGCGATCGGTACATGCCTACTGAGATGCAGGCCCAAAACATGCTGAAAATCGATATTTTAGGTGCCCAAAGTCAACATGTGTATGCATCTTCTGCACTCGTTTATATCTCAAATTCAAACTCAAAATACCCGAAAATTCGATAATTTTGGGTCCCAGAAGCGATCTGTACATGTCTAGTCAGTGCTAGAATATTTTTAAAATATAGGCTCAAAACATGCTAAAAATCGATATTTTAAGTGTCCAAAGTCGATATGGGTATGCATCATCTGTACCCGTTTATATCTCAAATTCAGGCTCAAAACACCCGAAAATTCGATATTTTGGGGTCCCAAAAGTGATCTGTACATGCCTACTCCGTGTTAGAGTATTTTCAAAATCCAGGCCCAAAACATACTGAAAATCGATATTTTAGGTGCCCAAGGTCGATATCTCAAATTCTGGCCCAAAACACCCGAAAATTCGATATTTTGGGGTCCCAGAAGCGATCTGTACATGCCTACTCAGTGCTAGAATTTTTTGAAAATATAGGCTTAAAACATGCTAAAAATCGATATTTTAAGTGTCCAAAGTCGATATGTGCATGCATCATCTGTACCCGTTTATATATCAAATTCAGGCTGAAAACACCCGAAAATTCGATATTTTGGGGTCCCAGAAGTGATCTGTACATGCCTACTTAGTGCTAGAATATTTTCAAAATATAGGCCCAAAACATACTGAAAATCGATCTTTTAGGTACCCAAAAGTCGATATGTGGTTGCATCTTCTGTACCCGTTTATATCTCAAATTCAGGCTCAAAACACCCAAAAATTCGATATTTTGGGGTCCCAGAAGCGATCTGTACTTGCCTACTTCGTGTTAGAGTATTTTAAAAATACAGTCCCAAAACAAGCTGAAAATCAATATTTTAGGTGACCAAAGTCAATATGTGTATGCATCTTCTGCACCCGTTTATATCCCAAATTCAACCTCAAAACACCCGAAAATTCGATATTTTTGGGTCCCAGAAGCGATCTGTACATGCCTACTCAGTGCTAGAATGTTTTCAAAATATAGGCTCAAAACATGCTAAAAATCGATATTTTAAGTGTCCAAAGTCGATATGTGCATGCATCTTCTGTACCCGTTTATATCTCAAATTCTGGCCCAATACACCCGAAAATTCGATATTTTGGGGTCCCAGAAGTGAACTGTAAATGCCTACTCCGTGTTAGATTATTTTCAAAATACAGGCCCAAAACATACTGAAAATCGATCTTCTAGGTGCCCAAAAGTCGATATGTTCATTCATCTTCTGTACCCGTTTATATCTCAAATTCAGGCTCCAAACACCTAAAAATTCTATATTTTGGGGTCCCAGAAGCGATCTGTACATGCCTACTCAGATGCAGGCCCAAAACATGCTGAAAATCGATATTTTAAATGTCCAAAGTCGATATGTGCATGCATCTTCTGTATCCGTTTATATCTCAAAATCAGGCTCAAAACACCCGAAAATTCGGTATTTTTGGGTCCTTGAAGCGATCTGTACATCCCTACTCCTAGTTAAAATGTTTTCAAGATACAATCCCAAAACATGCTCAAAATCGATATTTTAGGTGCCCAAAAGTCGATATGTGCATGCATCTTCTGTACCCGTTTATATCTCAAATTCAGGCTCATAACACCCGAAAATTCGATATTTTGGGGTCCCAGAAGTGATCTGTACATGCCTACTTAGTGCTAGAATATTTTCAAAAAATAGGCCCAAAACATGCTAAAAATCGATATTTTAGGTGCCCAAGGTCGATATCTCAAATTCTGGCCCAAAACACCCGAAAATTCGATATTTTGGGGTCCCAGAAGCGATCTGTACATGCCTACTCAGTGCTAGAATTTTTTCAAAATATAGGCTAAAAACATGCTAAAAAACGATATTTAAAGTGTCCAAAGTCGATATGTGCATGCATCATCTGTACCCGTTTATATCTCAAATTCAGGCTGAAAAAACCCGAAAATTCGATATTTTGGGGTCCCAGAAGTGATCTGTACATGCCTACTTAGTGCTAGAATATTTTCAAAATATAGGCCCAAAACATGCTAAAAATCGATATTTTAAGTGCCCAAAGTCGATATCTCAAATTCAGGCCCAAAACACCCAAAAATTCGATATTTTGGGGTCCCAGAAGCAAACTGTACATGCCTACTCCGTGTTAGAGTATTTTCAAAATACAGGCCCAAAACATACTGAAAATCGATCTTTTAGGTGCCCATAAGTCGATATGTGCATGCATCTTCTGTACCCGTTTATATCTCAAATTCAGGCTCAAAACACCCGAAAACTCGATATCTTGGGGTCCCAGAAGCGATCTGTACATGTTTACTCAGATGCTGGCCCAAAACATGATGAAAATCGATATTTTAGGTCCCAAAGTCAACATGTGTATGCATCTTGTGCACTCGTTTATATCTCAAATTCAACCTCAAAACACCCGAAAATTCGGTATTTTTGGGTCCTAGAAGTGATCTGTACATCCCAACTCTTGGTTAGAATGTTTTCAAGATACAGACCCAAAACATGCTCAAAATCGATATATTAGGTGCCCAAAAGTCGATAGGTGCATGCATCTTCTGTACCCGTTTATATCTCAAATTCAGGCTCAAAACACCCGAAAATTCGATGTTTTGGGGTCCCAGAAGCGATCTGTACATGTTTACTCAGATGCAGGCCCAAAACATGCTGAAAATCGATATTTTAGGTGCCCAAAGTCAACATGTGTATGCATCTTCTGCACTCGTTTATATCTCAAATTCAGGCTCAAAACACCCAAAAATTCGATATTTTGGGGTCCCAAAAGCGATCGGTACATGCCTACTCAGTGCTAGAATATTTTCAAAATATAGGGCCAAAACATGCTAAAAATCGATATTTTAGGTGCCCAAAATCGATATCTCAAATTCAGGCCCAAAACACCCAAAAATTCGATATTTTTGGGTCCCAGAAGCGATCTGTACATGCCTACTCCGTGTTAGAGTATTTTCAAAATAAAGGCCCAAAACATACTGAAAATCGGTATTTTAAGTGTCCAAAGTCGATATGTGCATGCATCATCTGTACCCGTTTATATCTCAAATTCAGGCTCAAAACACCAGAAAATTCGATATTTTGGGGTCCCAGAAGTGATCTGTACCTGCCTACTTAGTGCTAGAATATTTTAAAAATACAGGCCCAAAACATGCTGAAAATCGATATTTTAGGTGCCCAAGGTCGATATCTCAAATTCAGGCCCAAAACACCCGAAAATTCGATATTTTGGGGTCCCAGAAGCGAATTGTACATGCCTACTCCGTGTTAGAGTATTTTCAAAATAAAGGCCCAAAACATACTGAAAATCGATATTTTAGGTGCCCAAAAGTTGACATGTGCATGAATCTTCTGTACCCGTTTATATCTCAAATTCAGGCTCCAAACACCCGAAAATTCGATATTTTGGGGTCCCAGAAGCGATCTGTACATGCCTAATCAGATGCAGGCCCAAAACATGCTGAAATTCGATATTTTAGGTGTCCAAAGTCAACATGTGTATGCATCTTCTGCACTCGTTTATATCTCAAATTCAGGCTCAAAACACCCAAAAATTCGATATTTTGGGGTCCCAAAAGCGATCGGTACATGCCTACTCAGTGCTAGAATATTTTCAAAATATAGGGCCAAAACATGCTAAAAATCGATATTTTAGGTGCCCAAAATCGATATCTCAAATTCAGGCCCAAAACACCCAAAAATTCGATATTTTTGGGTCCCAGAAGCGATCTGTACATGCCTACTCCGTGTTAGAGTATTTTCAAAATAAAGGCCCAAAACATACTGAAAATCGGTATTTTAAGTGTCCAAAGTCGATATGTGCATGCATCATCTGTACCCGTTTATATCTCAAATTCAGGCTCAAAACACCAGAAAATTCGATATTTTGGGGTCCCAGAAGTGATCTGTACCTGCCTACTTAGTGCTAGAATATTTTAAAAATACAGGCCCAAAACATGCTGAAAATCGATATTTTAGGTGCCCAAGGTCGATATCTCAAATTCAGGCCCAAAACACCCGAAAATTCGATATTTTGGGGTCCCAGAAGCGAATTGTACATGCCTACTCCGTGTTAGAGTATTTTCAAAATAAAGGCCCAAAACATACTGAAAATCGATATTTTAGGTGCCCAAAAGTTGACATGTGCATGAATCTTCTGTACCCGTTTATATCTCAAATTCAGGCTCCAAACACCCGAAAATTCGATATTTTGGGGTCCCAGAAGCGATCTGTACATGCCTAATCAGATGCAGGCCCAAAACATGCTGAAATTCGATATTTTAGGTGTCCAAAGTCAACATGTGTATGCATCTTCTGCACTCGTTTATATCTCAAATTCAACCTCAAAACACCCGAAAATTTGATAATTTTGGGTACCAGAAGCGATCTGCACATGTCTAGTCAGTGCTAGAATGTTGTCAAAATATATGCTCAAAACATGCTATAAATCGATATTTTACGTGTCCAAAGTCGATATGTGCATTCATCTTCTGTACCCGTTTATATCTCAAATTCAGGCTCAAACCACCCGAAAATTCGATATTTTTTGGTCCCAGAAGCGATCTGTACATGCCTACTCCTAGTTAGAGTATTTTCAAAATACAGGCCCAAAACATGCTAAAAATCGATATTCTACGTGTCCAAAGTCGATATGTGCATGCATCTTCTGTACCCGTTTATATCTCAAATTCAGGCTCAAAACACCCAAAAATTTCTATATTTTTGATCGCAGAAGCGATCTGTACATGCCTACTCCTAGTTAGAGTATTTTCAAAATACAGGCCCAAAACATGCTGAAAATCGATATTTTAGGTGCCCAAAGTCAATATGTGAATGCATTTTCTGTACCCATTTATATCTCAAATTCAGGCTCAAAACACCCGAAATTTCGATATTTTGGGGTCCCAGAAGCGATCTGTATATGTCTTCACAGTGCTAGAATATTTTCAAAATATAGGCCCAAAACATGTTAAAAATCGATATTTTTGGTGCCCAAAGTCGATATCTCAAATTCAGGCTCAAAACACCCGAAAATTCGATATTTTGGTGTCCCTGAAGCGAAATGTACATGCCTACTCCGTGTTAGAGTATTTTCAAAATACAGGCCCAAAACATGCTGAAAATCGATATTTTAGGTGCCCAAAGTCAATATGTGCATGCATACCCGTTTATATCTCAAATTCAGGCTCAAAACACCCTAAAATTTGGTATTTTGGGGTCCTAGAAGCGATCTCTACATGCCTACTCCTAGTTAGAATGTTTTCAAGATACAGAACAAAAACATGCTCCAAATCGATATTTTATGTACCCAAAAGTCAATATGTGCATGCATCTTCAGTACCCGTTTATATCTTAAATTCAAGTTTAAAACACACGAAAATTCGATAGTTTGGGGTCCTTGAAGCGATCTGTACATGCCTACTCCGTGTTAGAGTATTTTAAAAATACAGGCCCAAAACATGCTGAAAATCAATATTTTATGAGCCCAGTGTCAATATGTGCATGCATCTTCTGGTCCCGTTTATATCTCAAATTCAGGCTCAAAACACCCGAAAATATGATATTTTGGGGTCCCAGAAGCAACCTGTGCATGCCTACTCAGTGCTAGAATATTTTCAAAATACAGGCCCAAAACATGCTGAAAATCGATATTTTAGGTGCACAAAGTCAATATGTGCATGCATCTTCTGTACATGTTTATATCTCAAATTCAGGCTTAAAACACCCGAAAATTCGGTATTTTTGGGTCCTAGAAGCGATCTGTAAATCGCTACTCCTAGCTAGAATGTTTTCAAGATACAGACCCAAAACATGCTCAAAATCGATATTTTAGGTGCCCAAAAGTCGATATGTGCATGCATCTTCTCTACCCGTTTATATCTCAAATTCAGGCTCAAAACACCCAAAAATTCGATATTTTGGGGTCCCAGAAGCGATCTGTACTTGCCTACTCTGTGCTAGAGTGTTTTAGAAATACAGGCCAAAACAAGCTGAAAATCAATATTTTAGGTGACCAAAGTCAATATGTGTATGCATCTTCTGCACCCGTTTATATCCCAAATTCAACCTCAAAACACCCGAAAATTAGATATTTTTGGGTCCCAGAAGCGATCTGTACATACCTACTCAGTGCTAGAATGTTTTCAAAATATAGGCTCAAAAAACGCTAAAAATCGATATTTTAAGTGTCCAAAGTCGATATGTGCATGCATCTTCTGTACCCGTTTATATCTCAAATTCAGGCCCAATACACCCGAAAATTCGGTATTTTGGGGTCCCAGAAGTGATCTGTACATGCCTACTTAGTGCTAGAATATTTTCAAAATATAGGCCCAAAACATGCTAAAAATCGATATTTTAGGTGCCCAAAGTCGATATATTAAATTCAGGCCCAAAACACCCGAAAATTCAATATTTTGGGGTCCCAGAAGCGAACTGTACATGCCTACTCCGTGTTAGAGTATTTTCAATATACAGGCCCAAAACATACTGAAAATCGATCTTTTAGGTGCCCAAAAGTCGATATGTGCATGCATCTTCTGTCCCCGTTTATATCTTAAATTCAGGCTTCAAACACCCGAAAATTCGATATTTTGGGGTCCCAGAAGCGATCTGTACATGCCTACTGAGATGCAGGCCCAAAACATGCTGAAAATCGATATTTTAGGTGCCCAAAGTCAACATGTGTATGCATCTTCTGCTCTCGTTTATATCTCAAATTCAACCTCAAAACACCTGAAAATTCGATAATTTTGGGTCCCAGAAGCGATCTGTACATGTCTAGTCAGTGCTAGAATGTTTTCAAAATATAGGCTCCAAACATGCTAAAAATCGATATTTTAAGTGTCCAAAGTCGATATGTGCATGCATCATCTGTACCCGTTTATATCTCAAATTCAGGCTCAAAACACCCGAAAACTCGATATTTTGGGGTCCCAGAAGTGATCTGTACATGCATACTCCGTTTTAGAGTATTTTTAAAATACAGGCCCAAAACATGCTGAAAATCGATATTTTAGGTGCCCAAAGACAATATGTGAATGCATCTTATGTACCCGTTTATATCTCAAATTCAGGCTCAAAACACCCAAAAATTCGGTATTTTTGGGGCCTAGAAGCGATCTGTACATCCCTACTCCTAGTTAGAATGTTTTCAAGATACAAACCCAAAACATGCTCAAAATCGATATTTTAGGTGCCCAAAAGTCGATATGTGCATGCATCTTCTGTACCCGTTTATATCTCAAATTCAGGCTCAAAACACCCGAAAATTCGATATTTTGGGGTCCCAGAAGCGATCTGTACATGCCTACTCAGTGCTAGAATATTTTCAAAATATATGGGCAAAACATGCTAAAAATCGATATTTTAGGTGCCCAAGGTCGATATCTCAAATTCAGGCCCAAAACACCCGAAAATTCGATATTTTGGGGTCCCAGAAGCGAACTGTACATGCCTACTCCGTGTTAGAGTATTTTCAAAATACAGGCCCAAAACATGCTTAAAATCGATATTTTAGGTACACAAAGTCAATATGTGCATGCTTCTTCTGTACCCGTTTATATCTCAAATTCAGGCTCCAAACACCCGAAAATTCGATATTTTTGGGTCCCAGAAGCGATCTGTACATGCCTACTCAGATGCAGGCCCAAAACATGCTGAAAATCGATATTTTAGGTGCCCAAAGTCAGTATGTGCATGCATCTTCTGTACCCGATTATATCTCAAATTCAGGCTCAAAACACCCAAAAATTCGATATTTTGGGGTCCCAGAAGCGAACTGTACATGCCTGCTCCGTGTTAGAGTATTTTCTAAATACAGGCCCAAAACATACTGAAAATCGATCTTTTAGGTGCCCAAAAGTCGATATGTGCATGCATCTTCTGTACCCGTTTATATCTCAAATTCAGTCTCCAAACACCGGAAAATTCGATATTTTGGGGTCCCAGAAGCGATCTGTACATGCCTAATCAGATGCAGGCCCAAATGCTGAAATTCGATATTTTAGGTGCCCAAAGTCAACATGTGTATGCATCTTCTGCACTCGTTTATATCTCAAATTCAACCTCAAAACACCCGAAAATTCGATAATTTTGGGTACCAAAAGCGATATGCACATGTCTAGTCAGTGCTAGAATGTTGTAAAAATATATGCTCAAAACGTGCTAAAAATCGATATTTTACGTGTCCAAAGTCGATATGTGCATGCATCTTATGTACCCGTTTATATCTCAAATTCAGGCTCAAACCACCCGAAAATTCGATATTTTTTGGTCCCAGAAGCGATCTGTACATGCCTACTCCTAGTTAGAGTATTTTCAAAATACAGGCCCAAAACATGCTAAAAATCGATATTCTACGTGTCCAAAGTCGATATGTGCATGCATCTTCTGTACCCTTTATATCTCAAATTCAGGCTCAAAACACCCGAAAATTCGACATTTTTTGGTCGCAGAAGCAATCTGTACATGCCTAATCCTAGTTAGAGTATTTTCAAATTACAGGCCCAAAACATGCTGAAAATCGATATTTTAGGTGCCCAAAGTCAATATGTGAATGCATCTTCTGTACCCGTTTATATCTCAAATTCAGGCTCAAAACACCCGAAAATTCGATATTTTGGGGTCCTAGAAGCGATCTGTATATGTCTTCACAGTGCTAGAATATTTTCAAAATATAGGCCCAAAACATGTTAAAAATCGATATTTTACGTGCCCAAAGTCGATATCTTAAATTTAGGCTCAAAACACCCGAAAATTCGATATTTTGGTGCCCCAGAAGCGATATGTACATGCCTACTCCGTGTTAGAGTATTTTCAAAATACAGGCCCAACACATGCTGAAAATCGATATTTTAGGTGCCCAAAGTCAATATATGCATGCATCTTCTCTACCCGTTTATATTTGAAATTCAGGCTCCAAACAAACGAAAATTCGATATTTTGGGGTCCCTGAAGCGATCTGTACATGCCTACTCAAATGCAGGCCCAAAACATGCTGAAAATCGATATTATAGGTGCCCAAAGTCAACATGTGTATGCATCTTCTGCACTCGTTTATATCTCAAATTCAACCTCAAAACACCCGAAAATTTGATAATTTTGGGTCCCAGAAGCGATCTGTACATGTCTAGTCAGTGCTAGAATGTTTTCAAAATATAGGCTCAAAACATGCTAAAAATCGATATTTTAAGTGTCCAAAGTCGATATGTGCATGCAAACATCTGTACCCGTTTATATCTCAAATTCAGGCTCCAAACACCTGAAAAATCGATATTTTGGGGTCCCAGAAGCGATCTATATATACCTACTCAGATGCAGGCCCAAAACATGCTGAAAATCGATATTTTTAGGTGCCCAAAGTCAATATGTGCATGCATCTTCTGTACCCGTTTATATCTCAAATTCAGGCTCAAAACACCCTAAAATTCGGTATTTTGGGGTCCTTGAAGCGATCTCTACATGCCTTCTCCTAGTTAGAATGTTTTCAAGATACAGAACCAAAACATGCTCCAAATCGATATTTTATGTACCCAAAAGTCGATATGTGCATGAATCTTCAGTACCCGTTTATATCTTAAATTCACGTTTAAAACACCCGAAAATTCGATAGTTTGGGGTCCTAGAAGCGATCTGTACATGCCTACTCCGTGTTAGAGTATTTTAAAAATACAGGCCCAAAACATGCTGAAAATCAATATTTTATGATCCCAGTGTCAATATGTGCATGCATCTTATGTACCCGTTTATATCTCAAATTCAGGCTCAAAAAACCCGAAAATTTGACATTTTGGGGTCCAACAAGCAACCTGTGCATGCCTACTCAGTTCTAGAATATTTTCTAAATACAGTCCCAAAACATGCTGAAAATCGATATTTTAGGTGCCCAAAGTCAATATGTGCATGCATCTTCTGTACATGTTTACATCTCAAATTCAGGCCTAAAACACCCGAAAATTCGGTACTTTTGGGTCCTAGAAGCGATCTCTACATGCCTTCTCCTAGTTAGAATGTTTTCAAGATACAGAACCAAAACATGCTCCAAATCGATATTTTAGGTACCCAAAAGTCGATATGTGCATGAATCTTCAGTACCCGTTTATATCTTAAATTCACGTTTAAAACACCCGAAAATTCGATAGTTTGGGGTCCTAGAAGCGATCTGTACATGCCTACTCCGTGTTAGAGTATTTTAAAAATACAGGCCCAAAACATGCTGAAAATCAATATTTTATGATCCCAGTGTCAATATGTGCATGCATCTTATGTACCCGTTTATATCTCAAATTCAGGATCAAAACACCCGAAAATTTGACATTGTGGGGTCCAACAAGCAACCTGTGCATGCCTACTCAGTTCTAGAATATTTTCTAAATACAGTCCCAAAACATGCTGAAAATCGTTATTTTAGGTGCCCAAAGTCAATATGTGCATGCATCTTCTGTACATGTTTACATCTCAAATTCAGGCCTAAAACACCCGAAAATTCGGTACTTTTGGGTCCTAGAAGCGATCTGTACATCGCTACTCCTTGTTAGAATGTTTTCAAGATACAGAACCAAAACATGCTCCAAATCGATATTTTAGGTACCCAAAAGTCGATATGTGCATGAATCTTCAGTACCCGTTTATATCTTAAATTCACGTTTAAAACACCCGAAAATTCGTTAGTTTGGGGTCCTAGAAGCGATCTGTACATGCCTACTCCGTGTTAGAGTATTTTAAAAATACAGGCCCAAAACATGCTGAAAATCAATATTTTATGATCCCAGTGTCAATATGTGCATGCATCTTATGTACCCGTTTATATCTCAAATTCAGGCTCAAAACACCCGAAAATTTGACATTTTGGGGTCCAACAAGCAACCTGTGCATGCCTACTCAGTTCTAGAATATTTTCAAAATACAGTCCCAAAACATGCTGAAAATCGATATTTTAGGTGCCCAAAGTCAATATGTGCATGCATCTTCTGTACATGTTTACATCTCAAATTCAGGCCTAAAACACCCGAAAATTCGGTACTTTTGGGTCCTAGAAGCGATCTGTACATCGCTACTCCTTGTTAGAATGTTTTCAAGATACAGATCCAAAACATGCTCAAAATCGATATTTTAGGTGACCAAAAGTCGATATGTGCATGCATCTTCTGTACCCGTTTATATCTCAAATTCAGGCTCAAAACACCCGAAAATTCGATATTTTGGGGTCCCAGAAGCTATCTGTACATCCCTACTCCTAGTTAGAATGTTTTCAAGATACAGACCCAAAACATGCTCAAAATCGATCTTTTAGGTGCCGAAAAGTCGATATGTGGATGCATTTTCTGTACCCGTTTATATCTCAAATTCATGCCCAAAACACCCGAAAATTCAATATTTTGGGGTCCCAGAAGCGATCTGTACATGCCTACTCCTAGTTAGAATGTTTTCAAGATACAGAACCAAAACATGCTCAAAATCGATATTTTTGGTACCCAAAAGTCTATATGTGCATGCATCTTCAGTACCTGTTTATATCTCAAATTCAGGCTCAAAACACCCGAAAATTAGGTATTTTGGGGCCCTAGAAGCGATCTGTATATGCCTACTCCTAGTTAGAATGTTTTCAAGATACAGACCCAAAACATGCTCAAAATCGATATTTTAGGTACCCAAAAGTCGATATGTGCATGCATCTTCAGTACCTGTTTATATTTCAAATTCAAGCTTAAAACACCCGAAAATTCGATATTTTGGGGTCCCAGAAGCGATCTGTACATGCCTACTCCGTGTTAGAGTATTTTAAAAATACAGGCCCAAAACATGCTGAAAATCAATATTTTAGGAGACAATTGTCAATATGTGCATGCATTTTCTGTACCCGTTTATATCTCAAATTCAGGCTCAAAACACCCGAAAATTCGATATTTTGGGGTCCCAGAAGCGATCTGTATATGTCTTCACAGTGCTAGAATATTTTCAAAATAAAGTCCCAAAACATGTTAAAAATCGATATTTTAAGTGTCCAAAGTCGATATGTGCATGCATCATCTGTACCCGTTTATATCTCAAATTCAGGCTCAAAACACCCGAAAATCCGGTATTTTGGGGCCCTAGAAGCGATCTGTACATGCCTACTCCTAGTTAGAATGTTTTCAAGATACAGACCCAAAACATGCTCAAAATCGATATTTTAGGTACCCAAAAGTCGATATGTGCATGCATCTTCAGTACCTGTTTATATTTCAAATTCAAGCTTAAAACACCCGAAAATTCGATATTTTGGGGTCCCAGAAGCGATTTGTACATACCTACTCCGTGTAAGAGTATTTTAAAAATACAGGCCCAAAACATGCTGAAAATCAATATTTTAGGAGACCAGTGTCAATATGTGCATGCATATTCTGTACCCGTTTATATCTCAAATTCAGGCTCAAAACACCCGAAAATTCGGTATTTTTGGGGTCCCAGAAGCGATCTGTACATGCCTACTCAGTGCTAGAATATTTTCAAAATACAGGCCCACAACATGCTGAAAATCGATATTTTAGGTGCCCAAAGGCAATATGTGCATGCATCTTCTGTAACCGTTTATATCCCAAATTCAGGCTCAAAATACCCGAAAATTCGATATTTTGGGGTCCCAGAAGCGATCTGTACATGCCTACACAGTGCTAGAATATTTTCAAAATATATGCTCAAAACATGTTAAAAATCGATATTTTAAGTGCCCAAAGTCGATATCTCAAATTCAGGCTCAAAACACCCGAAAATTCGATATTTTGGTGTCCCAGAAGCGATATGTACATGCCTACTCCGTGTTAGAGTATTTTCAAAATACAGGCCCAAAACATGCTGAAAATCGATATTTTAGGTGCCCAAAGTCAATATGTGCCTGCATCTTCTCTACCCGTTTATATCTCAAGTTCAGGCCCAAAACACCCGAAAATTCTATATTTTGTGGTTCAAGAAGCGATCTGTACATGCCTACTCCGTGTTAGAGTATTTTCAAAATACAGGCAAAAAAAATACTGAAAATCAATCTTTTAGGTTCCCAAATGTCGATATGTGCATGTATCTTTTGTACATGTTTACATCTCAAATTCAGGCTCAAAATACCCGAAAATTCGGTATTTTTGGGTCCTAGAAGCTATCTGTACATCCCTACTCCTAGTTAGAATGTTTTCAAGATACAGACCCAAAACATGCTCAAAATCGATCTTTTAGGTGCCGAAAAGTCGATATGTGGATGCATTTTCTGTACCCGTTTATATCTCAAATTCATGCCCAAAACACCCGAAAATTCAATATTTTGGGGTCCCAGAAGCGATCTGTACATGCCTACTCCTAGTTAGAATGTTTTCAAGATACAGAACCAAAACATGCTCAAAATCGATATTTTTGGTACCCAAAAGTCTATATGTGCATGCATCTTCAGTACCTGTTTATATCTCAAATTCAGGCTCAAAACACCCGAAAATACGGTATTTTGGGGCCCTAGAAGCGATCTGTACATGCCTACTCCTAGTTAGAATGTTTTCAAGATACAGACCCAAAACATGCTCAAAATCGATATTTTAGGTACCCAAAAGTCGATATGTGCATGCATCTTCAGTACCTGTTTATATTTCAAATTCAAGCTTAAAACACCCGAAAATTCGATATTTTGGGGTCCCAGAAGCGATCTGTACATGCCTACTCCGTGTTAGAGTATTTTAAAAATACAGGCCCAAAACATGCTGAAAATCAATATTTTAGGAGACCATTGTCAATATGTGCATGCATTTTCTGTACCCGTTTATATCTCAAATTCAGGCTCAAAACACCCGAAAATTCGATATTTTGGGGTCCCAGAAGCGATCTGTATATGTCTTCACAGTGCTAGAATATTTTCAAAATAAAGGCCCAAAACATGTTAAAAATCGATATTTTAAGTGTCCAAAGTCGATATGTGCATGCATCATCTGTACCCGTTTATATCTCAAATTCAGGCTCAAAACACCCGAAAATCCGGTATTTTGGGGCCCTAGAAGCGATCTGTACATGCCTACTCCTAGTTAGAATGTTTTCAAGATACAGACCCAAAACATGCTCAAAATCGATATTTTAGGTACCCAAAAGTCGATATGTGCATGCATCTTCAGTACCTGTTTATATTTCAAATTCAAGCTTAAAACACCCGAAAATTCGATATTTTGGGGTCCCAGAAGCGATTTGTACATACCTACTCCGTGTAAGAGTATTTTAAAAATACAGGCCCAAAACATGCTGAAAATCAATATTTTAGGAGACCAGTGTCAATATGTGCATGCATATTCTGTACCCGTTTATATCTCAAATTCAGGCTCAAGACACCCGAAAATTCGGTATTTTTGGGGTCCCAGAAGCGATCTGTACATGCCTACTCAGTGCTAGAATATTTTCAAAATACAGGCCCACAACATGCTGAAAATCGATATTTTAGGTGCCCAAAGGCAATATGTGCATGCATCTTCTGTAACCGTTTATATCCCAAATTCAGGCTCAAAATACCCGAAAATTCGATATTTTGGGGTCCCAGAAGCGATCTGTACATGCCTACACAGTGCTAGAATATTTTCAAAATATATGCTCAAAACATGTTAAAAATCGATATTTTAAGTGCCCAAAGTCGATATCTCAAATTCAGGCTCAAAACACCCGAAAATTCGATATTTTGGTGTCCCAGAAGCGATATGTACATGCCTACTCCGTGTTAGAGTATTTTCAAAATACAGGCCCAAAACATGCTGAAAATCGATATTTTAGGTGCCCAAAGTCAATATGTGCCTGCATCTTCTCTACCCGTTTATATCTCAAGTTCAGGCCCAAAACACCCGAAAATTCTATATTTTGTGGTTCAAGAAGCGATCTGTACATGCCTACTCCGTGTTAGAGTATTTTCAAAATACAGGCAAAAAAAATACTGAAAATCAATCTTTTAGGTGCCCAAATGTCGATATGTGCATGTATCTTTTGTACATGTTTACATCTCAAATTCAGGCTCAAAATACCCGAAAATTCGGTATTTTTGGGTCCTAGAAGCTATCTGTACATCCCTACTCCTAGTTAGAATGTTTTCAAGATACAGACCCAAAACATGCTCAAAATCGATCTTTTAGGTGCCGAAAAGTCGATATGTGGATGCATTTTCTGTACCCGTTTATATCTCAAATTCATGCCCAAAACACCCGAAAATTCGATATTTTGGGGTCCCAGAAGCGATCTGTACATGCCTACTCCTAGTTAGAATGTTTTCAAGATACAGACCCAAAACATGCTTAAAATCGATATTTTAGGTACCCAAAAGTCGATATGTGCATGCATCTTCATTACCTGTTTATATCTCAAATTCAGGCTCAAAACACTCGAAAATCCGGTATTTTGGGGCCCTAGAAGCGATCTATACATCCCTACTCCTAGTTAGAATGTTTTCAAGATACAGACCCAAAACATGCTCAAAATCGATATTTTAGGTACCCAAAAGTCGATATTTGCATGCATCTTCAGTACCTGTTTATATTTCAAATTCAAGCTTAAAACACCCGAAAATTCGATATTTTGGGGTCCCAGAAGCGATCTGTACATGCCTACTCCGTGTTAGAGTATTTTAAAAATACAGGCCCAAAACATGCTGAAAATCAATATTTTAGGAGACCATTGTCAATATGTGCATGCATCTTCTGTACCCGTTTATATCTCAAATTCAGGCTCAAAACACCCGAAAATTCGATATTTTGGGGTCCCAGAAGCGATCTGTATATGTCTTCACAGTGCTAAAATATTTTCAAAATATAGGCCCAAAACATGTTAAAAATCGATATTTTACGTGCCCAAAGTCGATATCTTAAATTCAGGCTCAAAACACCCGAAAATTCGATATTTTGGTGTCCCAGAAGCGATATGTACATGCCTACTCCGTGTTAGAGTATTTTCAAAATACAGGCCCAACACATGCTGAAAATCGATATTTTAGGTGCCCAAAGTCAATATATGCATGCATTTTCTGTACCCGTTTATATCTCAAATTCAGGCTCAAAACACCCGAAAATTCGATATTTTGGGGTCCCAGAAGCGATCTGTATATGTCTTCACAGTGCTAGAATATTTTCAAAATAAAGGCCCAAAACATGTTAAAAATCGATATTTTAAGTGTCCAAAGTCGATATGTGCATGCATCATCTGTACCCGTTTATATCTCAAATTCAGGCTCAAAACACCCGAAAATCCGGTATTTTGGGGCCCTAGAAGCGATCTGTACATGCCTACTCCTAGTTAGAATGTTTTCAAGATACAGACCCAAAACATGCTCAAAATCGATATTTTAGGTACCCAAAAGTCGATATGTGCATGCATCTTCAGTACCTGTTTATATTTCAAATTCAAGCTTAAAACACCCGAAAATTCGATATTTTGGGGTCCCAGAAGCGATTTGTACATACCTACTCCGTGTAAGAGTATTTTAAAAATACAGGCCCAAAACATGCTGAAAATCAATATTTTAGGAGACCAGTGTCAATATGTGCATGCATATTCTGTACCCGTTTATATCTCAAATTCAGGCTCAAAACACCCGAAAATTCGGTATTTTTGGGGTCCCAGAAGCGATCTGTACATGCCTACTCAGTGCTAGAATATTTTCAAAATACAGGCCCACAACATGCTGAAAATCGATATTTTAGGTGCCCAAAGGCAATATGTGCATGCATCTTCTGTAACCGTTTATATCCCAAATTCAGGCTCAAAATACCCGAAAATTCGATATTTTGGGGTCCCAGAAGCGATCTGTACATGCCTACACAGTGCTAGAATATTTTCAAAATATATGCTCAAAACATGTTAAAAATCGATATTTTAAGTGCCCAAAGTCGATATCTCAAATTCAGGCTCAAAACACCCGAAAATTCGATATTTTGGTGTCCCAGAAGCGATATGTACATGCCTACTCCGTGTTAGAGTATTTTCAAAATACAGGCCCAAAACATGCTGAAAATCGATATTTTAGGTGCCCAAAGTCAATATGTGCCTGCATCTTCTCTACCCGTTTATATCTCAAGTTCAGGCCCAAAACACCCGAAAATTCTATATTTTGTGGTTCAAGAAGCGATCTGTACATGCCTACTCCGTGTTAGAGTATTTTCAAAATACAGGCAAAAAAAATACTGAAAATCAATCTTTTAGGTGCCCAAATGTCGATATGTGCATGTATCTTTTGTACATGTTTACATCTCAAATTCAGGCTCAAAATACCCGAAAATTCGGTATTTTTGGGTCCTAGAAGCTATCTGTACATCCCTACTCCTAGTTAGAATGTTTTCAAGATACAGACCCAAAACATGCTCAAAATCGATCTTTTAGGTGCCGAAAAGTCGATATGTGGATGCATTTTCTGTACCCGTTTATATCTCAAATTCATGCCCAAAACACCCGAAAATTCGATATTTTGGGGTCCCAGAAGCGATCTGTACATGCCTACTCCTAGTTAGAATGTTTTCAAGATACAGACCCAAAACATGCTTAAAATCGATATTTTAGGTACCCAAAAGTCGATATGTGCATGCATCTTCATTACCTGTTTATATCTCAAATTCAGGCTCAAAACACTCGAAAATCCGGTATTTTGGGGCCCTAGAAGCGATCTATACATCCCTACTCCTAGTTAGAATGTTTTCAAGATACAGACCCAAAACATGCTCAAAATCGATATTTTAGGTACCCAAAAGTCGATATGTGCATGCATCTTCAGTACCTGTTTATATTTCAAATTCAAGCTTAAAACACCCGAAAATTCGATATTTTGGGGTCCCAGAAGCGATCTGTACATGCCTACTCCGTGTTAGAGTATTTTAAAAATACAGGCCCAAAACATGCTGAAAATCAATATTTTAGGAGACCATTGTCAATATGTGCATGCATCTTCTGTACCCGTTTATATCTCAAATTCAGGCTCAAAACACCCGAAAATTCGATATTTTGGGGTCCCAGAAGCGATCTGTATATGTCTTCACAGTGCTAGAATATTTTCAAAATATAGGCCCAAAACATGTTAAAAATCGATATTTTACGTGCCCAAAGTCGATATCTTAAATTCAGGCTCAAAACACCCGAAAATTCGATATTTTGGTGTCCCAGAAGCGATATGTACATGCCTACTCCGTGTTAGAGTATTTTCAAAATACAGGCCCAACACATGCTGAAAATCGATATTTTAGGTGCCCAAAGTCAATATATGCATGCATCTTCTCTACCCGTTTATATTTGAAATTCAGGCTCCAAACACACGAAAATTCGATATTTTGGGGTCCCAGAAGCGATCTGTAAATGCCTACTCAGATGCAGGCCCAAAACATGCTGAAAATCGATATTATAGGTGCCCAAAGTCAACATGTGTATGCATCTTCTGCACTCGTTTATATCTCAAATTCAACCTCAAAACACCCGAAAATTCGATAATTTTGGGTCCCAGAAGCGATCTGTACATGTCTAGTCAGTGCTAGAATGTTTTCAAAATATAGGCTCAAAACATGCTAAAAATCGATATTTTAGGTGCCCAAAGTCAATATGTGCCTGCATCTTCTCTACCCGTTTATATCTCAAGTTCAGGCTCAAAACACCCGAAAATTCGATATTTTGGGGTCCCAGAAGCGATCTGTACATGCCTACTCAGTGCTAGAATATTTTCAAAATATAGGCCCAAAACATGCTAAAATCAATATTTTAGGTGCCCAAAGTCGATATCTGAAATTTAGGCCCAAAACACCCGAAAATTCTATATTTTGTGGTTCAAGAAGCGATCTGTACATGCCTACTCCGTGTTAGAGTATTTTCAAAATACAGGCAAAAAAAATACTGAAAATCAATCTTTTAGGTGCCCAAATGTCGATATGTGCATGTATCTTCTGTACATGTTTATATCTCAAATTCAGGCTCAAAATACCCGAAAATTCGGTATTTTTGGGTCCTAGAAGCTATCTGTACATCCCTACTCCTAGTTAGAATGTTTTCAAGATACAGACCCAAAACATGCTCAAAATCGATCTTTTAGGTGCCGAAAAGTCGATATGTGGATGCATTTTCTGTACCCGTTTATATCTCAAATTCATGCCCAAAACACCCGAAAATTCAATATTTTGGGGTCCCAGAAGCGATCTGTACATGCCTACTCCTAGTTAGTATGTTTTCAAGATACAGAACCAAAACATGCTCAAAATCGATATTTTTGGTACCCAAAAGTCTATATGTGCATGCATCTTCAGTACCTGTTTATATCTCAAATTCAGGCTCAAAACACCCGAAAATTAGGTTATTTGGGGCCCTAGAAGCGATCTGTACATGCCTACTCCTAGTTAGAATGTTTTCAAGATACAGACCCAAAACATGCTCAAAATCGATATTTTAGGTACCCAAAAGTCGATATGTGCATGCATCTTCAGTACCTGTTTATATTTCAAATTCAAGCTTAAAACACCCGAAAATTCGATATTTTGGGGTCCCAGAAGCGATCTGTACATGCCTACTCCGTGTTAGAGTATTTTAAAAATACAGGCCCAAAACATGCTGAAAATCAATATTTTAGGAGACCATTGTCAATATGTGCATGCATTTTCTGTACCCGTTTATATCTCAAATTCAGGCTCAAAACACCCGAAAATTCGATATTTTGGGGTCCCAGAAGCGATCTGTATATGTCTTCACAGTGCTAGAATATTTTCAAAATAAAGGCCCAAAACATGTTAAAAATCGATATTTTAAGTGTCCAAAGTCGATATGTGCATACATCATCTGTACCCGTTTATATCTCAAATTCAGGCTCAAAACACCCGAAAATCCGGTATTTTGGGGTCCCAGAAGCGATCTGTATATGTCTTCACAGTGCTAGAGTATTTTCAAAATATAGGCCCAAAACATGTTAAAAATCGATATTTTACGTGCCCAAAGTCGATATCTTAAATTCAGGCTCAAAACACCCGAAAATTCGATATTTTGGTGTCCCAGAAGCGATATGTACATGCCTACTCCGTGTTAGAGTATTTTCAAAATACAGGCCCAACACATGCTGAAAATCGATATTTTAGGTGCCCAAAGTCAATATATGCATGCATCTTCTCTACCCGTTTATATTTGAAATTCAGGCTCCAAACACACGAAAATTCGATATTTTGGGGTCCCAGAAGCGATCTGTAAATGCCTACTCAGATGCAGACCCAAAACATGCTGAAAATCGATATTATAGGTGCCCAAAGTCAACATGTGTATGCATCTTCTTCACTCGTTTATATCTCAAATTTAACCTCAAAACACCCGAAAATTTGATAATTTTAGGTCCCAGAAGCGATCTGTACATGTCTAGTCAGTGCTAGAATGTTTTCAAAATATAGGCTCAAAACATGCTAAAAATCGATATTTTAGGTGCCCAAAGTCAATATGTGCCTGCATCTTCTCTACCCGTTTATATCTCAAGTTCAGGCTCAAAACACCCGAAAATTCGATATTTTGGGGTCCCAGAAGCGATCTGTACATGCCTACTCAGTGCTAGAATATTTTCAAAATATAGGCCCAAAACATGCTAAAATCAATATTTTAGGTGCCCAAAGTCGATATCTGAAATTTAGGCCCAAAACACCCGAAAATTCTATATTTTGTGGTTCAAGAAGCGATCTGTACATGCCTACTCCGAGTTAGAGTATTTTCAAAATACAGGCAAAAAAAATACTGAAAATCAATCTTTTAGGTGCCCAAATGTCGATATGTGCATGTATCTTCTGTACATGTTTATATCTCAAATTCAGGCTCAAAATACCCGAAAATTCGGTATTTTTGGGTCCTAGAAGCTATCTGTACATCCCTATTCCTAGTTAGAATGTTTTCAAGATACAGACCCAAAACATGCTCAAAATCGATCTTTTAGGTGCCGAAAAGTCAATATGTGGATGCATTTTCTGTACCCGTTTATATCTCAAATTCATGCCCAAAACACCCGAAAATTCGATATTTTGGGGTTCCAGAAGCGATCTGTACATGCCTACTCAGTGCTTGAACGTTTTCAAAATATAGGCTCAAAAGAGGCTAAAAATCGATATTATAAGTGTCCAAAGTCGATATGTGCATGCATCATCTGTACCCGTTTATATCTCAAATTCAGGCTCAAAACACCCGAAAATACGGTATTTTGGGGCCCTAGAAGCGATCTGTACATGCCTACTCCTAGTTAGAATGTTTTCAAGATACAGACCCAAAACATGCTCAAAATCGATATTTTAGGTACCCAAAAGTCGATATGTGCATGCATCTTCAGTACCTGTTTATATCTCAAATTCAGGCTCAAAACACTCGAAAATCCGGTATTTTGGGGCCCTAGAAGCGATATGTACATCCCTACTCCTAGTTAGAATGTTTTCAAGATACAGACCCAAAACATGCTCAAAATCGATATTTTAGGTACCCAAAAGTCGATATGTGCATGCATCTTCAGTACCTGTTTATATTTCAAATTCAAGCTTAAAACACCCAAAAATTCGATATTTTGGGGTCCCAGAAGCGATCTGTACATGCCTACTCCGTGTTAGAGTATTTTAAAAATACAGGCCCAAAACATGCTGAAAATCAATATTTTAGGAGACCAGTGTCAATATGTGCATGCATATTCTGTACCCGTTTATATCTCAAATTCAGGCTCAAAACACCCGAAAATTCGGTATTTTTGGGGTCCTAGAAGCGATCTGTACATGCCTACTCAGTGCTAGAATATTTTCAAAATACAGGCCCACAACATGCTGAAAATCGATCTTTTAGGTGCCCAAAGGCAATATGTGCATGCATCTTCTGTAACCGTTTATATCCCAAATTCAGGCTCAAAACACCCGAAAATTCGATATTTTGGGGTCCCAGAAGCGATCTGTACATGCCTACACAGTGCTAGAATATTTTCAAAATATATGCTCAAAACATGTTAAAAATCGATATTTTAAGTGCCTAAAGTCGATATCTCAAATTCAGGCTCAAAACACCCGAAAATTCGATATTTTGGTGTCCCAGAAGCGATATGTACATGCCTACTCCGTGTTAGAGTATTTTCAAAATACAGGCCCAAAACATGCTGAAAATCGATATTTTAGGTGCCCAAAGTCAATATGTGCCTGCATCTTCTCTAACCGTTTATATCTCAAGTTCAGGCCCAAAACACCCGAAAATTCTATATTTTGTGGTTCAAGAAGCGATCTGTACATGCCTACTCCGTGTTAGAGTATTTTCAAAATACAGGCAAAAAAAATACTGAAAATCAATCTTTTAGGTGCCCAAATGTCGATATGTGCATGTATCTTCTGTACATGTTTATATCTCAAATTCAGGCTCAAAATACCCGAAAATTCGGTATTTTTGGGTCCTAGAAGCTATCTGTACATCCCTACTCCTAGTTAGAATGTTTTCAAGATACAGACCCAAAACATGCTCAAAATCGATCTTTTAGGTGCCGAAAAGTCGATATGTGGATGCATTTTCTGTACACGTTTATATCTCAAATTCATGCCCAAAACACCCGAAAATTCGATATTTTGGGGTCCCAGAAGCGATCTGTACATGCCTACTCCTAGTTAGAATGTTTTCAAGATACAGACCCAAAACATGCTCAAAATCGATATTTTAGGTACCCAAAAGTCGATATGTGCATGCATCTTCAGTACCTGTTTATATTTCAAATTCAAGCTTAAAACACCCGAAAATTCGATATTTTGGGGTCCCAGAAGCGATCTGTACATGCCTACTCCGTGTTAGAGTATTTTAAAAATACAGGCCCAAAACATGCTGAAAATCAATATTTTAGGAGACCAGTGTCAATATGTGCATGCATCTTTTGTACCCGTTTATATCTCAAATTCAGGCTCAAAACACCCGAAAATTCGATATTTTGGGGTCCCAGAAGCGATCTGTATATGTCTTCACAGTGCTAGAATATTTTCAAAATATAGGCCCAAAACACGTTAAAAATCGATATTTTACGTGCCCAAAGTCGATATCTTAAATTCAGGCTCAAAACACCCGAAAATTCGATATTTTGGTGTCCCAGAAGCGATATGTACATGCCTACTCCATGTTAGAGTATTTTCAAAATACAGGCCCAACACATGCTGAAAATCGATATTTTAGGTGCCCAAAGTCAATATATGCATGCATCTTCTCTACCCGTTTATATTTGAAATTCAGGCTCCAAACACACGAAAATTCGATATTTGGGGGTCCCAGAAGCGATCTGTAAATGCCAACTCAGATGCAGGCCCAAAACATGCTGAAAATCGATATTATAGGTGCCCAAAGTCAACATGTGTATGCATCTTCTGCACTCGTTTATATCTCAAATTCAACCTCAAAACACCCGAAAATTTGATAATTTTGGGTCCCAGAAGCGATCTGTACATGTCTAGTCAGTGCTAGAATGTTTTCAAAATATAGGCTCAAAACATGCTAAAAATCGATATTTTAGGTGCCCAAAGTCAATATGTGCCTGCATCTTCTCTACCCGTTTATATCTCAAGTTCAGGCTCAAAACACCCGAAAATTCGATATTTTGGGGTCCCAGAAGCGATCTGTACATGCCTACTCAGTGCTAGAATATTTTCAAAATATAGGCAAAAAAACATGCTAAAATCAATATTTTAGGTGCCCAAAGTCGATATCTGAAATTTAGGCCCAAAACACCCGAAAATTCTATATTTTGTGGTTCAAGAAGCGATCTGTACATGCCTACTCCTAGTTAAAGTATTTTCAAAATACAGGCAAAAAAAATACTGAAAATCAATCTTTTAGGTGCCCAAATATCGATATGTGCATGTATCTTCTGTACATGTTTATATCTCAAATTCAGGCTCAAAATACCCGAAAATTCGGTATTTTTGGGTCCAAGAAGCTATCTGTACATCCCTACTCCTAGTTAGAATGTTTTCAAGATACAGACCCAAAACATGCTCAAAATCGATCTTTTAGGTGCCGAAAAGTCGATATGTGGATGCATTTTCTGTACCCGTTTATATATCAAATTCATGCCCAAAACACCCGAAAATTCGATATTTTGGGGTCCCAGAATAGATCTGTACATGCCTACTCAGTGCTAGAATGTTTTCAAAATATAGGCTCAAAAGAGGCTAAAAATCGATATTTTAAGTGTCCAAAGTCGATATGTGCATGCATCATCTGTACCCGTTTATATCTCAAATTCAGGCTCAAAACACCCGAAAATACGGTATTTTGGGGCCCTAGAAGCGATCTGTACATGCCTACTCCTAGTTAGAATGTTTTCAAGATACAGACCCAAAACATGCTCAAAATCGATATTTTAGGTACCCAAAAGTCGATATGTGCATGCATCTTCAGTACCTGTTTATATCTCAAATTCAAGCTTAAAACACCCGAAAATCCGGTATTTTGGGGCCCTAGAAGCGATCTGTACATGCCTACTCCTAGTTAGAATGTTTTCAAGATACAGACCCAAAACATGCTCAAAATCGATATTTTAGGTACCCAAAAGTCGATATGTGCATGCATATTCAGTACCTGTTTATATTTCAAATTCAAGCTTAAAACACCCGAAAATTCGATATTTTGGGGTCCCAGAAGCGATCTGTACATGCCTACTCCGTGTTAGAGTATTTTAAAAATACAGGCCCAAAACATGCTGAAAATCAATATTTTAGGAGACCAGTGTCAATATGTGCATGCATCTTTTGTACCCGTTTATATCTCAAATTCAGGCTCAAAACACCCGAAAATTCGATATTTTGGGGTCCCAGAAGCGATCTGTATATGTCTTCACAGTGCTAGAATATTTTCAAAATATAGGCCCAAAACATGTTAAAAATCGATATTTTACGTGCCCAAAGTCGATATCTTAAATTCAGGCTCAAAACACCCGAAAATTCGATATTTTTGTTGTCCCAGAAGCGATATGTACATGCCTACTCCATGTTAGAGTATTTTCAAAATACAGGCCCAACACATGCTGAAAATCGATATTTTAGGTGCCCAAAGTCAATATATGCATGCATCTTCTCTACCCGTTTATATTTGAAATTCAGGCTCCAAACACACGAAAATTCGATATTTTGGGGTCCCAGAAGCGATCTGTAAATGCCTACTCAGATGCAGGCCCAAAACATGCTGAAAATCGATATTATAGGTGCCCAAAGTCAACATGTGTATGCATCTTCTGCACTCGTTTATATCTCAAATTCAACCTCAAAACACCCGAAAATTTGATAATTTTGGGTCCCAGAAGCGATCTGTACATGTCTAGTCAGTGCTAGAATGTTTTCAAAATATAGGCTCAAAACATGCTAAAAATCGATATTTTAGGTGCCCAAAGTCAATATGTGCCTGCATCTTCTCTACCCGTTTATATCTCAAGTTCAGGCTCAAAACACCCGAAAATTCGATATTTTGGGGTCCCAGAAGCGATCTGTACATGCCTACTCAGTGCTAGAATATTTTCAAAATATAGGCCCAAAACATGCTAAAATCAATATTTTAGGTGCCCAAAGTCGATATCTGAAATTTAGGCCCAAAACACCCGAAAATTCTATATTTTGTGGATCAAGAAGCGATCTGTACATGCCTACTCCGTGTTAGAGTATTTTCAAAATACAGGCAAAAAAAATACTGAAAATCAATCTTTTAGGTGCCCAAATGTCGATATGTGCATGTATCTTCTGTACATGATTATATCTCAAATTCAGGCTCAAAATACTCGAAAATTCGGTATTTTTGGGTCTTAGAAGCTATCTGTACATCCCTACTCCTAGTTAGAATATTTTCAAGATACAGACCCAAAACATGCTCAAAATCGATCTTTTAGGTGCCGAAAAGTCGATATGTGGATGCATTTTCTGTACCCGTTTATATCTCAAATTCATGCCCAAAACACCCGAAAATTCGATATTTTGAGGTCCCAGAATAGATCTGTACATGCCTACTCAGTGCTAGAATGTTTTCAAAATATAGGCTCAAAAGAGGCTAAAAATCGATATTTTAAGTGTCCAAAGTCGATATGTGCATGCATCATCTGTACCCGTTTATATCTCAAATTCAGGCTCAAAACACCCGAAAATACGGTATTTTGGGGCCCTAGAAGCGATCTGTATATGCCTACTCCTAGTTAGAATGTTTTCAAGATACAGACCCAAAACATGCTCAAAATCGATATTTTAGGTACCCAAAAGTCGATATGTTCATGCATCTTCAGTACCTGTTTATATTTCAAATTCAAGCTTAAAACACCCGAAAATTCGATATTTTGGGGTCCCAGAAGCGATCTGTACATGCCTACTCCGTGTTAGAGTATTTTAAAAATACAGGCCCAAAACATGCTGAAAATCAATATTTTAGGAAACCAGTGTCAATATGTGCATGCATCTTTTGTACCCGTTTATATCTCAAATTCAGGCTCAAAACACCCGAAAACTCGGTATTTTTGTGGTCCCAAAAGCGATCTGTACATGCCTACTCAGTGCTAGAATATTTTCAAAATACAGGCCCACAACATGCTGAAAATCGATATTTTAGGTGCCCAAAGGCAATATGTGCATGCATCTTCTGTAACCGTTTATATCCCAAATTCAGGCTCAAAACATCCGAAAATTTGGTTTTTTTGGGTCCTAGAAGCGATCTGTACATCCCTACTCCTATTTAGAATGTTTTCAAGATACAGACCCAAAACATGCTGAAAATCGATATTTTAGGTGCCCAAAGTCAATATGTGCATGAATCTTCTCTACCCGTTTATATCTCAAATTCAGGCTCGAAACACCCGAAAATTCGATATTTTGGGGTCCCAGAAGCGATCTGTACATGCCTACTCAGATGCAGGCCCAAAACATGCTGAAAATTGATATTTTAGGTGCCCAAAGTCAACATGTGTATGCACCTTCTGCACTCGTTTATATCTCAAATTCAACCTTAAAACACCCGAAAATTCGGTATTTTTGGGTCCTTCAAGCGATCTGTTCATTCCTAGTCCTAGTTAGAATGTTTTCAAGATACAGACCCAAAACATGCTCAAAATCGATATTTTAGGTGCCCAAAGTCGATATCTCAAATTCAGGCCCAAAACACCCGAAAATTTGATATTTTGGGGTCCCAGAAGCGAACTGTACATGCCTACTCCGTTTTAAAGTATTTTCAAAATACAGGCCCAAAACATACTGAAAATCGGTCCTTTAGGTGCCATAAAGTCGATATGTGCATGCATCTTCTGTACCCGTTTATATCTCAAATTCGGGCTCCAAACATATTAAATTTCGATATTTTGTGGTCATAGAATCGATCTGTACATGCCTACTCATATGCAGGCCCAAAACATGCTGAAAATCGATATTTTAGGTGCCCAAAGGCAACATGTTTATGCATCTTCTGTACTCGTTTATATCTCAAATTCAACCTCATAACACCCGAAAATTCGATAATTTTGGGTCCCAGAAACGATCTGTACATGTCTAGTCAGTGCTAGAATGTTTTCCAAATACAGACCTAAAACATGCTCAAAATCAATATTTTACGTACCCAAAAGTCGATATGTGCATGCATCTTCAGTACCCGTTTATATCTCAAATTCAAGCTTAAAACACCCGAAAATCTGATATTTTGGGGTCCCAGAAGCGATCTGTACATGCCTACTCAGTGCTAGAATATTTTCAAAATACAGGCCCAAAACATGCTGAAAATCGATATTTTAGGTGCCCAAAGTCAATATGTGCATGCATCTTCTGTACCCGTTTTTATTTCAAAATCAGGCTCAAAACACCCGAAAATTCGATATTTTGGGGTCCCAGAAGCAATCTGTACATGTCTAGTCAGTGCTAGAATGTTTTCAAAATACAGGCTCAAAACATTCTAAAAATCGATATTTTAGGGGTCAAAAGTCGATATGTGCATGCATCTTCTCTACCCGTTTATATCTCAAATTCAGGCTCAAAACACCCGAAAATTCGATATTTTGGGGTCCCAGAAGCGATCTGTACTTGCCTACTCCGTGTTAGAGTATTTTCAATATACAGGCCCAAAACATACTGAAAATCGATCTTTTAGGTGCCCAAAAGTCGATATGTGGATGCATCTTCTGTACCCGTTTATATCTCAAATTCAGGCTGAAAACACCCGAAAATTCGATATTTTGGGGTCCCAGAAGCGATCTGTACTTGCCTACTCCGTGTTAGAGCATTTTCAAAATACAGGCCCAAAACAAGCTGAAAATCGATATTTTACGTGACCAAAGTCAATATGTGTATGCATCTTCTGCACCCGTTTATATCCCAAATTAAACCTCAAAACACCCGAAAATTCGATATATTTGGGTCCCAGAAACGATCTGTACATGTCTAGTCAGTGCTAGAATGTTTTCAAAATACAGGCTCAAAACATTCTAAAAATCGATATTTTAGGGGTCAAAAGTCGATATGTGCATGCATCTTCTCTACCCGTTTATATCTCAAATTCAGGCTCAAAACACCCGAAAATTCTATATTTTGGGGTCCCAGAACCGATCTGTACATGCCTACTCAGATGCAGGCCCAAAACATGCTGAAAATCGATATTTTAGGTGCCCAAAGTCAACATGTGTATGCACCTTATGCACTCGTTTATATCTCAAATTCAACCTCAAAACACCCGAAAATTCGGTATTTTTGGGTCCTAGAAGCGATCTGTACATGCCTACTCCTAGTTAGAATGTTTTCAAGATACAGACCCAAAACATGCTCAAAATCGATATTTTAGGTGCCCAAAGTCGATATCTCAAATTCAGGCCCAAAACACCCGAAAAATCGATATTTTGGGGTCCCAGAAACGAACTCTACATGCCTACTCCGTGTTAGAGTATTTTCAAAATACAGGCCCAAAACATACTGAAAATCGGTGTTTTAGGTGCCCAAAAGTCGATATGTGCATGCATCTTCTGTACCCGTTTATATCTCAAATTCGGGCTCCAAGCACCTGAAAATTCGATATTTTTGGGTCCGAGAAGCGATATGTACATGCCTACTCAGATGCAGGCCCAAAACATGCTGAAAATCGATATTTTAGGTGCCCAAAGTCAACATGTGTATGCATCTTCTGCACTCGTTTATATCTCAAATTTAACCTCAAAACACCCGAAAATTCGATAATTTTGGGACGCAGAATTGATCTGTACATATCTAGTCAGTGATAGAATGTTTTCAAAATATAGGCTCAAAACATGCTAAAAATCGATATTTTAGGTGTCCAAATTCGATATCTCAAATTCAGGCCCAAAACACCCGAAAATTCGATATTTTTGGGTCCCAGAAGCGAACTGTACATGCCTACTCCGTGTTAGAGTATTTTCAAAATACAGGCACAAAACATACTGAAAATCGATCTTTTAGGTGCCCTATAGTCGATATGTGTATGCATCTTCTGTACCCGTTTATATATCAAGTTCGGGCTCCAAACACCTGAAAATTCGATATTTTGGGGTCCCAGAAGCGATCTGTACATGCCTACTCAGATGCAGGCCCAAAACATGCTGAAAATCGATATTTTAGGTGCCCAAATTCAACATGTGTATGCATCTTCTGCACTCGTTTATATATCAAATTCAACCTCAAAACACCCAAAAATTCGGTATTTTTGGGTCCTAGCAGCGATCTGTACATGCCTACTCCTAGTTTGAATGTTTTCAAGATACAGACCCAAAACATGCTCAAAATCGATATTTTAGGTGCCCAAAGTCGATATCTCAAATTCAGGCCCAAAACACCCGAAAATTCGATATTTTGGGGTCCCAGAAGGGAACTGTACATGCCTACTCCGTGTTAGAGTATTTTCAAATTACAGGCCCAAAACATGCTGAAAATCGATATTTTAAGTGCCCAAAGTCAATATGTGCATGCATCTTCTGTACCCGTTTATATCTCAAATTCAGGCTCAAAACACCCGAAAATTCGGAATTTTTTGGTCCTAGAAGCGGTCTGTACATCCCTACTCATAGTTAGAATGTTTTCAAGATACAAACCCAAAATATGCTCAAAATCGATATTTTAGGTGCCCAAAAGTCGATATGTGCATGCATCTTTTGTACCCGTTTATATCTCAAATTCAGGCTCAAAACACCCGAAAATTCGATATTTTGGGGTCCCAGAAGCGATCTGTACATGCTTACTCAGTGCTAGAATATTTTCAAAATATAGGCCTAAAACATGCTAAAAATCGATATTATAGGTGCCTAAAGTCAATATCTCAAATTCAGGCCCAAAACACCCAAAAATTCGATATTTTGGGGTCCCAGAAGCGATTTGTACGTGCCTACTCCGTGTTAGAGTATTTTCAAAATACAGACCCAAAACAAGCTAAAAATCGATATTTTAGGTGACCAAAGTCAATATGTGTATGCATCTTCTGCACTCGTTTATATATCAAATTCAACCTCAAAACACCCAAAAATTCGATAATTTTGGGTCCCAGAAGCAATCGGTACATGTCTAGTCAGTGCTAGAATGTTTTCAAAATATAGGCTCAAAACATGCTAAAAATCGATATTTTAGGTGCCCAAAGTCGATATATCAAATTCAGGCCCAAAACACCGGAAAATTGGATATTTTGGGGTCCCAGAAGCGAACTGTACATGCCTACTCCGTGTTAGAGTATTTTCAAAATACAGGCCCAAAACATACTGAAAATCGGTCTTTTAGGTGCCGAAAAGTCGATATGTGCATGCATCTTCTGTACCCGTTTATATCTCAAATTCGGGCTCCAAACACCTGAATATTCGATATTTAGGGGTCCCAGAAGCGATCTGTACATGCCTACTCAGATGCAGGCCCAAAACATGCTGAAAATCGATATTTTAGGTGCCCAAAGTCAACATGTGTATGCATCTTCTGCACTCGTTTATATCTCAAATTCAACCTCAAAACACCCGAAAATTCGATAATTTTGGGTTCCAGAAGCGATCTGTACATGTCTAGTCAGTGCTAGAATGTTTTCAAAATATAGGCTCAAAACCTGCTAAAAATCGATATTTTAGGTGTCCAAAGTCGATATCTCAAATTCAGGCCCAAAACACCCAAAAATTCGATATTTTGGGGTCCCAGAAGCGAACTGTACATGCCTACTCCGTGTTAGAGTATTTTCAAAATACAGGCCCAAAACATACTGAAAATCGATATTTTAGGTGCCCAAAGTCAACATGCGTATGCATCTTCTGCACTCGTTTATATCTCAAATTCAACATCAAAACACCCAAAAATTCGATAATTTTGGGTCCCAGAAGCAATCGGTACATGTCTAGTCAGTGCTAGAATGTTTTCAAAATATAGGCTCAAAACATGCTAAAAATCGATATTTTTGGTGCCCAAAGTCGATATCTCAAATTCAGGCCCAAAACACCCGAAAATTCGATATTTTGGGGTCCCAGAAGGGAACTGTTCATGCCTACTCCGTGTTAGAGTATTTTCAAATTACAGGCCCAAAACATGCTTAAAATCGATATTTTAGGTGCCCAAAGTCAATATGTGCATGTATCTACTGTACCCGTTTATATCTCAAATTCAGGCTCAAAACACCCGAAAACTCGGAATTTTTGGGTCCTAGAAGCGGTCTGTACATCCCTACTCCTAGTTAGAATGTTTTCAAGATACAAACCCAAAACATGCTCAAAATCGATATTTTAGGTGCCCAAAAGTCGATATGTGCATGCATCTTTTGTACCCGTTTATATCTCAAATTCAGGCTCAAAACACCCGAAAATTCGATATTTTGGGGTCCCAGAAGCGATCTGTACATGCCTACTCAGTGCTAGAATATTTTCAAAATATAGGCCTAAAACATGCTAAAAATCGATATTATAGGTGCCTAAAGTCGATATCTCAAATTCAGGCCCAAAACACCCAAAAATTCGATATTTTGGGGTCCCAGTAGCGATCTGTACATGCCTACTCCGTGTTAGAGTATTTTCAATATACAGGCCCAAAACATACTGAAAATCGATCTTTTAGGTGCCCAAAAGTCGATATGTGGATTCATCTTCTGTACCCGTCTATATCTCAAATTAAGTCTCAAAACACCCGAAAATTCGATATTTTGGGGTCCCAGAAGCGATCTGTACTTACCTTCTCCGTGTTAGAGTATTTTCAAAATACAGGCCCAAAACAAGCTGAAAATCGATATTTTAGGTGACCAAAGTCAATATGTGTATGCATCCTCTGCAAACGTTTATATCCCAAATTCAACCTCAAAACACCCGAAAATTCGATATTTTTGGGTCAAAGAAGCGATCTGTACATCCCTACTCAGTGCTAGAATGTTTTTAAAATATAAGCTCAAAACATGCTAACAATCGATATTTTAAGTGTCCAAAGTCGATATGTGCATGTATCATCTCTACCCGTTTATATCTCAAATTCAGGCTCCAAACATCTGAAAATTCGATATTTTGGGGTCCCAGAAGCGATCTGTACATGCCTACTCAGATGCAGGCCCAAAACATGCTGAAAATCGATATTTTAGGTTCCCAAAGTCAACATGTGTATGCATCTTCTGCACTCGTTTATATCTCAAATTCAACCTCAAAACACCCGAAAATTCGATAATTTTGGGTCCCAGAAGCGATCTGTACATGTCTAGTCAGTGCTAGAATGTTTTCAAGATACAGACCCAAAACATGCTCAAAATCGATATTTTAGGTGCCCAAAGTCGATATCTCAAATTCAGGCCAAAAACACCCGAAAATTCGATATTTTGGGGTCCCAGAAGCGAACTGTACATGCCTACTCCGTGTTAGAGTATTTTCAAAATACAGGCCCAAAACATACTGAAAATCGGTCTTTTAGGTGCCCAAAAGTCGATATGTGCATGCATCTTCTGTACTCGTTTATATCTCAAATTCGGGCTCCAAACACCTGAAAATTCGATATTTTGGGGTCCCAGAAGCGATCTATACATGCCTACTCAGATGCAGGCCCAAAACATGCTGAAAATCGATATTTTAGGTGCCCAAAGTCAACATGTGTATGCATCTTCTGCACTCGTTTATATCTCAAAATCAACCTCAAAACACCCGAAAATTCGATATTTTTGGGTCCCAGAAGCGATCTGTACTTGCCTATTCAATGCTAGAATGTTTTCAAAATATAGGCTCAAAACATACCAAAAATCAATATTTTAAGTGTCCAAAGTCAATATGTGCATGCATCATCTGTACCCGTTTATATCTCAAATTCTGGCTCAAAACACCCGAAAATTCGATATTTTGGGGTCCCAGAAGTGATCTGTACATGCCTACTTAGTGCTAGAATATTTTCAAAATATAGGCCCAAAACATGCTAAAAATCGATATTTTAGGTGCCCAAAGTCGATATCTCAAATTCAGGACAAAAACACCCGAAAATTCGATATTTTGGGGTCCCAGAAGCGAACTGTACATGCCTACTCCGTGTTAGAGTATTTTCAAAATACAGGCCCAAAACATACTGAAAATCGATCTTTTAGGTGCCCAAAAGTCGATATGTGCATGCATCTTCTGTACCCGTTTATATCCCAAATTCAACCTCAAAACACCCGAAAATTCGATATTTTTGGGTCCCAGAAGCGATCTGTACTTACCTTCTCCGTGTTAGAGTATTTTCAAAATACAGGCCCAAAACAAGCTGAAAATCGATATTTTAGGCGACCAAAGTCAATATTTGTATGCATCTTCTTCACCCGTTTATATCCCAAATTCAACCTCAAAACACCGGACAATTCGATATTTTTGGGTCCCAGAAGCGATCTGTACTTGCCTACTCAATGCTAGAATGTTTTCAAAATATAGGCCCAAAACATGCTAAAAATCGATATTTTAGGTGCCCAAAGTCGATATCTCAAATTCAGGCCAAAAACTCCCGAAGATTCGATATTTTGGGGTCCCAGAAGCGATCTGAACTTACCTTCTTCGTGTTAGAGTATTTTCAAAATACAGGCCCAAAACAAGCTGAAAATCGATATTTTAGGTGACCAAAGTCAATATGTGTATGCATCCTCTGCACCCGTTTATATCCCAAATTCAACCTCAAAACACCCGAAAACTCGATATTTTTGGGTCCCAGAAGCGATCTGTACATGCCTACTCAGTACTAGAATGTTTTTAAAATATAAGCTCAAAACATGCTAACAATCGATATTTTAAGTGTCCAAAGTCGATATGTGCATGTATCATCTCTACCCGTTTATATCTCAAATTCAGTCTCCAAACATCTGAAAATTCGATATTTTGGGGTCCCAGAAGCGATCTGTACATGCCTACTCAGATACAGGCCCAAAACATGCTGAAAATCGATATTTTAGGTTCCCAAAGTCAACATGTGTACGCATCTTCTGCACTCGTTTATATCTCAAATTCAACCTCAAAACACCCGAAAATTCGATAATTTTTGGTCCCAGAAGCGATCTGTACATGTCTAGTCAGTGCTAGAATGTTTTCAAGATACAGACCCAAAACATGCTCAAAATCGATATTTTAGGTGCCCAAAGTCGATATCTCAAATTCAGGCCCTAAACACCCGAAAATTCGATATTTTGGGGTCCCAGAAGCGAACTGTACATGCCTACTCCGTGTTAGAGTATTTTCAAAATACAGGCCCAAAACATACTGAAAATCTGTCTTTTAGGTGCCCAAAAGTCGATATGTGCATGCATCTTCTGTACCCGTTTATATATCAAATTCGGGCTCCAAACACCTGAAAATTCGATATTTTAGGGTCCCAGAAGCGATCTGTACATGCCTACTCAGATTCAGGCCCAAAACATGCTGATAATCGATATTTTAGGTGCCCAAAGTCAACATGTGTATGCATCTTCTGCACTCGTTTATATCTCAAATTCAACCTCAAAACACCCGAAAATTCGATAACTTTGGGTCCCACAAGCGATCTGTACATGTCTAGTCAGTGCTAGAATGTTTTCAAAGTACAGGCCCAAAACATACTGAAAATCGATATTTTAGGTGCCCAAAGTCAATATGTGCATGAATCTTATGTACCCGTTTATATCTCAAATTCAGGCTCAAAACACCCGAAAATTCGGAATTTTGGGGTCCTAGAAGCGGTCTGTACATCCCTACTCCTAGTTAGAATGTTTTCAAGATACAAACCCAAAACATGCTCAAAATCGATATTTTAGGTGCCCAAAAGTCGATATGTGCATGCATCTTTTGTACCCGTTTATATCTCAAATTCAGGCTCAAAACACCCGAAAATTCGATATTTTGGGGTCCCAGAAGCGATCTGTACATGCCTACTCAGTGCTAGAATATTTTCAAAATATAGGCCTAAAACATGCTAAAAATCGATATTATAGGTGCCTAAAGTCGATATCTCAAATTCAGGCCCAAAACACCCAAAAATTCGATATTTTGGGGTCCCAGAAGCGATCTGTACATGCCTACTCCGTGTTAGAGTATTTTTAATATACAGGCCCAAAACATACTGAAAATCGATCTTTTAGGTGCCCAAAAGTCGATATGTGGATTCATCTTCTGTACCCGTCTATATCTCAAATTCAGGCTCAAAACACCCGAAAATTCGATATTTTGGGGTCCCAGAAGCGATCTGTACTTACCTTCTCCGTGTTAGAGTATTTTCAAAATACAGGCCCAAAACAAGCTGAAAATCGATATTTTAGGTGACCAAAGTCAATATGTGTATGCATCCTCGGCACCCGTTTATATCCCAAATTCAACCTCAAAACACCCGAAAACTCGATATTTTTGGGTCCCAGAAGCGATCTGTACATGCCTACTCAGTGCTAGAATGTTTTTAAAATATAAGCTCAAAACATGCTAACAATCGATATTTTAAGTGTCCAAAGTCGATATGTGCATGTATCATCTCTACCCGTTTATATCTCAAATTCAGGCTCCAAACATCTGAAAATTCGATATTTTGGGGTCCCAGAAGCGATCTGTACATGCCTACTCAGATGCAGGCCCAAAACATGCTGAAAATCGATATTTTAGGTTCCCAAAATCAACATGTGTACGCATCTTCTGCACTCGTTTATATCTCAAATTCAACCTCAAAACACCCGAAAATTCGATAATTTTGGGTCCCAGAAGCGATCTGTACATGTATAGTCAGTGCTAGAATGTTTTCAAGATACAGACCCAAAACATGCTCAAAATCGATATTTTAGGTGCCCAAAGTCGATATCTCAAATTCAGGCCCAAAACACCCGAAAATTCGATATTTTGGGGTCCCAGAAGCGAACTGTACATGCCTACTCCGTGTTAGAGTATTTTCAAAATACAGGCCCAAAACATACTGAAAATCGGTCTTTTAGGTGCCCAAAAGTCGATATGTGCATGCATCTTCTGTACTCGTTTATATCTCAAATTCGGGCTCCAAACACCTGAAAATTCGATATTTTGGGGTCCCAGAAGCGATCTGTACATGCCTACTCAGATGCAGGCCCAAAACATGCTGAAAATCGATATTTTAGGTGCCCAAAGTCAACATGTGTATGAATCTTCTGCACTCGTTTATATCTCAAATTCAACCTCAAAACACCTGAAAATTCGATAATTTTGGGTCCCAGAATCGATCTGTACATGTCTAGTCAGTGCTAGAATGTTTTCAAAATATCGGCTCAAAACATGCTAAAAATCGATATTTTAGGTGCCCAACTTCGATATCTCAAATTCAGGCCCAAAACACCCGAAAATTCGATATTTTGGGGTCCCAGAAGGGAACTGTACATGCCTACTCCGTGTTAGAGTATTTTCAAATTACAGGCCCAAAACATGCTGAGAATCGATATTTTAGGTGCCCAAATTCAATATGGACATGCATCTTCTCTTCCCGTTTATATCTCAAATTCAGGCTTAAAACACCCGAAAATTCGATATTTTGGGGTCTCAGAAGCGATCTGTATATGCCTACTCAGATGCAAGCCCAAAACATGCTGAAAATCGATATTTTAGGTGCCCAAAGTCAACATGTGTATGCATCTTCTGCACTCGTTTATATCTCAAATTCAACCTCAAAACACCCGAAAATTCGATAATTTTGGGTCCCAGAAGCGATCTGTACATGTCTAGTCAGTGCTAGAATGTTTTCAAAATACAGGCCCAAAACATGCTAAAAATCGATATTTTAGTTGCCCAAAGTCAATATGTGCATGGATCTTCTGTACCCGTTTATATCTCAAATTCAGACTCCAAACACCCGAAAATTCGGAATTTTTGGGTCCTAGAAGCGGTCTCTACATCCCTACTCCTAGTTAGAATGTTTTCACGATCCAAACCCAAAACATGCTCAAAATTGATATTTTAGGTGCCCCAAAGTCGATATGTGCATGCATCTTTTGTACCCGTTTATATCTCAAATTCAGGCTCAAAACACCCGAAAATTAGATATTATGGGGTCCCAGAAGCGATTTGTACATGCCTTCTCAGTGCTAGAATATTTTCAAAATATAGGCCCAAAACACCCAAAAATTCGATGTTTTGGGGTCCCAGAAGCGATCTGTACATGCCTACTCCGTGTTAGAGTATTTTCAATATACAGGCCCAAAACATACTGAAAATCGATCTTTTAGGTGCCCAAAAGTCGATATGTGGATGCATCTTCTGTACCCGTCTATATCTCAAATTCAGGCTCAAAAAACCCGAAAATTCGATATTTTGGTGTCCCAGAAGCGATCTGTACTTACCTACTCCATGTTAGAGTATTTTCAATATACAGGCCCAAAACAAGCTGAAAATCGATATTTTAGGTGACCAAAGTCAATATGTGTATGCATCTTCTGCACCCGTTTATATCCCAAATTCAACCTCAAAACACCCGAAAATTCGATATTTTTGGATCCCAGAAGCGATCTGTACATGCCTACTCAGTGCTAGAATGTTTTCAAAATATAGGCTCAAAACATGCTAAAAATCGATATTTTAAGTGTCCAAAGTCGATATTTGCATGCATCATCTGTACCCGTTTATATCTCAAATTCAGGCTCAAAACACCCGAAAATTCGATATTTTAGGGTCGCAGAAGTGATCTGTACATGCCTACTTAGTGCTAGAATATTTTCAAAATAAAGGCCCAAAACATGCTAAAAATCGATATTTAAGGTGCCCAAAGTCGATATCTCAAATTCAGGCCCAAAACACCCGAAAATTCGATATTTTGGGGCCCCAGAAGCGAACTGTACATGCCTACTCCGTGTTAAAGTATTTTCAAAATACAGGCCCAAAACATACTGAAAATCGATCTTTTAGGTGCCCAACAGTCGATATGTGCATGCATCTTCTGTACCCGTTTATATCTCAAATTCAGTCTCCAAACACCTGAAAATTCGATATTTTGGGAACCCAGAAGCGATCTGTACATGCCTACTCAGATGCAGGCCCAAAACATGCTGAACATCGATATTTTAGGTGCCCAAAGTCAACGTGTTTATGCATCTTCTGCACTCGTTTATATCTCAAATTCAACCTCAAAACACCCGAAAACTCGATAATTTTGGGTCCCAGAAGCGATCTGTACATGCCTAGTTAGTGCTAGAATTTTTTCAAAATATAGGCTCAAAACATGCAAAAAATCGATATTTTAAGTGTCCAAAGTCGATATGTGCATGCATCTTCTGTACCCGTTTATATCTCAAATTCGGGCCCAAAACACCCGAAAATTCGATATTTTGGGGTCCCAGAAGCGATCTGTACATGCCTACTCAGTGCTAGAATATTTTAAAAATAAAGGCCCAAAACATGCTAAAAATCGATCTTTTAGGTGCCCAAAGTCGATATCTCAAATTCAGGCCCAAAAACACCCACAAATTCGATATTTTGGGGTCCCAGAAGCGATCTGTACATGCCTACTCCGTGTTAGAGTATTTTCAATATACAGGCCCATAACATACTGAAAATCGATCTTTTAGGTGCCCAAAAGTCGATATGTGGATGCATCTTCTGTACCAGTTTATATCTTAAATTCAGGCTCAAAACACCCGAAAATTCGATATTTTGGGGTACCAGAAGCGAACTGTACATGCCTACTCCGTGTTAGAGTATTTTCAAAATACAGGCCCAAAACATGCTGAAAATCGATATTTTAGGTGCCCAAAGTCAATATGTGCATGCATCTTCTGTACCCGTTTATATCTCAAATTCAGGCTCAAAACACCCGAAAATTCGGTATTTTTGGGTCCTAGAAGCGATCTGTACATCCCACACAAACACCAACCCATGAACGACTGTTGATATTTATAGTCCAATAACTGTAATGACACCCACACAACCACAACCCCATGAATGATGGTTAGTATTTACAGTCCAAGCACTGTAATATAACCCACACACCCACCACCCCATAAAAGACTGTTAATATTTACAGTCCAAGCACTGTAATGACACCCACACACCCACCTTCCCATGAATGACTATTGATATTTACACTCCAATCACTGTAATGACACCCACACACCCACCACCCCATAAATGGTTGTTGATATTTACAGTCCAAGCACTGTAATGACACCCACCACCCATGAATGACTGTTGATATTTACACACCAAGCACTGAAATGACACCCACCATCCCTATGTATGACTGTTGATATTTAGTCCAAGCACTGTAATCACACCCACTCATCCCATGAATGACTGTTGATATTTACAGTCCAAGCACTCTAATGACACCCACACATCCACCACCCCATAAATGATGGTTGTTATTTATAGTCCAAGCACTGTAATGACACCCACACACCCACCACCCCATGAATGACTGTTGATATTTTACAGTCCAAGCAAAGAAATGACACCCACACAACCACAACCCCATGAATAACTGTTGATATTTACATTCCAAGCACTGTAATATCCCCCCAAAACCCACCACCCCATGAATGACTGTTGATATTTACAGTCCAAGCACAGAAATGATACCTATACATCCACCACCCATGAATGACTGTTGATATTTACAGTCCAAGCCCTTTAATGACACTCACACACACACCACCTTATGATTAACTGTTGATGTTTACTGTCCAAGCAATGTAATGACACACACACACCCAACACCCCATAAATGACTGTTGATATTTATAGTCCAAGCACTGTAATGACTCCCACACACCCACCACCCCATGAATGACTTTTGATATTTTCAGTCCAAGCACTGTAATGACACCCACAAACCCACCACCCCATGAATTACTTTTGATTTTTACTATCCAAGCCCTGTAATGACACCAACTGACCCATCACCCTATGAATGACTGTTTATATTTACTGTCCAAGCACAGTACTGACACACATACATCCACTACCCCATAAATGACTTGATATTTACGGTCTAAGATCTGTACTTACACCTACACACCCACTACCCCATGAATGATTGTTGATATTTACAGTCCAGGCAATGTAATGACACTACCCCCCCACCAACCTAAGAATAACTGTTGATATTTAGAGTCCAAGCTATGTAATAGCACCCGCACACACCATGAATGACAGTTGGTATTTACAGTCCAAACATTTTATTAACACCCACACACTGACAACCCCATGAATAACTGTTGATATTTACAATCCCAACAGTGTAATGACACTCACACACCATCCACCCCATGAATGACTGTTAATATTTACAGTCCAAGCACTGTAATGACACCCACACACCCAACACCTCATTAATGACTATTGATATTTATAGTACAAGCATTGTAATGACTCCCACACACCCACCACTTAATGAATGACTGTTGATATTTACAGTCCAAGCACTGTAATGACACCCACACACCCCCAACCCCATGAATGACAGTTGATATTTACCGTACAAGCATTGTAATGACACCCACACACCCACCACCCCATGAATGATGGTTGATATTCACAGTCCAAGCACTGTAATGACACCCCTACACCCACCACTAAATGAATAACTGTTGATATTTACAGATTAAGCACTGGAATGACACCCACACACCCACCACCCCATTAATGTCTGTTGATATTTACAGTCTAATTACTGTAATGAGACCCACAAACCCACCACCCCATGAATGGCTGTTGATATTTACAGTACAAGCACTGTAATGTCACCAACACACCCCATGAATGACAGTTGAAATTTACAGTCCAAGCACGCTAATGACACACACACCAACCCATGAATGACTGTTGATATTTACAGTACAAGCACTGTAATGTCATTGACACACCCCATGAATGACAGTTGATATTTACAGTCCAAGCACTGTAATATCAACGACACACGCCATGAATGACAGTTGATAATTACAGTCCAAGCACTGTAATGACACCCACACACCCACCACCCAATGAATGACTGTTGATATTTACAATCCAAGCACTGTAATGACACCAACAACCCACCACCCCTTGAAAGACTGTTGATATTTACAGTCCAAGCATTGTAATGACACCCACACAAACACCAACCCATGAACGACTGTTGATATTTATAGTCCAAGAACTGTAATGACACCCACACAACCACAACCCCATGAATGATGGTTAGTATTTACAGTCCAAGCACTGTAATATAACCCACACACCCACCACCCCATAAAAGACTGTTAATATTTACAGTCCAAGCACTGTAATGACACCCACACACCCACCTTCCCATGAATGACTATTGATATTTACAGTCAAAGCACTGTAATGACACCAACACACCCACCACCCCATAAATGATTGTTGATATTTACAGTCCAAGCAATGTAATGACACCCACACACCCACTACCCCATGAATGACTGGGGATATTATTGGTCCAAGCACAGGAATGACACCCACACACCCACCACCCCATGAATGACTGTAGATATTTACAGTCCAACCACTGTAATGACACACAAACACCCACCACTCCATAAGAGACAGTTGATATTTACAGACCAAGCACTGTAATGACACCCCAACACCCACCACCCCATGAATGGCTCTTGATATTTAAAGTCCAAACACTGTAATGACACACACAACCACTGCCATATGAATGACTGCTGATATTTACAGTCCAAGCACTGTAATGACACCCACCAACCCATAAATTACTGTTGATATTTAAAGTCCAAGCACTGTAATGACACCTATGCACCCAACACTCAATGAATGACTGTTGATATTTACTCTCCAAGCACTGTAATGACACCCACACACCCACCACTCCTTGAATGACTATTGATATTTACTGTCCAAGCACTGTAATGACATCCACACACCCACCACCCCATGAATGACTTGATATTTACAGTCCAAGCAATGCAATGACACTCCCCTACCAATAAATGACTGTTGATATTTATAGTCAAAGCACTGAAATGACACCCATACACACACCACCCCATAAATGACTGTTGATACATACAGTTAATTAATGCGCTGTAATGACACCCACACACCAATCATGCCATGAATAACTTTTGATATTTACAGTCCTAGCACTGTAATGAAACCCACACACCCACCTCCCCATGAATGATTGTTGATATTTACAGTCCAAGCACTGTCATGACACCCATACACCCTCCGCCCCATGAATGACTGTTGATATTAACAGTCCAAGCATAGTACTGACACGCATACATCCACTACCCCATGAATGACTTGGTATTTATGGTCCAAGATCTGTACTTACGCCTACACACCCACCACCCCAAATGTGATTGTTGATATTTACAGTCCAGGCACTGTAATGACATCCCCCCCCCACCAACCTAAGAATGACTGTTGATATTTAGAGTCCAAGCTCTATAATAGCACCCACACACACCATGAATGGCAGTTGATATTTACAGTCCAAGAATTGTATTAACACCCACACACTAACCACCTCATGAATGACTGGTGATATTTACAGTCTAATCACTGTAATGACACCCACACACCCACCACCCCATGATTGACTGTTGATATTTACAGTCCAAGCACTGTAATGACACTCAAACACCCACCACCCTACGAATGACTGTTGATATTTACAGTCCAAGCACTGTAATGACACCCACACACCCACCACCCCATAAATGATGGTTAATATTTATAGGCCAAGAACTGTAATGACACCCACACACCCACCACCCCAAGAATGACTGTTGATATTTTCAGTCCAAGTACTGTAATGACATCCAAACACCCACCACATGATGAATGATGGTTTATATTTACAGTCCAGGAACTGTAATGACACCCACACACTCACCACCCCATGAATGACTGTTGATATTGACAGTCCAAGCACTGTCATGACACCCACACATGCACCACCCCATGAATGACTGTTGATATTTACAGTCCAAGCACTCTAATGAAAACCCACCACCCAATAATTGAATGTTAATATTTATAGTTAAAACACGGTAATGACACCCACACACCCACCACCCCATGAATGACTGTTTATATTTACAGTCCAAGCACTGTAATGACACCGTCACACCCACCACCCAATAAATGACTGTTGATATTTACATTCCAAGAACTGTAATGACACCCACATACCCACCACACTATGATTGACTGTTGATATTTACAGTCCAAGCACTATAATGACAGCCACACACCCACCACCCCATAAATGACTGTTGATATTTAGATTCTAAGCACTGTAATGATACCCACACACCCACCACCATAAGAATGGATTTTGATATTTACAGTCCAAGCACTGTAATGACACCTACACACCCACAACCCCATGAATGACTGACAATATTTGCAGTCCATGTACTGTAATGACACCCACACACCGACAACCCCATAAATGACGGTTAATATTTATAGTCAAAGCACTGTAATGACAACCACACACTCACCACCCCATGAATGACTGTTGATATTTTCAGTCTAAGCACTGTAATGACATCCACACACCCACCACCCCATGAATGACTGTTAATATTTACATTCTAAGCACTGTAATGACACCCACAAACCCACCACCTAATGAATGATGGTTGATATTTATAGTCCAAGAACTGTAATGACACCCTCACCCCCACCACCCCATGAATGACTGTTGATATTTACAGTTAAAGCACTGTAATGACGTCCCACACCCACCACCCCATGCATTATGGTTGATATTTACAGTCCAAGCACTGTAATGACACCAACACACCCACCAATCCATGAATGACTGTTGTTATTTACAGTCAAAGCACTCTAATGACATCCACCACCTTATAAATGACTGTTGTTATTTACAATCAAAACACTGTAATGACACCCACACACCCACCACCCCATGAATGACTGTTGATATTTACAGTCCAAGCACTGTAATGACACCAACATACCCACCACCCCAAGATTGACTGTTGATATTTACAGTCCAATCACTATAATGACAGCCACACACCCACCACCCCATAAATGACTTTTGATACTTACAGTCTAAGCACTGTAATGACACCTACACACACACAACCCCATGAATGACTGTTCATATTTACAGTCCAAGCACTGTAATGACACCCTCACCCCCATTACCCCATGAATGACTTTTGATACTTACAGTCTAAGCACTGAAATGACACCCACACACCCACCAACCCATGAATGACTGTTCATATTTACAGTCCAAGCTCTGTAATGACACCCTCACCCCCATTACCCCATGAATGACTGTTGATATTTACAGTCAAAGCACTGTAATGACACCCACACACTCACCACCCCATGAATGATGACTGTTGATATTTACAGTCCAAGCACTGTCATTACACCCACACATGCACCACCCTATGAATGACTGTTGATATTTACAGTCCAAGCATTCTAATGACACCCACCACCCAATAAATGAACGTTGATATTTATAGTTAAAGCACTGTAATGACACCCACACACTGACCACCCCATGATTGACTGTTGATATTTACAGTCCAAGCACTATAATGACACCCACACACCCACCACCCAATAAATGACTGTTAATATTTACAGTCTAAGCATTCAAATGACACCCAACATACCATGATTGACTGTTGATATTTACAGTCCAAACACTGTAATGACACCAACCACCCAATGAATGACTGTTGATATTTACAGTCCAAGCACTAATGACACACACACCCACCACACCATGAATGAATTGATATTTATAGTCCAAGCACTGTAATGACACCCACACACCCACCACCCCATGAATGACTTTTGATATTTACAGTTCTAGCACTATAATGAAACCCACACACCAACCACCGCATAAATGACTGTTGATATTTACAGTTCTAGCACTGTAATGACACCCTCACCCTCACCACCCCATGAATGACTGTTGATATTTACAGTTAAAGCACTGTATGGAAAACCCAACACCCACCACCCCATGAATGACTGTTGATATTTACAGGGCAACCACTCTAATGACACCCACCACCTTATTATGACTGTTGATATTTACAATCAAAACACTGTAATGATACCCACACGCCAACCACCCCATGAATGACTGTTGATATTTATAGTCAAAGCAATGTAATGACACCCACACACCCACCACCCCATGATTGACTGTTGATATTTACAGTCCAAGCACTGTAATGACAGCCACACACCCACCACCCATTAAATGACTGTTGATATTTACAGTCCAAGCTCTGTAATGACACTCAAACACCCACCACCCTTTAAATGACTGTTGATATTTACAGTCCAAGCACTGTAATGACACCCACACACCCACCAACCCATAAAGGACTGTTGATATTTACAGTCCAAGCACTGTAATGAAGCCCACATACCCACCACACTATGATTGACTGTTGATATTTACAGTCTAAGCATTATAATGACAGCCACACACCCACCACCCCATAAATGACTGTTGATATTATCAGTCTAAGCACTGTAATGATACCCACACACCGACCACCCAAAGAATTAATTTTGATATTTACAGTCCAAGCACTGTAATGACACCTACACACCCACAACCACATGAATGACTGATTATATTTACAGTCCATGCATTGTAATGACACCCACACACCCATAACCCCATAAATGACGGTTATGTTTATAGTCCAAGCACTGTAATGACACCCACACACCCACCACCCCATGAATGACTGTTGATATTTACAGTCTAAGCACTGTAAAGACATCCACACACCCACCACCCCATGAATGACTGTTAACATTTACAGTCTGAACACTGTAATGACACCCACAAACCCACCACCTAATGAATAAGGGTTGATATTTATAGTCCAAGAACTGTAATGACACCCACACACTTACCACCCCATGAATGACTGTTGATATTTACAGTCCAAGCAATGTCATGACACCAAAACACCCACCACCCCATGAATGACTGTTGATATTTACAGTCCAAGCACTGTAATGACACCCACACACCGACCACCCCATGATTGACTGTTGATATTTACAGTTCTAACACTGTAATGACACCCACACACCCACCACCCAATTAATGACTGTTGATATTTACAGTCTAAGCACTGTAATGACACCCACACACCCACCACCCAATGAATGACTGTTGATATTTACAGTCTAAGCACTGTAAAGACATCCACACACCCACCACTCCATGAATGACTGTTAACATTTACAGTCTGAGCATTGTAATGACACCCACAAACCCACCATCTAATGAATAAGGGTTGATATTTATAGTCCAAGAACTGTAATGACACACACACACTTACCACCCCATGAATGACTGTTGATATTTACAGTCCAAGCAATGTCATGACACCAAAACACCCACCACCTCATGAATGACTGTTGATATTTACAGTCCAAGCACTGTAATGACACCCACACACCCACCACCCCAAGAATGACTGTTGATATTTTCAGTCCAAGCACTGTAATGACATCCAAACACCCACCACCTGATGAATGATGGTTTATATTTACAGTCCAGGAACTGTAATGACACCCACACACTCACCACCCCATGAATGACTGTTGATATTGACAGTCCAAGCACTGTCATGACACCCACACATGCACCACCCCATGAATGACTGTTGATATTTACAGTCCAAGCACTCTAATGAAAACCCACCACCCAATAATTGAATGTTAATATTTATAGTTAAAACACTGTAATGACACCCACACACCCACCAACCCATGAATGACTATTTATATTTACAGTCCAAGCACTGTAATGACACCCTCACACCCACCACCCCATGAATGACTGTTAATATTTACAGTCTAAGCACTGTAATGACACCCACAAACCCACCACCTAATGAATGATGGTTGATATTTATAGTCCAAGAACTGTAATGACACCCTCACCCCCACCACCCCATGAATGACTGTTGATATTTACAGTTAAAGCACTGTAATGACGTCCCACACCCACCGCCCCATGCATTATGGTTGATATTTACAGTCTAAGCACTGTAATGACACCAACACACCCACCAAACCATGAATGACTGTTGATATTTACAGTCCAAGCACTCTAATGACACCCACCACCTTATAAATGACTGTTGTTATTTACAATCAAAACACTGTAATGACACCCACACACCCACCACCCCATGAATGACTGTTGATATTTACAGTCCAAGCACTGTAATGACACCCACATACCCACCACCCCAAGATTGACTGTTGATATTTACAGTCCAAGCACTATAATGACAGATACACACCCACCACCCCATAAATGACTTTTGATACTTACAGTCTAAGCACTGTAATGACACCTACACACACACAACCCCATGAATGACTTTTCATATTTACAGTCCAAGCAATGTAATGACACCCTCACCCCCATTACCCCATGAATGACTTTTGATACTTACAGTCTAAGCACTGTAATGACACCCACACACCCACCACCCCATGAATGACTGTTCATATTTACAGTCCAAGCACTGTAATGACACCCTCACCCCCATTACCCCATGAATGACTGTTGATATTTACAATCAAAGCACTGTAATGACACCCACACACTCACCACCCCATAAATGACTGTTGATATTTACAGTCCAAGCACTGTCATTACACCCACACATGCACCACCCTATGAATGACTGTTGATATTTACAGTCCAAGCATTCTAATGACACCCACCACACAATAAATGAACGTTGATATTTATAGTTAAAGCACTGTAATGACACCCACACACCGAACACCCCATGATTGACTGTTGATATTTACAGTCCAAGCACTATAATGACACCCACACACCCACCACCCAATAAATGACTGTTAATATTTACAGTCTAAGCATTCTAATGACATCCAACATTCCATGATTGACTGTTGATATTTACAGTCCAAACACTGTAATGACACCAACCACCCAATGAATGACTGTTGATATTTACAGTCCAAGCACTAATGACACACACACCCACCACACCATGAATGAATTGATATTTATAGTCCAAGCACTGTAATGACACCCACACACCCACCACGCCATGAATGACTGTTGATATTTACAGTTCTAGCACTATAATGAAACCCACACACCAACCACAGCATAAATGACTGTTGATATTTACAGTCCAAGCACTGTAATGACACCCTCACCCTCACCACCCCATGAATGACTGTTGATATTTACAGTTAAAGCACTGTATGGAAAACCCAACACCCACCACCCTATGAATGACTGTTGATATTTACTGGGCAACCACTCTAATGACACACACCACCTTATTATGACTGTTGATATTTACAATCAAAACACTGTAATGATACCAACACACCAACCACCCCATGAATGACTGTTGATATTTACAGTCAAAGCAATGTAATGACACCCACACACCCACCACCCCATGATTGACTGTTGATATTTACAGTCCAAGCACTATAATGACAGCCACACACCCACCACCCTATAAATGACTGTTGATATTTACAGTCCAAGCTCTGTAATGACACTCAAACACCCACCACCCTTTAAATAACTGTTGATATTTACAGTCCAAGCACTGTAATGACAGCCACACACCCACCACCCAATAAATGACTGTTGATATATACAGTCTAAGCACTGTAATGACACCCACACACCCACCAACCCATAAAGGACTGTTGATATTTACAGTCCAAGAACTGTAACGAAACCCACATACCCACCACACTATGATTGACTGTTGATATTTACAGTCTAAGCACTATAATGACAGCCACACACCCACCACCCCATAAATGACTGTTGATATTATCAGTCTAAGCACTGTAATGATACCCACACACCCACCACCCAAAGAATTAATTTTGATATTTACAGTCCAAGCACTGTAATGACACCTACACACCCACAACCACATAAATGACTGATTATATTTACAGTCCATGCATTGTAATGACACCCACACACCCATAACCCCATAAATGACGGTTATGTTTATAGTCCAAGCACTGTAATGACATCCACACACCCACCACACCATGAATGACTGTTAACATTTACAGTCTGAGCACTGTAATGACACCCACAAACCCACCACCTAATGAATAAGGGTTGATATTTATAGTCCAAGAACTCTAATGACACCCACACACTTACCACCCCATGAATGACTGTTGATATTTACAGTCCAAGCAATGTCATGACACCAAAACACCCACCACCCCATGAATGACTGTTGATATTTACAGTCCAAGCACTGTAATGACACCCACACACAGACCACCCCATGATTGACTGTTGATATTTACCTTTCAAACACTGTAATGACACCCACACACCCACCACCCAATTAATGACTGTTGATATTTACAGTCTAAGCACTGTAATGACACCCACAAACCCTAACCCCATGAATGACTGTTGATATTTACAGTCCAAGCTCTGTAATGACACTCACACACCCAGCACTTTATGAATGACTGTTGATATTTACAGTCCAACCACTGTAATAACAACCACACACCCACCACCCTATAAATGACAATTAATATTTTAAGTCCGAGCACTGTAATGACATCCACACACACACCACCCCATGAATAACTGTTAATATTTACAGTCCAAGCACTGTAATGACACCCACACACCCACCAACCAATGAATAATGGTTGATATATACAGTCCAAGAACTGTAATAACACCCACACACTCACCACCCCATGAATGACTGTTGATATTTACAGTCCAAGCAGTGTCATGACACCCACACACCTACCGCCCCATGAATGACTGTTGATATTTACAGTCCAAGCACTCTAATGACACCCACCACCCTATGAATGACTGTTCATATTTACAATCAAAACACTGTAATGACACCCACACACCCACCACCCCATGACTCACTGTTGATATTTACAGTCCAAGCACTGTAATGACACCCAGAAACCAACCACCCCATGATTGACTGTTGATATTTACAGTCCAAGCACTGTAATGACACCCACTCACCGACCACCCCATGATTGACTGTTGATATTTACAGTTCTAACACTGTAATGACACCCACACACCCACCACCCAATTAATGACTGTTGATATTTACAGTCTAAGCACTGTAATGACACCCACACACCCACCACCCAATGAATGACTGTTGATATTTACAGTCTAAGCACTGTAAAGACATCCACACACCCACCACCCCATGAATGACTGTTAACATTTACAGTCTGAGCATTGTAATGACACCCACAAACCCACCACCTAATGAATAAGGGTTGATATTTATAGTCCAAGAACTGTAATGACACCCACACACTTACCACCCCATGAATGACTGTTGATATTTACAGTCCAAGCAATGTCATGACACCAAAACACCCACCACCCCATGAATGACTGTTGATATTTACAGTCCAAGCACTCTAATGAAAACCACCACCCAATAATTGAATGTTAATATTTATAGTTAAAACACTGTAATGACACCCACACACCCACCACCCCATGAATGACTGTTTATATTTAAAGTCCAAGCACTGTAATGACACCCTCACACCCACCACCCAATAAATGACTGTTCATATTTACAGTGTAAGCTTTGTAATGACACCCACACACCCATTAACCCATGAAGGACTGTTGATATTTACAGTCCAAGAACTGTAATGACACCCACATACCCACCACACTATGATTGACTGTTGATATTTACAGTCCAAGCACTATAATGACAGCCACACACCAACCACACCATAAATGACAGTTGATATTTAGAGTCTAAGCACTGTAATGATACCCACACACCCACCACCATAAGAATGGATTTTGATATTTACAGTCCAAGCACTGTAATGACATCTACACACCCACAACCCCATGAATGACTGACAATATTTGCAGTCCATGCACTGTAATGACACCCACACACCGACAACCCCATAAATGACGGTTAATATTTATAGTCAAAGCACTGTAATGACAACCACACACTCACCACCCCATGAATGACTGTTGATATTTTCAGTCTAAGCACTGTAATGACATCCACATACCCACCACCCCATGAATGACTGTTAATATTTACAGTCTAAGCACTGTAATGACACCCACAAACCCACCACCTAATGAATGATTGTTGATATTTATAGTCCAAGAACTGTAATGACACCCTCACCACCACCACCCCATGAATGACTGTTGATATTTACAGTCAAAGCACTGTAATGATGTCCCACACCCACCACCCCATGCATTATGGTTGATATTTACAGTCCAAGCACTGTAATGACACCAACACACCCACCAATCCATGAATGACTGTTGATATTTACAGTCCAAGCACTCTAATGACACCCACCACTTTATAAATGACTGTTGTTATTTACAATCAAAACATTGTAATGACACCCACACACCTACTACCCCATGAATGACTGTTGATATTTACAGTCCAAGCACTGTAATGACACACACATACCCACCACCCCAAGATTGACTGTTGATATTTACAGTCCAAGCACTATAATGACAGCCACACACCCACCACCCCATAAATGACTTTTGATACTTACAGTCTAAGCACTGTAATTACACCTACACACACACAACCCCATGAATGACTGTTGATATTTACAGTCCAAGCACTGTAATGACACCCTCAACCCCATTACCCCATGAATGACTCTTGATATTTACAGTCAAAGCACTGTAATGACACCCCAACACACACCACCTCATGAATGACTGTTGATATTTACAGTTCAAGCACTGTAATGACACCCACACACTAACCACCCCATGAATTACTGTTGATATTTACAGTCCAAGCACTGTCATTACACCCACACATGCACCACCCTATGAATGACTGTTGATATATACAGTCCAAGCATTCTAATGACACCCACCACCCAATAAATGACCGTTGATATTTATAGTTAAAGCACTGTAATGACACCCACACACCGACCACCCCATGATTGACTGTTGATATTTACAGTCCAAGCACTATAATAACACCCACACACCCACCACCCAATAAATGACTGTTAATATTTACAGTCTAAGCATTCTAATGACACCCAACATTCCATGATTGACTGTTGATATTTACAGTCCAAACACTGTAATGATACCAACCACCCCAAGAATGACTGTTGATATTTACAGTCCAAGCACTAATGACACACACACCCACCACACCATGAATGAATTGATATTTATAGTCCAAGCACTGTAATGACACAGACACACCCACCACCCCATGAATGACTGTTGATATTTACAGTTCAAGCACTATAATGACACCCACATACCCACCACCCCATAAATGACTGTTAATATTTACAGTCCAAGCACTGTAATGACACCCTCACCCTCACCACCCCATGAATGACTGTTGATATTTACAGTCCAAGCACTAATGACACACACACCCACAACACCATGAATTAATTGATATTTATAGTCCAAGCACTGTAATGACACCCACATACCCACCACCCCATGAATTACTGTTGATATTTACAGTCCAAGCACTGTAATGACACCCTCACCCTCACAACCCCATGAATGACTGTTGATATTTACAGTCAAAGCACTGTATGGAAAACCCAACACCCACCACCCCATGAATGACTGTTGATATTTACAGGGCAAGCACTCTAATGACACCCACCACCTTATTAATGACTTTTGATATTTACAATCAAAACACTGTATTGACACCCACACACCCACCACCCCATGTATGACTGTTAATATTTACCGTCAAAGCTCTGTAATGACACTCAAACACCCACCACCCTACGAATGACTGTTGATATTTACAGTCCAAGCACTGTAATGACACCCACACACCAACCACCCCATAAATGACGGTTAATATTTATAGGCCAAGCACTGTAATGACACCCACACACCCACCACCCCAAGAATGACTGTTGATATTTTAAGTACAAGTACTGTAATGACATCCAAACACCCACCACCTGATGAATGATGGTTTATATTTACAGTCCAGGAACTGTAATGACACCCACACACTCACCACCCCATGAATGACTGTTGATATTGACAGTCCAAGCACTGTCATGACACCCACACATGCACCACCCCATGAATGACTGTTGATATTTACAGTCCAAGCACTCTAATGAAAACCCACCACCCAATAATTGAATGTTAATATTTATAGTTAAAACACTGTAATGACACCCACACACCCACCACCCCATGAATGACTGTTTATATTTACAGTCCAAGCACTGTAATGACACCCTCACACCCACCACCCAATAAATGACTGTTGATATTTACAGTGTAAGCTCTGTAATGACACCCACACACCCACCAACCCATGATGGACTGTTGATATTTACAGTCCAAGAACTGTAATGACACCCACATACCCACCACACTATGATTGACTGTTGATATTTACAGTCCAAGCACTATAATGACAGCCACACACCCACCACCCCATAAATGACTGTTGATATTTAGAGTCTAAGCACTGTAATGATACCCACACACCCACCACCATAAGAATGGATTTTGATATTTACAGTCCAAGCACTGTAATGACACCTACACACCCACAACCCCATGAATGACTGACAATATTTGCAGTCCATGTACTGTAATGACACCCACACACCGACAACCCCATAAATGACGGTTAATATTTATAGTCAAAGCACTGTAATGACAACCACACACTCACCACCCCATGAATGACTGTTAATATTTACAGTCTAAGCACTGTAATGACACCCACAAACCCACCACCTAATGAATGATGGTTGATATTTATAGTCCAAGAACTGTAATGACACCCTCACCCCCACCACCCCATGAATGACTGTTGATATTTACAGTTAAAGCACTGTAATGACGTCCCACACCCACCACCCCATGCATTATGGTTGATATTTACAGTCCAAGCACTGTAATGACACCAACACACCCACCAATCCATGAATGACTGTTGATATTTACAGTCCAAGCACTCTAATGACACCCACCACCTTATAAATGACTGTTGTTATTTACAATCAAAACACTGTAATGACACCCACACACCCACCACCCCATGAATGACTGTTGATATTTACAGTCCAAGCACTGTAATGACACCCTCACCCTCACCACCCCATGAATGACTGTTGATATTTACAGTCCAAGCACTAATGACACACACACCCACAACACCATGAATTAATTGATATTTATAGTCCAAGCACTGTAATGACACCCACATACCCACCACCCCATGAATGACTGTTGATATTTACAGTCCAAGCACTGTAATGACACCCTCACCCTCACAACCCCATGAATGACTGTTGATATTTACAGTCAAAGCACTGTATGGAAAACCCAACACCCACCACCCCATGAATGACTGTTGATATTTACAGGGCAAGCACTCTAATGACACCCACCACCTTATTAATGACTTTTGATATTTACAATCAAAACACTGTAATGACACCCACACACCCACCACCCCATGTATGACTGTTAATATTTACCGTCAAAGCACTGTAATGACACCCACACACCCACCACCCTATAAATGACTGTTGATATTTACAGTCCAAGCTCTGTAATGACACTCAAACACCCACCACCCTACGAATGACTGTTGATATTTACAGTCCAAGCACTGTAATGACACCCACACACCAACCACCCCATAAATGACGGTTAATATTTATAGGCCAAGCACTGTAATGACACCCACACACCCACCACCCCAAGAATGACTGTTGATATTTTAAGTACAAGTACTGTAATGACATCCAAATACCCACCACCTGATGAATGATGGTTTATATTTACAGTCCAGGAACTGTAATGACACCCACACACTCACCACCCCATGAATGACTGTTGATATTGACAGTCCAAGCACTGTCATGACACCCACACATGCACCACCCCATGAATGACTGTTGATATTTACAGTCCAAGCACTCTAATGAAAACCCACCACCCAATAATTGAATGTTAATATTTATAGTTAAAACACTGTAATGACACCCACACACCCACCACCCCATGAATGACTGTTTATATTTACAGTCCAAGCACTGTAATGACACCCTCACACCCACCACCCAATAAATGACTGTTGATATTTACAGTGTAAGCTCTGTAATGACACCCACACACCCACCAACCCATGATGGACTGTTGATATTTACAGTCCAAGAACTGTAATGACACCCACATACCCACCACACTATGATTGACTGTTGATATTTACAGTCCAAGCACTATAATGACAGCCACACACCCACCACCCCATAAATGACTGTTGATATTTAGAGTCTAAGCACTGTAATGATACCCACACACCCACCACCATAAGAATGGATTTTGATATTTACAGTCCAAGCACTGTAATGACACCTACACACCCACAACCCCATGAATGACTGACAATATTTGCAGTCCATGTACTGTAATGACACCCACACACCGACAACCCCATAAATGACGGTTAATATTTATAGTCAAAGCACTGTAATGACAACCACACACTCACCACCCCATGAATGACTGTTAATATTTACAGTCTAAGCACTGTAATGACACCCACAAACCCACCACCTAATGAATGATGGTTGATATTTATAGTCCAAGAACTGTAATGACACCCTCACCCCCACCACCCCATGAATGACTGTTGATATTTACAGTTAAAGCACTGTAATGACGTCCCACACCCACCACCCCATGCATTATGGTTGATATTTACAGTCCAAGCACTGTAATGACACCAACACACCCACCAATCCATGAATGACTGTTGATATTTACAGTCCAAGCACTCTAATGACACCCACCACCTTATAAATGACTGTTGTTATTTACAATCAAAACACTGTAATGACACCCACACACCCACCACCCCATGAATGACTGTTGATATTTACAGTCCAAGCACTGTAATGACACCCACATACCCACCACCCCAAGATTGACTGTTGATATTTACAGTCCAAGCACTATAATGACAGCCATACACCCACCACCCCATAAATGACTTTTGATACTTACAGTCTAAGAACTGTAATGACACCTACACACCCACCACCCCATGAATGACTGTTCATATTTACAGTCCAAGCACTGTAATAACACCCTCACCCCCATTACCCCATGAATGACTGTTGATATTTACAGTCAAAGCACTGTAATGACACCCACACACTCACCACCCCATGAATGACTGTTGATATTTACAGTCCAAGCACTGTCATTACACCCACACATGCACCACCCTATGAATGACTGTTGATATTTACAGTCCAAGCATTCTAATGACACCCACCACCCAATAAATGAACGTTGATATTTATAGTTAAAGCACTGTAATGACACCCACACACCGACCACCCCATGATTGACTGTTGATATTTACAGTCCAAGCACTATAATGACACCCACACCCCCTCCACCCAATAAATGACTGTTAATATTTACAGTCTAAGCATTCTAATGACACCCAACATTCCATGATTGACTGTTGATATTTACAGTCCAAACACTGTAATGACACCAACCACCCCATGAATGACTGTTGATATTTACAGTCCAAGCACTAATGACACACACACCCACCACACCATGAATGAATTGATATTTATAGTCCAAGCACTGTAATGACACCCACACACCCACCACCCCATGAATGACTGTTGATATTTACAGTCCAAGCACTGTAATGACACCCTCACCCTCACCACCCCATGAATGACTGTTGATATTTACAGTTAAAGCACTGTATGGAAAACCAGACACCCACCACCCCATGAATGACTGTTGATATTTACTGGGCAACCACTCTAATGACACACACCACCTTATTATGACTGTTGATATTTACAATCAAAACACTGTAATGATACCAACACACCAACCACCCCATGAATGACTGTTGATATTTACAGTCAAAGCAATGTAATGACACCCACACACCCACCATCCCATGATTGACTGTTGATATTTACAGTCCAAGCACTATAATGACAGCCACACACCCACCACCCTATAAATGACTGTTGATATTTACAGTCCAAGCTCTGTAATGACACTCAAACACCCACCACCCTTTAAATAACTGTTGATATTTACAGTCCAAGCACTGTAATGACAGCCACACACCCACCACCCAATAAATGACTGTTGATATTTACAGTCTAAGCACTGTAATGACACCCACACACCCACCAACCCATAAAGGACTGTTGATATTTACAGTCCAAGCACTGTAACGAAACCCACATACCCACCACACTATGATTGACTGTTGATATTTACAGTCTAAGCACTATAATGACAGCCACACACCCACCACCCCATAAATGACTGTTGATATTATCAGTCTAAGCACTGTAATGATACCCACACACCCACCACCCAAAGAATTAATTTTGATATTTACAGTCCAAGCACTGTAATGACACCTACACACCCACAACCACATAAATGACTGATTATATTTACAGTCCATGCATTGTAATGACACCCACACACCCATAACCCCATAAATGACGGTTATGTTTATAGTCCAAGCACTGTAATGACATCCACACACCCACCACACCATGAATGACTGTTAACATTTACAGTCTGAGCACTGTAATAACACCCACAAACCCACCACCTAATGAATAAGGGTTGATATTTATAGTCCAAGAACTCTAATGACACCCACACACTTACCACCCCATGAATGACTGTTGATATTTACAGTCCAAGCAATGTCATGACACCAAAACACCCACCACCCCATGAATGACTGTTGATATTTACAGTCCAAGCACTGTAATGACACCCACACACCGACCACCCCATGATTGACTGTTGATATTTACCTTTCAAACACTGTAATGACACCCACACACCCACCACCCAATTAATGACTGTTGATATTTACAGTCTAAGCACTGTAATGACACCCACAAACCCTAACCCCATGAATGACTGTTGATATTTACAGTCCAAGCTCTGTAATGACACTCACACACCCAGCACTTTATGAATGACTGTTGATATTTACAGTCCAACCACTGTAATAACACCCACACACCCACCACCCTATAAATGACAATTAATATTTTAAGTCCGAGCACTGTAATGACATCCACACACACACCACCCCATGAATAACTGTTAATATTTACAGTCCAAGCACTGTAATGACACCCACACACCCACCAACCAATGAATAATGGTTGATATATACAGTCCAAGAACTGTAATAACACCCACACACTCACCACCCCATGAATGACTGTTGATATTTACAGTCCAAGCAGTGTCATGACACCCACACACCTACCGCCCCATGAATGACTGTTGATATTTACAGTCCAAGCACTCTAATGACACCCACCACCCTATGAATGACTGTTCATATTTACAATCAAAACACTGTAATGACAACCACACACCCACCACCCCATGACTCACTGTTGATATTTACAGTCCAAGCACTGTAATGACACCCAGAAACCAACCACCCCATGATTGACTGTTGATATTTATAGTCCAAGCACTGTAATGACACCCACTCACCGACGACCCCATGATTGACTGTTGATATTTACAGTTCTAACACTGTAATGACACCCACACACCCACCACCCAATTAATTACTGTTGATATTTACAGTCTAAGCACTGTAATGACACCCACACACCCACCACCCAATGAATGACTGTTGATATTTACAGTCTAAGCACTGTAAAGACATCCACACACCCACCACCCCATGAATGACTGTTAACATTTACAGTCTGAGCATTGTAATGACACCCACAAACCCACTACCTAATGAATAAGGGTTGATATTTATAGTCCAAGAACTGTAATGACACCCACACACTTACCACCCCATGAATGACTGTTGATATTTACAGTCCAAGCAATGTCATGACACCAAAACACCCACCACCCCATGAATGACTGTTGATATTTACAGTCCAAGCACTCTAATGAAAACCACCACCCAATAATTGAATGTTAATATTTATAGTTAAAACACTGTAATGACACCCACACACCCACCACCCCATGAATGACTGTTTATATTTAAAGTCCAAGCACTGTAATGACACCCTCACACCCACCACCCAATAAATGACTGTTGATATTTACAGTGTAAGCTCTGTAATGACACCCACACACCCACCAACCCATGATGGACTGTTGATATTTACAGTCCAAGAACTGTAATGACACCCACATACCCACCACACTATGATTGACTGTTGATATTTACAGTCCAAGCACTATAATGACAGCCACACACCCACCACCCCATAAATGACTGTTGATATTTAGAGTCTAAGCACTGTAATGATACCCACACACCCACCACCATAAGAATGGATTTTGATATTTACAGTCCAAGCACTGTAATGACACCTACACACCCACAACCCCATGAATGACTGACAATATTTGCAGTCCATGTACTGTAATGACACCCACACACCGACAACCCCATAAATGACGGTTAATATTTATAGTCAAAGCACTGTAATGACAACCACACACTCACCACCCCATGAATGACTGTTAATATTTACAGTCTAAGCACTGTAATGACACCCACAAACCCACCACCTAATGAATGATGGTTGATATTTATAGTCCAAGAACTGTAATGACACCCTCACCCCCACCACCCCATGAATGACTGTTGATATTTACAGTTAAAGCACTGTAATGACGTCCCACACCCACCACCCCATGCATTATGGTTGATATTTACAGTCCAAGCACTGTAATGACACCAACACACCCACCAATCCATGAATGACTGTTGATATTTACAGTCCAAGCACTCTAATGACACCCACCACCTTATAAATGACTGTTGTTATTTACAATCAAAACACTGTAATGACACCCACACACCCACCACCCCATGAATGACTGTTGATATTTACAGTCCAAGCACTGTAATGACACCCACATACCCACCACCCCAAGATTGACTGTTGATATTTACAGTCCAAGCACTATAATGACAGCCATACACCCACCACCCCATAAATGACTTTTGATACTTACAGTCTAAGCACTGTAATGACACCTACACACCCACCACCCCATGAATGACTGTTCATATTTACAGTCCAAGCACTGTAATGACACCCTCACCCCCATTACCCCATGAATGACTGTTGATATTTACAGTCAAAGCACTGTAATGACACCCACACACTCACCACCCCATGAATGACTGTTGATATTTACAGTCCAAGCACTGTCATTACACCCACACATGCACCACCCTATGAATGACTGTTGATATTTACAGTCCAAGCATTCTAATGACACCCACCACCCAATAAATGAACGTTGATATTTATAGTTAAAGCACTGTAATGACACCCACACACCGACCACCCCATGATTGACTGTTGATATTTACAGTCCAAGCACTATAATGACACCCACACCCCCTCCACCCAATAAATGACTGTTAATATTTACAGTCTAAGCATTCTAATGACACCCAACATTCCATGATTGACTGTTGATATTTACAGTCCAAACACTGTAATGACACCAACCACCCCATGAATGACTGTTGATATTTACAGTCCAAGCACTAATGACACACACACCCACCACACCATGAATGAATTGATATTTATAGTCCAAGCACTGTAATGACACCCACACACCCACCACCCCATGAATGACTGTTGATATTTACAGTCCAAGCACTGTAATGACACCCTCACCCTCACCACCCCATGAATGACTGTTGATATTTACAGTTAAAGCACTGTATGGAAAACCAGACACCCACCACCCCATGAATGACTGTTGATATTTACTGGGCAACCACTCTAATGACACACACCACCTTATTATGACTGTTGATATTTACAATCAAAACACTGTAATGATACCAACACACCAACCACCCCATGAATGACTGTTGATATTTACAGTCAAAGCAATGTAATGACACCCACACACCCACCATCCCATGATTGACTGTTGATATTTACAGTCCAAGCACTATAATGACAGCCACACACCCACCACCCTATAAATGACTGTTGATATTTACAGTCCAAGCTCTGTAATGACACTCAAACACCCACCACCCTTTAAATAACTGTTGATATTTACAGTCCAAGCACTGTAATGACAGCCACACACCCACCACCCAATAAATGACTGTTGATATTTACAGTCTAAGCACTGTAATGACACCCACACACCCACCAACCCATAAAGGACTGTTGATATTTACAGTCCAAGCACTGTAACGAAACCCACATACCCACCACACTATGATTGACTGTTGATATTTACAGTCTAAGCACTATAATGACAGCCACACACCCACCACCCCATAAATGACTGTTGATATTATCAGTCTAAGCACTGTAATGATACCCACACACCCACCACCCAAAGAATTAATTTTGATATTTACAGTCCAAGCACTGTAATGACACCTACACACCCACAACCACATAAATGACTGATTATATTTACAGTCCATGCATTGTAATGACACCCACACACCCATAACCCCATAAATGACGGTTATGTTTATAGTCCAAGCTCTGTAATGACATCCACACACCCACCACACCATGAATGACTGTTAACATTTACAGTCTGAGCACTGTAATAACACCCACAAACCCACCACCTAATGAATAAGGGTTGATATTTATAGTCCAAGAACTCTAATGACACCCACACACTTACCACCCCATGAATGACTGTTGATATTTACAGTCCAAGCAATGTCATGACACCAAAACACCCACCACCCCATGAATGACTGTTGATATTTACAGTCCAAGCACTGTAATGACACCCACACACCGACCACCCCATGATTGACTGTTGATATTTACCTTTCAAACACTGCAATGACACCCACACACCCACCACCCAATTAATGACTGTTGATATTTACAGTCTAAGCACTGTAATGACACCCACAAACCCTAACCCCATGAATGACTGTTGATATTTACAGTCCAAGCTCTGTAATGACACTCACACACCCAGCACTTTATGAATGACTGTTGATATTTACAGTCCAACCACTGTAATAACACCCACACACCCACCACCCTATAAATGACAATTAATATTTTAAGTCCGAGCACTGTAATGACATCCACACACACACCACCCCATGAATAACTGTTAATATTTACAGTCCAAGCACTGTAATGACACCCACACACCCACCAACCAATGAATAATGGTTGATATATACAGTCCAAGAACTGTAATAACACCCACACACTCACCACCCCATGAATGACTGTTGATATTTACAGTCCAAGCAGTGTCATGACACCCACACACCTACTGCCCCTTGAATAACTGTTGAGATTTACAGGCCAAGCACTGTAATGAAACCCATCACCCTATGAATGACTGTTGATATTTACAGTCAAAACACTGTAATGACACCCACACACCCACCACCCCATGAATGACTGTTAATATTTACAGTCCAAGCACTCTAATGACACCCACACACCCACCACTCCATGATTGACTGTTGATATTTACAGTCCAAGCACTGCATAGACACCCACCACCACATGAATGACTGTTAATATTCACAGTCCAAGCACTAATGACACACAGACACCCACCATCCCATGAATGACTTGATATTTACGGTCCAAACACTATAATGACACCCACACACCCACGACCCCATGAATGATTGTTGATATATACAGTCTAAGCACTGTAAAGACACCCTCACACCCACCACCCCATGAATGACTATTGATATTTACAGTCTAAGCACTGTTATGACACCCAAACACCCACCACCCCATGAATGACTGTTGATATTTACAGTCCAAGCACTCTAATGACACCCACCACCCTATGAATGACTGTTGATATTTACAATCAAAACACTGTAATGACACCCACACACCCACCACCCCATGACTCACTGTTGATATTTACAGTCCAAGCACTGTAATGACACCCAGAAACCAACCACCCCATGATTGACTGTTGATATTTACAGTCCAAGCACTGCATAGACACCCAAACACCCAAAACCCCATGAATGACTGTTGATATTTAGAGTCCAAACACTCTAATGACTACCAACACCCCATGATTGACTGTTGATATTTACACTCCAAGCACTGTAATGACACCAAGCACCCCATGAATGACTGTTGATATTTACAGTCCAAGCACTAATGACACACACACACACCCACCACACCATGAATGACTTAATATTTATAGTCCATGAACTGTAATGACAACCACACACCCACCACCCCATGAATGACTGTTGATATTTACATTTTAAGCATTATAATGACACCCACACACCCACCACCCCATGAATGACTGTTGATATTTACAGTCCAAGCACTGTAATGACACCCTCACCCCCACAACCCCATGAATGACTGTTGATATTTACAGTCAAAACACTGTAATGACACCCACACACCAACAACCTTATAAATGACTGTTGATATTTACAGTCCAAGCACTTCAATGACACCCATAACCTTATAAATGAATGTTGATATTTACAAACAAAACACTGTAATGACACCCATACACCCACCACCCCATGAATGTCTGTTGATATTTACAGTCAAAGAACTGTAATGACACCCGCACACCCACCACCCCATGATTGACTGTTGATATTTACAGTCCAAGCACTGTAATGACAGCCACACACACACCACCCCATAAATGACTGTGAATATTTAAAGTCTAAGCACTGTAATGACACCCACACACCCACCACCCCATAAATGACTGTTAATAATTACAGTCTAAGCACTGTAATGACACCCACACACTGACCACCCCAAAAATGACTTTTGATATTTACAGTCCAAGCACTGTAATGACACCCACACACCCACCACCCCATAAATGACGGTTAATATTTATTGGCCAAGCACTGTAATAACACCCACACACGCATCACCCCAAGAATGACTGTTGATATTTTCAGTCCAAGCACTGTAATGACATCCACACACCCACCACCCCATTAATGACTGTTGATATTTACAGTCCAAGCACTGTAATGACACCCACACACCCACCACCTAATGTATGATGGTTTATATTTACAGTCCAGGAACTGTAATGACACCCACACACGCACCACCCCATGAATGACTGTTGATATTTATAGTCCAAGCACTGTCATGACCCCCACACATGCACCACCCCTTGAATTACTATTATTTTTTACAGTCCATGCACTCTAATGACACCCACCACACAATAAATGAATGTTGGTATTTATAGTTAAAACACTGTAATGATACCCACACACCCACCACCTCATGAATGACTGTTGATATTTACAGTCCAAGCACTGTAATGACACCCACACACTGACCATCTTATGATTGACTATTGATATTTACAGTCCAAGCACTGTAATGACACCCACACACCCACCACCCAAAAAATGACTGTGTATATTTACAGTCTAAGCAATGTAATGACACCCACACACCCACCAACACATGAAGGATGGTTGATAATTACAGTCTAAGCATTGTAATGACACCCACACACCCACCACCCCATGATTGACTGTTGATATTTACAGTCCAAGCACTGTAATGACAGCCACACACCCACCACTCTATAAATGACTGTTGATATTTACAGTCCATGCACTGTAATGACACCAACACACCCACCACCCCATAAATGACGGTTAATATTTATAGTCCAAGCACTGTAATGACACCAACACACCCACCACCCCAGGAATGACTGTTAATATTTACAGTCTGAGCTCTGTAATGACACCCACACATTAATGACTGTTGATATTTACAGTCCAAGTACTGTCATGACACCCACACACCCACCAACCTATGATTGACTGTTGATATTTACAGTCCAAGCACTGTAATGACAGCCACACACCCACCACTCTATAAATGACTGTTGATATTTATAGTCAAAGCACTGTAATGACACCCACCACCCAATTAATGAATGTTGATATATATAGTTAGAACACTGTAATGACACCCACACACACCACCCCATGAATGAATGTTGATAATTACAGTCCCAGCACTGTAATGACACCCACACACCGACCACCCAATGATTGACTGTTAATATTTACAGTCCAAGCACTGTAATGACACCCACACACCCACTACCCAATAACTGACTGTTGATATTTACAGTCTAAGCACTGTAATGACACCCACACACCCACCACCCCATGAATAACTGTTGATATTTACAGTCCAAGCTCTGCAATGACACTCACACACCCACCACCCTATGAATGACTGTTGATATTTACAGTCCAGGAACTGTAATGACACCCACACAAACACCACCCCATAAATGATGGTTGATATTTACAGTCCAAGCACTGTAATGACACCCACACACCTACCACCCCATGAATGACTGTTGATATTTACAGTCCAAACACTCTAATGACACCCACCACCCTATGAATGACTATTGATATTTACAATTAAAACATTTTAATGACACCCACACACCCACCACCCTATGAATGACTGTTGATATTTACAGTCCAAACACTATAATGACACACACACACCCACCACCCTATGAATGATTGTTGATATATACAGTTTAAGCACTGTAATGACACCCTCACACCCACCACCCTATGAATGACTGTTAATATTTACAGTCCAAGCATTGTAATAACACCCTCACCCCCACCACCCCATTAATGACTGTTGATATTTACAGTCAAAACAATGTAATGACACCCCCACACCCACCACCTTATGAATGACTGTTGATATTTACAGTCCAATCACTCTAATGACACTTACAACCTTATAAATGACTGTTGATATTTACAAACAAAACACTGTAATGACACCCACACACCCACCACCCCATGAATGTCTGTTGATATTTACAGTCAAAGCAATGTAATGACACCCACACACCTACCACCCCATGATTGGCTGTTGATATTTACAGTCCAAGCACTGTAATGACAGCCACACACCCACCACCCTATAAATGACTGTTAATATTTACAGTCTAAGCACTGTAATGACACCCACACACCGACCACATCAAGAATTACTTTTGATATTTACAGTCCAAGCTCTATAATGACACCTACACACCCACCACCCCATGAATGACTGTTGATATTTACAGTCCAAGTTCTGTAATGACACTCACACACCCACCACCCTATGAATGACTGTTGATATTTACAGTCCATGCACTGTAATGACACCCACACACCTACCACCCCATACATGATGGTTAATATTTATTGGCCAAGCACTGTAATGACATCCACACACCCACCACTCCAAGAATGACTGTTGATATTTTCAGTCCAAGCACTGTAATGACATCCACACACCCACCACCCCATGAATGACTGTTGATATTTACAGTCCAAGCACTGTAATGACACCCACACACCCACCACCGAATGTATGATGGTTTATATATACAGTCCAGGAACCGTAATGACACCCACACACTCTTACTTACTTATGTTACTTATGTGATGGCTTCTAGGGACTTTCAACGGTTGCCAGCTCTCCAAGTCACTCCGTAGATCAACTAAAGCCGGAAACTTGGTCTCATTTCTTCATTTATGAGGTTGTAAGACTCGGTGAAGCGGTGTGTCTTCAGTCTCTTTTTGAATAGAGCAGCTGTTTCTGCTGCCCTAACGAAGCTCGGAAGGTTGTTGTAGAGGCGAGGAGCACTATTTGCGAACGCTCTTTTTCCACATTCCCTTCTGAATCTTGGTTCCAGAAGCCTATTCACCTCGCTGCTATGTCGCAATTCTACATTGGTATCCACATGAAAGTCCAGGAGCATATCTCGCATGTAAACTGGTTTGCCAAAATTTAACGCTTGATGAACCATGACACACTGCTTGTAAACGATACGTGCCTTAATAGGAAGCCAATGTAGTTGTATGAGTGCTGGCGTTATTTGATCTCTTCTTGACAGACCTCGTATCAATTTCGCAGCTCTGTTCGTGATCATCTGGAGTTTCTTCAATAGATAATCAGGCAAGCCGTAATATAGGGAATTACAGTAATCCAATTTACTTAGAACATGATTGTAAACCAGTTTCGTCATCACACTCTGATCAAGGTATTTCCTTACGAAAGCCAAATTGCTCAAGTGGTATCCAGCAATTTGAACCACATGACCAATCTGATCTCTCATCATTAGCTCACTGTCCAACATCACCCCGAGACTCTTCACACATTTGTTGATTGTGATTTCCCTATCATTCACTTTCAGTTTATGTACTCCCAAGCTGTCGAAGTCAGTTCTACGACCGACATACAGACATTCTGTTTTATCTTGATTTAATTTAAGCTGCCTGGAATCCATCCATTGCTTAATGTCAGTAAGGACAGAGCTCAAATGAGTTTCTGAATCGTGTATATTTGTGAATGACATATAAAACTGCGTGTCATCCGCAAAAAGCTTGAATCTGACTTCGTACTTTTTAAGTAGTACAGAAAAATCTGTAGTATATAAACAGAAGAGTATTGGGCCTAAAACACTACCCTGAGGCACACCTCTTGTTAATGGTATTGCGTCAGAAAATTAATTTCCTATTTTTACACAGTAGTTGCGGCCAGTCAGGTAACTCTTCAGGTACGAGAGAGCAGCACCTATTATACCAATATGTTCACAGACACTCAGTAAGACACTGTGCACTACTGTGTCGAATGCAGCACTCAAATCCAGTAATACCAACAGACCACATTTTCCATCATCCATCAAAGTGCGCATGTCACTTACGATAGAACACAGAGCAGTCTCCGTGGAATACAGATGACGGTAGGCTGACTGGTTATCATGAATTGCACCAACCATATCCAAATAATCCATCAATTGAGTTAAAATTACCTTTTCCAAAATCTTGGATTGAAAAGTTAAATTGGATACAGGACGAAATGAGCTGAAAGATTGGGGGTCAAGATTCCCCTTCAATGTGGGTGTTACAATAGCTTGCTTTTCAGAGTTTGGGAACACACTATTAGCAATACTCACATTTACCATTTTTGTGATAACGCTGACCAGACGATCAAACCTTTTGTTTCTATTAAACAGCTTGAACGGCATAGGGTCGATTGCAGAGTACGTAGGTTTTGCCTTCTTGATCATCTCACTAACAGTCAATTCACTCACAATTTGGAACTCACTCAGTTTAATATCAGAAGTTTGTTCACTCATAACCATATGCGAACTATCACTCACAAACGTCGATATAATATTCTTGATCTTATTATCGAAAAAATATACAAAATCATTGGCCAACTTGCTATCCGAACAGCTCTCCGGCAACTTATGCTTCCTCTTATCACCAGTCAGGCAGTCAAGTATCTTGTAGAGCTCGTGTATATTCGATCCCGCCATTTCAGTTTTCTCTTTGTAATAACTGCACTTTCTCTTGGTGACAAGCCTTAATTCGTAGTTTCGTGCTTGAGTGTATGCATGTCTACATTCCTCAGTACGATACTTGTGCTACCGTCTTTCCATCTTTTTTTTATTAATTTTCGCTTTATTTATGTCATTGTTGAACCACGGAGATTCATCTTTCACTATTATTTTCTTCTCAACTATAGGACACATTTTGTCGTATTCAGACTTCAGCGTGTAATTGTATAGATTGTACAAACAGTCATGACACTCTCCTTTCACTGCCCACCCATGATTGCACGAATCACCGTATTGCTCGACTATCTTATTACAAACGAGTGATAGTAGACCATCACTATTAAAATTTCTTCTGGACCGAAAAGAAATATTCTTTACTTGCCTTTTACTCAACAACAGGTTCAGATTAAACACCACAAGTTTGTGTATCGGTGAAAGGGAGCATACATCGTCCACCTGAAGGTTACGTACCAGGTCTCCAGATGTGTCCACCAAGACCAAATCAATAATATGGCCACAAATCGATGTGGGCTTGTTCACTACATTGACCAGGTTAAACGTTGCTAACATATCTGTAAATCGCTGAACATAGCGGGCTCCTGGAGTATCAAGCCAAAAATTAAAATCTCCCAACACAATGACATTAGAGCTAATCATGTCAACCGTCTCGAGGTACAGCTCAAGCTCATCAATGAATAAACCAGGGCTAGTAGCAGGGGGTCTATATATTGTTATAAACGTTACTTTGCTTCCACCAGCTTGACACTCAACCTGAAGGAGTTCGAAACTTTCAAACCCCGGCGACTTGCATACCTTCACCTTCTTTATAGAATTTGAAACAAATAGACCAACACCTCCGCCTCGACCCGTACACCTCGGTTTATGTAAAAAAGAATGAGTCACCGGAGTCATTTCCTGGATACAGCTGAGTCAAATTTCGTTAACCACGTCTCAGTAATGGCATAAAAATCTAAACAGCCATCAACAATCGTCTGGCGTATCTCAAATGTTTTATTTTTAGCAGACTGCACGTTCAATAGTCCACAATTAACACTTTGCATATTAAAAGCCATGGTTAGTGTTGAGTCTGATCCTATTTACCTCCGAGGTGAAAATGGGGCAAGACAAACTACTTACAGAGTGTTCGCTTTGACGTTTTGAAGCAGCACAGTTGAAGCATTTTCTCACATCAGACTGGCAAGAGCGACCTTCATGCTGACCTGCACACTTATAGCAGTGGGGTGCATGACCTTTGACCTTGGATTGGCAACTATCCGACTTGTGACCGAATTTCAGGCAGTGGTAACACAGTAGTGGAAAATAACGATCGTATACCTGATGAACGCCCCACTTCAGCTTCAGCTTGTCATTCATCCCGTGAATTCTTGCACGTACCTCTGGATCACACTTCAGTACATAATGTACAGTCCCTCCTGCAGCTGGTCTTTCAGAAACAATTTTCATTTTATTCATAACTCCGTCAATCGATTCCAAATTATTCCTTACAATAATTTCTTCAATGAGCGATTCCTTGTCCTCATTCCGAGCCACATTACATACCATAATTTTGGGGTCCCATCGCTTCCCATTGGAAACAATTAAATTCCCCACCTCGTGTAACTTATTTTGTGCAGCATTTCTCTTCTCTTCAGATTCAAGATTTATAACAATATTTCCCTTGTTAGTGAATTTGGAGTCCATAATTTGAACATCCGACAACAATTCTTCGACCTCTTTCTTCATATCAACTGCTTTTTCGCTACCCTTTGCTTTAATAATAAGAAGATTCTTATTTTTCTGTGTGCGTTTCCGTTTCCTGCTTCTCGACACCAAATCAGCGCAGTTCATGCCATCTTTTTCCACCTGGCCCGATTGAGCTGACACAGCCTCTTCCACAGCCAGTATGACCCTGTCAGTCAGAGCCGGCAAAGCAGCCATTACACTATTCTGAAGATTCTCGGGTAGTCTTATATCCTTCAGCATATTCTTGATTTCAATAATATCACTTTTCATTACATTAATCTCCTCTCGAAGGTGAACTTCACTCTTTATCACTAGAGCACAAGGATCACAAACCCAATTTACTTCCGAAGCATTTGATTTCAAACCAGTCATTCTCGTAAAAGTGCTATGGCCGCCCAATTTGCACTTGAGACATTTCAGCCACTTGACCTTTCCATCATCTCGCTCATGACAGACAAGGCACTGCTCGTCAACTGGAGAACCCATGCTGGACGTGCCAAAACATATACAGGCGCACTAGCACTGCACTGTTAATGTAAACACTAGCACTGTTTATACATGTCACGGAGCTAACGAGACACGTCCTTTCACCACCGCAGTCTCCCTTACACCCCATGAATGACTGTTGATATTTACAGTCCAAGCACTGTCATGACACCCATACATGCACCACCCCATGTATGACTGTTGATATTTACAGTCCAAGCACTCTAATGACACCCACCACCCAATAAATGAATGTTGATATTTATAGTTAAAACACTGTAATGACACCCACACACCCACCACCTCATGAATGACTGTTGATATTTACAGTCCAAGCACTGCAATGACACCCACACACTGACCATCCCAAGATTGACTATTGATATTTACAGTCCAAGCACTGTAATGACACCCACACACCCACCACCAAAAAAATGACTGTAGATATTTACAGTCTAAGCACTGTAATAACACCCACACACCCACAAACCCATGAAGGACTGTTGATAATTACAGTCTAAGCACTGTAATGACACCCACACACCCACCACCCCATGATTGTCTGTTGATATTTACAGTCCAAGCACTGTAATGACAGCCACACACCCACCACTCTATGAATGACTGTTGATATTTACAGTCCATGCACTGTAATGACACCCACACACCCACCACCCCATAAATGACGGTTCATATTTATAGTCCAAGCACTGTAATGACACCAACACACCCACCACCCCAGGAATAACTGTTAACATTTAAAGTCTGAGCTCTGTAATGACACCCACACACTCACCACCCCATTAATGACTGTTGATATTTACAGTCCAAGTACTGTCATGACACCCACACATGCACCACCCCATGAATGACTGTTGATATTTATAGTCAAAGCACTGTAATGACACCCGACAAACAATAAATGAATGTTGATATTTATAGTTAAAACACTGTAATGACACCAACACACACACCACCCCATGAATGACTGTTGATAATTACAGTCCCAGCACTGTAATGACACCCACACACCGACCACCCCATGGTTGACTGTTAATATTTACAGTCCAAGCACTGTAATGACACCCACACACACACCACACAATAACTGACTGTTGATATTTACAGTCTAAGCACTGTAATGACACCCACACACCCACCACCCCATGAATGACTGTTGATATTTACAGTCCAAGCTCTGTAATGACACTCACACACCCACCACCCTATGAATGACTGTTGATATTTGCAGTCCAGGAACTGTAATGACACCCACACAAACACCACCCCATAAATGACGGTTGATATTTACAGTCCAAGCACTGTAATGACACCCACACACCCACCACCCCATGAATGACTGTTGATATTTACAGTCCAAGTACTGTCATGACACCCACACATGCACCACCCCATGAATGACTGTTGATATTTATAGTCAAAGCACTGTAATGACACCCGACAAACAATAAATGAATGTTGATATTTATAGTTAAAACACTGTAATGACACCAACACACACACCACCCCATGAATGACTGTTGATAATTACAGTCCCAGCACTGTAATGACACCCACACACCGACCACCCCATGGTTGACTGTTAATATTTACAGTCCAAGCACTGTAATGACACCCACACACCCACCACACAATAACTGACTGTTGATATTTACAGTCTAAGCACTGTAATGACACCCACACACCCACCACCCCATGAATGACTGTTGATATTTACAGTCCAAGCTCTGTAATGACACTCACACACCCACCACCCTATGAATGACTGTTGATATTTGCAGTCCAGGAACTGTAATGACACCCACACAAACACCACCCCATAAATGACGGTTGATATTTACAGTCCAAGCACTGTAATGACACCCACACACCCACCACCCCATGAATGACTGTTGATATTTACAGTCAAAGCACTGCATAGACACCCAAACACCAAAACCCCGTGAATGACTGTTGATATTTACAGTCAAAGCATTTTAATGACACCCAACACCCCATGATTGACTGTTGATATTTACAGTCCAAGCACTGTAATGACACCAACCACCCCATGATTGACTGTTGATATTTACAGTCCAAGCACTAATGACACACACACACCCACCACACCATAAATGACTTGATATTTATAGTCCAAGCACTGTAATGACACCCACACACCTACCACCCCATGAATGACTGTTGATATTTACAGTTCAAGCACTATAATGAAACCCACACACCCACCACCCCATGAATGACTGATGATATTTACAGTCCTAGCACTGTAATGACACTCACACACCCACCACCCTATGAATGACTGTTGATATTTGCAGTCCAGGAACTGTAATGACACCCACACACCCACCACCCCATAAATGACGGTTCATATTTATAGTCCAAGCACTGTAATGACACCAACACACCCACCACCCCAGGAATAACTGTTAACATTTAAAGTCTGAGCTCTGTAATGACACCCACACACTCACCACCCCATTAATGACTGTTGATATTTACAGTCCAAGTACTGTCATGACACCCACACATGCACCACCCCATGAATGACTGTTGATATTTATAGTCAAAGCACTGTAATGACACCCGACAAACAATAAATGAATGTTGATATTTATAGTTAAAACACTGTAATGACACCAACACACACACCACCCCATGAATGACTGTTGATAATTACAGTCCCAGCACTGTAATGACACCCACACACCGACCACCCCATGGTTGACTGTTAATATTTACAGTCCAAGCACTGTAATGACACCCACACACCCACCACACAATAACTGACTGTTGATATTTACAGTCTAAGCACTGTAATGACACCCACACACCCACCACCCCATGAATGACTGTTGATATTTACAGTCCAAGCTCTGTAATGACACTCACACACCCACCACCCTATGAATGACTGTTGATATTTGCAGTCCAGGAACTGTAATGACACCCACACAAACACCACCCCATAAATGACGGTTGATATTTACAGTCCAAGCACTGTAATGACACCCACACACCCACCACCCCATGAATGACTGTTGATATTTACAGTCAAAGCACTGCATAGACACCCAAACACCAAAACCCCGTGAATGACTGTTGATATTTACAGTCAAAGCATTTTAATGACACCCAACACCCCATGATTGACTGTTGATATTTACAGTCCAAGCACTGTAATGACACCAACCACCCCATGATTGACTGTTGATATTTACAGTCCAAGCACTAATGACACACACACACCCACCACACCATAAATGACTTGATATTTATAGTCCAAGCACTGTAATGACACCCACACACCTACCACCCCATGAATGACTGTTGATATTTACAGTTCAAGCACTATAATGAAACCCACACACCCACCACCCCATGAATGACTGTTGATATTTACAGTCCTAGCACTGTAATGACACCCTCACCCCCACCACCCCATGAATGACTGTTGATATTTACAGTCAAAGCACTGTAATGACACCCCCACACCTACCACCTTATAAATTACTGTTGATATTTACAGTTCAAGCACTCTAATGACACCCACCACCTTTTAAATGGCTGTTGATATTTACAATCAAAACACTGTAATGACACCCACACACCCACCACCCCAAGAATGACTGTTGATATTTACAGTCAAAGCACTGTAATGACACCCACACACCCACCACCCCATGATTGACTGTTGATATTTACAGTCCAAGCACTGTAATGACAGCCACACACCCACTACCCCATAAATGACTGTTGATATTTACAGTCTAAGCACTGTAATGACACCCACACACCGACCACCCCAAGAATGACTTTTGATATTTACAGTCCAAGCACTGTAATGACACCTACACACCCACCACCCCATGAATGTCTGTTGATATATACAGTCCAAGCTCTGTAATTACACTCACACACCCACCACCCTATGAATGACTATTGATATTTACAGTCCAAGCACTGTAATGACACCCACATACCCACCACCCCATAAATGACGGTTAATATTTATAGGCCAATCACTGTAATGACACCCACACACCCACCACCTTAAGAATAACTGTTGATATTTTCAGTCCAAGCATTGTAATGACATCCACACACCCACCACCCTATGAATGACTGTTAATATTTACAGTCTGAGCAGTGTAATGACACCCACACACCCAGCACCTAATGTATGATGGTTTATATTAGCAGTCCAGGAAATGTAATGACACCCACACATGCACCACCCCATGAATGACTGTTGATATTTACACTCCAAGCACTCTAATGACACCCACCACCCAATAAATGAATGTTGATATTTATAGTTAAAACACTGTAATGACACCCTCCCACCCACCACCTCATGAATGACTGTTGATATTTACAGTCCAAGCACTATAATGACACCCACACACCGACCTTCCCATGATTAACTATTGATATTTACTGTCCAAGCACTGTAATGACACCCACACACCCACCACCCAATAAATGATTGTTGATATTTTCAGTCCTAGCACTGTAATGACACCCTCACCCCCACCACCCCATGAATGACTGTTGATATTTACAGTCAAAGCACTGTAATGACACCCTCACACCTACCACCTTATAAATTACTGTTGATATTTACAGCTCAAGCACTCTCATGACACCCCCCACCTTTTAAATGGCTGTTGATATTTACAATCAAAACACTGTAATGACACCCACACACCCACCACCCCAAGAATAATTATTGATATTAACAGTCAAAGCAATGTAATGACACCCAACCACCCACCACCCCATGATTGACTGTTGATATTTACAGTCCAAGCACTGTAATGACAGCCACACACCCACCACTCCATAAATGACTGTTGATATTTACAGTCTTAGCACTGTAATGACACCCACACACCGACCACCCCAAGAATGACTGTTGATATTTACAGTCCAAGCACTGTAATGACACCTACACACCCACCACCCCATGAATGTCTGTTGATAAATACAGTCCAAGCTCTGTAATTACACTCACACACCCACCACCTAATGAATGACTGTTGATATTTACAGTCCAAGCACTGTAATGACACCCACACACCCACCACCCCATAAATGATGATTCATATTTATAGTCCAAGCACTGTAATGACACCAACACACCCACCACCCCAGGAATAACTGTTAATATTTACAGTCTGAGCTCTGTAATGACACCCACACATTAATGATGGTTGATATTTACAGTCCAAAAACAGTAATGACACCCACACACTCACCACCCCATTAATGACTGTTGATATTTACAGTCCAAGTACTGTCATGACACCCACACATGCACCACCACATAAATGACTGTTGATATTTATAGTCAAAGCACTGTAATGACACCCAACACTCAATAAATGAATGTTGATATTTATAGTTAAAACACTGTAATGACACCAACAAACACACCACCCCATGAATGACTGTTGATAATTACAGTCCCAGCACTGTAATGACACCGACACACCGACCACCCCATGATTGACTGTTAATATTTACAGTCCAAGCACTGTAATGACACCCACACACCCACCACACAATTACTGACTGTTGATATTTACAGTCTAAGCACTGTAATGACACCCACACACCCACAACCCCATGAATGACTGTTGATATTTACAGTCCAAGCCCTGTAATGACACTCACACACCCACCACCCTATGAATGACTATTGATATTTGCAGTCCAGGAACTGTAATGACACCCACACAAACACCACCCCATAAATGACGGTTGATATTTACAATCCAAGCATTGTAATGACACCCACACATCCACCACCCCATGAATGACTGTTGATATTTACAGTCCAAGCACTGCATAGACACCCAAACACCAAAACCACATGAATGACTGTTGATATTTACAGTTCAAGCACTATAATGAAACCCACACAACCACCACCCCATGAATGACTGTTGATATTTACAGTCAAAGCACTGTAATGACACCCACACACCCACCACCCCATGATTGACTATTGATATTTACAGTCCAAGCACTGTAATGACAGCCACACACCCACTACCCCAAAAATGACTTTTGATATTTACAGTCCAAGCACTGTAATGACACCTACACACCCACCACCCCATGAATGTCTGTTGATATATACAGTCCAAGCTCTGTAATTACACTCACACACCCACCACCCTATGAATGACTATTGATATTTACAGTCCAAGCACTGTAATGACACCCACACACCCACCACCCCATAAATGACGGTTAATATTTATAGGCCAATCACTGTAATGACACCCACACACCCACCACCTTAAGAATAACTGTTGATATTTTCAGTCCAAGCACTGTAATGACATCCACACACCCACAACCCCATGAATGACTGTTAATATTTACAGTCTGAGCAGTGTAATGACACCCACACACCCAGCACCTAATGTATGATGGTTTATATTAGCAGTCCAGGAAATGTAATGACACCCACACATGCACCACCCCATGAATGACTGTTGATATTTACACTCCAAGCACTCTAATGACACCCACCACCCAATAAATGAATGTTGATATTTATAGTTAAAACACTGTAATGACACCCGCCCACCCACCACCTCATGAATGACTGTTGATATTTACAGTCCAAGCACTATAATGACACCCACACACCGACCTTCCCATGATTAACTATTGATATTTACTGTCCAAGCACTGTAATGACACCCACACACCCACCACCCAATAAATGACTGTTGATATTTTCAGTCCTAGCACTGTAATGACACCCTCACCCCCACCACCCCATGAATGACTGTTGATATTTACAGTCAAAGCACTGTAATGACACCCTCACACCTACCACCTTATAAATTACTGTTGATATTTACAGTTCAAGCACTCTCATGACACCCCCCACCTTTTAAATGGCTGTTGATATTTACAATCAAAACACTGTAATGACACCCACACACCCACCACCCCAAGAATGACTATTGATATTTACAGTCAAAGCAATGTAATGACACCCAACCACCAACCACCCCTTGATTGACTGTTGATATTTACAGTCCAAGCACTGTAATGACAGCCACACACCCACCACCCCATAAATGACTGTTGATATTTACAGTCTTAGCACTGTAATGACACCCACACACCGACCACCCCAAGAATGACTTTTGATATTTACAGTCCAAGCACTGTAATGATACCTACACACCCACCACCATATGAATGTCTGTTGATAAATACAGTCCAAGCTCTGTAATTACACTCACACACCCACCACCCAATGAATGACTGTTGATATTTACAGTCCAAGCACTGTAATGACACCCACACACCCACCACCCCATAAATGATGATTCATATTTATAGTCCAAGCACTGTAATAAAACCAACACACCCACCACCCCAGGAATAACTGTTAATATTTACAGTCTGAGCTCTGTAATGACACCCACACATTAATGATGGTTGATATTTACAGTCCAAAAACAGTAATGACACCCACACACCGACCTTCCCATGATTAACTATTGATATTTATTGTCCAAGCACTGTAATGACACCCACACACCCACCACCCAATAAATGAATGTTGATATTTTCAGTCCTAGCACTGTAATGACACCCTCACCCCCACCACCCCATGAATGACTGTTGATATTTACAGTCAAAGCACTGTAATGACACCCTCACACCTACCACCTTATAAATTACTGTTGATATTTACAGTTCAAGCACTCTCATGACACCCCCCACCTTTTAAATGGCTGTTGATATTTACAATCAAAACACTGTAATGACACCCACACACCCACCACCCCAAGAATGACTATTGATATTTACAGTCAAAGCAATGTAATGACACCCAACCACCCACCACCCCATGATTGACTGTTGATATTTACAGTCCAAGCACTGTAATGACAGCCACACACCCACCACCCCATAAATGACTGTTGATATTTACAGTCTTAGCACTGTAATGACACCCACACACCGACCACCCCAAGAATGACTTTTGATATTTACAGTCCAAGCACTGTAATGACACCTACACACCCACCACCCTATGAATGTCTGTTGATAAATACAGTCCAAGCTCTGTAATTACACTCACACACCCACCACCCAATGAATGACTGTTGATATTTACAGTCCAAGCACTGTAATGACACCCACACACCCACCACCCCATAAATGATGATTCATATTTATAGTCCAAGCACTGTAATGACACCAACACACCCACCACCCCAGGAATAACTGTTAATATTTACAGTCTGAGCTCTGTAATGACATCCACACATTAATGATGGTTGATATTTACAGTCCAAAAACAGTAATGACACCCACACACTCACCACCCCATTAATGACTGTTGATATTTACAGTCCAAGTACTGTCATGACACCCACACATGCACCACCCCATAAATGACTGTTGATATTTATAGTCAAAGCACTGTAATGACACCCAACACCCAATAAATGAATGTTGATATTTATAGTTAAAACACTGTAATGACACCAACAAACACACCACCCCATGAATGACTGTTGATAATTACAGTCCCAGCACTGTAATGACACCGACACACCGACCACCCCATGATTGACTGTTAATATTTACAGTCCAAGCACTGTAATGACACCCACACACCCACCACACAATAACTGACTGTTGATATTTACAGTCTAAGCACTGTAATGACACCCACACACCCACAACCCCATGAATGACTGTTGATATTTACAGTCCAAGCCCTGTAATGACACTCACACACCCACCACCCTATAAATGACTATTGATATTTGCAGTTCAGGAACTGTAATGACACCCACACAAACACCACCCCATAAATGACGGTTGATATTTACAATCCAAGCATTGTAATGACACCCACACATCCACCACCCAATGAATGACTGTTGATATTTACAGTCCAAGCCCTGTAATGACACTCACACACACACCACCCTATGAATGACTATTGATATTTGCAGTCCAGGAACTGTAATGACACCCACACAAACACCACCCCATAAATGACGGTTGATATTTACAATCCAAGCATTGTAATGACACCCACACATCCACCACCCCATGAATGACTGTTGATATTTACAGTCCAAGCACTGCATAGACACCCAAACACCAAAACCACATGAATGACTGTTGATATTTACAGTTCAAGCACTATAATGAAACCCACACAACCACCACCCCATGAATGACTGTTGATATTTACAGTCAAAGCACTGTAATGACACCCACACACCCACCACCCCATGATTGACTGTTGATATTTACAGTCCAAACACTGTAATGACAGCCACACACCCACTACCCCAAAAATGACTGTTGATATTTACAGTCTAAGCACTGTAATGACACCCACACACCGACCACCCCAAGAATGACTTTTGATATTTACAGTCCAAGCACTGTAATGACACCTACACACCCACCACCCCATGAATGTCTGTTGATATATACAGTCCAAGCTCTGTAATTACACTCACACACCCACCACCCTATGAATGACTATTGATATTTACAGTCCAAGCACTGTAATGACACCCACACACCCACCACCCCATAAATGACGGTTAATATTTATAGGCCAATCACTGTAATGACACCCACACACCCACCACCTTAAGAATAACTGTTGATATTTTCATTCCAAGCACTGTAATGACATCCACACACCCACCACCCCATGAATGACTGTTAATATTTACAGTCTGAGCAGTGTAATGACACCCACACACCCAGCACCTAATGTATGATGGTTTATATTAGCAGTCCAGGAAATGTAATGACACCCACACATGCACCACCCCATGAATGACTGTTGATATTTACACTCCAAGCACTCTAATGACACCCACCACCCAATAAATGAATGTTGATATTTATAGTTAAAACACTGTAATGACACCCGCCCACCCACCACCTCATGAATGACTGTTGATATTTACAGTCCAAGCACTATAATGACACCCACACACCGACCTTCCCATGATTAACTATTGATATTTACTGTCCAAGCACTGTAATGACACCCACACACCCACCACCCAATAAATGACTGTTGATATTTTCAGTCCTAGCACTGTAATGACACCCTCACCCCCACCACCCCATGAATGACTGTTGATATTTACAGTCAAAGCACTGTAATGACACCCTCACACCTACCACCTTATAAATTACTGTTGATATTTACAGTTCAAGCACTCTCATGACACCCCCCAACTTTTAAATGGCTGTTGATATTTACAATCAAAACACTGTAATGACACCCACACACCCACCACCCCAAGAATGACTATTGATATTTACAGTCAAAGCAATGTAATGACACCCAACCACCAACCACCCCATGATTGACTGTTGATATTTACAGTCCAAGCACTGTAATGACAGCCACACACCCACCACCCCATAAATGACTGTTGATATTTACAGTCTTAGCACTGTAATGACACCCACACACCGACCACCCCAAGAATGACTTTTGATATTTACAGTCCAAGCACTGTAATGATACCTACACACCCACCACCATATGAATGTCTGTTGATAAATACAGTCCAAGCTCTGTAATTACACTCACACACCCACCACCCAATGAATGACTGTTGATATTTACAGTCCAAGCACTGTAATGACACCCACACACCCACCACCCCATAAATGATGATTCATATTTATAGTCCAAGCACTGTAATAAAACCAACACACCCACCACCCCAAGAATAACTGTTAATATTTACAGTCTGAGCTCTGTAATGACACCCACACATTAATGATGGTTGATATTTACAGTCCAAAAACAGTAATGACACCCACACACCGACCTTCCCATGATTAACTATTGATATTTACTGTCCAAGCACTGTAATGACACCCACACACCCACCACCCAATAAATGACTGTTGATATTTTCAGTCCTAGCACTGTAATGACACCCTCACCCCCACCACCCCATGAATGACTGTTGATATTTACAGTCAAAGCACTGTAATGACACCCTCACACCTACCACCTTATAAATTACTGTTGATATTTACAGTTCAAGCACTCTCATGACACCCCCCACCTTTTAAATGGCTGTTGATATTTACAATCAAAACACTGTAATGACACCCACACACCCACCACCCCAAGAATGACTATTGATATTTACAGTCAAAGCAATGTAATGACACCCAACCACCCACCACCCCATGATTGACTGTTGATATTTACAGTCCAAGCACTGTAATGACAGCCACACACCCACCACCCCATAAATGACTGTTGATATTTACAGTCTTAGCACTGTAATGACACCCACACACCGACCACCCCAAGAATGACTTTTGATATTTACAGTCCAAGCACTGTAATGACACCTACACACCCACCACCCTATGAATGTCTGTTGATAAATACAGTCCAAGCTCTGTAATTACACTCACACACCCACCACCCAATGAATGACTGTTGATATTTACAGTCCAAGCACTGTAATGACACCCACACACCCACCACCCCATAAATGATGATTCATATTTATAGTCCAAGCACTGTAATGACACCAACACACCCACCACCCCAAGAATAACTGTTAATATTTACAGTCTGAGCTCTGTAATGACACCCACACATTAATGATGGTTGATATTTACAGTCCAAAAACAGTAATGACACCCACACACTCACCACCCCATTAATGACTGTTGATATTTACAGTCCAAGTACTGTCATGACACCCACACATGCAACACCCCATAAATGACTGTTGATATTTATAGTCAAAGCACTGTAATGACACCCAACACCCAATAAATGAATGTTGATATTTATAGTTAAAACACTGTAATGACACCAACAAACACACCACCCCATGAATGACTGTTGATAATTACAGTCCCAGCACTGTAATGACACCGACACACCGACCACCCCATGATTGACTGTTAATATTTACAGTCCAAGCACTGTAATGACACCCACACACCCACCACACAATAACTGACTGTTGATATTTACAGTCTAAGCACTGTAATGACACCCACACACCCACAACCCCATGAATGACTGTTGATATTTACAGTCCAAGCCCTGTAATGACACTCACACACCCACCACCCTATAAATGACTATTGATATTTGCAGTTCAGGAACTGTAATGACACCCACACAAACACCACCCCATAAATGACGGTTGATATTTACAATCCAAGCATTGTAATGACACCCACACATCCACCACCCAATGAATGACTGTTGATATTTACAGTCCAAGCACTGCATAGACACCCAAACACCAAAACCCCATGAATGACTGTTGATATTTACAGTCCAAGCACTCTAATGACACCCAACACCCCATGATTGACTGTTGATATTTACAGTCCAATCACTGTAATTACACCAACCACCCCATGATTGACTGTTGATATTTACAGTCCAAGCACTAATGACACACACACACCCACCACACCATGAATGACTTGATATTTATAGTCCAAGCACTGTAATGACACCCACACACCCACCACCCAATGAATGACTGTTGATATTTACAGTTCAAGCACTATAATGAAACCCACACACCCACCACCCCATGAATGACTGTTGATATTTACAGTCCTAGCACTGTAATGACACCCTCACCCCCACCACCTCATAAATGACTGTTGATATTTACAGTCAAAGCACTGTAATGATACCCCAACACCTACCACATTATAAATTACTGTTGATATTTACAGTTCAAGCACTCTAATGACACCCACCACCTTTTAAATGGCTGTTGATATTTACAATCAAAACACTGTAATAACACCCACACACCCACCACCCCAAGAATGACTGTTGATATTTACAGTCAAAGCACTGTAATGACACCCACACACACACCACCCCATGATTGACTGTTGATATTTACAGTCCAAGCACTGTAATGACAGCCACACACCCACCACCACATAAATGACTGTTGATATTTACAGTCTAAGCACTGTAATGACACCCACACACCGACCACCCCAAGAATGACTTTTGATATTTACAGTCCAAGCAATGTAATGACACCTACATAACCACCTCCCCATTATTGTCTGTTGATATATACAGTCCAAGCTCTGTAATTACACTCACACACCCACAACCCTATGAATGACTGTTGATATTTACAGTCCAAGCACTGTAATGACACCCACACACCCACCACCCCATAAATGACGGTTAATATTTATAGGCCAATCACTGTAATGACACCCACACACCCACCATATTAAGAATGAGTGCTTATATTTTTAGTCCAAGCACTGTAATGACATCCACACACCCACCACCCCATGAATGACTGTTAATATTTACAGTCTGAGCAGTGTAATGACCCCCACACACCCACCACCTAATGTATGATGGTTTATATTAGCAGTCCAGGAAATGTAATGACACCCACACACTCACCACACCATTAATGACTGTTGATATTTACAGTCCAATCACTGTCGTGACACCCACACATGCACCACCTAATGAATGACTGTTGATATTTACACTCCAAGCACTCTAATGACTCCCACAACCCAATAAATAAAAGTTGATATTTATAGTAAAAAAACTGTAATGACACCCGCCCACCCACAACCCCATGAATGACTGTTGATATTTACAGTCCAAGCACTATAATGACACCCACACACCGACCTTCCCATGATTGACTATTGATATTTACTATCCAAGCACTGTAATGACACCCACACACCCACCACACAATAACTGACTGTTGATATTTACAGTCTAAGCACTGTAATGACACCCACACACCCACAACCCCATGAATGACTGTTGATATTTACAGTCCAAGCCCTGTAATGACACTCACACACCCACCACCCTATGAATGACTATTGATATTTGCAGTCCAGGAACTGTAATGACACCCACACAAACACCACCCCATAAATGACGGTTGATATTTACAGTCCAAGCACTGTAATGACACCCACACACCCACCACCCTATGAATGACTGTTGATATATACAGTCCAAGCACTGCATAGACACCCAAACACCAAAACCCCATGAATGACTGTTGATATTTACAGTCCAAGCACTCTAATGACACCCAACACCCCATGATTGACTGTCGATATTTACAGTCCAAGCACTGTAATGACACCAACCACCCCATTATTGACTGTTGATATTTACAGTCCAAGCACTAATGACACACACACACCCACCACACCATGAATGACTTGATATTTATAGTCCAAGCACTGTAATGACACCCACACACCCACCACCCCATGAATGACTGTTGATATTTTCAGTTCAAGCACTATAATGAAACCCACACACCCACCATCCCATGAATGACTGTTGATATTTACAGTCCTAGCACTGTAATGACACCCTCACCCCCACCACCTCATGAATGACTGTTGATATTTACAGTCAAAGCACTGTAATGATACCCCAACACCTACCACCTTATAAATTACTGTTGATATTTACAGTTCAAGCACTCTAATGACACCCACCACCTTTTAAATGGCTGTTGATATTTACAATCAAAACACTGTAATAACACCCACACACCCACCACCCCATGATTGACTGTTGATATTTACAGTCCAAGCACTGTAATGACAGCCACACACCCACCACCCCATAAATGACTGTTGATATTTACAGTCTAAGCACTGTAATGACACCCACACACCGACCACCCCAAGAATGACTTTTGATATTTACAGTCCAAGCACTGTAATGACACCTACACACCCACCTCCCCATTATTGTCTGTTGATATATACAGTCCAAGCTCTGTAATTACACTCACACACCCACCAACCCATGAATGACTGTTAATATTTACATTCTGAGCAGTGTAATGACCCCCACACACCCACCACCTAATGTATGATGGTTTATATTAGCAGTCCAGAAAATGTAATGACACCCACACACTCACCACCTCATTAATGACTGTTGATATTTACAGTCCAATCACTGTCGTGACACCAACACATGCACCACCCCATAAATGACTGTTGATATTTACACTCCAAGCACTCTAATGACACCAACAACCCAATAAATAAAAGTTGATATTTATAGTTAAAACACTGTAATGACACCCGCCCACCCACCACCTCATGAATGACTGTTTTTATTTACAGTCCAAGCACTATAATGACACCCACACACCGACCTTCCCATGATTGACTATTGATATTTACTATCCAAGCACTGTAATGACACCCACACCCCCACAACCCCATGAATGACTGTTGATGTTTACAGTCAAAGCACGGTAATGACACCCTAACACCTACCACCTTATAAATTACTGTTAATATTTACAGTTCAAGCACTCTAATGACACCCACCACCCCATGATTGTCTGTTGATATATACAGTCCAAGCACTGTAATTACACTCACACACCCACCACCCAATGAATGACTGTTGATATTTACAGTCCAAGCACTGTAATGACACCCACACACCCACCACCCCATAAATGATGATTCATATTTATAGTCCAAGCACTGTAATGACACCAACACACCCACCACCCCAGGAATAACTGTTAATATTTACAGTCTGAGCTCTGTAATGACACCCACACATTAATGATGGTTGATATTTACAGTCCAAAAACTGAAATGACACCTACACACTCACCACCCCATTAATGACTGTTGATATTTACAGTCCAAGTACTGTCATGACACCCACACATGCACCACCCCATAAATGACTGTTGATATTTATAGTCAAAGCACTGTAATGACACCCAACACCCAATAAATGAATGTTGATATTTATAGTTAAAACACTGTAATGACACCAACAAACACACCACCCCATGAATGACTGTTGATAATTACAGTCCCAGCACTGTAATGACACCGACACACCGACCACCCCATGATTGACTGTTAATATTTACAGTCCAAGCACTGTAATGACACCCACACACACACCACACAATAACAGACTGTTGATATTTACAGTCCAAGCACTGTAATGACAGCCACACACCCACAACCCCATGAATGACTGTTGATATTTACAGTCCAAGCCCTGTAATGACACTCACACACCCACCACCCTATGAATGACTATTGATATTTGCAGTCCAGGAACTGTAATGACACCCACACAAACACCACCCCATAAATAACGGTTGATATTTACAGTCCAAGCACTGTAATGACACCCACACACCCACCACCCCATGAATGACTGTTGATATTTACAGTCCAAGCACTTCATAGACACTCAAACACCAAAACCCCATGAATGACTGTTGATATTTACAGTCCAAGAACTCTAATGACACCCAACACCCCATGATTGACTGTTGATATTTACAGTCCAAGCACTGTAATGACACCAACCACCCCATGATTGACTGTTGATATTTACAGTCCAAGCCCTAATGACACACACACCCACCACACCATGAATGACTTGATATTTATAGTCCAAGCACTGTAATGACACGTACACACCAACCACCCCATGAATGACAGTTGATATTTACAGTTCAAGCACTATAATGAAACCCACACACCCACCACCCTATGAATGACTGTTGATATTTACAGTCCTAGCACTGTAATGACACCCTCACCCCAACCACCTCATGGATGACTGTTGATATTTACAGTCAAAGCAGTGTAATGATACCCCAACACCTACCACCTTATAAATTACTGTTGATATTTACAGTTCAAGCACTCTAATGACACCCACCACCTTTTAAATGGCTGTTGATATTTACAATCAAAACACTGTAATAACACCCACACACCCACCACCCCAAGAATGACTGTTGATATTTACAGTCAAAGCACTGTAATGATACCCACACACACACCACCCCATGATTGACTGTTAATATTTACAGTCCAAGCACTGTAATGACACCCACACACCCACCACACAATAACAGACTGTTGATATTTACAGTCCAAGCACTGTAATGACAGCCACACACCCACCACCCCATAAATGACTGTTGATATTTACAGTCTAAGCACTGTAATGACACCCACACACCGACCACCCCAAGAATGACTTTTGATATTTACATTCCAAGCACTGTAATGACACCTACACACCCACCTCCCCATTATTGTCTGTTGATATATACTGTCCAAGCTCTGTAATTACACTCACACACCCACAACCCTATGAATGACTGTTGATATTAACAGTCCTAGCACTGTAATGACACCCACACACCCACCACCCCATAAATGATGGTTAATATTTATAGGCCAATCACTATAATGACACCCACACACCCACCACATTAAGAATGAGTGTTGATATTTTCAGTCCAAGCACTGTAATGACATCCACACACCCACCACCCCATGAATGACTGTCAATATTTACAGTCTGAGCAGTGTCATGACCCCCACACACCCACCACCTAATGTATGATGGTTTATATTAGCAGTCCAGGAAATGTAATGACACCCACACACTCACCACCCCATTAATGACTGTTGATATTTACAGTTCAATCACTGTCGTGACACCCACACATGCACCACCCCATGAATGACTGTTGATATTTACACTCCAAGCACTCTAATGACACCCACAACCCAATAAATAAAAGTTGATATTTATAGTTAAAACACTGTAATGACACCCGCCCACCCACCACCTCATGAATGACTGTTGATATTTACAGTCCAAGCACTATAATGACACCCACACACCGACCTTCCCATGATTGACTATTGATATTTACTATCCAAGCACTGTATTGACACCCACACACCCACCACACAATAACTGACTGTTGATATTTACAGTCTAAGCACTATAATGAAACCCACACACCCACCATCCAATGAATGACTGTTGATATTTACAGTCCTAGCACTGTAATGACACCCCAACACCTACCACCTTATAAATTACTGTTGATATTTACAGTTCAAGCACTCTAATGACACCCACCACCTTTTAAATGGCTGTTAATATTTACAATCAAAACATTGTAATAACACCCACACACCCACCACCCCAAGAATGACTGTTGATATTTACATTCAAAGCACTGTAATGACACCCACACACCCACCACCCCATGATTGACTGTTGATATTTACAGTTCAAGCACTGTAATGATAGCCACACACCCACCACCCCATAAATGACTGTTGATATTTACAGTCTAAGCACTGTAATGACACCCACACACCGACCACCCCAAGAATGACTTTTGATATTTACAGTCCAAGCACTGTAATGACACCTACACACCCACCTCCCCATTATTGTCTGTTGATATATACAGTCCAAGCTCTGTAATTACACTCACACACCCACAACCCCATGAATGACTGTTGATATTTACAGTCCAAGCACTGCATAGACACCCAAACACCAAAACCCCATGAATGACTGTTGATATTTACAGTCCAAGCACTCTAATGACACCCAACACCCCATGATTGACTGTTGATATTTACAGTCCAATCACTGTACTTACACCAACCACCCCATGATTGACTGTTGATATTTACAGTCCAAGCACTAATGACACACACACACCCACCACACCATGAATGACTTGATATTTATAGTCCAAGCACTGTAATGACACCCACACACCCACCACCCAATGAATGACTGTTGATATTTACAGTTCAAGCACTATAATGAAAACCACACACCCACCACCCCATGAATGACTGTTGATATTTACAGTCCTAGCACTGTAATGACACCCTCACCCCCACCACCTCATAAATGACTGTTGATATTTACAGTCAAAGCACTGTAATGATACCCCAACACCTACCACATTATAAATTACTGTTGATATTTACAGTTCAAGCACTCTAATGACACCCACCACCTTTTAAATGGCTGTTGATATTTACAATCAAAACACTGTAATAACACCCACACACCCACCACCCCAAGAATGACTGTTGATATTTACAGTCAAAGCACTGTAATGACACCCACACACACACCACCCCATGATTGACTGTTGATATTTACAGTCCAAGCACTGTAATGACAGCCACACACCCACCACCACATAAATGACTGTTGATATTTACAGTCTAAGCACTGTAATGACACCCACACACCGACCACCCCAAGAATGACTTTTGATATTTACAGTCCAAGCAATGTAATGACACCTACATAACCACCTCCCCATTATTGTCTGTTGATATATACAGTCCAAGCTCTGTAATTACACTCACACACCCACAACCCTATGAATGACTGTTGATATTTACAGTCCAAGCACTGTAATGACACCCACACACCCACCACCCCATAAATGACGGTTAATATTTATAGGCCAATCACTGTAATGACACCCACACACCCACCATATTAAGAATGAGTGCTTATATTTTTAGTCCAAGCATTGTAATGACATCCACACACCCACCACCCCATGAATGACTGTTAATATTTACAGTCTGAGCAGTGTAATGACCCCCACACACCCACCACCTAATGTATGATGGTTTATATTAGCAGTCCAGGAAATGTAATGACACCCACACACTCACCACACCATTAATGACTGTTGATATTTACAGTCCAATCACTGTCGTGACACCCACACATGCACCACCTAATGAATGACTGTTGATATTTACACTCCAAGCACTCTAATGACTCCCACAACCCAATAAATAAAAGTTGATATTTATAGTAAAAAAACTGTAATGACACCCGCCCACCCACAACCCCATGAATGACTGTTGATATTTACAGTCCAAGCACTATAATGACACCCACACACCGACCTTCCCATGATTGACTATTGATATTTACTATCCAAGCACTGTAATGACACCCACACACCCACCACACAATAACTGACTGTTGATATTTAAAGTCTAAGCACTGTAATGACACCCACACACCCACAACCCCATGAATGACTGTTGATATTTACAGTCCAAGCCCTGTAATGACACTCACACACCCACCACCCTATGAATGACTATTGATATTTGCAGTCCAGGAACTGTAATGACACCCACACAAACACCACCCCATAAATGACGGTTGCTATATACAGTCCAAGCACTGTAATGACACCCACACACCCACCACCCTATGAATGACTGTTGATATTTACAGTCAAAGCACTCTAATGACACCCAACACCCCATGATTGACTGTCGATATTTACAGTCCAAGCACTGTAATGACACCAACCACCCCATTATTGACTGTTGATATTTACAGTCCAAGCACTAATGACACACACACACCCACCACACCATGAATGACTTGATATTTATAGTCCAAGCACTGTAATGACACCCACACACCCACCACCCCATGAATGACTGTTGATATTTTCAGTTCAAGCACTATAATGAAACCCACACACCCACCATCCCATGAATGACTGTTGATATTTACAGTCCTAGCACTGTAATGACACCTACACACCTACCTCCCCATTATTGTCTGTTGATATATACAGTCCAAGCTCTGTAATTACACTCACACACCCACAACCCCATGAATGACTGTTGATATTTACAGTCCAAGCACTGCATAGACACCCAAACACCAAAACCCCATGAATGACTGTTGATATTTACAGTCCAAGCACTCTAATGACACCCAACACCCCATGATTGACTGTTGATATTTACAGTCCAATCACTGTAATTACACCAACCACCCCATGATTGACTGTTGATATTTACAGTCCAAGCACTAATGACACACACACACCCACCACACCATGAATGACTTGATATTTATAGTCCAAGCACTGTAATGACACCCACACACCCACCACCCAATGAATGACTGTTGATATTTACAGTTCAAGCACTATAATGAAAACCACACACCCACCACCCCATGAATGACTGTTGATATTTACAGTCCTAGCACTGTAATGACACCCGCACCCCCACCACCTCATAAATGACTGTTGATATTTACAGTCAAAGCACTGTAATGATACCCCAACACCTACCACATTATAAATTACTGTTGATATTTACAGTTCAAGCACTCTAATGACACCCACCACCTTTTAAATGGCTGTTGATATTTACAATCAAAACACTGTAATAACACCCACACACCCACCACCCCAAGAATGACTGTTGATATTTACAGTCAAAGCACTGTAATGACACCCACACACACACCACCCCATGATTGACTGTTGATATTTACAGTCCAAGCACTGTAATGACAGCCACACACCCACCACCACATAAATGACTGTTGATATTTACAGTCTAAGCACTGTAATGACACCCACACACCGACCACCCCAAGAATGACTTTTGATATTTACAGTCCAAGCAATGTAATGACACCTACATAACCACCTCCCCATTATTGTCTGTTGATATATACAGTCCAAGCTCTGTAATTACACTCACACACCCACAACCCTATGAATGACTGTTGATATTTACAGTCCAAGCACTGTAATGACACCCACACACCCACCACCCCATAAATGACGGTTAATATTTATAGGCCAATCACTGTAATGACCCCCACACACCCACCATATTAAGAATGAGTGCTTATATTTTTAGTCCAAGCATTGTAATGACATCCACACACCCACCACCCCATGAATGACTGTTAATATTTACATTCTGAGCAGTGTAATGACCCCCACACACCCACCACCTAATGTATGATGGTTTATATTAGCAGTCCAGGAAATGTAATGACACCCACACACTCACCACACCATTAATGACTGTTGATATTTACAGTCCAATCACTGTCGTGACACCCACACATGCACCACCTAATGAATGACTGTTGATATTTACACTCCAAGCACTCTAATGACTCCCACAACCCAATAAATAAAAGTTGATATTTATATTAAAAAAACTGTAATGACACCCGCCCACCCACAACCCCATGAATGACTGTTGATATTTACAGTCCAAGCACTATAATGACACCCACACACCGACCTTCCCATGATTGACTATTGATATTTACTATCCAAGCACTGTAATGACACCCACACACCCACCACACAATAACTGACTGTTGATATTTACAGTCTAAGCACTGTAATGACACCCACACACCCACAACCCCATGAATGACTGTTGATATTTACAGTCCAAGCCCTGTAATGACACTCACACACCCACCACCCTATGAATGACTATTGATATTTGCAGTCCAGGAACTGTAATGTCACCCACACAAACACCACCACATAAATGACGGTTGATATTTACAGTCCAAGCACTGTAATGACACCCACACACCCACCACCCTATGAATGACTGTTGATATATACAGTCCAAGCACTGCATAGACACCCAAACACCAAAACCCCATGAATGACTGTTGATATTTACAGTCCAAGCACTCTAATGACACCCAACACCCCATGATTGACTGTCGATATTTACAGTCCAAGCACTGTAATGACACCAACCACCCCATTATTGACTGTTGATATTTACAGTCCAAGCACTAATGACACACACACACCCACCACACCATGAATGACTTGATATTTATAGTCCAAGCACTGTAATGACACCCACACACCCACCACCCCATGAATGACTGTTGATATTTTCAGTTCAAGCACTATAATGAAACCCACACACCCACCATCCCATGAATGACTGTTGATATTTACAGTCCTAGCACTGTAATGACACCCTCACCCCCACCACCTCATGAATGACTGTTGATATTTACAGTCAAAGCACTGTAATGATACCCCAACACCTACCACCTTATAAATTACTGTTGATATTTACAGTTCAAGCACTCTAATGACACCCACCACCTTTTAAATGGCTGTTGATATTTACAATCAAAACACTGTAATAACACCCACACACCCACCACCCCATGATTGACTGTTGATATTTACAGTCCAAGCACTGTAATGACAGCCACACACCCACCACCCCATAAATGACTGTTGATATTTACAGTCTAAGCACTGTAATGACACCCACACACCGACCACCCCAAGAATGACTTTTGATATTTACAGTCCAAGCACTGTAATGACACCTACACACCCACCTCCCCATTATTGTCTGTTGATATATACAGTCCAAGCTCTGTAATTACACTCACACACCCACAACCCTATGAATGACTGTTGATATTTACAGTCCAAGCACTGTAATGACACCCACACACCCACCATTTCATAAATGACGGTTAATATTTATAGGCCAATCACTGTAATGACACCCACACACCCACCACATTAAGAATGAGTGTTGATATTTTCAGTCCAGGCACTGTAATGACATCCACACACCCACCAACCCATGAATGACTGTTAATATTTACATTCTGAGCAGTGTAATGACCCCCACAAACCCACCACCTAATGTATGATGGTTTATATTAGCAGTCCAGAAAATGTAATGACACTCACACACTCACCACCCCATTAATGACTGTTGATATTTACAGTCCAATCACTGTCGTGACACCAATACATGCACCACCCCATAAATGACTGTTGATATTTACACTCCAAGCACTCTAATGACACCAACAACCCAATAAATAAAAGTTGATATTTATAGTTAAAACACTGTAATGACACCCTCCCACCCACCACCTCATGAATGACTGTTTTTATTTACAGTCCAAGCACTATAATGACACCCACACACCGACCTTCCCATGATTGACTATTGATATTTACTATCCAAGCACTGTAATGACACCCACACCCCCACAACCCCATGAATGACTGTTGATGTTTACAGTCAAAGCACGGTAATGACACCCTAACACCTACCACCTTATAAATTACTGTTGATATTTACAGTTCAAGCACTCTAATGACACCCACCACCTTTTAAATGGCTGTTGATATTTACAATCAAAACACTGTAATGACACCCACACACCCACCACCCCAAGAATGACTATTGATATTTACACTCAAAGCACTGTAATGACACCCACACACCCACCACCCCATGATTGTCTGTTGATATATACAGTCCAAGCTCTGTAATTACACTCACACACCCACCACCCAATGAATGACTGTTGATATTTACAGTCCAAGCACTGTAATGACACCCACACACCCACCACCCCATAAATGATGATTCATATTTATAGTCCAAGCACTGTAATGACACCAACACACCCACCACCCCAGGAATAACTGTTAATATTTACAGTCTGAGCTCTGTAATGACACCCACACATTAATGATGGTTGATATTTACAGTCCAAAAACTGAAATGACACCCACACACTCACCACCCCATTAATGACTGTTGATATTTACAGTCCAAGTACTGTCATGACACCCACACATGCACCACCCCATAAATGACTGTTGATATTTATAGTCAAAGCACTGTAATGACACCCAACACCCAATAAATGAATGTTGATATTTATAGTTAAAACACTGTAATGACACCAACAATCACACCACCCCATGAATGACTGTTGATAATTACAGTCCCAGCACTGTAATGACACCGACACACCGACCACCCCATGATTGACTGTTAATATTTACAGTCCAAGCACTGTAATGACACCCACACACCCACCACACAATAACAGACTGTTGATATTTACAGTCTAAGCACTGTAATGACACCCACACACCCACAACCCCATGAATGACTGTTGATATTTACAGTCCAAGCCCTGTAATGACACTCACACACCCACCACCCTATGAATGACTATTGATATTTGCAGTCCAGGAACTGTAATGACACCCTGACAAACACCACCCCATAAATAACGGTTGATATTTACAGTCCAAGCACTGTAATGACACCCACACACCCACCACCCCATGAATGACTGTTGATATTTACAGTCCAAGCACTTCATAGACACTCAAACACCAAAACCCCATGAATGACTGTTGATATTTACAGTCCAAGAACTCTAATGACACCCAACACCCCATGATTGACTGTTGATATTTACAGTCCAGGCACTGTAATGACACCAACCACCCCATGATTGACTGTTGATATTTACAGTCCAAGCCCTAATGACACACACACCCACCACACCATGAATGACTTGATATTTATAGTCCAAGCACTGTAATGACACCCACACACCAACCACCCCATGAATGACAGTTGATATTTACAGTTCAAGCACTATAATGAAACCCACACACCCACCACCCTATGAATGACTGTTGATATTTACAGTCCTAGCACTGTAATGACACCCTCACCCCAACCACCTCATGGATGACTGTTGATATTTACAGTCAAAGCAGTGTAATGATACCCCAACACCTACCACCTTATAAATTACTGTTGATATTTACAGTTCAAGCACTCTAATGACACCCACCACCTTTTAAATGGCTGTTGATATTTACAATCAAAACACTGTAATAACACCCACACACCCACCACCCCAAGAATGACTGTTGATATTTACAGTCAAAGCACTGTAATGACACCCACACACACACCACCCCATGATTGACTGTTAATATTTACAGTCCAAGCACTGTAATGACACCCACACACCCACCACACAATAACAGACTGTTGATATTTACAGTCCAAGCACTGTAATGACAGCCACACACCCACCACCCCATAAATGACTGTTGATATTTACAGTCTAAGCACTGTAATGACACCCACACACCGACCACCCCAAGAATGACTTTTGATATTTACATTCCAAGCACTGTAATGACACCTACACACCCACCTCCCCATTATTGTCTGTTGATATATACTGTCCAAGCTCTGTAATTACACTCACACACCCACAACCCTATGAATGACTGTTGATATTAACAGTCCTAGCACTGTAATGACACCCACACACCCACCACCCCATAAATGATGGTTAATATTTATAGGCCAATCACTATAATGACACCCACACACCCACCACATTAAGAATGAGTGTTGATATTTTCAGTCCAAGCACTGTAATGACATCCACACACCCACCACCCCATGAATGACTGTCAATATTTTCAGTCTGAGCAGTGTCATGACCCCCACACACCCACGACCTAATGTATGATGGTTTATATTAGCAGTCCAGGAAATGTAATGACACCCACACACTCACCACCCCATTAATGACTGTTGATATTTACAGTCCAATCACTGTCGTGACACCAATACATGCACCACCCCATAAATGACTGTTGATATTTACACTCCAAGCACTCTAATGACACCCACAACCCAATAAATAAAAGTTGATATTTATAGTTAAAACACTGTAATGACACCCGCCCACCCACCACCTCATGAATGACTGTTGATATTTACAGTCCAAGCACTATAATGACACCCACACACCGACCTTCCCATGATTGACTATTGATATTTACTATCCAAGCACTGTAATGACACCCACACACCCACCACACAATAACTGACTGTTGATATTTACAGTCTAAGCACTATAATGAAACCCACACACCCACCATCCAATGAATGACTGTTGATATTTACAGTCCTAGCACTGTAATGACACCCCAACACCTACCACCTTATAAATTACTGTTGATATTTACAGTTCAAGCACTCTAATGACACCCACCACCTTTTAAATGGCTGTTAATATTTACAATCAAAACATTGTAATAACACCCACACACCCACCACCCCAAGAATGACTGTTGATATTTACATTCAAAGCACTGTAATGACACCCACACACCCACCACCCCATGATTGACTGTTGATATTTACAGTTCAAGCACTGTAATGATAGCCACACACCCACCACCCCATAAATGACTGTTGATATTTACAGTCTAAGCATTGTAATGATACCCACACACCGACCACCCCAAGAATGACTTTTGATATTTACAGTCCAAGCACTGTAATGACACCTAGACACCCACCTCCCCATTATTGTCTGTTGATATATACAGTCCAAGCTCTGTAATTACACTCACACACCCACAACCCTATGAATGACTGTTGATATTTACAGTCCAAGCACTGTAATGACACCCACACACCCACCATCCCATAAATGATGGTTAATATTTATAGACCAATCACTGTAATGACACCCACACACCCACCACATTAAGAATGAGTGTTGATATTTTCGGTCCAGGCACTGTAATGACATCCACACACCCACCAACCCATGAATGACTGTTAATATTTACAGTCTGAGCAGTGTAATGACCCCCACACACCCACCACCTAATGTATGATGGTTTATATTAGCAGTCCAGGAAATGTAATGACACCCACACACTCACCACCCCATTAATGACTGTTGATATTTACAGTCCAATCACTGTCGTGACACCCACACATGCACCACCCCATGAATGACTGTTGATATTTACACTCCAAGCACTCTAATGACACCCACAACCTAATAAATAAAAGTTGATATTTATAGTTAAAACACTGTAATGACACCCGCCCACCCACCACCTCATGAATGACTGTTGATATTTACAGTCCAAGCACTATAATGACACCCACACACCGACCTTCCCATGATTGACTATTGATATTTACTATCCAAGCACTGTAATGACACCCACACCCCCACCACCCCATGAATGACTGTTGATATTTACAGTCAAAGCACTGTAATGACACCCTCACACCTACCACCTTATAAATTACTGTTGATATTTACAGTTCAAGCACTCTAATGACACCCACCACCTTTTAAATGGCTGTTGATATTTACAATCAAAACACTGTAATGACACCCACACACCCATCACCCCAAGAATGACTATTAATATTTACAGTCAAAGCACTGTAATGACACCCACACACCCACCACCCCATGATTGACTGTTGATATTTACAGTCCAAGCACTGTAATGACAGCCACAAACCCACCACCCCATAAATGACTGTTGATATTTACAGTCTCAGCACTGTAATGACACCCACACACCGACCACCCCAAGAATGACTTTTGATATTTACAGTCCAAGCACTGTAATGACACCTACACACCCACCACCCCATGAATGTCTGTTGATATATACAGTCCAAGCACTGTAATGACACCAACACACCCACCACCCGAGGAATAACTGTTAATATTTACAGTCTGAGCACTGTAATGACACCCACACATTAATGATGGTTGATATTTACAGTCTAAAAACTGTAATGACACCCACACACTCACCACCCCATTAATGACTGTTGATATTTACAGTCAAAGTACTGTCATGACACCCACACATGCACCACCCCAAAAATGACTGTTGATATTTATAGTCAAAGCACTGTAATGACACCCAACACCCAATAAATGAATGTTGATATTTATAGTTAAAACACTGTAATGACACCAACAAACACACCACCCCATGAATGACTGTTGATAATTACAGTCCCAGCACTGTAATGACACCGACACACCGACCACCCCATGATTGACTGGTAATATTTACAGTCCAAGCACTGTAATGACACCGACACACCCACCACACAATAACTGACTGTTGATATTTACAGTCTAAGCACTGTAATGACACCCACACACCCACAACCCCATGAATGACTGTTGATATTTACAGTCCAAGCCCTGTAATGACACTCACACACCCACCACCCTATGAATGACTATTGATATATGCAGTCCAGGAACTGTAATGAAACCCACACAAACACCACCCCATAAATAATGGTTGATATTTACAGTCCAAGCACTGTAATGACACCCACACACCCACCACCCCATGAATGACTGTTGATATTTACAGTCCAAGCACTTCATAGACACTCAAACACCAAAACCCTATGAATGACTGTTGAAATTTACAGTCCAAGCACTCAAATAACACCCAACACCCCATGATTGACTGTTGATATTTACAGTCCAAGCACTGTAATGACACCAACCACCCCATGATTGACTGTTGATATTTACAGTCCAAGCCCTAATGACACACACACCCACCACACCATAAATGACTTGATATTTATAGTCCAAGCACTGTAATGACACCCACACACCCACCACCCCATGAATGACTGTTGATATTTACAGTTCAAGCACTATAATGAAACCAACAAACACCCACCACCCTATGAATGACTGTTGATATTTACAGTCCTAGCACTGTAATGACACCCTCACCCCCACCACCTCATGAATGACTGTTAATATTTACAGTCAAAGCAGTGTAATGATACCCCAACACCTACCACCTTATAAATTACTGTTGATATTTACAGTTCAAGCACTCTAATGACACCCACCACCTTTTAAATGGCTGTTGATATTTACAGTCCAAGCACTGTAATGACACCAACACACCCACCACCCCATAAATGACGGTTAATATTTATAGGCCAATCACTGTAATGACACCCACACACCCACCATATTAAGAATGAGTGTTGATATTTTCAGTCCAAGCACTGTAATGACATCCACACACCCACCACCCCATGAATGACTGTTAATATTTACAGTCTGAGTAGTGTAATGACCCCCACACACCCACCACCTAATGTATGATGGTTTATATTAGCAGTCCAGAAAATGTAATGACACCCACACACTCACCACCCCATTAATGACTGTTGATATTTACAGTCCAAGCACTGTAATGACAGCCACACACCCACCACCCCACAAATGACTGTTGATATTTACAGTCTAAGCACTGTAATGACACCCACACACCGACCACCCCAAGAATGACTTTTGATATTTACAGTCCAAGCACTGTAATGACACCTACACACCCACCACCCCATGAATGTCTGCTGATATATACAGTCCAAGCTCTGTAATTACACTCACACACCCACCACCCTATGAATGACTGTTGATATTTACAGTCCAAACACTGTAATGACACCCACACACCCACCACCCCATAAATGACGGTTAATATTTATAGTCCAATCAATGTAATGACACCCACACACCCACCACCTTAAGAATGACTGTTGATATTTTCAGTCCAAGCACTGTAATGACATCCTCACACCCACCACTCCATGAATGACTCTTAATATTTACAGTCTGAGCAGTGTAATGACACCCACACACCCACTACCTAATGTATGATGGTTTATATTAGCAGTCCAGGAACTGTAATGACACCCACACACTCACCACCTCATTAATGACTGTTGATATTTACAGTCCAATCACTGTCGTGACACCCACACATGCACCACCCCATGAATGACTGTTGATATTTACACTCCAAGCACTCTAATGACACCCACCACCTAATAAATGAATGTTGATATTTATAGTTAAAACACTGTAATGACACCCGCCCACCCACCACCTCATGAATGACTGTTGATATTTACAGTCCAAGCACTATAATGACACCCACACACCGACCTCTCCATGATTGACTATTGATATTTACTGTCCAAGCACTGTAATGACGCCCACACACCCACCACCACATAAATGACTGTTGATAATTACAGTTTAAGCACTGTAATGACACCCTCATACCCATCACCCTATGAATGACTGTTGATATTTACAGTCAAAGCACTGTAATGACACCTACACACCCACCACCCCATGAATTATGGTTGATATTTACAGTCCACGCAATGTAATGTCACCCACACACCCACCACCCAATGAATGACTGTTGATATTTACAGTCCAAGCACTTTAATGACACCAACCACCCAATAAATGACTGTTGATATATACAGTCTAAGCACTGAAATGACACCCACACACCCACCAATCCATGAAGGACTGTTGATAATTACAGTCCAACCACTGTAATGACACCCACACACCCACCACCCCATGAATGACTGTTGATATTTACAGTCCAAGCACTAATGGCACACACACCCACCACCCCATGAGTGACTGTTGATATTTACAGTCCAAGCACTATAATGACACCCACACACCCACCACCCCATGAATGACTGTTGATATTTACAGTCCAAACACTCTAATAACACCCACCCCTCTATTAATGACTGTTGATATTTACAATCAAAACATTGTAATGACACCCACACAACCACCACCCCATAAATAACTGTCGATATTTACAGTCCAAGCACTGTAATGCCACCCACCACCCCTTGAATGACTGTTGATATTTACAGTCCAAGCACTAATGACACACAGACACCCACCACCCCATGAGTGACTGTTGATATTTACAGTCCAAGCACTATAATGACACCCACACACCCACCACCACATAAATGACTGTTGATAATTACAGTCTAAGCACTGTAATGACACACTCACACCCATCACCCTATGAATGACTGTTGATATTTACAGTCAAAGCACTGTAATGACACCTACACACCCACCACCCCATGAATTATGGTTGATATTTACAGTCCACGCAATGTAATGTCACCCACACACCCAACACCCAATGAAAGACTGTTGATATTTACAGTCCAAGCACTTTAATGACACCAACCAACCTATAATTGACTGTTGATATTTAAAATCAAAACACTGTAATGACACTCACACACCCACCATCTATAAATGACTTTTGATATTTACAGTTAAAACACTGTAATGACACCCGAACACCCACCACCCCATGATTGACTGTTGATATTTACAGTCCAAGCACTGTAATGACAGCCACACACCCACCACCCCATAAATGACTGTTGAATTTTACAGTTTAAGCACTGTAATGACACCCACACACCCACCACCCCATAAATGACTGTTGATATTTACAGTCTAAGCATTATAATGACACCCACACACTCACCACCCCAAGAATTACTTTTGATATTTACAGTCCAAGCACTGTAATGACACCTACACACCCACCACCCCATATCTCACAGTAATATTTACAGTCCAAGCACAGTAATGACACCCACACACCCAACACCCAATGAATGACTGTTGATATTTTCATCCCAAGCACTGTAATAACACCAACACACTTACCACCCCATAATTGACTGTTGATATTTACAGTCCAAGCACTGTAATGACAGCTACACACCCACCACCCAATAAATGTTTGTTGATATTTACAGTCTAAGCAATGTAATGACACCCACACAACCACAACCCCAAGAATGACTTTTGATATTTACAGTCCAAGCACTGTAATGACACCTACACACCAACCACCCCCTGAATGACTGTTGATATTTACAGTCCAAGCTCTGTAATGATACTCACACACCCAACACCCTATGAATGACTGTTGATATTTACAGTCCAAGCTCTGTAATGACACCCACACACCCACCACCCAATAAATGACTGTAATATTTATAGTCTAAGCACTGTAATGACACCCACACACACACCACCCCATGAATGACTGTTGATATTTAGAGTCCAAGCACTGTAATGACAACCACACACCCACCACCCCATGATTGACTGTTGATATTTACACTCCAAGCACTGCATAGACACCCAAAAACCTACAACCCCATGAATGACTGTTGATATTTATAGTCAAAGCACTATAATGACACTCACACACCCACCACTTTATGAATGACTGTTGATATTTAGAGTCCAAGCACTGTAATTCCACCCACAACCCCTTGAATGACTGTTGATATTTACAGTCCAAGCACTAATGACACACAGACACCCACCACCCCATGAGTGACTGTTTATATTTACAGTCCAAGCACAATAATGACAGCCACACACCCACCACCACATTAATGACTGTTGATAATTACAGTCTAAGCACTGTAATGACACCCTCACACCCATCATCCTATGAATGACTGTTGATATTTACAGTCCAAGCTCGGTAATGACACCCACACATCCACCACCAAATTAATGACTGGTAATATTTACAGTCCAAACACTGTAATAACACACCCACACCAACCCCCCTATTAATTATGGTTGATATTTACAGTCCAAGGACTGTAATGACACCCACACACTTACCACCTTATTAATCACGGTTGATATTTACAGTCCAAGCAATGTAATGACACCCACACACCCACCACCCCATGAATGACAATTGATATTTTCAGTCCATGCAATGTAATGACACCTACACACCAACCACCCCATGAATTATGATTGATATTTACAGTCCACGCAATGTAAGGTCACCCACACACCCACCACCCCATGAATGACTGTTGATATTTACAGTCCAAGCACTCTAATGACACCAACCAACCTATAATTGACTGTTGATACTTACAATCAAAACACTGTAATGACACCCACACACCCACCACCTATGAATGACTTTTGATATTTACAGTCAAAACACTGTAATGAAACCCGCACACCCACCACCCCATGAATGACTGTTGATATTTATAGTCCAAGCACTGTAATGACAGCCACACACCCACCACCCCATAAATGACTGTTGATATTTACAGTCTAAGCACTGTAATGGCACCCGCACACCCACCACCCCATGAATTATGGTTGATATTTACAGTCCACGCAATGTAATGTCACCAACACACCCACCACCCAATGAATGACTGTTAATATTTACAGTCCAAGCACTTTAATGACACCAACCAACCTATAATTGACTGTTGATATTTACAATCAAAACACTGTAATGACACTCACAGACCTACCACATATAAATGACTTTTAATATTTACAGTCAAAACACTGTAATGACACCCGCACACCCACCACCCCATGATTGACTATTGATATTTACAGTCCAAGCACTGTAATGACAGCCACACACCCACCACCCAATAAATGTTTGTTGATATTTACATTATAAGCAATGTAATGACACCCACACACCCACAACCCCAAGAATGACTTTTGATATTTACAGTCCAAGCACTGTAATGACACCTACATACCAACCACCCCCTGAATGACTGTTGATATTTACAATCCAAGCTCTGTAATGACACCTACACACCCACCACCCCATAAATCACAGTTAATATATACAGTCCAAGCACTGTAATGACACCCACACACCCAACACCCCATGAATGACTGTTGATATTTTCAGTCCAATCAATGTAATGACACCAACACACCCACCACCCCATGATTGACTGTTGATATTTTCAGTCCAGGCACTGTAATGACAGCCACACACCCATCACCCAATAAATGACTGTTAATATTTACAGTTCAAGCACTCTAATGACACCCACACACCCACCATCCCATGAATGACTGTTGATATTTAGAGTCCAAGCACTGTAATGACACCCACACACCTACTACTCCATAAATGACTGTTGATATTTACAGTCCAAGCACTGTAATGACACCCACAAATGCAGCACCCCATAAATGACTGTTGATATTTACAGTCTAAGCAATGTAATGGCACCCACTACCCTAAGAATGACATTTGATAGTTACACTCTAAGCACTGTAATGAAACCCACACACCCACCACCCCATAAATGACAGTTGATATTTACAGTCCAAGCACTGTAATGACACCCACACACCCACCACCCCTTGAATGACAGTTGATATTTTCCGTCCATGCACTGTAATCACATCCACACACCCACCACCCCATGAATAACGGTTAATATTTACAGTCTGAGCACTGTTATGACACCCACACACCCACCACCTTTTAAATGATGATTGATATTTACAGTCCAAGAATTGTAATAACACCCACACACTCACCACCCAGTGAATGACAGTTGATATTTTCAGTCCATGCACTGTAATGACATCCAAACACCCACCATCCCATGAATAACTGTTAATATTTACAGTCCAAGCACTGTAATGACACCACACACCCACCACCCCATGATTAACTGTTGATATTTACAGTCCAAACAATGCATAGAAACCCAAACACCCACAACCCCATGAATGACTGTTAATAATTACAGTCCAAACACTGTAATGACACCCACACACCCATCACCCAATAAATGTTTGTTGATATTTACAGTCTAAGCAATGTAATGACACCCACACACCCACAACCCCAAGAATGACTTTTGATATTTACAGTCCAAGCACTGTAATGACACCTACACACCAACCACCCCCTGAATGACTGTTGATATTTACAGTCCAAGCTCTGTAATGATACTCACACACCCACCACCCTATGAATGACTGTTGATATTTACAGTCCAAGCTCGGTAATGACACCCACACACCCACCACCCAATAAATGACTGTTAATATTTACAGTCTAAGCACTGTAATGACACCCACACACACACCACCCCATGAATGACTGTTGATATTTAGAGTCCAAGCACTGTAATGACAACCACACACCCACCACCCCATGATTGACTGTTGATATTTACACTCCAAGCACTGCATAGACACCCAAAAACCTACAACCCCATGAATGACTGTTGATATTTATAGTCAAAGCTCTGTAATGAGACTCACACACCCACCACTCTATGAATAACTGTTGATATTTAGAGTCCAAGCACTGTAATGCCACCCACAACCCCTTGAATGACTGTTGATATTTACAGTCCAAGCACTAATGACACACAGACACCCACCACCCCATGAGTGACTGTTTATATTTATAGTTTAAGCACTGTAATGACACCCTCACACCCATCATCCTATGAATGACTGTTGATATTTACAGTCAAAGCACTGTAATGACACCCGCACACCTACCACCCCATGAATTATGATTGATATTTACAGTCCACGCAATGTAATGTCACCCACACACCCACCACCCCATAAATGACTGTTGATGTTTACAGTCCAAGCACTCTAATGACACCAACCAACCTATAATTGACTGTTGATACTTACAATCAAAACACTGTAATGACACCCACACACCCACCACCTATGAATGACTTTTGATATTTACAGTCAAAACACTGTAATGACACCCGCACACACACCACCCCATGAATGACTGTTGATATTTACAGTCCAAGCACTGTAATGACAGCCATACACCCACCACCCCATAAATGACTGTTGATATTTACAGTCTAAGCACTGTAATGACACCCACACACCCACCACCCCATAAATGACTGTTAATATTTACAGTCTAAGCATTGTAATGACACCCACACACTCACCACCCCAAGAATGACTTTTAATATTTACAGTCCAAACACTGTAATGACACCTACACACCCACCACCCCATAAATCACAGTTAATATTTACAGTCCAAGCACTGTAATGACACCCACACACCCAACACCCCATGAATGACTGTTGATATTTTCAGTCCAAGCACTGTAATGACACCAACACACCCACCACCCCATGATTGACTGTTGATATTTTCAGTCCAAGCACTGTAATGACAGCCACACACCCACCACCCAATAAATGACTGTTAATATTTACAGTTTAAGCACTCTAATGACACCCACACACCCACCATCCCATGAATGACTGTTGATATTTAGAGTCCAAGCACTGTAATGACACCCACACACCCACCACTCCATAAATGACTGTTGATATTTACAGTCCAAGCACTGTAATGACACCCACACACACAGCACCCTATGAATGACTGTTGATATTTACAGTCTAAGCAATGTAATGGCACCCACTACCCTAAGAATGACATTTGATAGTTACAGTCTAAGCACTGTAATGAAAACCACACACCCACCACCCCATAAATGACAGTTGATATTTACAGTCCAAGCACTGTAATGACACCCACACACCCACCACCCCTTGAATGACAGTTGATATTTTCCGTCCATTTACTGTAATCACATCCACACACCCACCACCCCATGAATAACGGTTAATATTTACAGTCTGAGCACTGTAATGACACCCACACACCCACCACCTTTTGAATGATGATTGATATTTACAGTCCAAGAATTGTAATAACACCCACACAATCACCACCCCATGAATGACAGTTGATATTTTCAGTCCATGCACTGTAATGACATCCAAACACCCACCTTCCCATGAATAACTGTTAATATTTACAGTCCAAGCACTGTAATGACACCACACACCCACCACCCCATGATTAACTGTTGATATTTACAGTCCAAACAATGCATAGAAACCCAAACACCCACAACCCCATCAATGACTGTTAATAATTACAGTCCAAACACTGTAATGACACCCACACACCCATAACCCTATGAATTACTTTTGATATTTAGAGTCCAATCACTGTAATGCCACCCACCACCCCATGAATTACTGTTGATATATACAGTCCAAGCAATAATGACACACACACACCCAACACCCAATGAATGACTTGACATTTACAGTCCAAGCAATGTAATGACACCCACACACCCACCAACCCATTTATGACTGTTGATATTTACAGTCCAAGCATTGCACAGACACCCAGAAACCCACAACCCCATGAATGACTGTTGATATTTACAATCCACGTTCTGTAATGACACCCAAACACCCATCACCCCTTGAATGAATGTTGATATTTGGAGTCCAAGCACTGTAATGCCACCCACCACCCAATGAATGACTGTTGATATTTACAGTCCTAGCACAAATGACAAACACACACCCACCACCCCATAAAGACTTGATATTTACAGTCCAAGCAATGTAATGACACCCACACTCCCACCACCCCATGAATGACTGTTGATATTTACAGTTCAAGCACTATAATGACACCCACACATCCACCACCAAATTAATGACTGGTAATATTTACAGTCCAAACACTGTAATAACACACCCACACCAACCCCCCTATTAATTATGGTTGATATTTACAGTCCAAGGACTGTAATGACACCCACACACTTACCACCTTATTAATCACGGTTGATATTTACAGTCCAAGCAATGTAATGACACCCACACACCCACCACCCCATGAATGACAATTGATATTTTCAGTCCATGCAATGTAATGACACCTACACACCAACCACCCTATGAATTACTGTTCATATTTTGAGTCCAATCACTGTAATGCCACCCACTACCCCATGAATGACTGTTGATATTTACAATCCAAGCACTAATGACACACACACAGCCACCACCCAATGAATGACTTGATATTTACAGTCTAAGCAATGTAAAGACACCCACACACCCCACACCCCATGATTGACTGTTGATATTTAAAGTCCAAGCACTATAATGACACCCACACACCCACCACCCCATGAATGACTGTTGATATTTACAGTCAAAGCACTGTAATGACACCTTCACACCCACTACCCCATGAATTATGGTTGATATTTACAGTCCAAGCACTGTAATGACACCCACACACCAACCACCCAATGAATGACTGTTGATATTTACAGTCCAAGCACTCTAATGACACCCACCACACTATGAATGACTGTTGATATTTACAATCAAAACACTGTAATGACACCCACACACCCACCACCCCATGAATGACTATTGATATTCACAGTCCAAGCTCTGTAATGACACCCACACAACCACCACCCCATGATTGACTGCTGATATTTACAGTCCAAGCACCGCACAGACACCCAGAAACCCACAACCACATAAATGACTGTTGATATTTACAGTCCAAGCTCTGTAATGACACAAACACACTTATCGCCCCATGAATGACTGTTGATATTTGGAGTCCAAGCACTGTAATGCCACCCACCACCCCATTAATTATGGTTGATATTTACAGTCCAAGCACTGTCATGACACCAACACACCCACCCCCCCATGAAAAACTGTTGATATTTACAGTCCAAGCACTTTAATGACACCCACCACCCTATGAATGACTGTAAATATTTACAGTGAAAACACTGTTATGACACCCACACACCCACCACCACATGAATGACTGTTTATATTTACAGTCCAAGCACTGTAATGTCACCCACACACCCACCACCCCATGATTGACTGTTGATATTTACAGTCCAAGCAATGCATAGACACCCAAATACACACAACCCCATGAATTACTGTTAATATTTACAGTCCAAGCACTGTAATGACACCCACACACCCATCACCCTATGAATTACTGTTGATATATAGAGTCCAATCACTGTAAAGCCTCCTACTACCCCATGAATGACTTGATATTTACAGTCCAAGCAATGTAATGACACCCACACACCCACCACCCCATGAATGACTGTTGATATTAACAGTTCAAGCACTATAATGACACCCACACATCCACCTTCCCATGAATGACTGTTGATATTTATAGTCCAAGCACTGTAGTAACAGCCCCACACCCACCACCCCATTAATTATGGTTGATATTTACAGTCCAAGCACTGTAATGACACCAACACACACACCAATCCATAAATGACTGTTGAAATTTACAGTCCAAGCAATCTAATGACACCCACTACCCCACAAATGACTGTTGATATTTATAGTCTAAGCACTGTAATGACACCCAAACTCCCACCACCCCATAAATGATGGTTGATTTTTATAGTCCAAGCACTGTAATGACACCCACACACCTACCACCCCATAAATGACGGTTGATATTTAAAGTCCAAGCACTGTAATGACACCCACACACCTACTACCCCATGAATGACTGTTGTTATTTTCAGTCCAAGCACTTTAATGACATTCACACACCCACCACCCCATGAAAGACTATTTATATTTAGAGTCCAAGAACTGTAATGTCACCCACACACCCACCACCCAATGAGTGACTTGATATTTTTAGTCCAATCAATGTAATGACACCCACACACCCACCACCCCATGAATGACTGTTGATATTTACAGCCCAAGCACTATAATAACACCTACACACCCACCACCCCATGAATGACTGTAATAATTTACAGTCCAAGCACTGTAATGTCACCCACACACCCACCACCCAATGAATGATGGTTGATATTTACAGTCCAAGAACTGTAATTAAACCCACACACCCACTACCCAATGAATTACTGTTAATATTTACAGTCCAAGCACTGTAATGACACACACACACACATCATCCTATGAATTACTGTTCATATTTAGAGTCCAATCACTGTAATGCCACCCACTACCCCATGAATGACTGTGGATATTTACAATCCAAGCACTAATGACACACACACAGCCACCACCCAATGAATGACTTGATATTTACAGTCCAAGCAATGTAAAGACACCCACACACCCCACACCCCATGATTGACTGTTGATATTTACAGTCCAAGCACTATAATGACACCCACACACCCACCACCCCATGATTGACTGTTGATATTTACAGTCTAAACACTGTAATGACACCCTCACACCCACCACCCCATAAATGACTGTTGATATTTACAGTCAAAGCACTGTAATGACACCTTCACACCCACCAACCCATGAATTATGGTTGATATTTACATCCCAAGCACTGTAATGACACCCACACACCCACCACCCAATAAATGACTGTTGATATTTACAGTCTAAGCACTGTAATGACACCCACACACCCACCAATCCATGAAGGACTGGTGATAATTACAGTCCAACCACTGTAATGACACTCACACACCCACCACCCCATGAATGACTGTTGATATTTACAGTCCTAACACTCAAATGACACAAACCAACCTATAATTGGCTGTTGATATTTACAATCAAAACACTGTAATGACACTCACACACCCACCACCTATTAATGACTTTTGATATTTACAGTCAAAACACTGTAATGACACCCGCACACCCACCTCCCCATGATTGACTTTTAATATTTATAGTCCAAACACTGTAATGACACCTACACACCCACCACCCCATAAATCACAGTTAATATTTACAGTCCAAGCTCTGTAATGACACCCACACACCCAACACCCCATGAATGACTGTTGATATTTTCAGTCCAAGCACTGTAATGACACCAACACACCCACCACCCCATGATTGACTGTTGATATTTTCAGTCCAAGCACTGTAATGACAGCCACACACCCACCACCCAATAAATGACTGTTAATATTTACAGTTTAAGCACTCTAATGATACCCACACACCCACCATCCCATGAATGACTGTTGATATTTAGAGTCCAAGCACTGTAATGACACCCATAAATGACTGTTGATATTTACAGTCCAAGCACTGTAATGACACCCACACACCCAGCACCCCATAAATGACTGTTGATATTTACAGTCTAAGCAATGTAATGGCACCCACTACCCTAAGAATGACATTTGATAGTTACAGTCTAAGCACTGTAATGAAACCCACACACCCACCACCCCATAAATGACAGTTGATATTTACAGTCCAAGCACTGTAATGACACCCACACACCCACCACCCCTTGAATGACAGTTGATATTTTCCGTCCATGCACTGTAATCACATCCACACACCCACCACCCCATGAATAACGGTTAATATTTACAGTCTGAGCACTGTAATGACACCCACACACCCACCACCTTTTGAATGATGATTGATATTTACAGTCCAAGAATTGTAATAACACCCACACAATCACCACCCCATGAATGACAGTTGATATTTTCAGTCCATGCACTGTAATGACATCCAAACACCCACCATCCCATGAATAACTGTTAATATTTACAGTCCAAGCACTGTAATGACACCACACACCCACCACCCCATGATTAACTGTTGATATTTACAGTCCAAACAATGCATAGAAACCCAAACACCCACAACCCCATGATTGACTGTTAATAATTACAGTGCAAACACTGTAATGACACCTACACACCCATCACCCTATGAATTACTTTTGATATTTAGAGTCCAATCACTGTAATGCCACCCACCACCCCATTAATTACTGTTGATATATACAGTCCAAGCAATAATGACACACACACACCCAACACCCAATGAATGACTTGACATTTATAGTCCAAGCAATGTAATGACACCCACACAACCACCACCCCATTTATGACTGTTGATATTTACAGTCCAAGCATTGCTCAGACACCCAGAAACCCACAACCCCATGAATGACTGTTGATATTTACAGTCCAAGTTCTGTAATGACACCCAAACACCCATCACCCCTTGAATGAATGTTGATATTTAGAGTCCAAGCACTGTAATGCCACCCACCACCCAATGAATGACTGTTGATATTTACAGTCCAAGCACAAATGACAAACACACACCCACCACCCCATAATGACTTGATATTTACAGTCCAAGCAATGTAATGACACCCACACTCCCACCACCCCATGAATGACTGTTGATATTTACAGTTCAAGCACTATAATGACACCCACACATCCACCACCAAATTAATGACTGGTAATATTTACAGTCCAAACACTGTAATAACACACCCACACCAACCCCCCTATTAATTATGGTTGATATTTACAGTCCAAGGACTGTAATGACACCCACACACTTACCACCTTATTAATCACGGTTGATATTTACAGTCCAAGCAATGTAATGACATCCACACACCCACCACCCCATGAATGACAATTGATATTTTCAGTCCATGCAATGTAATGACACCTACACACCAACCACCCTATGAATTACTGTTCATATTTTGAGTCCAATCACTGTAATGCCACCCACTACCCCATGAATGACTGTTGATATTTACAATCCAAGCACTAATGAAACACACACAGCCACCACCCAATGAATGACTTGATATTTACAGTCCAAGCAATGTAAAGACACCCACACACCCCACACCCCATGATTGACTGTTGATATTTACAGTCCAAGCACTATATTGACACCCACACACCCACCACCCCATGAATGACTGTTGATATTTACAGTCTAAGCACTGTAATGACACCCTCACACCCACCACCCCATAAATGACTGTTGATATTTACAGTCAAAGCACTGTAATGACACCTTCACACCCACCACCCCATGAATTATGGTTGATATTTACAGTCCAAGCACTGTAATGACACCCACACACCAACCACCCAATGAATGACTGTTGATATTTACAGTCCAAGCACTCTAATGACACACACCACACTATGAATGACTGTTGATATTTACAATCAAAACACTGTAATGACACCCACACACCCACCACCCCATGAATGACTGTTGATATTCACAGTCTAAGCTCAGTAATGACACCCACACACCCACCACCCAATGATTGACTGCTGATATTTACAGTCCAAGCACCGCACAGACACCTAGAAACCCACAACCACATAAATGAATGTTGATATTTACAGTCCAAGCTCTGTAATGACACAAACACACTTATCACCCCATGAATGACTGTTGATATTTGGAGTCCAAGCACTGTAATGCCACCCACCACCCCATTAATTATGGTTGATATTTACAGTCCAAGCACTGTCATGACACCAACACACCCACCACCCCATGAAAAACTGTTGATATTTACAGTCCAAGCACTTTAATGACACCCACCACCCTATGAATGACTGTAAATATTTACAGTGAAAACACTGTTATGACACCCACACACCCACCACCACATGAATGACTGTTTATATTTACAGTCCAAGCACTGTAATGACACCCACACACCCACCACCCCATGATTGACAGTTGATATTTACAGTCCAAGCAATGCATAGACACCCAAATACACACAACCCCATGAATTACTGTTAATATTTACAGTCCAAGCACTGTAATGACACCCACACACCCATCACCCTATGAATTACTGTTGATATATAGAGTCCAATCACTGTAAAGCCTCCCACTACCCCATGAATGACTTGATATTTACAGTCCAAGCACTAATGACATACACACAACCACCACCCAATGAATGACTTGATATTTACAGTCCAAGCAATGTAATGACACCCACACACCCACCACCCCATTTATGACTGTTGATATTTACAGTCCAAGCATTGCTCAGACACCCAGAAATCCACAACCCCATGAATGACTGTTGATATTTACAATCCACGTTCTGTAATGACACCCAAACACCCATCACCCCTTGAATGAATGTTGATATTTAGAGTCCAAGCACTGTAATGCCACCCACCACCCAATGAATGACTGTTGATATTTACAGTCCAAGCACAAATGACAAACACACACCCACCACCTCATAATGACTTGATATTTACAGTCCAAGCAATGTAATGACACCCACACTCCCACCACCCCATGAATGACTGTTGATATTTACAGTTCAAGCACTATAATGACACCCACACATCCACCACCAAATTAATGACTGGTAATATTTACAGTCCAAACACTGTAATAACACACCCACACCAACCCCCCTATTAATTATGGTTGATATTTACAGTCCAAGGACTGTAATGACACCCACACACTTACCACCTTATTAATCACGGTTGATATTTACAGTCCAAGCAATGTAATGACACCCACACACCCACCACCCCATGAATGACAATTGATATTTTCAGTCCATGCAATGTAATGACACCTACACACCAACCACCCTATGAATTACTGTTCATATTTTGAGTCCAATCACTGTAATGCCACCCACTACCCCATGAATGACTGTTGATATTTACAATCCAAGCACTAATGACACACACACAGCCACCACCCAATGAATGACTTGATATTTACAGTCCAAGCAATGTAAAGACACCCACACACCCCACACCCCATGATTGACTGTTGATATTTACAGTCCAAGCACTATAATGACACCAACACACCCACCACCCCATGAATGACTGTTGATATTTACAGTCTAAGCACTGTAATGACACCCTCACACCCACCACCCCATAAATGACTGTTGATATTTACAGTCAAAGCACTGTAATGACACCTTCACACCCACCACCACATGAATTATGGTTGATATTTACATTCCAAGCACTGTAATGACACCCACACACCAACCACCCAATGAATGACTGTTGATATTTACAGTCCAAGCACTCTAATGACACCCACCACACTATGAATGACTGTTGATATTTACAATCAAAACACTGTAATGACACCCACACACCAACCACCCCATGAATGACTGTTGATATTCACAGTCCAAGCTCTGTAATGACACCCACACACCCACCACCCCATGATTGACTGCAGATATTTACAGTCCAAGCACCGCACAGACACCCAGAAACCCACAACCACACAAATTACTGTTGATATTTACAGTCCAAGCTCTGTAATGACACAAACACACTTATCACCCCATGAATGACTGTTGATATTTGGAGTCCAAGCACTGTAATGCCACCTACCACCCCATTAATTATGGTTGATATTTACAGTCCAAGCACTGTCATGACACCAACACACCCACCACCCCATGAAAAACTGTTGATATTTACAGTCCAAGCACTTTAATGACACCCACCACCCTATGAATGATTGTAAATATTTACAGTGAAAACACTGTTATGACACCCACACACCCACCACCACATAAATGACTGTTTATATTTACAGTCCAAGCAATGCATAGACACCCAAATACACACAACCCCATAAATTACTGTTAATATTTACAGTCCAAGCACTGTAATGACACACACACACCCATCACCCTATGAATTACTGTTGATATATAGAGTCCAATCACTGTAAAGCCTCCCACTACCCCATGAATGACTTGATATTTACAGTCCAAGCACTAATGACATACACACACCCACCACCCAATGAATAACTTGATATTTACAGTCCAAGCAATGTAATGACACCCACACACCCAACACCCCATGATTGACTGTTGATATTTACATTCCAAGAACTATAATGACACACACACACCCAACACCCCATGAATGACTTGATATTTACAGTCCAAGCAATGTAATGACACCCACACACCCACCACCCCATGAATGACTGTTGATATTAACAGTTCAAGCACTATAATGACACCCACACATCCACCTTCCCATGAATGACTGTTGATATGTACAGTCCAAGCACTGTAGTAACAGCCCCACACCCACCACCCCATTAATTATGGTTGATATTTACAGTCCAAGCACTGTAATGACACCAACACAAACACCAATCCATAAATGACTGTTGAAATTTACAGTCCAAGCACTCTAATGACACCCACTACCCCACAAATGACTGTTGATATTTACAGTCTAAGCACTGTAATGACACCCAAACTCCCACCACCCCATAAATGATGGTTGATTTTTATAGTCCAAGCACTGTAATGACACCCACACACCTACCACCCCATAAATGACGGTTGATATTTAAAGTCCAAGCACTGTAATGACACCCACACACCTACTACCCCATGAATGACTGTTGTTATTTTCAGTTCAAGCACTTTAATGACAATCACACACCCACCACCCCATGAATGACTGTTTATATTTAGAGTCCAAGCACTGTAATGTCACCCACACACCCACCACCCATGAATGACAGTTGATATTTTCAGTCCAAGCACTGTAATGATACCCACACACCCACCACCCAATAAATGACTGTTGATATTTTCAGTCCAAGCACTGTAATGACACCCACACACCCATCACCCTATAAATTACTGTTGATATTTAGAGTCCAAGCACTGTAATGACACCTACCACCCCATGAATAAATGTTTATATTCACAGTCCAAGCACTAATGACACACACACAACCACCACATAATGAATGACTTGGTATTTACAGTCCAAGCAATGTAATGACACCCATACACCCACCACCCCATGAATGACTGTTGATATTTACAGTCCAAGCACTATAATGACACCTACACACCCACCACCCCATGAATGGCTGTTAATATTTACAGTCCAAGCATTGTAATGTCACCCACACACCCACGACCCAATGAATGATGGTTGATATTTACAGTCCAAGAACTGTAATGAAACCCACACACCCACCACCCCATGAATGACAGTTAATATTTACAGTCCAAGCACTGTAATGACATCTACACACCTACCACCCCATGAATGACTGTTAATATTTACAGTCCTAGAACTGTAATGTCACCCACATAACCCACCACCCAATGAATAATGATTGATATTTACATTCCAAGAACTGTAATGATACCCACATACCCACCACCCAATAAATGACTGTTGATATTTTCAGTCCAAGCACTGTAATGACACCCACACACCAGTCACCCTATAAATTACTGTTGATATTTAGAGTCCAAGCACTGTAATGCCACCCACCATCCCATGAATGACTGTTGATATTTATATTTCAAGCACTAATGACACACCAACACCCACCACCCAATGAGTGACTTGATATTTTTAGTCCAATCAATGTAATGACACCCACACACCCACCACCCCATGAATGACTGTTGATATTTACAGTCCAAGCACTATAATGACACTCACACACCCACCACCCCATGAATGACTGTTAATATTTACAGTCCAAGCACTGTAATGTCACCCACACACCCACCACCCAATGAATTATGGTTGATATTTACAGTCCAAGAACTGTAATTAAACCCACACACCCACTAACCCATGAATTACTGTTAATATTTACAGTCCAAGCACTGTAATGACACACACACACCCATCACCCTATGAATTACTGTTCATATTTAGAGTCCAATCACTGTAATGCCACCCACTACCCCATGAATGACTGTGGATATATACAATCCAAGCACTAATGACACACACACAGCCACCACCCAATGAATGACTTGATATTTACAGTCCAAACAATGTAAAGACACCCACACACCCCACACCCCATGATTGACTGTTGATATTTACAGTCCAAGCACTATAATGACACCCACACACCCACCACCCCATGATTGACTGTTGATATTTACAGTCTAAACACTGTAATGACACCCTCACACCCACCACCCCATAAATGACTGTTGATATTTACAGTCAAAGCAATGTAATGACACCTTCACACCCACCAACCCATAAATTATGGTTGATATTTACAGTCCAAGCACTGTAATGACACCCACACACCCACCACCCAATAAATGACTGTTGATATTTACAGTCTAAGCACTGTAATGACACCCACACACCCACCAATCCTTGAAGGACTGTTGATAATTACAGTCCAACCACTGTAATGACACTCACATACCCACCACCCCATGAATGACTGTTGATATTTACAGTCCTAACACTCTAATGACACAAACCAACCTATAATTGGCTGTTGATATTTACAATCAAAACACTGTAATGACACTCACACACCCACCACCTATTAATGACTTTTGATATTTACAGTCAAAACACTGTAATGACGCCCGCAAACCCACCTCCCCATGATTGACTGTTGATATTTGGAGTCCAAGCACTGTAATGACAGCCACACACTCACCACCCCATAAATGACTGTTGATATTTACAGTCTAAGCACTGTAATGACACCCACACACCCACCACCCCATAAATGACTGTTGATATTTACAGTTTAAGCATTATAATGACACCCACACACTCACCACCCCAAGAATGACTGTTGATATTTACAGTCCAAACACTGTAATGACACCTACACACCCACCACCCCATAAATCACAGTTAATATTTACAGTCCAAGCACAGTAATGACAACCACACACCCAACACCCAATGAATGACTGTTGATATTTTCAGTCCAAGCACTGTAATGACACCAACACACCCACAACCCCATGATTGACTGTTGATATTTACAGTCCAAGCACTGTAATGACAGCCACACACCCACCACCCAATAAATGTTTGTTGATATTTACAGTCTAAGCTTTGTAATGACACCCACACACCCACCACCCCATGAATTATGGTTGATATTTACAGTCCAAGCACTGTAATGACACCTACACACCAACAACCCCTTGAATGACAGTTGATATTTACAGTCCAAGCTCTGTAATGATACTCACACACCCACCACCCAATGAATGACTGTTGATATTTACAGTCCAAGCTCTGTAATGACACCCACACACCAACCACCCACTAAATGACTGTTAATATTTACAGTCTAAGCAATGTAATGATACCCACACACACACACCACCCCATGAATGACTGTTGATATTTAGAGTCCAAGCACTGTAGTGACAACCACACACCCACCACCCCATGATTGAATGTTGATATTTACACTCCAAGAACTGCATAGACACCCAAAAACCCACAACCCCATGAATGACTGTTGATATTTATAGTCAAAGCTCTGTAATGACACTCACACACCCACCACTCTATGAATGACTGTTGATATTCAGAGTCCAAGCACTGTAATGCCACCCACCACCCCTTGAATGACTGTTGATATTTACAGTCCATGCACTAATGACACACAGACACCCACCACCCCATGAGTGACTGTTTATATTTACAGTCCAAGCACTATAATGACAGCCACACACACACCACCACATGAATGACTGTTGATAATTACAGTCTAAGCACTGTAATGACACCCTCACACCCATCATCCTATGAATGACTGTTGATATTTACAGTCAAAGCACTGTAATGACACCCGCACACCCACCACCCCATGAATTATGATTGATATTTACAGTCCACACAATGTAATGTCACCCACACACCCACCACCCCATGAATGACTGTTGATATTTACAGTCCAAGCACTCTAATAACACCAACCAACCTATAATTGACTGTTGATATTTACAATCAAAAATCTGTAATGACACCCACACACCCACCACCTATGAATGACTTTTGATATTTACTGTCAAAACACTGTAATGACACCCGCACACCCACCACCCCATGATTGACTGTTGATATTTACAGTCCAAAAACTGTAATGACAGCTACACACCCACCACCCCATAAATGACTGTTGATATTTACAGTCTAAGCATTGTAATGACACCCACACACTCACCACCCCAAGAATGACTTTTAATATTTACAGTCCAAACACTGTAATGACACCTACACACCCACCACCCCATAAATCACAGTTAATATTTACAGTCCAAGCACTGTAATGACACCGACACAACCAACACCCCATGAATGACTGTTGATATTTTCAGTCCAAGTACTGTAATGACACCAACACACCCACCACCCCATGATTGACTGTTGATATTTACATTCCAAGCACTGTAATGACAGCCACACACCCCCCACCCAATAAATGTTTGTTGATATATACAGTCTAAGCAATGTAATGACACCCACACACCCACAACCCCAAGAATGACTTTTGATATTTACAGTCCAAGCACTGTAATGACACCTACACACCAACCACCCCCTGAATGACTGTTGGTATTTACAGTCCAAGCTCTGTAATGATACTCACACACCCACCACGCTATGAATGACTGTTGATATTTACAGTCCATGCTCTGTAATGACACCCACACACCCACCACCCAATAAATGACTGTTAATATTTACAGTTTAAGCACTCTAATGACACCCACAAACCCACCACACCATGAATGACTGTTGATATATAGAGTCCAAGCACTGTAATGACACCCACACACCCACCAATCCATAAATTACTGTTGATATTTACATTCTAAGCAATGTAATGGCACCCACTACCCTATGAATGACATTTGATAGTTACAGTCTAAGCACTGTAATGAAACACACACACCCACCACCCCATAAATGACTGTTGATATTTACAATCTAAGCATTATAATGACACCCACACACTCACCACCCCAAGAATGACTTTTGATAATTACAGTCCATACACTGTAATGACACCTACACACCCACCACCCTTTAAATCACAGTTAATATTTACAGTCCAAGCACAGTAATGACACCCACACACCCAACACCCAATAAATGACTGTTGATATTTTCAGTCCAAGCACTGTAATGACACCAACACACCCACCACACCATGATTGACTGTTGATATTTACAGTCAAAGCACTGTAATGACAGCCACACACCCACCATTCAATAAATGTTTGTTGATATTTACAGTCTAAGCAATGTAATGACACCCACACACCCACCACCCCATGAATTATGGTTGATATTTACAGTCCAAGCACTGTAATGACACCTACACACCAACCACCCCCTGAATGACTGTTGATATTTACAGTCCAAGCTCTGTAATGATACTCACACACCCACCACCCTATGAATGACTGTTGATATTTACAATCCAAGCACTGTAATGACACCCACACACCAACCACCCAATAAATGACTGTTAATATTTACAGTCTAAGCACTGTAATGATACCCACACACACACCACCCCATGAATGACTGTTGATATTTAGAGTCCAAGTACTGTAATGACAACCACACACCCACCACCCCATGATTGACTGTTGATATTTATACTCCAAGCACTGCATAGACACCCAAAAACCCACAACCCCATAAATGACTGTTGATATTTATAGTCAAAGCTCTGTAATGACACTCACACACCCACCACACTATGAATGACTGTTGATATTTAGAGTCCAAGCACTGTAATGCCACCCACCACCCCTTGAATGACTGTTGATATTTACAGTCCATGCACAAATGACACACAGACACCCACCACCCCATGAGTGACTGTTTATATTTACAGTCCAAGCACTATAATGACAGCCACGCACCCACCACCACATGAATGACTGTTGATAATTACAGTCTAAGCACTGTAATGACACCCTCACACCCATCATCCTATGAATGACTGTTGATATTTACAGTCAAAGCACTGTAATGACACCCGCACACCCACCACCCCATGAATTATGATTGATATTTACAGTCCACGCAATGTAATGTCACCCACACACCCACCACCACATGAATGACTGTTGATAATTACAGTCCAAGCACTCTAATGACACCAACCAACCTATAATTGAATGTTGATATTTACAATCAAAACACTGTAATGACACCCACACACCCACTACCTATGAATAACTTTTGATATTTACAGTCAAAACACTGTAATGACACCCGCACACCCACCACCCCATGATTGACTGTTGATATTTAAAGTCCAATCACTGTAATGACAGCCACACACCCACCACCCCATAAATGACAGTTGATATTTACAGTCAAAGCACTGTAATGACACCCATACACCCACCACCCCATAAATGACTGTTGATATTTACAGTCTAAGCATTGTAATGAAACCCACACACTCACCACCCCAAGAATGACTTTTAATATTTACAGTCCAAACACTGTAAAGACACCTACACACCCACCACCTCATAAATCACAGTTAATATTTACAGTCCAAGCACTGTAATGACACCCACACACCCAACACCCCATGAATGACGGTTGATATTTTCAGTCCAAGCACTGTAATGACACAAACACACCCACCACCCCATGATTGACTGTTGATATTTACAGTCCAAGCACTGTAATGACAGCCACACACCCACCGCCCAATAAATGTTTGTTGATATATACAGTCTAAGCAATGTAATGACACCCACACACCCACAACCCCAAGAATGACTTTTGATATTTAGAGTCCAAGCACTGTAATGACACCTACACACCAACCACCCCCTGAATGACTGTTGGTATTTACAGTCCAAACTCTGTAATGATACTCACACACCCACCACCCTATGAATGACTGTTGATATTTACAGTACAAGCTCTGTAATGACACCCACACACACACCACCCAATAAATGACTGTTAATATTTACAGTTTAAGCACTCTAATAACACCCACACACCCACCACCCCATGAATGACTGTTGATATATAGTGTCCAAGCACTGTATTGACACCCACACACCCACCACTCCATAAATGACTGTTGATATTTACAGTCCAAGCACTGTAATGACACCCACACACCCACCACCCCATAAATGACTGTTGATAATTACATTCTAAGCAATGTAATGGCACCCACTACCCTAAGAATGACATTTGATAGTTACAGTCTAAGCACTGTAATGAAACCCACACACCCACCACCCCATAAATGACTGTTGATATTTACAATCTAAGCATTATAATGACTCCCACACACTCACCACCCCAAGAATGACTCTTGATATTTACAGTCCAAACACTGTAATGACACCTACACACGCACCACCCCATAAATCACAGTTAATATTTACAGTCCAAGCACAGTAATGACACCCAAACACCCAACACCCAATGAATGACTGTTGATATTTTCAGTCCAAGCACTGTAATGACACACACCCACCACCCCATGATTGACTGTTGATATTTACAGTCCAAGCACTGTAATGACAGCCACACACCCACCACCCAATAAATGTTTGTTGATATTTACAGTCTAAGCAATGTAATGACACCCACACACCCACCACCCCATGAATTATGGTTGATATTTACAGTCCAAGCACTGTAATGACACCTACACACCAACCACCCCCTGAATGACTGTTGATATTTACAGTCCAAGCTCTGTAATGATACTCACACACCCACCACCCTATGAATGACTGTTGATATTTACAATCCAAGCTCTGTAATGACACCCACACACCAACCACCCAATAAATGACTGTTAATATTTACAGTCTAAGCACTGTAATTATACCCACACACACACCACCCCATGAATGACTGTTGATATTTAGAGTCCAAGCACTCTAATGATAACCACACACCCACTACCCCATGATTGACTGTTGATATTTACACTCCAAGCACTGCATAGACACCCAAAAACCAACAACCCCATAAATGACTGTTGATATTTATAGTCAAAGCTCTGTAATGACACTCACAAACCCACCACTCTATGAATGACAGTTGATATTTTCCGTCCATGCACTGTAATGACATCCACACACCCACCACCCCATGAATAACTGTTAATATTTACAGTCTGAGCACTGTAATGACACCCACACACCCACCACCCATTGAATGATGAATGATATTTACAGTCCAAGAATTGTAATAACACCCACACACTCACCACCCCATGAATGACAGTCGATATTTTCAGTCCATGCACTGTAATGACACCCTCACACCCATCATCCTATGAATGACTGTTGATATTTACAGTCAAAGCACTGTAATGACACCCGCACACCCACCACCCCATGAATTATGGTTGATATTTACAGTCCATGCAATGTAATGTCACCCACACACCCACCACCCCATGAATGACTGTTGATATTTACAGTCTAAGCACTCTAATGACACCAACCAACCTATAATTGACTGTTGATATTTACAATCAAAACACTGTAATGACACCCACACACTCACCACCTATGAATGACTCTTGATATTTACAGTCGAAACACTGTAATGACACCCGCACACCCACCAACCCATGATTGACTGTTGATATTTACAGTCCAAGCACTGTAATGACAGCCACACACCCACCACCCCATAAATGACTGTTGATAATTACAGTCTCAGCACTGTAATGACACCCACACACCCACCACCCCATAAATGACTGTTGATATTTACAGTCTAAGCATTGTAATGACACCCACACACTCAACACCCCAAGAATGACTTTTAATATTTACAGTCCAAACACTGTAATGACACCTACACACCCACCACCCCATTAATCACAGTTAATATTTACAGTCCAAGCACTGTAATGACACCCACACACCCAACAACCCATGAATGACTGTTGATATTTACAGTCCAAGCACTCTAATGACACCCACACACCCACCACCCCATAAATGACTGTTGGTATTTACAGTCTAAGCAATGTAATGGCACCCACTACCCTAAAAATGACATTTGATAGGTACAGTCTAAGCACTGTAATGAAACCCACACACCCACCACCCCATAAATAAAGGTTGATATTTACAGTCCAAGCACTGTAATGACACCCACACACCCACCACCCATTGAATGACAGTTGATATTTTCCGTCCATGCACTGTAATGACATCCACACACCGACCACCCCATGAAAAACTGTTAATATTTACAGTCTGAGCACTGTAATGACACCCACACACTCACCACCCCATTAATGACAGTTGATATTTTCAGTCCATGCACTGTAATGACATCCACACACCCACCACCCCATGAATGACTGTTAATATTTACAGTCTGAGCACTGTAATGACAGCCACACACCCACCACCCAATGAATGATGGTTGATATTTACAGTCAAAGAACTGTAATAACACCCATACACTCCCCACCCCATTAAAACTGTTGATATTTACAGTCCAAGCACACTAATGACACCCACCACCCTATGAATGACTGTTAATATATACAGTCAAAATACTGTAATGACACCCACACACCCACCACCCCATGAATAACTGTTGATTTATACAGTCCAAGCACTGTAATGACACCAACCACCCACCACCCCATGATTAACTGTTAATATTTACAGTCCAAACAATGCATAGACACCCAAACACCCACAACCCCATGAATGGCTGTTAATAATTACAGTCCAAGCAGTGTAATGACACCCACACACCCATCACCCTATAAATTACTTTTGATATTTAGATTCCAATCACTGTAATGCCACCCACCATCCCATGAATGACTGTTGATATTTACAGTCCAAGCAATAATGGCACACACACACCCACTACCCAATGAATGACTTGATATTTACAGTCCAAGCAATGTAATGACACCCACACATCCACCACCCCATTAATGACTGTTGATATTTACAGTCCAAGCATTGCACAGACACCCAGACACCCACAACCCCATGAATGACTGTTGATATTTACAATCCAAGCTCTGTAATGACACCCACACACCCATCACCCCATGAATGACTTGATATTTACAGTCCAAGCAATGTAATGACACCCACACACCCACCACCCCATGAATGACTGTTGATATTTACAGTTCAAGCACTATAATGACCCCCTAACTCCAGCCCCCCCATTAATTATGGTTGATATTTACAGTCCAAGGACTGTAATGACACCCACACACTTACCACCCCATAAATCACGGTTGATATTTACAGTCCAAGCAATGTAATGACACCCACACACCCACCACCCCATGAATGACATTTGATATTTTCAGTCCATGCACTGTAATGACATCCACACACCCAACACCCCATTATTGACTGTTGATATTTACAGTCCAAGCAATGCATAGACACCCAAACACCCACAACCCCATGAATTACTGTTAATATTTACAGTCCAAGCACTGTAATGACACTCACACACCCATCACCCTATGAATTACTGTTGATATTTAGAGTCCAATCACTGTAATGCCACCCACTACCCCATGAATGACTGTTGATACTTACAATCCAATTACTAATGACACACACACAACCACCACCCAATAAATGACTTTTTATTTACAGTCCAAGCAATGTAATGACACCCACACACCCCATACCCAATGAATGATGGTTGATATTTACAGTCCAAGAACTGTAATGAAACCCACACACCCACCACCCCATGAATGACAGTTGTTATTTTCAGTCCAAGCACTGTAATGACATCTACACACCTACCACCCCATGAATGACTGTTAATATTTACAGTCCTAGCACTGTAATGTCACCCACATAACCCACCACCCAATGAATAATGGTTGATATTTACATTCCAAGGACTGTAATGATACCCACACACCCACAACCCAATAAATGACTGTTGATATTTTCAGTCCAAGCACTGTAATGACACCCACACACCCATCACCCTATGAATTACTGTTGATATTTAGAGTCCAAGCACTGTAAAGCCACCCACCATCCCATGAATGACTGTTGATATTTATATTTCAAGCACTAATGACACGCCCACACCCACCACCCAATGAGTGACTTGATATTTTTAGTCCAATCAATGTAATGACACCCACACACCCACCACCCCATGAAAGACTGTTGATATTTACAGTCCAAGCACTATAATAACACCTACACACTCACCACCCCATGAATTACTGTTAATATTTACAGTCCAAGCACTGTAATGTCACCCACACACCCACCACCCAATGAATGATGGTTGATATTTACAGTCCAAGAACTGTAATTAAACCCACACACCCACCATCCCATGAATGACAGTTGATATTTTCAGTCCAAGCACTGTAATGACATCTACATACCTACCACCCCATGAACGACTGTTAATATTTATAGTCCAAGCACTGTAATGAAACCCACACACCCACCACCCAATGAATACCTGTTAATATTTACAATCTGAGCACTGTAATGACATCTACACACCCACCATCCCATAAATGACTGTTGATATTTACAGTCCACGCCCTGTAATGATACCCACACACCCACCAACCCATGATTGACTGTTGATATTTACAGTCCAAGCAATGTAATGACACCTACACACCCACCACCCAATAAATGACTGTTGATATTTACAGTCAAAGCACTGTAATGACACCCACACACCCAACACCCCAAGAATGACTTTTGATATTTACTGTCCAAGCACTGTAATGATACCCACACACCCACCACCCCATAAATGACTGTTGATATTTACAGTCTAAGCTCTGTAATGACACTCACACACCCACCACCCTATGAATGATGGTTGATATTTACAGTCCAAGCACTGTAATGACACCCACACACCCACCACCCCATAAATGACGGTTGATATTTATATAGTCCAAGCACTGTAATGACACCCAAACACCCACCACCCCATGAATGACTGTTGATATTTACAGTCTAAGCACTGTAATGATACCCACACACCCAACACCCCAAGAATGACTTTTGATATTTACTGTCCAAGCACTGTAATGATACCCACACACCCACCACCCCATAAATGACTGTTGATATTTACAGTCTAAGCTCTGTAATGACACTCACACACCCACCACCCTATGAATGATGGTTGATATTAACAGTCCAAGCACTGTAATGACACCCACACACCCACCACCCTATAAATGACGGTTGATATTTATATAGTCCAAGCACTGTAATGACACCCAAACGCCCACCACCCCATGAATGACTGTTGATATTTTCAGTCCAAGCACTGTAATGACATCCACATACCCACCACCCAATGAATGACTGTTAATATTTACAGTCTGAGCACTGTAATGACACCCACACACCCACCACCCAATAAATGATGGTAGATATTTACAGTCGAAGAACTGTAATGACACCCACACACTCACCACCCCATGAATGACTGTTGATATATACAGTCCAAGCACTGTCATGACACCCACCACCCCATGAATGACTGTTGATATTTACAGTCCAAGCACTCTAATGACACCCACACACCCACCACCCGATAAATGACTGTTGATATTTACAGTCCAAGCTCTGTAATGACACTCACACACCTACCACCCTATGAATGACTGTTAATATTTACAGTCTGAGCACTGTAATGACACCCACACACCCACCACCCAATGAATGATGGTTGATATTTACAGTTCAAGTACTGTAATAACACCCACACAAACACCACCCTATGAATAACTGTTGATATTTACAGTTCAACCACTATAATGACACCCACACACCAACCACCCCATGAATGACTGTTGATATTTACAGTCCAAGCACTGTAATGGCACCCTCACCCCCCCCAACCCATCAATGACTGTTGATATTTACAGTCAAAGCACTGTTGTGACACCCCCACACCAACCACCCAATAAATTATGGTTGATATTTACAGTCCAAGAACTGTAATGACACCTACACTCCAACCACCCCATGAATGACTGTTGATATTTACAGTCCAAGCATTCTAATGACACACACCACCTTACGAATGACTGTTGATATTTACATTCAAAACACTGTAATGACACTCACACACCCACAACCCCATGAATGACAGGTTGATATTTACAGTCCAAGCACGGTAATGAAACCCACAAACCCACCACCCAATAATTGACTGTTGATATTTACAATTCAAGCACTGTAATGACAGCAACACACCCACCACCCCTTAAATGACTGTTGATATTTATATTTTAAGCACTGTAATGACACCCACACACCCATCACCCCAAGAATGACTTTTGATATTTACTCTCCAAGCATTGTAATGAAACCCACACACCCACCACCCCATAAATGACTGTTGATATTTACAGTCCAAGCTCTGTAATGACACTCACACACCCACCACCCTATAAATGACTGTTGATATTTACAGTCCAAGCACTGTAATGACACCCACACACCCACCACCCCATGAATGACTGTTAATATTTATAGTCAGAGAACTGTAATGACACCCACACACCCACCACCCAATAGATGATGGTTGATATTTACAGTCCAAGAACTGTAATGACACCCACCACACTATGAATGACTGTTAATATTTACCGTCAAAACACTATAATGACACCCACACACCCAACACCCCATGAATGACTGTTGATATTTACAGTCCAAGCATTGTAATGACACCAACACACCTACCACCTCATGATTGACTGTTGATATTTAGAGTCCAAGCACTGCATAGACACCCAAACACCCACCACCCAATGAATGACTGTTGATATTTACAGTCCAAGCACTCTAATGACACCCACACACCCACCACCCCATGACTGTTGATATTTACAATCAAAACACTGTAATGACACCCACACACCCACCATCCAATGAATGACTTTTGATATTTACAGTCCAATCTCTGTAATTAAACCCACACACCCACCACCTCATGATTGACTGTTAATATTTACAGTCCAAGCTCTGTAATGACACTCACACACCCACCACCCTATATATGACGGTTGATATTTATAGTCCAAGCACTGTAATGACACACACACACCCACCACCCCATGAATAACTGTTGATATTTACAGTCCAAGCACTGTAATGACATGCACACACCCACCACACTGTCAATGACACTTAATATTTACAGTCTGAGCACTGTAATGACACCCACACACCCAACACCCAATAAATGATGGTTGATATTTACAGTCCAAGCACTGTAATGCCACCCACCACCTCATGAATGACTGTTGATATTTACAGTCCAAGCACTAATGACACACACACACCCACCACCCCGTGATTGACTTAATATTTATAGTTCAAGCACTTTAATGACACACACATACCCACCACCGAATTATTAACTGTTGATATTTACAGTTCAAGCACTGTAATAACACCCATAAACCCACCACCCCATGACTGACTGTTGATATTTACTGACCAAACACTGTAATGACAGCCACACACCCACCACCCCATAAATGATTGTTGATATTTACAATCCAAGCACTGTAATGACCCCCACACACCCATCACCCTATGAATGACTGTTGATATTTACAGTCCAAGCAATGTAATGCCACCCACCATCCCAAGAATGACTGTTGATATTTACAGTCCAAGCACTAATGACACACACATACCCACCACCCCATAAATGACTTGATATTTACAGTCCAAGCCATGTAATGACACCCACACACCCACCAACCCATGAATGACTGTTAATATTTATAGTCTGAGCACTGTAATGACACCCTCACACCCACCACCCCATGTATGATGGTTGATATTTACAGTCTAAGAACTGTAATGACACCCACTACCCTATGAATGACTGTTAATATTTACCGTCAAAACACTGTAATGACACCCACACACCCACCACCCCATGAATGACTGTTGATTTTTAAAGTCCAAGCACTTTAATGACACCCAAAGACCTACCACCCCATGAATGACTGTTGATATTTACAGTTTAAGCACTGTAATGACACCTTCATACCCACCACCCCATTAATGACTGTTGGTATTTACAGTCAAAGCACTGTAATGACACCCCCACATCCACCACCCTTGAATTATGGTTGATATTTACAGTCTAAGCATTCTAATGACAGCCACACACCCACCACCCAATAAATGACTGTTGATATTTACATTCCAAGCACTGTAATGACATCCACACACCAACCACCCCATGACTGACTGTTGATATTTACAGTCCAAACACTGTAATGACAGCCACAAACCCACCACCCCATTAATGACTGTTGATATTTACAGTCCAATCTCTGTAATGACATCCACACACCCACCACCCCATGACTGACTGTTGATATTTACAGTCCAAGCACTGTAATGCCACCCACAATCCCATGAATGACTGATGATATTTACAGTCCAAGCACTAATGACACACACATACCCACCACCCCATAAATGACTTGATATTTACAGTCCAAGCCATGTAATGACACCCACACACCAACCACCTCATGAATGACTGTTGATATTTACAGTCCAAGCACTATAATGACAACCAAACACCTACCACCTAATGAATGATTGTTGATATTTACAGTTTAAGCACTGTAATGACACCCTCATACCCTCCACCCCATGAATGACTGTTGATATTTACAGTCAAAGCACTGTAATAACACCCCCACACCCACCACCCCATGAAATGTGGTTGATATTTACAGTCCAAGCATTCTAATGACAGCCACACACCCACCACCCCATAAATGACTATTGATTTTTACAGTCCAAGCACTGTAATGACATCCACGCACCCACACCCCCTTAAATGACTGTTGATATTAACAGTCCAAACACTGTAATGAAAGCCACACACCCACAACCCCATAAATGACTGTTAATATTTACTGTCCATGCACTGTAATGACATCCACACACCCACCACCTAATGAATGACTATTGATATTTACAGTCCAAGCTCTGTAATGACACTCACACACCAACCACCCTATGTAAGACTGTAAATATTTACAGTCCATGAACAGTAATGACACCCACAACCCCATAAATGACTGTTGATATTTACAGTCCGAGCACTAATTATACACACACACCCACCAACCCATGAATGACTGTTAATATTTATAGTCCGAGCACTGTAATGACACCCTCACACCCACCAACCTATGGATGATGGTTGATATTTACAGTCCAAGAACTGTAATGACACCCACCACCCTATGAATGACTGTTAATATTTTCCGTCAAAACACTGTAATGACACCCACACACCCACCACCCCATGAATGACTGTTGATATTTACAGTCCAAGCATTGTAATGACACCAACACACCCACCACCTCATGATTGACTGTTGATATTTACAGTCCAAGCACTGCATAGACACCCAAACACCCACCACCCAATGAATGACTGTTGATATTTACAGTCCAAGCACTCTAATGACACCCACACACCCACCACCCCATGACTGTTGATATTTACAATCAAAACACTGTAATGACACCCACACACCCACCATCCAATGAATGACTGTTGATATTTACAGTCCAATCACTGTAATGAAACCCACACACCCACCACCTCATGATTGACTGTTAATATTTACAGTCCAAGCTCTGTAATGACACTCACACACCCACCACCCTATATATGATGGTTGAAATTTATAGACGAACCACTAATGACACACACATACCCACCACCCCATAAATGACTTGATATTTACAGTCCAAGCCATGTAATAACACCCACACACCAACCACCCCTTGAATGACTGTTGATATTTACAGTCCAAGCACTATAATGACACCCAAACACCTACCACGCCATGAATGACTGTTGATATTTACAGTTTAAGCACTGTAATGACACCCTCATACCCACCACCCCATGAATGACTGTTGATATTTACAGTCCAAGCACTGTAATGACATCCACACACCCACAACCCCATGACTGACTGTTGATATTTACAGTCCAAGCACGGTAATGAAACCCACAAACCCACCACCCAATAATTGACTTTTGATATTTACAATCCAAGCACTGTAATGACACCCACACACCCACCACCCCAAGAATGACTTTTGATATTTACTCTCCAAGCATTGAAATGACACCCACAAACCCACCGACCCATAAATGACTGTTGATATTTACAGTCCAAGCTCTGTAATGACACTCACACACCCACCACCCTATAAATGACTGTTGATATTTACAGTCTAAGCACTGTAATGACACCCACACACCAACCACCTCATGAATGACTGTTGATATTTACAGTCCAAGCACTATAATGACAACCAAACACCTACCACCTAATGAATGATTGTTGATATTTACAGTTTAAGCACTGTAATGACACCCTCATACCCTCCACCCCATGAATGACTGTTGATATTTACAGTCAAAGCACTGTAATAACACCCCCACACCCACCACCCCATGAAATGTGGTTGATATTTACAGTCCAAGCATTCTAATGACAGCCACACACCCACCACCTCATAAATGACTATTGATTTTTACAGTCCAAGCACTGTAATGACATCCACACACCCACCACCCAATGGATGATGGTTGATATTTACAGTCCAAGAACTGTAATGACACCCACCACCCTATGAATGACTGATAATATATACCGTCAAAACACTGTAATGACACCCACACACCCACCACCCCATGAATGACTGTTGATATTTACAGTCCAAGCATTGTAATGACACCAACACACCCACCACCTCATGATTGACTGTTGATATTTACAGTTCAAGCACTGCATAGACACCCAAACACCCACCACCCAATGAATGACTGTTGATAGTTACAGTCCAAGCACTCTAATGACACCCACACACCCACCACCCCATGACTGTTGATATTTACAATCAAAACACTGTAGTGACACCCACACACCCACCATCCAATGAATGACTGTTGATATTTACAGTCCAATCACTGTAATGAAACCCACACACCCACCACCTCATGATTGACTGTTAATATTTACAGTCCAAGCTCTGTAATGACAGTCACACACCCACCACCCTATATATGACGGTTGATATTTATAGTCCAAGCACTGTAATGACATACACACACCCACCACCCCATGAATAACTGTTGATATTTACAGTCCAAGCACTGTAATGACATCCACAACCCCACCACCCCATACTAAACTGTTGATATTTACAGTCCAGGCACTGTAATGACAGCCACACACCCACCACCCCATAAATGACAGTAGATATTTACAGTCCAAGCACTGTAATGACAGCCACACACCCACCACCCCATAAATGACTGTTGATATTTACAGTCCAAGCACTGTAATGACATCCACACACCCACCACACTGTCAATTACACTTAATGTTTACTGTCTGATTACTGTAATGACACCTACACACCCACCACCTAATGAATGATGGTTGATATTTACAGTCCAAGCACTGTAATGCCACCCAGCACCTCATGAATGACTGTTGATATTTACAGTCCAAGCACTAATGACACACACACACCCACCACCCCGTGATTAACTTAATATTTATAGTTCAAGCACTTTAATGACACACACACACCCACCACCGAATAATTAACTGTTGATATTTACAGTCCAAGCACTGTAATAACACCCACAAACCCACCACCCCATGACTGACTATTGATATTTACTGTCCAAACACTGTAATGACAGCCACACACCCACCACCCCATAAATGATTGTTGCTATTTATAGTCCAAGTACTAATGACACACACACACCCACCACCCCGTGATTGACTTAATATTTATAGTTCAAGCACTTTAATGACACACACACACCCACCACCGAATTATTAACTATTGATATTTACTGTCCAAGCACTGTAATAACACCCACAAACCCACCACCCCATTACTGACTGTTGATATTTACAGTCCATGCACTGTAATGACATCCACACACCCACCACCCAATGAATGACTATTGATATTTACAGTCCAAGCTCTGTAATGACACTCACACACCAACCACCCTATGAATGAATGTAAATATTTACAGTCCAAGCACTGTAATGCCACCCACAACCCCATAAATGACTGTTGATATTTACAGTCCGAGCACTAATTATACACACACACCCACCAACCCATGAATGACTTGATATTTACAGTCAAAGAACTGTAATGACACCCACCACCCTATGAATGACTGTTAATATTTACCGTCAAAACACTGTAATGACACCCACACACCCACCACCCTATGAATGACTGTTGATATTTACAGTCCAAGCATTGTAATGACACCAACACACCCACCACCTCATGATTGACTGTTTATATTTACAGTCCAAGCACTGCATAGACACACAAACACCCACCACCCCAAAAATTATGGTTGATATTTACAGTCCAAGCACTCTAATGACACCCACACACCCACCACCCAATGACTGTTGATATTTACAATCAAAACACTGTAATGACACACACACACCCACCATCCAATGAATGACTGTTGATATTTACAGTCCAATCATTGTAATGAAACCCACACACCCACCACCTCATGATTAACTGTTAATATTTACAGTCCAAGCTCTTTAATGACACTCACACACCCACCACCCTATATATGACGTTTGATATTTATAGTCCAAGCACTGTAATGACACCCACACACCCATCACCCCATGAAAAACTGTTGATATTTACAGTCCAAGCACTGTAATGACACCCACACACCCACCACCCAATGAATGATGGTTGATATTTACAGTCCAAGCACTGTAATGCCACCCACCACCTTATGAATGACTGTTGATATTTACAGTCCAAGCACTAATGACACACACACACCCACCACCCCATGATTGACTTAATATTTATAGTTCAAGCACTTTAATGACACACACACACCCACCACCGAATTATTGACTGTTGATATTTACAGTCCAAGCACTGTAATAACACCCACAAACCCACCACCCCATGACTGACTGTTGATATTTACTGTCCAAACACTGTAATGACAGCCACACACCCACCACCCCATAAATGACTGTTGATATTTACAGTCCAAGCACTGTAATGACACCCACACACCCATCACCCTATGAATGACTGTTGATATTTACAGTCCAAGCAATGTAATGCAACCCACCATCCCATGAATGACTGTTGATACTTACAGTCCAAGCACTAATGACACACACATACCCACCATCCCATAAATGACTTGATATTTACAGTCCAAGCCATGTAATGACACCCACACACAAACCACCCCATGAAAGACTGTTGATATTAGCAGTCCAAGCACTATAAGGACACCCAAACACCTACCACCCCATGAATGACTGTTGATATTTACATTTTAAGCACTGTAATGACACCCACACACCCACCACCCCAAGAATGACTTTTGATATTTACTCTCCAAGCATTGTAATGACACCCACACACCCACCACCCCATAAATGACTGTTGATATTTACAGTCTAAGCACTGTAATGACACCCACACACCCACCACCCCATGAATGACTGTTAATATTTAGAGTCTGAGCACTGTAATGACACCCACACACCCACCACCCAATGGATGATGGTTGATATTTACAGTCCAAGAACTGTAATGACACCCACCACCTTATGAATGACTGTTAATATATACCGGCAAAACACTGTAATGACACCCACACACACACCACCCCATGAATGACTGTTGATATTTACAGTCCAAGCATTGTAATGACACCAACACACCCACCACCTCATGATTGACTGTTGATATTTACAGTCCAAGCACTGCATAGACACCCAAACACCCACCACCCAATGAATGACTGTTGATAGTTACAGTCCAAGCACTCTAATGACACCCACACACCCACCACCCCATGACTGTTGATATTTACAATCAAAACACTGTAATGACACCCACACACCCACCATCCAATGAATGACTGTTAATATTTACAGTCCAAGAATTGTAATGACACCCACCACCTTATGAATGACTGTTAATATATACCGGCAAAACACTGTAATGACACCCACACACACACCACCCCATGAATGACTGTTGATATTTACAGTCCAAGCATTGTAATGACACCAACACACCCACCACCTCATGATTGACTGTTGATATTTACAGTCCAAGCACTGCATAGACACCCAAACACCCACCACCCAATGAATGACTGTTGATAGTTACAGTCCAAGCACTCTAATGACACCCACACACCCACCACCCCATGACTGTTGATATTTACAATCAAAACACTGTAATGACACCCACACACCCACCATCCAATGAATGACTGTTGATATTTACAGTCCAATCACTGTAATGAAACCCACACACCCACCACCTCATGATTGACTGTTAATATTTACAGTCCAAGCTCTGTAATGACAGTCACACACCCACCACCCTATATATGACGGTTGATATTTACAGTCCAAGCACTGTAATGACATCCACAACCCCACCACCCCATAATTAACTGTTGATATTTACAGTCCAAGCACTGTAATGACAGCCACACACCCACCACCCCATAAATGACAGTAGATATTTACAGTCCAAGCACTGTAATGACAGCCACACACCCACCACCCCATAAATGACTGTTGATAATTACAGTCCAAGCACTGTAATGACAACCACACACCCACCACACTGTCAATGACACTTAATATTTACAGTCTGATTACTGTAATGACACCCACACAACCACAACCCAATGAATGATGGTTGATATTTACAGTCCAAGCACTGTAATGCCACCCACCACCTCATGAATGACTGTTGATATTTACAGTCCAAGCACTAATGACACACACACACCCACCACCCCATGATTGACTTAATATTTATAGTTCAAGCACTGTAATGACACACACACACCCTCAACCGAATTATTGACTGTTGATATTTACAGTCCAAGCACTGTAATAACACCCACAAACCAACCACCCCATGACTGACTGTTGATATTTACTGTCCAAACACTGTAATGACAGCCACACACCCACCACCCCATAAATGACTGTTGATATTTACAGTCCAAGCACTGTAATGACACCCACACACCCATCACCCTATGAATGACTGTTGATATTTACAGTCCAAGCAATGTAATGCCACCCACCATCCCATGAATGACTGTTGATACTTACAGTCCAAGCACTAATGACACACACATACCCACCATCCCATAAATGACTTGATATTTACAGTCCAAGCCATGTAATGACACCCACACACAAACCACCCCATGAAAGACTGTTGATATTAGCAGTCCAAGCACTATAAGGACACCCAAACACCTACCACCCCATGAATGACTGTTGATATTTACATTTTAAGCACTGTAATGACACCCACACACCCACCACCCCAAGAATGACTTTTGATATTTACTCTCCAAGCATTGTAATGACACCCACACACCCACCACCCCATAAATGACTGTTGATATTTACAGTCTAAGCACTGTAATGACAGCCACACACCCACCACCCTATTAATGACAGTAGATATTTACAGTCCAAGCACTGTAATGAAAGCCACACACCCACCACTTTATAAATGACTGTTGATATTTACAGTCCAAGCATGGTAATGACATCCACACACCCGCCACACTGTCAATGACACTTAATATTTACAGTCTGAGCACTGTAATGACACCCACACACCCACCACCCAATGAATGACTGTTGATATTTACAGTCTAAGCACTGTAATGACACCCACACACCCACCACCCCATGAATGACTGTTAATATTTATAGTCTGAGCACTGTAATGACACCCACACACCCACCACCCAATGGATGATGGTTGATATTTACAGTCCAAGAACTGTAATGACACCCACCACCTTATGAATTACTGTTAATATATACCGTCAAAACACTGTAATGACACCCACACACACACCACCCCATGAATAACTGTTGATATTTACAGTCCAAGCATTGTAATGACACCAACACACCCACCACCTCATGATTGACTGTTGATATTTACAGTCCAAGAACTGCATAGACACCCAAACACCCACCACCCAATGAATGACTGTTTATAGTTACAGTCCAAGCACTCTAATGACACCCACACACCCACCACCCCATGACTGTTGATATTTACAATCAAAACACTGTAATGACACCCACACACCCACCATCCAATGAATGACTGTTGATATTTACAGTCCAATCACTGTAATGAAACCCACACACCCACCACCTCATGATTGACTGTTAATATTTACAGTCCAAGCTCTGTAATGACAGTCACACACCCACCACCCTATATATGACGGTTGATATTTACAGTCCAAGCACTGTAATGACATCCACAAAACCACCACCCCATAATTAACTGTTGATATTTACAGTCCAAGCACTGTAATGACAGCCACACACCCACCACCCCATAAATGACAGTAGATATTTACAGTCCAAGCACTGTAATGACAGCCACACACCCACCACCCCATAAATGACTGTTGATAAATACAGTCCAAGCACTGTAATGACAACCACACACCCACCACACTGTCAATGACACTTAATATTTACAGTCTGATCACTGTAATGACACCCACACACCCACAACCCAATGAATGATGGTTGATATTTACAGTCCAAGCACTGTAATGCCACCCACCACCTCATGAATGACTGTTGATATTTACAGTCCAAGCACTAATGACACACACACACCCACCACCCCATGATTGACTTAATATTTATAGTTCAAGCACTGTAATGACACACACACACCCTCAACCGAATTATTGACTGTTGATATTTACAGTCCAAGCACTGTAATAACACCCACAAACCCACCACCCCATGACTGACTGTTGATATTTACTGTCCAAACACTGTAATGACAGCCACACACCCACCACCCCATAAATGACTGTTGATATTTACAGTCCAAGAACTGTAATGACACCCACACACCCATCACCCTATGAATGACTGTTGATATTTACAGTCCAAGCAATGTAATGCCACCCACCATCCCATGAATGACTGTTGATACTTACAGTCCAAGCACTAATGACACACACATACCCACCATCCCATAAATGACTTGATATTTACTGTCCAAGCCATGTAATGACACCCACACACAAACCACCCCATGAAAGACTGTTGATATTAGCAGTCCAAGCACTATAAGGACACCCAAACACCTACCACCCCATGAATGACTGTTGATATTTACATTTTAAGCAGTGTAATGACACCCACACACCCACCACCCCAAGAATGACTTTTGATATTTACTCTCCAAGCATTGTAATGACACCCACACACCCACCACCCCATAAATGACTGTTGATATTTACAGTCTAAGCACTGTAATGACACCCACACACCCACCACTCCATGAATGACTGTTAATATTTATAGTCTGAGCACTGTAATGACACCCACACACCCACCACCCAATGGATGATGGTTGATATTTACAGTCCAAGAACTGTAATGACACCCACCACCCTATGAATGACTCTTAATATATACCGTCAAAACACTGTAATGACACCCACACACACACCACCCCATGAATGACTGTTGATATTTACAGTCCAAGCATTGTAATGACACCAACACACCCACCACCTCATGATTGACTGTTGATATTTACAGTTCAAGCACTGCATAGACACCCAAACACCCACCACCCAATGAATGACTGTTGATAGTTACAGTCCAAGCACTCTAATGACACCCACACACCCACCAACCCATGACTGTTGATATTTACAATCAAAACACTGTAATGACACCCACACACCCACCATCCAATGAATGACTGTTGATATTTACAGTCCAATCACTGTAATGAAACCCACACACCCACCACCTCATGATTAACTGTTAATATTTACAGTCCAAGCTCTGTAATGACAGTCACACACCCACCACCCTATATATGACGGTTGATATTTACAGTCCAAGCACTGTAATGACATCCACAACCCCACCACCCCATAATTAACTGTTGATATTTACAGTCCAAGCACTGTAATGACAGCCACACACCCACCACCCCATAAATGACAGTAGATATTTACAGTCCAAGCACTGTAATGACAGCCACACACCCACCACCCCATAAATGACTGTTGATATTTACAGTCCAATCACTGTAATGACATTCACACACCCACCACACTGTCAATGACACTTAATATTTACAGTCTGATCACTGTAATGACACCCACACACCCAGAACCCAATGAATGATGGTTGATATTTACAGTCCAAGCACTGTAATGCCACCCATTACCTCATTAATGACTGTTGATATTTACAGTCCAAGCACTAATGACACACACACACCCACCACCCCGTGATTAACTTAATATTTATAGTTCAAGCACTTTAATGACACACACACACCCACCACCGAATTATTAACTGTTGATATTTACAGTCCAAGCTCTGTAATAACACCCACAAACCCACCACCCCATGACTGACTGTTGATATTTACTGTCCAAACACTGTAATGACAGCCACACACCCACCACCCCATAAATGATTGTTGATATTTACAGTCCAAGCACTAATGACACACACACACCCACCACCCCGTGATTGACTTAATATTTATAGTTCAAGCACTTTAATGACACACACACACCCACCACCGAATTATTAACTGTGGATATTTACTGTTTAAGCACTGTAATAACACCCACAAACCCACCACCCCATGACTGACTGTTGATATTTACAGTCCATGCACTGTAATGACATCCACACACCCACCACCCAATGAATGACTATTGATATTTACAGTCCAAGCTCTGTAATGACACTCACACACCAACCACCCTATAAATGAATGTAAATATTTACAGTCAAAGCACTGTAATGCCACCCACAACCATATAAATGACTGTTGATATTTACAGTCCGAGCACTAATTATACACACACACCCACCAACCCATGAATGACTTGATATTTACAGTCCAAGAACTGTAATGACACCCACCACCCTATGAATGACTGTTAATATTTACCGTCAAAACACTGTAATGACACCCACACACCCACCACCCCATGAATGACTGTTGATATTTACAGTCCAAGCATTGTAATGACACCAACACACCCACCACCTCATGATTGACTGTTTATATTTACAGTCCAAGCATTGCATAGACACACAAACACCCACCACCCCAAAAATTATGGTTGATATTTACAGTCCAAGCACTCTAATGACACCCACACACCCACCACCCCATGACTGTTGATATTTACAATCAAAACACTGTAATGACACCCACACACCCACCATCCAATAAATGACTGTTGATGTTTACAGTCCAATCACTGTAATGAAACCCACACACCCACCACCTCATGATTAACTGTTAATATTTACAGTCCAAGCTCTTTAATGACACTCACACACCCACCACCCTATATATGACGGTGGATATTTATAGTCCAAGCTCTGTAATGACACCCACACACCCACCACCCCATGAAAAACTGTTGATATTTACAGTCCAAGCACTGTAATGACATCCACAACCCAACAACCCCATAATTAACTGTTGATATTTACAGTCCAAGCACTGTAATGACAGCCACACACCCACCACCCTATTAATGACAGTAGATATTTACAGTCCAAGCACTGTAATGAAAGCCACACACCCACCACTTCATAAATGACTGTTGATATTTACAGTCCAAGCATTGTAATGACATCCACACACCCACCACACTGTCAATGACACTTAATATTTACAGTCTGAGCACTGTAATGACACCCACACACCCACCACCCAATGAATGATGGTTGATATTTACAGTCCAAGCACTGTAATGCCACCCACCACCTCATGAATGACTGTTGATATATACAGTCCAAGCACTAATGACACACACACACCCACCACCCCGTGATTAACTTAATATTTATAGTTCAAGCACTTTAATGACACACACACACCCACCACCGAATTATTAACTGTTGATATTTACAGTCCAAGCACTGTAATAACACCCACAAACCCACCACCCCATGACTGACTGTTGATATTTACTGTCCAAACACTGTAATGACAGCCACACACCCACCACCCCTTAAATGATTGTTGATATTTACAGTCCAAGCACTAATGACACACACACACCCACCACCCCGTGATTGACTTAATATTTATAGTTCAAGCACTTTAATGACACACACACACCCACCACCGAATTATTAACTGTTGATATTTACTGTCCAAGCACTGTAATAACACCCACAAACCCACCACCCCATGACTGACTGTTGATATTTACAGTCCATGCACTGTAATGACATCCACACACCCACCACCCAATGAATGACTATTGATATTTACAGTCCAAGCTCTATAATGACACTCACACACCAACCACCCTATGAATGAATGTAAATATTTACAGTCCAAGCACTGTAATGTCACCCACAACCCCATAAATGACTGTTGATATTTACAGTCCGAGCACTAATTATACACACACACCCACCAACCCATGAATGACTTGATATTTACAGTCCAAGAACTGTAATGACACCCACCACCCTATGAATGACTGTTAATATTTACCGTCAAAACACTGTAATGACACCCACACACCCACCACCCCATGAATGACTGTTGATATTTACAGTCCAAGCATTGTAATGACACCAACACACCCACCACCTCATGATTGACTGTTTATATTTACAGTCCAAACACTGCATAGACACACAAACACCCACCACCCCAAAAATTATGGTTGATATTTACAGTCCAAGCACTCTAATGACACCCACACACCCACCACCCGATGACTGTTGATATTTACAATCAAAACACTGTAATGACACCCACACACCAACTATCCAATGAATGACTGTTGATATTTACAGTCCAATAATTGTAATGAAACCCACACACCCACCACCTCATGATTAACTGTTAATATTTACAGTCCAAGCTCTTTATTGACACTCACACACCCACCACCCTATATATAATGGTTGATATTTATAGTCCAAGCACTGTAATGACACCCACACACCCACCACCCCATGAAAAACTGTTGATATTTACAGTCCAAGCACTGTAATGACATCCACAACCCCACAACCCCATAATTAACTGTTGATATTTACAGTCCAAGCACTGTAATGACAGCCACACACCCGCCACCCTATTAATGACAGTAGATATTTACAGTCCAAGCACTGTAATGAAAGCCACACACCAACCACTTCATAAATGACTGTTGATATTTACAGTCCAAGCATTGTAATGACATCCACACACCCACCACACTGTCAATGACACTTAATATTTACAGTCTGAGCACTGTAATGACACACAGACACCCACCACCCAATGAATGATGGTTGATATTTACAGTCCAAGCACTGTAATGCCACCCACCACCTCATGAATGACTGTTGATATTTAAAGTCCAAGCACTAATGACACACACACACCCACCACCCCATGATTGACTTAATATTTATAGTTTAAGCACTGTAATGACACACACACACCCACCACCGAATTATTGACTGTTGATATTTACAGTCCAAGCACTGTAATAACACCCACAAACCCACCACCCCATGACTGACTGTTGATATTTACTGTCCAAACACTGTAATGACAGCAACACACCCACCACCCCATAAATGACTGTTGATATTTACAGTCCAAGCACTGTAATGACACCCACACACCCATCACCCTATGAATGACTGTTGATATTTACAGTCCAAGCAATGTAATGCCACCCACCATCCCATGAATGACTGTTGATACTTACAGTCCAAGCACTAATGACACACACATACCCACAACCCCATAAATGACTTGATATTTACAGTCCAAGCCATGTAATGACACCAACACACCAACCACCACATGAAAGACTGTTGATATTAGCAGTCCAAGCACTATAATGACACCCAAACACCTACCACCCCATGAATGACTGTTGATATTTACAGTTTAAGCACTGTAATGACACCCTCATACCCACCACCCCATTAATAACTGTTGATATTTACAGTCAAAGCACTTTAATGACACCCCCACACCCACCACCCCATGAATTATGGTTGATATTTACAGTTCAAGCATTCTAATGACAGCCACGCACCCACCACCCCATAAATGACTGTTGATATTTACAGTCCAAGCACTGTAATGTCATCCACACACCAACCACCCCATGACTGACTGTTGATATTTACATTCCAAACACTGTAATGACAGCCACACACCCACCACCCTGTTAATGACTGTTGATATTTACAGTCCAATCACTGTAATGACATCCACACACCCACCACCCCATGATTGACTGTTCATATTTACAGTTCAAGCACTGTAATGCCACCCACCATCCCATGAATGAATGTTGATATTTATAGTCTGAGCACTGTAATGACACCCACACACCCACCACCCCATGAATGACTGTTGATATTTACAGTCCAAGCATTGTAATGACACCAACACACCCACCACCCCATGACTGTTGATATTTAAAATAAAAACACTGTAATGACACCCACACACCCACCATCCAATGAATGACTGTTGATATTTACAGTCCAATCACTGTAATAAAACCCACACACCCACCACCTCATGATTGACTGTTAATATTTACAGTCCAAGCTCTGTAATGACAGTCACACACCCACCACCCTATATATGACGGTTGATATTTATAGTCCAAGCACTGTAATGACACACACACACCCACTACCCCATGAATAACTGTTGATATTTACAGTCCAAGCACTGTAATGACATCCACAACCCCACCACCCCATTATTAACTGTTGATATTTACAGTCCAAGCACTGTAATGACAGCCACACACCCACCACCCCATAAATGACAGTAGATATTTACAGTCCAAGCACTGTAATGACAGCCAAACACCCACCACCCCATAAATGACTGTTAATATTTACAATCTAAGCACTGTAATGAGATCCACAGACCCACCACACTGTCAATGACACTTAATATTTACAGTGTGATCACTGTAATGACACCCAAACACCCACCACCCAATGAATGATTGTTGATATTTACAGTCCAAGCACTGTAATGCCACCCACCACCTAATGAATGACTGTTGATATTTACAGTCCAAGCACTAATGACACACACACACCCACCACCCCGTGATTGACTTAATATTTATAGTTCAAGCACTTTAATGACACACACACACACCCACCACCGAATTATTATCTGTTGATATTTACAGTCCAAGCACTGTAACAACACCCACAAACCCACCACTCCATGACTCACTGTTGATATTTACTGTCCAAACACTGTAATGACAGCCACACACCCACCACACCATAAGTGATTGTTGATATTTACAGTCCAAGCACTGTAATGACCCCCACACACCCATTACCCTATGAATGACTGTTGATATTTACAGTCCAAGCAATGTAATGCCACCCACCATCCCATGAATGACTTATGATATTTAAAGTCCAAGCACCAATGACACACACATACCCACCACCCCATAAATGACTTGATATTTACAGTCGAAGCCATGTAATGACACCCACACACAAACCACCCCATGAATGACTGTTGATATTTACAGTCCAAGCACTATAATGACACCCAAACACCTACCACCCCATGAATGACTGTTGATATTTACAGTTTAAGCACTGTAATGATACCCTCATACCCTCCACCCAATGAATGACTATTGATATTTACAGTCCTAGCTCTGTAATAAATAACTCACACACCAACCATCCTATGAATGACTGTAAATATTTACAGCCCAAGCACTGTAATGCCACCCACAACCCCATAAATGACTGTTAATATTTACAGTCCGAGCACTAATTATACACCCACAACCACCAACCCATGAATGACTTGATATTTACAGTCCAAGAACTGTAATGACACCCACCACCATATGAATGAATGTTAATATTTACCGTCAAAACACTGTAATGACACACTCACACCCACCACCCCATGAATGACTGTTGATATTTACAGTCCAAGCATTGTAATGACACCAACACACCCACCACCTCATGATTGACTGTTTATATTTACAGTCCAAGCACTGCATAGACACCAAAACACCCACCACCCCAAAAATTATGGTTGATATTTACAGTCCAAGCACTCTAATGACACCCACACACCCACCACCCCATGACTGTTGATATTTACAATCAAAACACTGTAATGACACCCACACACCCACCATCCAATGAATGACTGTTGATATTTACAGTCCAATCACTGTAATGAAACCCACACACCCACCACCTCATGATTAACTGTTAATATTTACAGTCCAAGCTCTGTAATAACACTCACACACCCACCACCCTATATATGACGGTTTATATTGTTTTTGTCCAAGCACTGTAATGACACCCACACACCCACCACCCCATGAAAAACTGTTGATATTTACAGTCCAAGCACTGTAATGACAACCACAACCACACAACCCCATAATTAACTGTTGATATTTACAGTCCAAGCACTGTAATGACATCCACACACCCACCACACTGTTAATGATGGTTGATATTTACAGTCCAAGCACTGTAATGCCACCCACCACCTCATGAATGACTGTTGATATTTACAGTCCAAGCACTAATGACACACACACACCCACCACCCCATGATTGACTTAATATTTATAGTTCAAGCACTGTAATGACACACACACACTCACCACCGAATTTTTGACTGTTGATATTTACAGTCCAAGCACTGTAATAACACCCACAAACCCACCACCCCATGACTGACTGTTGATATTTACTGTACAAACACTGTAATGACAGCCACACACCCACCACCCCATAAATGACTGTTGATATTTACAGTCCAAGCACTGTAATGACACCCACACACCCATCACCCTATGAATGACTGTTGATATTTACAGTCCAAAGAATGTAATGCCACCCACCATCCCATGAATGACTGTTGATATTTACAGTCCAAGCTCTAATGACACACACATACCCACCACCCCATAAATGACTTGATATTTACAGTCCAAGCCATGTAATGACACCCACACACCAACCACCCCATGAAAGACTGTTGATATTAGCAGTCCAAGCACTATAATGACACCCAAAAACCTACCACCCCATGAATGACTGTTGATATTTACAGTCCAAGCACTTTAATGACACCCTCATACCCACCACCTCATGAATGACTGTTGATATTTACAGTCCAAGCACTGTAATGACATCACCACACCAACCACACTGTCAATGACACTTAATATTTACAGTCTGAGCACTGTAATGACACCCACACACCCACCACCCAATAAATGATGGTTGATATTTACAGTCCAAGCACTGTAATGCCACCCACCGCCTCATTAATGACTGTTGATATTTACAGTCCAAGCACTAATGACACACACACACCCACCACCCCATGATTGACTTAATATTTATAGTTCAAGCACTGTAATGACACACACACACCCACCACCGAATTATTGACTGTTGATATTTACAGTCCAAGCACTGTAATAACACCCACAAACCCACCACCCCATGACTGACTGTTGATATTTACTGTCCAAACACTGTAATGACACCCACACACCAACCATCCAATGAATGACTGTTGATATTTACAGTCCAATCACTGTAATGAAACCCACACACCCACCACCTCATGATTAACTGTTAATATTTACAGTCCAAGCTCTGTAATGACACTCACACACCCACCACCCTATATATGACGGTTGATATTTATTTTGTCCAAGCAATGTAATGACACCCACACACCCACCACCCCATGAAAAACTGTTGATATTTACAGTCCAAGCACTGTAATGACAACCACAACCCCACAACCCCATAATTAACTGTTGATATTTACAGTCCAAGCACTGTAATGACATCCACACACCCACCACACTGTTAATGACACTTAATATTTACAGTCTGAGCACTGTAATGATACCCACACACCCACCACCCAATGAATGATGGTTGATATTTACAGTCCAAGCACTGTAATGCCACCCACCACCTCATGAATGACTGTTGATATTTACAGTCCAAGTACTAATGACACACACACACCCACCACCCCATGATTGACTTAATATTTATAGTTCAAGCACTGTAATGACACACACACACCCACCACCGAATTTTTGACTGTTGATATTTACAGTCTAAGCACTGTAATAACACCCACAAACCCACCACCCCATGACTGACTGTTGATATTTACTGTCCAAACACTGTAATGACAGCCACACACCCACCACCCCATAAATGACTGTTGATATTTACAGTCCAAGCACTGTAATGACACCCACACACCCATCACCCTAGTAATGACTGTTGATATTTACAGTCCAAGCAATGTAATGCCACCCACCATCCCATGAATGACTGTTGATATTTACAGTCCAAGCACTAATGACACACACATACCCACCACACCATAAATGACTTGATATTTACAGTCCAAGCCATGTAATGATACCCACACACCAACCACCCCATGAAAGACAGTTGATATTAGCACTCCAAGCACTATAATGACACCCAAACACCTACCACCCCATGAATGACTGTTGATATTTACAGTTTAAGCACTTTAATGACACCCTCACACCCACCACCCCATGAATGACTGTTGATATTTACAGTCAAAGCACTGTAATGACACCCCCACACCCACCACCTCTATGAAATATGGTTGATATTTACAGTCCAAGCATTCTAATGACAGCCACAAACCCACAACCCTATAAATGACTGTTGATTTTTACAGTCCAAGCACTGTAATGACATCCACACACCCACAACCCCATGACTGACTGTTGATATTTACACTTCAAACACTGTAATGAAAGCCACACACCCACCACCCCATAAATGACTGTTGATATTTACAGTCCATGCACTGTAATGACATCCACACACCTACCACCCAATGAATGACTATTGATATTTACAGTCTAAGCTCTGTAATGACACTCACACACCAACCACCCTATGAATGAATGTAAATATTTACAGTCCAAGCACTGTAATGCCACCCAAGACCCCATAAATGACTGTTGATATTTACAGTCCGAGCACTAATTATACACACACACCCACCAACCCATGAATGACTTGATATTTACAGTCCAAGAACTGTAATGACACCCACCACCCTATGAATGACTGTTAATATTTACCGTCAAAACACTGTAATGACACCCACACACCCACCACCCCATGAATGACTGTTGATATTTACAGTCCAAGCATTGTAATGACACCAACACATCCACCACCTCATGATTGACTGTTTATATTTACAGTCCAAGCACTGCATAGACACACAAACACCCACCACCCCAAAAATTATCGTTGATATTTACAGTCCAAGCACTCTAATGACACCCACACACCCACCACCCCATGACTGTTGATATTTACAATCAAAACACTGTAATGACACTCACACACCCACCATCCAATGAATGACTGTTGATATTTACAGTCCAATCACTGTAATGAAACCCACACACCCACCACCTCATGATTAACTGTTAATATTTACAGTCCAAGCTCTGTAATGACACTCACACACCCACCACCCAAAATATGACGGTTGATATTTATAGTCCAAGCACTGTAATGACACCCACACACCCAACACCCCATGAAAAACTGTTGATATTTACAGTCCAAGCACTGTAATGACATCCACAACCCCACAACCCCATAATTAACTGTTGATATTTACAGTCCAAGCACTGTAATGACAGCCACACACCCACCACCCTATTAATGACATTAGATATTTACAGTCCAAGCACTGTAATGAAAGCCACACACCCACCACTTCATAAATGACTGTTGATATTTACAGTCCAAGCACTGTAATGACATCCACACACCCACCACACTGTCAATGACACTTAATATTTACAGTCTCAGCACTGTAATGACACCCACACACCCACCACCCAATGAATGATGGTTGATATTTACATTCCAAGCACTGTAATGCCACCCACCGCCTCATTAATGACTGTTGATATTTACAGTCCAAGCACTAATAACACACACACCCACCACCCCATGATTGACTTAATATTTATAGTTCAAGCACTGTAATGACACACACACACCCACCACCGAATTATTGACTGTTGATATTTACAGTCCAAGCACTGTAATAACACCCACAAACCCACCACCCCATGACTGACTGTTGATATTTACTGTCCAAACACTGTAATGACAGCCACACACCCATCACCCTATGAATGACTGTTGAAATTTACAATCCAAGCAAAGTAATGCCACCCACTATCCCATGAATGACTGTTGATACTTACATTCCAAGCACTAATGACACCCTCATACCCACCACCCCATGAATGACTGTTGATATTTACAGTCAAAACACTTTAATGACAACCCCACACCCACCACTCCATGAATTATGGTTGATATTTACAGTCCAAGCATTCTAATGACAGCCACACACCCACCACCTTATAAATGACTGTTGATATTTACAGTCCAAACACTGTAATGACATCCACACACCAACCACCTCATGACTGACTGTTGATATTTACAGTCCAATCACTGTAATGACAGTCACACACCCACCACCCCATTAATGACTGTTGATATTTACAGTCCAATCACTGTAATGACATCCACACACCCACCACCCCATGACTGACTGTTGATATTTACAGTCCAAGCACAGTAATGCCACACACCATCCCATGAATGAATGTTGATATTTACAGTCCAAGCACTAATGACACACACATACCCACCACCCCATAAATGACTTGATATTTACAGTCCAAGCGATGTAATGACACCCACACACCAACCACCCCATGAATGAATGTTGATATTTAAAGTCCAAGCACTATAATGACACCCAAAAACATACCACCCCATGAATGACTGTTGATATTTATATTTTATGCACTGTAATGACACCCTCATACCCACCACCCCATGAATGACTGTTGATATTTACAGTCAAACCACTGTAATGACACCCCCACACCCACCACCCCATGAATTATGGTTGATATTTACAGTCCAAGCATTCTAATGACAGCCACACACCCACCACCCAATAAATGACTGTTGATATTTAAAGTCCAAGCACTGTAATGACATCCACACACCCACAACCCCATGACTGACTGTTGATATATACAGTCCAAACACTGTAATGAAAGCCACACACCCACCACCCCATAAATGAGTGTTGATATTTACAGTCCATGCACTGTAATGACATCCACACACCCACCACCCAATGAATGACTATTGATATTTATAGTCCAAGCAATGTAATGCAACCCACCATCCCATGAATGACTGTTGATACTTACAGTCCAAGCACTAATGACACACACATACCCACCACCCCATAAATGACTTGATATTTACAGTCCAAGCCATGTAATGACACCCTCACACCAACCACCCCATGAAAGACTGTTGATATTAGCAGTCCAAGCACTATAATGACACCCAAACACCTACCACCCCATGAATGACTGTTGATATTTACAGTTTAAGCACTGTAATGACACCCTCATACCCACCACCCCATGAATGACTGTTGATATTTACAGTCAAAACACTTTAATGACACCCCCACACCCACCAACCCATGAATGACTTGATATTTACTGTCCAAGCACTGTAATAACACCCACCAACCCACCACCCCATGAATGACTGTTAATATTTACAGTCCAAGCACTGTAATGACACCCACACACTCACCACCCAATAAATGACTGTTGATATTTACTGTAAAAACACTGTAATGGCACCCACACACTTACCACCCTATGAATGACAGTTGATATTTACAGTCCAAGCACTGTAATGACACCCACACACCCACCACTCCATAAATGACGGTTGATATTTATAGTAGAACCACTGTAATGCTACTCACCACCCCATGAATAACTGTTGATATTTACAGTCCAAGCACTAATGACACACACAGACCCACCACCCCATGAATAACTGTTGATATTTACAGTCCAAGCACTGTAATGACGTCCACAAACCCACCACCCCATGATTAACTGTTGATATTTACAGTCCAAGCACTATAATGACAGCCACACCCCCCCCCCATCAATGACCGTAGATATTTACAGTCCAAGCACTGTAATGACAGCTACACACCCACCCACCTCATAAATGACTGTTGATATTTACAGTCCAATCACTGTAATGACATCCACACACCCACCACCCCATGAATGACACTTAATATTAACAGTCTGAGAACTGTAAAGACACCCACTCACCAACCACTCTATGAATGACTATTGATATTTACAGTCCAAGCACGGTAATGCCACCCACAACCCCATAAATGACTGTTTTTATTTACAGTCCAAGCACTAATGACACACACAGACCCACCACCCCATGAATGACTTGATATTTACAGTCCAAGCACTGTAATGACACCCACACACCCACCACCCCATGAATAACTGTTGATATTTACAGTCCAAGCACTGTAATGACATCCACAAACCCACCACCCCATGATATACTGTTGATATTTACAGTCCAAGCACTGTAATGACAGCCACCCCCCACCCCCCCATCAATGAGAGTAGATATTTACAGTCCAAGCACTGTAATGACAGACACACACCCACCCACATCATAAATGACTGTTGATATTTACAGTCCAAGCACTGTAATGACATCCACACACGCACCACCCCATGAATGACACTTAATATTTACAGTCTGAGCACAGTAAAGACACCCACACACACACCACCCTATGAATGACTGTTGATATTTACAGTCCAAGCACTGTAATGCCACTCACAACCCCATAAATGACTGTTTATATTTACAGTCTAAGCACTAATGACACACACACACCCACCAATCCATGAATGACTTGATATTTACAGTCTAAAGACTGTAATGACACCCACCAACCCACCACCCCATGAATGACTGATGATATTTACAGTCCAAGCACTGTAATGACAACCACAAACCTACCACCTCATGAATGACTGTTGACATTTACAGTCAAAGCACTGTAATGACACCCCCACACCCACCACCCCATGAATTATTGATGATATTTACAGTCCAAGCATTCTAATGACAGCCAAATACCCACCACCCCATGACTGACTGTTGATATTTACAGTCCAAGCACTGTAATGCCACCCAACATCCTATGAATGACAGTTGATATTTACAGTCCAAGCACTAATGACACACACATACCCACCAACCCATGAATGGCTGTAAATATTTACAGTCCAAGCACTGTAATGACATCCACACACCCACCACCCCATAAATGACACTTAATATTTACAGTCTGAGCACTGTAAAGACACCCACACACCCACCACCCAATGAATGACTGTTGATATTTACAGTCCAAGCACTATAATGACACACAAACACCTACCACCTAATGAATGACAGTTGATATTTTCAGTTCAAGCACTGTAATGACAATATCATACCCACCACCCTATGAATGACTGTTGATATTTACAGTCCAAGCACTATAATGACATACAAACACCTACCACCAAATGAATGACTTTTGATATTTACTGTCAAAGCACTGTAATGACATCCCCACACCCACCACCCTATGAATGATTGTTGATATTTACAATCAAAGCACTGTAATGACACCCACTCATTAACCATCCCATTAATGACTGTTGATATTTACAGTCCAAGCACTGTAATGACACCCACATACCCACCACCTCATAATTGACTGTTGATATATACAGTCCAAGCTCTGTAATGACACTCACACACCAACCACACTATGAATGACTGTTAATATTTACTTTCCAAGCACTGTAATCACCCCCCATTATAAATAACGGTTGATATATATAGTCCAAGCACTGTAATGACATCCACACACCCACAACCCTATGAATAACTGTTGATATTTACAGTCCAAGCACTGTAATGCCACCCACTATTTCATAAATGACTTGATATTTTCAGTTCAAGCACTGTAATGACACCAACCCACCCACCACCCCATAAATGACTGTTGATATTTACAGTCCAAGCACTGTAATGACACCCACAAACCCACCTCCCCATGATTGACTGTTGATATTTACAGTCCAAGCACTGTAATGACACCCACACACCCACCACCCCATATATGACTGTTGATATTTACAGTCTACGCACTGTAATGACACCCACACACCCATCACCACAAGAATGACTTTTTAAATTGACAGTCTAAGCACTGTAATGACACCCACACACCCACCACCCCGTGAATAACTGTTGATATATACAGTTCATTCACTGTAATGACACCCACACTCCCAACACCCCATTAATGACTGTTGATATTTATAGTCCAAGCACTGTAATGACAACCACACACCCACCACCCCACAAATGACTGTTGATATTTTCAGTCCAAGCACTGTAATGACATCCACACACCCACCACCCCATGAATGACTGTTAATATTTACAGTCTGAGCACTGTAATGACCCCCACACACCCACCACCCCAAAAATTATTGTTGATATTTACAGTCCAAGCTCTGTAATGACACCCACACACCATCCACCTCATGATTGACTGTTGATATTTACAGTCCAACCACTGTAATGACAACCACACACCCACCACCCTATAAATGACTGTTGATATCTACAGTCCAAGCACTGTAATGCCACCCACCACTTCATAAATGACTGTTGATATTTACACACCCAAGCACTAATGACACACACACCCACCACCCCATGAATGACTTGATATTTACAGTCCAAGCACTGTAATGACAACCACCTACCCACCACCCCATGAATGACTGTTGATATTTAAAGTCCAACACTGTAACGACACACACAAACCCACCACCCCATGACTGCCTGTTGATATTTACAGTCCAAGCACTGTAATGACAGCCACACACCCACCACCCCATAAATGACTGTTGATATTTACAGTCCAAGCACTGTAATAAAACCCACATACTCATCACCCTATGCCATGAATGACTGTTGATATTTACACTTCAAGCACCGTAATGCCACAAACACCTCATGAATGACTATTGATATTTACAGTCAAAGCACTGTAATGACACCTCCACACCCACCACCCCATGAATTACGGTTGATATTTATAGTCAAAGCACTGTAATAACACCTACACACCCACCTCTCCATCAATGACTGTTGATATTTACAGTCCAAGCACTCTAATGACACCCACCACCCAATAAATGACTGTTGATATTTATAATCAAAACACTGTAATGACACCCACACACCCACCATCCAATGAATGACTGTTGATATTTACATTCCGATATCTGTAATGACACACACACACCCACCACCTCATGAATGACTGTTGATATTTACACTCCAAGCACTGTAATGTCACCCACACACCAACTACCCCATGATTGACTTGATATTTACAGTCCAAGCACTGTAATGTCACCTACACACTCACCACCCCATTAATGACTGTTGATATTTACAGTCCAAGCAAAGTCATGACACCCACACACCCACCACCCCATGAATAACTGTTGATATTTACAGTCCAAGCACTCTAATGACACCCACAATCCTCTGAATGACTGTTGATATTTACAGTCAAATAACTGTAATAACACCCACACACCCACCACCCCATAAATGACTGTTTATATTTACATTCCAAGCACTGTAATGACTCCCACACAACCACCACCCCATGATTGACTGTTGATATTTACAGTCCAAGCAATGTGATGACACCGAAACACAAACCACCCTATAAATGACTTTTGATATTTACAGTCCAAGCACTGTAATGACACCCACACACCCATAACCCCGTGAATGACTTTTGATATATACAATCCAAGCAATGTAATGCTACACACCACCCCATGAATGACTGTTGATATTTACAGTCCAAGCACTAATGACACACACACACCCACCACACTATGAATGACTTGATATTTTCAGTCCAAGCACTTTAATGACACCCACACACTCACCACCCCATGAATGACTGTTGATATTTACAGTCCAAGCACTATAAAGACACACACACAGACAACCCCATAAATGACTGTTGATATTTACAGTCAAAGCACTGTAATGACACCCACACACCCACTACCCCATTAATGACATTTGATATTTACAGTCCAAACACTGTAATAACACCCACACACCAACCACCCCATAAATGACTGTTGATCTTTTCATTCCAAGCACTGTAATGACATCCACACACCCACTACCTCATGAATAACCCATAATATTTACAGTACAAACACTGTAATGACACCCACAAACCAACCACCATATAAATAACAGTTGATATTTATAGTCCAAGCACTCTAATGACACCCACCACCCTATGAATGAGTGTTGGAATTTACAATCAAAACACTGTAATGACACCCATACACCCACCACCCCATGAATGACTGTCGCTATTTTCAGTCCAAGCACTGTCATGTCACCCACAAACCCACCACGTTATAAATAACTGTTGATATTTATAGTCCAATCACTCTAATGACACACATCACCCCATGAATGACTGTTGATATTTACAGTCCAAGCACTATAATGACACACACACCCACCACCCCATAAATGACTGTTGATATTTACAGTCAAAGCACTGTAATGAAACCCACACACCAACCACCCCATAAATGACAGTTGATATTTTACAGTCCAAGCACTGTAATGACACCAACACACCCACCACCCCATAAATGACTCTTGATATTTACAGTCCAAGAACTCTAATGACACCCACCACCCTATGAATTACTGTTGATATTTACAATCAAAACACTGTAATGATGCACACACACCCACAACCCCCTGGATGACTGTTGATATTTTCAGTCCAATCAATGTAATGACACCCACACACCCACTACCCCATGAATGACTGTTAATATTTACAGTACAAGCACTGTAATGACACCGACACACCTACCACCCAATGAATGATGGTTGATATTTACAGTCCAATAACTGTAATGACACCCACATACCTACCACCCCATGAATGACTGTTAATATTTACAGTCCAAGAAGTGTAATGACACCCACACACTCACCACCCCATGAATGACTGTTGATATTTGCAGTCAAAGCACTGTAATGACACCCACCCTTACCACCCCATGAATTACTATTGATATTTACAGTCCAAACACTGTAATGACACCCACAAACCCACCAACCCCATAAATGACTGTTGATATTTACAGTCCAAGCACTGTAATGACACCCACACACCCACAACCCCATGAATGACTGTTGATATTTACAGTCCAAGCACTGTCATGACACCCACAAACCCACCACCCTATAAATAACTGTTGATATTTATAGTCCAAGCACTCTAATGACACCCACCACCCTATGAATGACTGTTGGTATTTACAATCAAAACACTGTAATGACACCCACACACCCACCACCCCATGAATGACTATTGATATTTTCAGTCCAAGCACTGTCATGACACCCACAAACCCACCACCCCATAAATAACTGTTAATATTTATAGTCCAAGCACTCTAATGACACCCACCACCCAATTAATGACTGTTGATATTTACAGTCCAAGCACTATAATGACACACACACCCACCACCCCATAAATGACTGTTGATATTTACTGTCAAAGTCATGAATGACTTGATATTTACAATCTAAACACTGTAATGACACCCACACACTAACCACCCCATGAATGACTATTGATATATACTGTCCAAGCACTGTAATGACACCCACACACCCACCACCCCATGGATGACTGTTGATATTTAAAGTCCAAACACTGTAATGACACACACAAACCCACCACCCCATGACTCCCTGTTGATATTTACAGTTCAAGCACTGTAATGACAGACACACACCCACCCACCTCATAAATGACTGTTGATATTTACAGTCCAAGCACTGTAATGCCACCCACAACCCCATAAATGACTGTTTATATTTACAGTCCAAGCACTAATGACACACACACACACCCACCAACCCATGAATGACTTGATATTTACAGTCCAAGCACTGTAATGACACACACCAACCCACCACCCCATGAATGACTGATGATATTTACAGTCCAAGCACTGTAATGACAACCACAAACCTACCACCCCATGAATGACTGTTGACATTTACAGTCAAAGCACTGTAATGACACCCCCACACCCACCACCCCATGAATTATTGATGATATTTACAGTCCAAGCATTCTAATGACAGCCAAATACCCACCACCCCATGACTGACTGTTGATATTTACAGTCCAAGCACTGTAATGCCACCCACCATCCCATGAATGACTCTTGATATTTACAGTCCAAGCACTAATGACACACACATACCCACCACCCCATAAATGACTTGCTATTTACAGTCCAAGCCATGTAATGACACCCACACACCAACCACCCCATGAATAACTGTTGATATTTACAGTTTAAGCACTGTAATGACACCCTCGTACCCACCACCCCATGAATTATGGTTGATATTTACAGTCCAAGCAATCTAATATAAGCCACACACCCACCACCAAATAAATGACTGTTGATATTTACATTCAAAGCACTAATGACACACACACACCCTCCAACCCATGAATGGCTGTAAATATTTACAGTCCAAGCACTGTAATGACACCCACACACTCACCATCCAATAAATGACTGTTGATATTTACAGTCCAAGCACTGTAATGACATCCACACACCCACCACCCCATAAATGACACTTAATATTTACAGTCTGAGCACTGTAAAGACACCCACACACCCACCACCCAATGAATGACTGTTGATGTTTACAGTCCAAGCACTAATGACACACACACACACCCACCACCAAATGAATGACTTGATATTTACTGTCCAAACACTGTAATGACACCCACACACCCACCACCCCATGAATGACTGTTGATATTTACAGTCCAAGCACTATAATGACACACAAACACCTACCACCTAATGAATGACAGTTGATATTTACAGTTCAAGCACTGTAATGACACAATCATACCCACCACCCTATGAATGACAGTTGATATTTACAGTCCAAGCACTATAATGACACACAAACACCTACCACCAAATGAATGACTGTTGATATTTACTGTCAATGCACTGTAATGACATCCCCACACCCACCACCCTATAAATGATTGTTGATATTTACAATCAAAGCTCTGTAATGACACACACTCATTAACCATCCCATTAATGACTGTTGATATTTACAGTCCAAGCACTGTAATGACACCCACATACCCCCCACCTCATAATTGACTGTTGATATTTACAGTCCAAGCTCTGTAATGACAGCCACACACCCACCACCCCATATATGACTGTTGATATTTACAGTCTACGCACTGTAATGACACCCACACACCCATCACCCCATGAATGACTTTTTAAATTGACAGTCTAAGCACTGTAATGACACCCACACACCCACCACCCCGTGAATAACTGTTGATATATACAGTTTATTCACTGTAATGACACCCACACTCCCAACACCCCATTAATGACTATTGATATTTATAGTCCAAGCACTGTAATGACAACCACACACCCACCACCCCACAAATGACTGTTGATATTTTCAGTCCAAGCACTGTAATGACATCCACACAACCACCACCCCATGAATGACAGTTAATATTTACAGTCTGAGCACTGTAATGACCCCCACACACCCACAACCCCAAAAATTATTGTTGATATTTACAGTCCAAGCTCTGTAATGACACCCACACACCATCCACCTCATGATTGACTGTTGATATTTACAGTCCAACTACTGTAATGACAACCACACACCCACCACCCTATAAATGACTGTTGATATCTACAGTCCAAGCACTGTAATAACACCCACCACTTCATAAATGACTGTTGATATTTACACACCCAAGCACTAATGACACACACACCCACCACCCCATGAATGACTTGATATTTACAGTCCAAGCACTGTAATGACAACCACCTACCAACCACCCCATGAATGACTGTTGATATTTAAAGTCCAAACACTGTAACGACACACACAAACCCACCACCCCATGACTGCCTGTTGATATTTACAGTCCAAGCACTGTAATAAAACCCACACACCCATCACCCTATGCCATGAATGACTGTTGATATTTACACTCCAAGCACTGTAATGCCACAAACACCTCATGAATGACTGTTGATATTTACAGTCAAAGCACTGTAATGACACCCCCACACCCACCACCCCATGAATTATGGTTGATATTTATAGTCAAAGCACTGTAATGCCACCTACACACCCACCACTCCATCAATGACTGTTGATATTTACAGTCCAACCACTGTAATGACAACCACACACCCACCACCCTATAAATGACTGTTGATATCTACAGTCCAAGCACTGTAATAACACCCACCACTTCATAAATGACTGTTGATATTTACACACCCAAGCACTAATGACACACACACCCACCACCCCATGAATGACTTGATATTTACAGTCCAAGCACTGTAATGACTACCACCTACCCACAACCCCATGAATGACTGTTGATATTTAAAGTCCAAACACTGTAACGACACACACAAACCCACCGCCCCATGACTGCCTGTTGATATTTACAGTCCAAGCACTGTAATAAAACCCACACACCCATCACCCTATGCCATGAATGACTGTTGATATTTACACTCCAAGCACTGTAATGCCACAAACACCTCATGAATGACTGTTGATATTTACAGTCAAAGCACTGTAATGACACCCCCACACCCACCACCCCATTAATTATGGTTGATATTTATAGTCAAAGTACTGTAATGACACCTACACACCCACCACTCCATCAATGACTGTTGATATTTACAGTCCAAGCACTCTAATGACACCCACCACCCAATAAATGACTGTTGATATTTACAATCAAAACACTGTAATGACACCCACACACCCACCATCCAATGAATGACGGTTGATATTTACAGTCCATGCACTGTAATGACACCAACACACCCACCTCCTCATGATTGACTGTTGATATTTACAGACCAAGCACTGTAATGACATCCACACACCCACCACCCCATGAATGACTGTTGATATTTACATTCCGATATCTGTAATGACACCCACACACCCACCACCTCATGAATGACTGTTGATATTTACACTCCAAGCACTGTAATGTCACCCACACACCAACTACCCCATGATTGACTTGATATTTACAGTTAAAGCACTGTAATGTCACCTACACACTCACCACCCCATTAATGACTGGTGATATTTGCAGTCCAAGCAAAGTCATGACACCCACACACCCAACACCCCATGAATAACTGTTGATATTTACAGTCCAAGCGCTCTAATGACACCCACAATCCCCTGAATGACTGTTGATATTTACAGTCAAAGAACTGTAACAACACCCACACACCCACCACCACATGAATGACTGTTTATATTTACATTCCAAGCACTGTAATGACACCCACACAACCACCACCCCATGATTGACTGTTGATATTTACAGTCCAAGCACTAATGACACACACACACACACCACACTATGAATGACTTGATATTTTCAGTCCAAGCACTTTAATGACACCCACACACTCACCACCCCATGAATGACTGTTGATATTTACAGTCCAAGCACTATAAAAACACACACACAGACAATCCCATAAATGACTGTTGATATTTACAGTCAAAGCACTGTAATGACACCCACACACCCACCACCCCATTAATGACATTTGATATTTACAGTTCAAACACTGTAATAACACCCACACACCAACCACCCCATGAATGACTGTTGATCTTTTCAGTCCAAGCACTGTAATGACATCCACACACCCACTACCTCATGAATAACCCGTAATATTTACAGTACAAGCACTGTAATGACACCCACAAACAAACCACCCTAAAAATAACTGTTGATATGTATAGTCCAAGCACTCTAACGACACCCACCACCCTATGAATGACTGTTGGTATTTACAATCAAAACACTGTAATGACACCCATACACCCACCACCCCATGAATGACTGTTGCTATTTTCAGTCCAAGCACTGTCATGTCACCCACAAACCCACCACCCCATAAATAACTGTTGATATTTATAGTCCAAGCACTCTAATGACACACATCACCACATGAATGACTGTTGATATTTACTGTCCAAGCACTTTAATGACACACACACCCACCACCCCATAAATGACTGTTGATATTTACAGTCAAAGCACTGTAATGACACCCACACACCAACCACCCCATAAATGACAGTTGATATTTTACAGTCCAAGCACTGTAATGACACCCACACACCCACCACCCCATAAATGACTCTTGATATTTACAGTCCAAGAACTCTAATGACACCCACCACCCTATGAATTACTGTTGATATTTACAATCAAAACACTGTAATGATGCACACACACACACAACTCCCTGGATGACTGTTGATATTTTCAGTCCAATCAATGTAATGATACCCACACACCCATTACCCCATGAATGACTGTTAATATTTACAGTACAAGCACTGTAAAGACACCGACACACCTACCACCCAATGAATGATGGTTGATATTTACAGTCCAATAACTGTAATGACACCCACACACCTACCACCCCATGAATGACTGTTAATATTTACAGTCCAAGAAGTGTAATGACACCCACACACTCACCACCCCATGAATGACTGTTGATATTTGCAGTCAAAACACTGTAATGACACCCACCCTTACCACCCCATGAATTACTATTGATATTTACAGTCCAAACACTGTAATGACACCCACAAACCCACCAATCAATGATTACCTGTTGATATTTACAGTCAAAACACTGTAATGACACCCACACCAACCACCCCATAAATGACTGTTGATATTTACAGTCCAAGCACTGTAATGACACCCACACACCCACAACCCCATGAATGACTGTTGATAGTTACATTCCAAGCACTGTCATGACACCTACAAACCCACCACCCTATAAATAACTGTTGATATTTATAGTCAAAGCACTCTAATGACACCCACCACCCTATGAATGACTGTTGGTATTTACAATCAAAACACTGTAATGACACCCACACACCCACCACCCCATGAATGACTGTTGATATTTTCAGTCCAAGCACTGTCATGACACCCACAAACCCACCACCCCATAAATAACTGTTAATATTTATAGTCCAAGCACTCTAATGACACCCACCACCCAATTAATGACTGTTGATATTTACAGTCCAAGCACTATAATGACACACACACCTACCACCCCATAAATGACTGTTGATATTTACAGTCAAAGTCATGAATGACTTGATATTTACAATCAAAACACTGTAATGACACCCACACACTAACCACCCCATGAATGACTATTGATATATACTGTCCAAGCACTGTAATGACACACACACTCCCACCACCCCATTATTGACTGTTGATATTTACAGTCAAAGCAATGTAATGGCACCAACACACCCACCACCTCAAGAATGACTGTTGATATTTACAGTCCAAGCACTATAATTACATCCACTAACCACATGAATGACTGTTGATATTTACAGTCCAAGCATTGTAATAACACCCACACACCAACCACCCCAAGAATGACTGTTGGTATTTACATTCCAATCACTATAATGACACCCACACACCCACAACCCTATTAATGACTGTTGATATTTACAGTCCGAACACTGTAATGACACCCTCACACCCACCACCCCATGAATGACTCTTGATATTTACAGTCAAAGCACTGTAATGGCACCCACACATCTACCACCCCATGACTGACTGTTGATATTTACAGTCAAAGCACTATAATGACATCCACTAACCAAATGTATTACTGTTTATATTTACAGTCCAAGCACTAATAACACACACACACACCACCCCATGAATGACTTTAGATATTTACAGTTCAAGCACCATAATGACACACACACCCCCACCACCCCAGGAATGACTGTTGATATTTACATTCAAAGCACTGTAATGACACCCCCACACCCATCACCCTATGAATGACTGTTGATATTTACATTCCCAGCACTGTAATGACACCCACCACACCATGAATGACTGTTGATATTTACAGTCAAAGCAATAATGACACACACACACCCACCACCACATAAATGACTTGATATTTACAGTCCAAGCACTGCAATGACACCCACAAACCCACCACCACATGAATGACTGTTGATATTTACAGTACAAGCACTCTAATGACACCCACACACCCACTACCTTATGATTGACTGTTGATATTTACAGTCCAAGCACTGTAATGACACCCACACACCCACAACCCCATGAATAACTGTTGATATTTACAGTCCAAGCACTCTAATGATACCCACAACCCTATGAATGACTGTTGATATTAACAATCAAAACACTGTAATGACTACCACACACCCACCACCCCATGATTGACTGTTGATATTTACAGTCCAAGAACTGTAATGACACCCACACACCCACCATCCCATGAATTATGTTTGATATTTACAGTCCAATCACTGTAAAGACACCCACACAACCACCAACCTAATAATGACTGTTGATATTTAGAGTCCAAACACTGTAATGACACCCACCACCCTATGATTGACTGTTGATAATTACAATCAAAACACTGTAATGACACCCACACACCTACCACCCCATTAAAGACTGTTGATATTTACAGTCCAAGCACTGTAATGACATCCACACACCCACCACCCCATGATTGACTGTTGATATTTACAGTCCAAGCACTATAATGACATCCAAACACCCACCACCCCATGAATGACTGTTAATATTTATAGTCCAAGCACTCTAATGACACCCACCACCCTCTGAATGACTGTTGATATTTACAGTCAAAGCACTGTAATAACACCCACACAACCATCACCCCAAGAATGACTGTTGATATTTACAGTCCAAGCACTGTAATGACACCCACACACCCACCACTCCATGATTGACTATTGATATTTACAGTCCAAGCAATGTAATGACACCAAACACCCACCACCCTATAAATGACTGTTGATATTTACAGTCCAAGCACTGTAATGACACCCACACACTAATCACCCTATTAATGACTGTTGATATTTACAGTCCAAGCACTGTAATGCCACCCACCACCCCATGAATGACTGTTGATATTTACAGTCAAAGCACTGTATTGACTCCCTAACACCCACGACCCCTTGAATTAAAGTTGATATTTACAGTCCAAGCACTGTAATGACACCCACACTCCCACAAACCCATAAATGACTGTTTATATTTACAGTCCAAGCACTCTAATGATACCCACCACCCTATGAATGACTGTTGATATTTACAATCAAATCACTGTAATGACACCCTCACACCCACCACCCCATGAATGACTCTTGATATTTACAGTCAAAGCACTGTAATGGCTCCCACACACCCACCACCCCAAGAATGACTGTTGATATTTACAGTCAAAGCACTATAATGACATCCACTAACCAAATGAATTACTGTTGATATTTACAGTCCAAGCACTGTAATGCCACCCACAACCCCATAAATGACTGTTTATATTTACAGTCCAAGCACTAATAACACACACACACACCACCCCATTAATGACTTGATATTTACAGTCCAAGCACTGTAATGACACCCACAAACCCACCACCCCATGAATGACTTTGGATATTTACAGTTCAAGCACCATAATGACACACACACCCCCACCACCCCATGAATGACTGTTGATATTTACAGTCCAAGCACTGTAATGACATCCACACACCCACCACCCCATGAATGACTGTTGATATTTACATTCCGATATCTGTAATGACACCCACACACCCACCACCTCATGAATGACTGTTGATATTTACACTCCAAGCACTGTAATGTCACCCACACACCAACTACCCCATGATTGACTTGATATTTACAGTTAAAGCACTGTAATGTCACCTACACACTCACCACCCCATTAATGACTGGTGATATTTGCAGTCCAAGCAAAGTCATGACACCCACACACCCACCACCCCATGAATAACTGTTGATATTTACAGTCCAAGCGCTCTAATGACACCCACAATCCCCTGAATGACTGTTGATATTTACAGTCAAAGAACTGTAATAACACCCACACACCCACCACCACATGAATGACTGTTTATATTTACATTCCAAGCACTGTAATGACACCCACACAACCACCACCCCATGATTGACTGTTGATATTTACAGTCCAAGCACCAATGACACACACACACACACACCACACTATGAATGACTTGATATTTTCAGTCCAAGCACTTTAATGACACCCACACACTTACCACCCCATGAATGACTGTTGATATTTACAGTCCAAGCACTATAAAAAAACACACACAGACAATCCCATAAATGACTGTTGATATTTACAGTCAAAGCACTGTAATGACACCCACACACCCACCACCCCATTAATGACATTTGATATTTACAGTCCAAACACTGTAATAACACCCACACACCAACCACCCCATGAATGACTGTTGATCTTTTCAGTCCAAGCACTGTATTGACATCCACACACCCACTACCTCATGAATAACCCGTAATATTTACAGTACAAGCACTGTAATGACACCCACAAACAAACCACCCTAAAAATAACTGTTGATATTTATACTCCAAGCACTCTAACGACACCCACCACCCTATGAATGACTGTTGGTATTTACAATCAAAACACTGTAATGACACCCATACACCCACCACCCCATGAATGACTGTTGCTATTTTCAGTCCAAGCACTGTCATGTCACCCACAAACCCACCACCCCATAAATAACTGTTGATATTTATAGTCCAAGCACTCTAATGACACACATCACCACATGAATGACTGTTGATATTTACAGTCCAAGCACTATAATGACACACACACCCACCACCCCATAAATGACTGTTGATATTTACAGTCAAAGCACTGTAATGACACCCACACACCAACCACCCCATAAATGACAGTTGATATTTTACAGTCCAGGCACTGTAATGACACCCACACACCCACCACCCCATAAATGACTCTTGATATTTACAGTCCAAGAACTCTAATGACACCCACCACCCTATGAATTACTGTTGATATTTACAATCAAAACACTGTAATGATGCACACACACCCACCACCCCCTGGATGACTGTTGATATTTTCAGTCCAATCAATGTAATGATACCCACACACCCATTACCCCATGAATGACTGTTAATATTTACAGTACAAGCACTGTAAAGACACCGACACACCTACCACCCAATGAATGATGGTTGACATTTACAGTCCAATAACAGTAATGACACCCACGCACCTACCACCCCATGAATGACTGTTAATATTTACAGTCCAAGAAGTGTAATGACACCCACACACTCACCACCCCATGAATGACTGTTGATATTTGCAGTCAAAACACTGTAATGACACCCACCCTTACCACCCCATGAATTACTATTGATATTTACAGTCCAAACACTGTAATGACACCCACAAACCCACCAATCAATGATTACCTGTTGATATTTACAGTCAAAACACTGTAATGACACCCACACCAACCACCCCATAAATGACTGTTGATATTTACAGTCCAAGCACTGTAATGACACCCACACACCCACAACCCCATGAATGACTGTTGATATTTACAGTCCAAGCACTGTCATGACACCTACAAACCCACCACCCTATAAATAACTGTTGATATTTATAGTCCAAGCACTCTAATGACACCCACCACCCTATGAATGACTGTTGGTATTTACAATCAAAACACTGTAATGACACCCACACACCCACCACCCCATGAATGACTGTTGATATTTTCAGTCCAAGCACTGTCATGACACCCACAAACCCACCACCCTATAAATAACTGTTAATATTTATAGTCCAAGCACTCTAATGACACCCACCACCCAATTAATGACTGTTGATATTTACAGTCCAAGCACTATAATGACACACACACCCACCACCCCATAAATGACTGTTGATATTTACAGTCAAAGTCATGAATGACTTGATATTTACAATCAAAACACTGTAATGACACCCACACACTAACCACCCCATGAATGACTATTGATATATACTGTCCAAGCACTGTAATGACACACACACTCCCACCACCCCATTATTGACTGTTGATATTTACAGTCAAAGCAATGTAATGGCACCAACACACCCACCACCTCAAGAATGACTGTTGATATTTACAGTCCAAGCACTATAATTACATCCACTAACCACATGAATGACTGTTGATATTTACAGTCCAAGCACTGTAATAACACCCACACACCAACCACCCCAAGAATGACTGTTGGTATTTACATTCCAATCACTATAATGACACCCACACACCCACAACCCTATTAATGACTGTTGATATTTACAGTCCGAACACTGTAATGACACCCTCACACCCACCACCCCATGAATGACTCTTGATATTTACAGTCAAAGCACTGTAATGGCACCCACACATCTACCACCCCATGACTGTCTGTTGATATTTACAGTCAAAGCACTATAATGACATCCACTAACCAAATGTATTACTGTTTATATTTACAGTCCAATCACTGTAAAGACACCCACACATCCACCAACCTAAAAATGACTGTTGATATTTAGAGTCCAAACACTGTAATGACACCCACCACCCTATGATTGACTGTTGATAATTACAATCAAAACACTGTAATGACACCCACACACCTACCACCCCATGAAAGACTGTTGATATTTACAGTCCAAGCACTGTAATGACATCCACACACCCACCACCCCATGATTGACTGTTGATATTTACAGTCCAAGCACTATAATGACATCCAAACACCCACCACCCCATGAATGACTGTTAATATTTATAGTCCAAGCACTCTAATGACACCCACCACCCTCTGAATGACTGTTGATATTTACAGTCAAAGCACTGTAATAACACCCACACAACCATCACCCCAAGAATGACTGTTGATATTTACAGTCCAAGCACTGTAATGACACCCACACACCCACCACTCCATGATTGACTATTGATATTTACAGTCCAAGCAATCTAATGACACCAAACACCCACAACCCTATAAATGACTGTTGATATTTACAGTCCAAGCACTGTAATGACAACCACACACTCATCACCCTATTAATGACTGTTGATATTTACAGTCCAAGCACTGTAATGCCACCCACCACCCCATGAATGACTGTTGATATTTACAGTCAAAGCACTGTATTGACTCCCTAACACCCACGACCCCTTGAATTAAAGTTGATATTTACAGTCCAAGCACTGTAATGACACCCACACTCCCACAAACCCATAAATGACTGTTTATATTTACAGTCCAAGCACTCTAATTATACCCACCACCCTATGAATGACTGTTGATATTTACAATCAAATCACTGTAATGACACCCTCACACCCACCACCCCATGAATGACTCTTGATATTTACAGTCAAAGCACTGTAATGGGTCCCACACACCCACCACCCCAAGAATGACTGTTGATATTTACAGTCAAAGCACTATAATGACATCCACTAACCAAATGAATTACTGTTGATATTTACAGTCCAAGCACTGTAATGCCACCCACAACCCCATAAATGACTGTTTATATTTACAGTCCAAGCACTAATAACACACACACACACCACCCCATTAATGACTTGATATTTACTGTCCAAGCACTGTAATGACACCCACAAACCCACCACCCCATGAATGACTTTGGATATTTACAGTTCAAGCACCATAATGACAAACACACCCCCACCACCCCATGAATGACTGTTGATATTTACATTCAAAGCACTGTAATGACACCCCCACACCCACCACTTCATGAATTATGGTTGATATTTACAGTCCAAGAACTGTAATGACACCAACACACACAGAAACCCATGAATAACTGTTGAAATTTACTGTCCAAGCACTCTAATGACACCCACCACCCTATGAATGACTGTAGATATATACAGTCCAAGCTCTGTAATGACACTCACACACCCACCACCCTATGAATGACTGTTGATATTTACAATCCAAGCTCTGTAATGTCTCCCACACACCCACCACCCCATAAATGACGGTTGATATTTATAGTCCAAGTAATGTAATGACACCCACACACCAACCACCCCATAAATGACTGTTGATATTTACAGTCCAAGCTCTGTAATAGCACTCACACACCAACCACCCTATGAATGACTGTTAATATTTACAGTCCAAGCACTGTAATGACACCCACAACCCCACCACCCCAAGATTGACTGTTGATATTTACAGTCCAAGCAATGTAATGACATCCAAACACCCATTACCCTATAAATGACTGTTGATATTTACAGTCCAAGCACTGTAATGACACCCACACACCCATCACCCTATGAATGACTGTTGATATTTACATTCCCAGCAATGTAATGACACCCACCACCCCATAAATGACTGTTGATATTTACAGTCAAAGCAATAATGACACACACACACCCACCACCACATAAATGACTTGATATTTACAGTCCAAGCACTGCAATGACACCCACAAACCCACCACCACATGAATGACTGTTGATTATTACAGTCCAAGCACTCTAATGACACCCACACACCGACTACCTCATGATTGACTGTTGATATTTACAGTCCAAGCACTGTAATGACACCCACACACCCACACCCCCTTAAATGACTGTTGATATTTACAGTCCAAGCACTCTAATGATACCCACCACCCTATGAATGACTGTTGATATTAACAATCAAAACACTGTAATGACACCCACACACCCACCACCCCATGATTGACTGTTGATATTTACAGTCCAAGCACTGTAATAACACCCCCACACCCACCATCCCATGAATTATGTTTGATATTTACAGTCCAATCACTGTAAAGACACCCACACAACCACCACCCTATAAATGACTGTTGATATTTAGAGTCTAAACACTGTGATGACACCCACCACCCTATGATTGACTGTTGATAATTACAATCAAAACACTGTAATGACACCCACACACCCACCACCCCATGAAAGACTGTTGATATTTACAGTCCAAGCACTGTAATGACACCCACACAACAACTACCCCATGATTGACTGTTGATATTTACAGTCCAAGCACTATAATGACATCCACACACCCACCACCCCATAAAGGACTGTTGATATATACAATCCAAGCTCTGTAATGACACTCACACACCCACCACCCAATGAATGACAGTTGATATTTACAGTCCAAGCACTGTAATGACACCCACACAACCACAACCCCAAAAATGACTGTTGATATTTTCAGTCCAAGCACTGTAATGACATCCAAACACCCACCACCCCATGAATGACTGTTAATATTTACAGTCCAAGCACTCTAATGACACCCACCACCCTCTGAATGACTGTTGATATTTACAGTCAAAGCACTGTAATAACACCCACACAACCATCACCCCAAGAATGACTGTTGATATTTACAGTCCAATTACTGTAATGACACCCACACACCCACCACTCCATGAATGACTGTTGATATTTACAGTCCAAGCTCTGTAATAATACTCACACACCTATCACCCTATGAATGACTGTTGATATTTACAGTCCAAGCACTGTAATGACACCCACACACCCACCACTCCATGATTGACTATTGATATTTACAGTCCAAACACCCACCACCCTATAAATGACTGTTGATATTTACAGTCCAAGCACTGTAATGACACCCACACACTCATCACCCTATTAATGACTGTTGATATTTACAGTCCAAGCACTGTAATGCCACCCACCACCCCATGAATGACTGTTGATATTTACAGTCAAAGCACTGTATTAACTCCCCAACACCCACGACCCCATGAATTATGGTTGATATTTACAGACCAAGCACTGTAATGACACCCACACTCTCACAAACCCATAAATGACTGTTTATATTTACAGTCCAAGCACTAATGATACCCACCACCCCATGAATGACTGTTGATATTTACAATCAAATCACTGTAATGACACCCATACACCCACCACCTCATGAATGACTGTTGATATTTACAGTCCAAGCACTGTAATGACACCAACACACCCACCACCCTATGACTGACTGTTGATATTTACCGTCCAAGCACTGTAATGACACAACCACACCCACTACCCCATGAATTATGGTTGATATTTACAGTCCAAGCACTGTAATGACACCCACACAACCACCACCCAATGAATGACTGTTGATATTTACAGTACAAGCACTATAATGACACCCACCACCCTCTGAATGACTGTTGATATTTACAGTCAAAGCACTGAAATAATACCCACACACTCACAACCCTATGAATGACTTTTGATATTCACAGACCAAGCACTGTAATGACACCCACACACACACCACCCAATGAATGATGGTTGATATTTACAGTCCAAGAACTGCAATGACACCCACACACTCACCACCCCATGAATGACTGTTGATATTTACAGTCAAAGCACTGTAATGACATCCACACACCGACAACCCTATGAATGACTGTTGATAATTACAGTCCAAGCACTGTAATGACACCCACTCACTCATCACCCCTTAAATGATGGTTGATATTTATAGTCCAAGCACTGTAATGACACCCACACACCCATCACACCATAAATGACTGTTGATGTTTTCAGTCCAAGCACTGTAATGCTATCCACACACCCACCACCCCATGAATGACTGTTGATATTTACAGTCCAAGCCCTCTAATGACACCCACCACCCTCTGAATGACTGTTAATATTTCCAGTCAAAACACTGAAATAATACCCACACACTCACAACCCTATGAATGACTGTTGATATTCACAGACCAAGCACTGTAATGACACCCACACACACACCACCCAATGAATGATGGTTGATATTTACAGTCCAAGCATTTTTATGATACCCACACAACCACCACCCCATGAATAACTGTTGATATTTACAGTCCAAGCACTCTAATGACACCCACCATCCTCTGAATGACTGTTGATATTTACAGTCAAAGCACTGTAATGATACCCACACAACAACCACCCCATAAATGACTGTTGATATTTATAGTCCAAGCACTGTAATGATACCCACACACCCACGACCCCATGCATGACTGTAGATATTTACAGTCCGAGCACTCTAATGATACCCACCACCCTTTGAATGACTGTTGATATTTACAATCAAAACACTATAGTGACACCCATACACTCACGACCCCATTAATGACTGTTGATATTTACAGTCCAAGCACTGTAATGACACCCACACACACATTACCTCATTATTGACTGTTGATATTTACCGTCCAAGCACTGTAATGAAACCCGCACACCCACCATCCCATGAAATATGTTTGATATTTACAGTCCAAGCAATGTAAAGACACCCACACAACCACTACCCCATGAATGACTCTTGATATTTACAGTCCAAGCACTGTAATGACACCCACTCACTCATCACCCCTTAAATGATGGTTGATATTTATAGTCCAAGCACTGTAATGACACCCACACACCCACCACACCATAAATGACTGTTGATGTTTTCAGTCCAAGCACTGTAATGCTATCCACACACCCACCACCACATGAATAACTGTTGATATTTACAGTACAAGCACTCTAATGACACCCACCACCCTCTGAATGACTGTTGATATTTACAGTCAAAGCACTGTAATAACACCCACACACCCACCACCCCATAAATAACTGTTGATATTTACAGTCTAAGCACTCTAATGACACCCAATACCCTCTGAATGACTGTTGATATTTACAGTCGAAGCACTCTAATGACACTCACCACCCACTGAATGACTGTTGATATTTACAGTCAAAGCACTGTAATAATACCCACACACTCACATACCCATGAATGACTGTTGATATTCACAGTTTAAGATTCTGTAATGACACCCACACACACACCACCAAATGAATGATGGTTGATATTTACAGTCCAAGAACTGCAATGACACCCACACACTCACAACCCCATGAATGACTGTTAATATTTACAGTCCAAGCACTTTTATGATACCCACACACTCACCACCCCAAGAATAACTGTTGATATTTACAGTCCAAGCACTCTAATGACACCCACCACCCTCTGAATGACTGTTGATATTTACAGTCAAAGCACTGTAATAAGACCCACACACCCACCAACCCATGAATGACTGTTGATATTTACAGTCCGAACACTGTAATGACACCTACACACCGACAACCCCTTGAAATATGGTTGATATTTAAAGTCCATGAACTATAATAACACCCATACACTCACCACCCCATTAATGACTGTTGATATTTACAGTCCAAGCACTCAAATGACACCCACCAATCTATGAATGACTGTTGATTTTTACAGTCTAAGCACTCTAATGACACCCACACACCCACTACCTCATGATTGACTGTTGATATTTACAGTCCAAGCAATGTAATGACACTCAAACACCCACCACTCTATAAGTGACTGTTGATATTTACAGTCCAAGCACTCTAATGATACCCACGACCCTATAAATGACTGTTGATATTTACAATCAAAACACTGTAATGACACCCATACACCCACGATCCCATGAATGACTGTTGATATTTACATTCCAAGCACTGTAATGACCCCCACACACCCACCACCCCATGATTGACTGTTGATATTTACAGTTCATGCACGGTAATGACACCCCCACACCCACCATCCCATGAATTATGTTTGATATTTTCAGTCCAAGCACTGTAAAGACACATACACAATCACCACCCCATAAATGACTGTTGATATTTACAGTCCAAGCACTGTAATGATGCCCACCACCCTATGATTGACTGTTAATAATTACAATAAAAAAACTGTAATGACACCCACACACCCACCACCACATGATTGACTGTTGATATTTACAGTCTAAGCATTATAATGACATCCACACACCCACCACCCCATGAATGACTGTTGATATTTACAGTCCAAGCTCTGTAATGACACTCACACACCCACCACCCTATGAATGACTGTTGATATTTACAGTCCAAGCACTGTAATGACACCCACACACCCACAACCCCATAAATTATGGTTGATATTTTAAGTCCAAGCACTGTAATGACACCCACACACCCAACACCCCATAAATAACTGTTAATATTTTCATTCCAAGCACTGTAATGACATCCAAACACCCACCACCCCATGAATGACTGTTAATATTTACAGTCCAAGCACTCTAATGACACCCACCTCCCTCTGAATGACTGTTGATATTTACAGTCAAAGCACTGTAATAACACCCACACAACCATCACCCCAAGAATGACTGTTGATATTTACAGTCTGAGCACTGAAAAGACACCCACACACCCACCACTCCATGAATGACTGTTGATACTTACAGTCCAAGCTCTGTAATAACACACACACCTACCACCCTATGAATGACTGTTGATATTTACCATCCAAGCACTGTACTGACACCCAAACACCCACCACCCCATGATTAACTGTTGATATTTATAGTCCAAGCAATGTAATGACACCAAACACCCACCACCCTATAAATGACTGTTGATATTTACAGTCCAAGCACTGTAATGACACCCACACACTCATCACCCTATGAAGGACAGTTGATATTTACAGTCCAAGCACTGTAATGCCACCCACCACCCCATGAATGAATGTTGATATTTACAGTCAAAGCACAGTAATGACACCCTAACACCCACGACCTCATGAATTATAGTTGATATTTACAGTCCAAGTACTGTAATGACACCCACACACCCACAAACCCATGAATGACTGTTGATATTTACAGTCCAAGCACTATAATGATACCTACCAGCCTATGAATGACTGTTGATATTTACAATTTAATCACTGTAATGACACCCATACACCCACCACCCCATGAATGACTGTTGATATTTACAGTCCAAGCACTTTAATGACACCAACACACCCACCACCACATGATTGACTGTTGATATTTACAGTCCAAGCACTGTAATGACACCCCCACACCCACCACCCCATGAATTATGGTTGATATTTACAGTCCAAGCACTGTAATGACACCCACACAACCACCATCCAATGAATGACTGTTGATATTTACAGTCCAAGCACTGTAATGACACCCACCACCCTATGAATGACTGTTGATAATTACAATCAAACCACTGTAATGACACCCACACACCCACCACCCTATAATTGACCATTGATATTTACAGTCCAAGCACTGTAATGACATCCACACACCGACAACCCTATGAATGACTGTTGATAATTACAGTCCAAGCACTGTAATGACACCCACTCACTCATCACCCCTTAAATGATGGTTGATATTTAAAGTCCAAGCACTGTAATGACACCCACACACCCACCACACCATAAATGACTGTTGATGTTTTCAGTCCAAGCACTGTAATGCTATCCACACACCCACCACCCCATGAATGACTGTAGATATTTACAGTCCAAGCCCTCTAATGACACCCACCACCCTCTGAATGACTGTTAATATTTACAGTCAAAACACTGAAATAATACCCACACACTCACAACCCTATGAATGACTGTTGATATTCACAGACCAAGCACTGTAATGACACCCACACACACACCACCCAATGAATGATGGTTGATATTTACAGTCCAAGCATTTTTATGATACCCACACAACCACCACCCCATGAATAACTGTTGATATTTACTGTCCAAACACTCTAATGACACCCACCACCCTCTGAATGACTGTTGATATTTACAGTCAAAGCACTGTAATGATACCCACACAACAACCACCCCATAAATGACTGTTGATATTTACAATCAAAACACTATAGTGACACCCATACACTCACGACCCCATTAATGACTGTTGATATTTACAGTCCAAGCACTGTAATGACACCCACACACACATTACCTCATTATTGACTGTTGATATTTACCGTCCAAGCACTGTAATGAAACCCGCACACCCACCATCCCATGAATTATGTTTGATATTTACAGTCCAAGCAATGTAAAGACACCCACACAACCACTACCCCATGAATGACTCTTGATATTTACAGTCCAAGCACTGTAATGACACCCACTCACTCATCACCCCTTAAATGATGGTTGATATTTATAGTCCAAGCACTGTAATGACACCCACACACCCACCACACCATAAATGACTGTTGATGTTTTCAGTCCAAGCACTGTAATGCTATCCACACACCCACCACCCCATGAATGACTGTTGATATTTACAGTCCAAGCCCTCTAATGACACCCACCACCCTCTGAATGACTGTTAATATTTACAGTCAAAACACTGAAATAATACCCACACACTCACAACTCTATGAATGACTGTTGATATTTACAGACCAAGCACTGTAATGACACCCACACACACACCACCCCATGATTGACTGTTGATATATACAGTCCAAGCAATGTGATGACACCCAAACACCCACCACCCTATAAATGACTTTTGATATTTACAGTCCAAGCACTGTAATGACACCCACACACCCTTAACCCTGTGAATGACTTTTGATATATACAATCCAAGCAATGTAATGCTACACACCACCCCATGAATGACTGTTGATATTTACAGTCCAAGCACTGTAATGATGCCCACACACCCACCACCCCCTGGATGACTGTTGATATTTACAGTCCAAGCACTCTAATGACACCCACCACCCTCTGAATGACTGTTGATATTTACAGTCAAAGCACTGTAATAACACCCACACACCCACCACCCCATGAATGACTGTTTATATTTACATTCCAAGAACTGTAATGACACCCACACAACCACCACCCCATGATTGACTGTTGATATATACAGTCCAAGCAATGTGATGTAACCCAAACACCCACCACCCTATAAATGACTTTTGATATTTACAGTCCAAGCACTGTAATGACACCCACACACCCATAACCCTGTGAATGACTTTTGATATATACAATCCAAGCAATGTAATGCTACACACCACCCCATGAATGACTGTTGATATTTACAGTCCAAGCACTAATGACACACACACACCCACCACACTATGAATGACTTGATATTTACAGTCAAAGCACTGTAATGGCACCCACACACCCACCACCCCATTAATGACATTTGATATTTACAGTCCAAACACTGTAATAACACCCACACACCCACCACCCCTTGAATGACTGTTGATCTTTTCAGTTCAAGCACTGTAATGACATCCACACACCCACTACCCCATGAATAACCCATAATATTTACAGTCCAAGCACTCTAATGTCACCTACACACCCACCACCCTATGAATGACTGTTGATATTTACAGTCAAAGCACTGTAATGACACCCACACAACCACCACCCCATAAATGACAGTTGATATTTTACAGTCTAAGCACTGTAATGACACCAACACACCCACCACCTTATAAATGACTCTTGATATTTACAGTCCAAGCACTCTAATGACACCCACCACCATATGAATTACTGTTGATATTTACAATCAAAACACTGTAATGATGCCCACACACCCACCACCCCCTGGATGACTGTTGATATTTACAGTCCAAGCACTGTAATGACACCAAAACACCCACCACCCCATGAATGACTGTTGATATTTACAGTCCAAGCACTGTCATGACACCCACAAACCCACCACCCCATAAATGACTGTTGATATTTACAGTCAAAGCACTGTAATGACACCCACACACCCACCACCCCATGAATGACTGTTGATATTTACAGTCCAAGCACTGTCATGACACCCACAAACCTTCACCCCATAAATAACTGTTGATATTTATAGTCCAAGCGCTCTAATGACACCCACCACCCTATAAATGACTGTTGATATTTACAGTCAAAGCACTGTAATGACACTAACACAACCACCACCCCATAAATGACTGTTGATATTTACAGTCCAAGCACTGTAATGACACCCAATCACCCACCACCCCATGAATGACTGTTGATATATACAGTCCAAGCACTGTCATGACACCGACAAACCCAACACCCCATAAATAACTGTTGATATTTATAGTCCAAGCACTCTAATGACACCCACCACCCTATGAATTACTGTTGATATTTACAATCAAAACACTGTAATGATGCCCACACACCAACCACCCCCTGGATGACTGTTGATATTTACAGTCCAAGCACTGTAATGACACCAAAACACCCACCACCCCATGAATGACTGTTGATATTTACAGTCCAAGCACTGTAATGACACCCACAAACCCACCACCCCATAAATAACTGTTGATATTTACAGTCCAAGCACTCTAATGAAACTCACCACCCTATGAATGACTGTTGATATTTACAGTCATAACACTGTAATGACACCCACACCCACCACCCCATAAATGACTGTTGATATTTACAGTCCAAGCAATGTAATGACACCCACACACCCACCACCCCATTAATGACTGTTGATATTTACAGTCCAAGCACTGTCATGACACCCACAAACCCACCACCCCATCAATAACTGTTGATATTTATAGTCCAAGCACTCTAATGACACCCACCACCCTATGAATGACTGTTGGTATTTACAATCAAAACACTGTAATGACACCCACACACCCACCACCCCATGAATGACTGTTGATATTTTCAGTCCAAGCACTGTAATGACACCCACAAACCCACCACCCCATAAATAACTGTTAATATTTATAGTCCAAGCACTCTAATGACACCCACCACCCAATTAATGACTGTTGATATTTACAGTCTAAGCACTATAATGACACACACACCCACCACCCCATAAATGACTGTTGATATTTACAGTCAAAGCACTGTAATGACACCCACACACCCACCACCCCATAAATAACTGTTGATATTTACAGTCCAAGCACTCTAATGAAACCCACCACCCAATAAATGACTGTTGATATTTACAGTCAAAACACTGTAATGTCACCCACACCCACCACCCCATAAATGACTGTTGATATTTACAGTCAAAACACTGTAATGACACCAACACACCCACCACCCCATGAATGACTGTTGATATTTACAGTCCAAGCACTGTCATGACACCCACAAATCTTCACCCCATAAATAACTGTTGATATTTATAGTCCAAGCACTCTAATGACACCCACCACCTTATGAATGACTGTTGATATTTACAGTCAAAGCACTGTAATGATGTCCACAAACCCACCACCCCCTTGATGAATGTTCATATTTACAGTCCAAGCACTGTAATGACACCAAAACACCCACCACCCCATGAATGACTGTTGATATTTACAGTCCAAGCACTGTCATCACACCCACAAACCCACCACCCCAAAAATGACTCTTGATATTTACAGTCAAAGCACTGTAATGACACCCACACACCAACCACCCCATGAATGACAGTTGATATTTATAGTCCAAGCACTGTCATGACACCCACAAACCTTCACCCCATAAATAACTGTTAATATTTATAGTCCAAGCACTCTAATGACACCCACCACCCTATGAATGAATGTTGATATTTACAGTCAAAGCACTGTAATGACACCAACACACCCACCACCTTATAAATGACTCTTGATATTTACAGTCCAAGCACTCTAATGACACCCACCACCCTATGAATTACTGTTGATATTTACAATAAAAAAACTGTAATGATGCCCACACACCCACCCCCCCCTGGATGACTGTTGATATTTACAGTCCAAGCACTGTAATGACACCAAAACACCCACCACCCCATGAATGACTGTTGATATTTACAGTCCAAGCACTGTCATGACACCCACAAACCCACCACCCCATAAATAACTGTTAATATTTACAGTCCAAGCACTCTAATGAAACCCACCACCCTATGAATGACTGTTGATATTTACAGTCAAAACACTGTAATGACACCCACACCCACCACCCCATAAATGTCTGTTGATATTTACAGTCAAAGCACTGTAATAACACCCACACATCCACCACCCCATAAATAACTGTTGATATTTACAGTCTAAGCACTCTAATGACACCCAATACCCTCTGAATGACTGTTGATATTTACAGTCGAAGCACTCTAATGACACCCACCACCCACTGAATGACTGTTGATATTTACAGTCAAAGCACTGTAATAATACCCACACACTCACATACCCATGAATGACTGTTGATATTCACAGTTTAAGATTCTGTAATGACACCCACACACACACCACCAAATGAATGATGGTTGATATTTACAGTCCAAGAACTGCAATGACACCCACACACTCACAACCCCATGAATGACTGTTGATATTTACAGTCCAAGCACTTTTATGATACCCACACACTCACCACCCCAAGAATAACTGTTGATATTTACAGTCCAAGCACTCTAATGACACCTACCACCCTCTGAATGACTGTTGATATTTACAGTCAAAGCACTGTAATAAGACCCACACACCCACCAACCCATGAATGACTGTTGATATTTACAGTCCGAACACTGTAATGACACCTACACACCGACAACCCCTTGAAATATGGTTGATATTTAAAGTCCATGAACTATAATAACACCCATACACTCACCACCCCATTAATGACTGTTGATATTTACAGTCCAAGCACTCAAATGACACCCACCAATCTATGAATGACTGTTGATTTTTACAGTCTAAGCACTCTAATGAAACCCACACACCCACTACCTCATGATTGACTGTTGATATTTACAGTCCAAGCAATGTAATGACACTCAAACACCCACCACTCTATAAATGACTGTTGATATTTACAGTCCAAGCACTCTAATTATACCCACGACCCTATAAATGACTGTTGATATTTACAATCAAAACACTGTAATGACACCCATACACCCACGATCCAATGAATGACTGTTGATATTTACATTCCAAGCACTGTAATGACCCCCACACACCCACCACCCCATGATTGACTGTTGATATTTACAGTTCATGCACGGTAATGACACCCCCACACCCACCATCCCATGAATTATGTTTGATATTTTCAGTCCAAGCACTGTAAAGACACATACACAATCACCACCCCATAAATGACTGTTGATATTTACAGTCCAAGCACTGTAATGATGCCCACCACCCTATGATTGACTGTTAATAATTACAATAAAAAAACTGTAATGACACCCACACACCCACCACCACATGATTGACTGTTGATATTTACAGTCTAAGCATTATAATGACATCCACACACCCACCACCCCATGAATGACTGTTGATATTTACAGTCCAAGCTCTGTAATGACACTCACACACCCACCACCCTATGAATGACTGTTGATATTTACAGTCCAAGCACTGTAATGACACCCACACACCCACAACCCCATAAATGATGGTTGATATTTTAAGTCCAAGCACTGTAATGACACCCACACACCCAACACCCCATAAATAACTGTTAATATTTTCATTCCAAGCACTGTAATGACATCCAAACACCCACCACCCCATGAATGACTGTTAATATTTACAGTCCAAGCACTCTAATGACACCCACCTCCCTCTGAATGACTGTTGATATTTACAGTCAAAGCACTGTAATAACACCCACACAACCATCACCCCAAGAATGACTGTTGATATTTACAGTCCGAGCACTGAAAAGACACCCACACACCCACCACTCCATGAATGACTGTTGATATTTACAGTCCAAGCTCTGTAATAACACACACACCTACCACCCTATGAATGACTGTTGATATTTACCGTCCAAGCACTGTACTGACACCCAAACACCCACCACCCCATGATTAACTGTTGATATTTACAGTCCAAGCAATGTAATGACACCAAACACCCACCACCCTATAAATGACTGTTGATATTTACAGTCCAAGCACTGTAATGACACCCACATACTCATCACCCTATGAAGTACAGTTGATATTTACAGTCCAAGCACTGTAATGCCAACCACCACCCCATGAATTAATGTTGATATTTACAGTCAAAGCACAGTAATGACACCCTAACACCCACGACCTCATGAATTATAGTTGATATTTACAGTCCAAGTACTGTAATGACACCCACACACCCACAAACCCATGAATGACTGTTGATATTTACAGTCCAAGCACTATAATGATACCTACCACCCTATGAATGACTGTTGATATTTACAATTTAATCACTGTAATGACACCCATACACCCACCACCCCATGAATGACTGTTGATATTTACAGTCCATGCACATTAATGACACCAACACACCCACCACCACATGATTGACTGTTGATATTTACAGTCCAAGCACTGTAATGACACCCCCACACCCACCACCCCATGAATTATGGTTGATATTTACAGTCCAAGCACTGTAATGACACCCACACAACCACCACCCAATGAATGACTGTTGATATTTACAGCCCAAGCACTGTAATGATACCTACCACCCTATGAATGACTGTTGATATTTACAATTTAATCACTGTAATGACACCCATACACCCACCACCCCATGAATGACTGTTGATATTTACAGTCCAAGCACTTTAATGACACCAACACACCCACCACCACATGATTGACTGTTGATATTTACAGTCCAAGCACTGTAATGACACCCCCACACCCACCACCCCATGAATTATGGTTGATATTTACAGTCCAAGCACTGTAATGACACCCACACAACCACCACCCAATGAATGACTGTTGATATTTACAGCCCAAGCACTGTAATGACACCCACCACCCTATGAATGACTGTTGATAATTACAATCAAACCACTGTAATGACACCCACACACCCACCACCCTATAATTGACTATTGATATTTACAGTCCAAGCACTGTAATGACATCCACACACCGACAACCCTATGAATGACTGTTGATAATTACAGTCCAAGCACTGTAATGACACCCACTCACTCATCACCCCTTAAATGATGGTTGATATTTATAGTCCAAGCACTGTAATGACACCCACACACCCACCACACCATAAATGACTGTTGATGTTTTCAGTCCAAGCACTGTAATGCTATCCACACACCCACCACCCCATGAATGACTGTTGATATTTACAGTCCAAGCCCTCTAATGACACCCACCACCCTCTGAATGACTGTTAATATTTACAGTCAAAACACTGAAATAATACCCACACACTCACAACCCTATGAATGACTGTTGATATTCACAGACCAAGCACTGTAATGACACCCACACACACACCACCCAATGAATGATGGTTGATATTTACAGTCCAAGCATTTATATGATACCCACACAACCACCACCCCATGAATAACTGTTTATATTTATAGTCCAAGCACTCTAATGACACCCACCACCCTCTGAATGACTGTTGATATTTACAGTCAAAGCACTGTAATGATACCCACACAACAACCACCCCATAAATGACTGTTTATATTTATAGTCCAAGCACTGTAATGATACCCACACACCCACAACCCCATGCATGACTGTAGATATTTACAGTCCGAGCACTCTAATGATACCCACCACCCTTTGAATGACTGTTGATATTTACAATCAAAACACTATAGTGACACCCATACACTCACGACCCCATTAATGACTGTTGATATTTACAGTCCAAGCACTGTAATGACACCCACACACACATTACCTCATTATTGACTGTTGATATTTACCGTCCAAGCACTGTAATGAAACCCGCACACCCACCATCCCATGAATTATGTTTGATATTTACAGTCCAAGCAATGTAAAGACACCCACACAACCACTACCCCATGAATGAGTCTTGATATTTACAGTCCAAGCACTGTAATGACACCCACTCACTCATCACCCCTTAAATAATGTTTGATATTTATAGTCCAAGCACTGTAATGACACCCACACACCCACCACACCATAAATGACTGTTGATGTTTTCAGTCCAAGCACTGTAATGCTATCCACACACCCACCACCCCATGAATGACTGTTGATATTTACAGTCCAAGCCCTCTAATGACACCCACCACCCTCTGAATGACTGTTAATATTTACAGTCAAAACACTGAAATAATACCCACACACTCACAACCCTATGAATGACTGTTGATATTTACAGACCAAGCACTGTAATGACACCCACACACACACCACCCAATGAATGATGGTTGATATTTACAGTCCAAGCATTTTTATGATACCCACACAACCACCACCCCATGAATAACTGTTGATATTTACAGTCCAAGCACTCTAATGACACCCACCACCCTCTGAATGACTGTTGATATTTACAGTCAAAGCACTGTAATAACACCCACACACCCACCACCCCATGAATGACTGTTTATATTTACATTCCAAGAACTGTAATGACACCCACACAACCACCACCCCATGATTGACTGTTGATATTTACAGTCCAAACAATGTGATGACACCCAAACACCCACCACCCTATAAATGACTTTTGATATTTACAGTCCAAGCACTGTAATGACACCCACACACCCATAACCCTGTGAATGACTTTTGATATATACAATCCAAGCAATGTAATGCTACACACCACCCCATGAATGACTGTTGATATTTACAGTCCAAGCACTAATGACACACACACACCCACCACACTATGAATGACTTGATATTTTCAGTCCAAGCACTTTAATGACACCCACACACTCACCACCCCATGAATGACTGTTGATATTTACAGTCCAAGCACTATAATGACACACACACCCACAACCCCATAAATGACTGTTGATATTTACAGTCAAAGCACTGTAATGGCACCCACACACCCACCACCCCATTAATGACATTTGATATTTACAGTCCAAACACTGTAATAACACCCACACACCCACCACCCCATGAATGACTGTTGATCTTTTCAGTTCAAGCACTGTAATGACATCCACACACCCACTACCACATGAATAATCCATAATATTTACAGTCCAAGCACTCTAATGTCACCTACACACCCACCACCCTATGAATGACTGTTGATATTTACAGTCAAAGCACTGTAATGACACCCACACAACCACCACCCCATAAATGACAGTTGATATTTTACAGTCTAAGCACTGTAATGACACCAACACACCCACCACCTTATAAATGACTCTTGATATTTACAGTTCAAGCACTCTAATGACACCCACCACCAAATGAATTACTGTTGATATTTACAATCAAAACACTGTAATGATGCCCACACACCCACCACCCCCTGGATGACTGTTGATATTTACAGTCCAAGCACTGTAATGACACCAAAACACCCACCACCCCATGAATGACTGTTGATATTTACAGTCCAAGCACTGTCATGACACCCACAAACCCACCACCCCATAAATGACTGTTGATATTTACAGTCAAAGCACTGTAATGACACCCACACACCCACCACCCCATGAATGACTGTTGATATTTACAGTCCAAGCACTGTCATGACACCCACAAACCTTCACCCCATAAATAACTGTTGATATTTATAGTCCAAGCGCTCTAATGACACCCACCACCCTTTGAATGACTGTTGATATTTACAGTCAAAGCACTGTAATGACACTAACACAACCACCACCCCATAAATGACTGTTGATATTTACAGTCCAAGCACTGTAATGACACCCAATCACCCACCACCCCATGAATGACTGTTGATATATACAGTCCAAGCACTGTCATGACACCGACAAACCCACCACCCCATAAATAACTGTTGATATTTATAGTCCAAGCACTCTAATGACACCCACCACCCTATGAATTACTGTTGATATTTACAATCAAAACACTGTAATGATGCCCACACACCCACCACCCCCTGGATGACTGTTGATATTTACAGTCCAAGCACTGTAATGACAACAAAACACCCACCACCCCATGAATGACTGTTGATATTTACAGTCCAAGCACTGTCATGACACCCACAAACCCACCACCCCAAAAATAACTGTTGATATTTACAGTCCAAGCACTCTAATGAAACTCTCCACCCTATGAATGACTGTTGATATTTACAGTCATAACACTGTAATGACACCCAGACCCACCACCCCATAAATGACTGTTGATATTTACAGTCCAAGCACTGTAATGACACCCACACACCCACCACCCCATGAATGACTGTTGATATTTACAGTCAAAGCACTGTCAAGACACCCACAAACCCACCACCCCATAAATAACTGTTGATATTTATAGTCCAAGCACTCTAATGACACCCACCACCCTATGAATGACTGTTGGTATTTACAATCAAAACACTGTAATGACTCCCACACACCCACCACTCCATGAATGACTGTTGATATTTTCAGTCCAAGCACTGTCATGACACCCACAAACCCACCACCCCATAAATAACTGTTAATATTTATAGTCCAAGCACTCTAATGACACCCACCACCCAATTAATGACTGTTGATATTTACAGTCTAAGCACTATAATGACACACACACCCACCACCCCATAAATGACTGTTGATATTTACAGTCAAAGCACTGTAATGACACCCACACACCCACCACCCCATAAATAACTGTTGATATTTACAGTCCAAGCACTCTAATGAAACCCACCACCAAATAAATGACTGTTGATATTTACAGTCAAAACACTGTAATGTCACCCACACCCACCACCCCATAAATGACTGTTGATATTTACAGTCAAAACACTGTAATGACACCAACACACCCACCACCCCATGAATGACTGTTGATATTTACAGTCCAAGCACTGTCATGACACCCACAAACCTTCACCCCATAAATAACTGTTGATATTTATAGTCCAAGCACTCTAATGACACCCACCACCTTATGAATGACTGTTGATATTTACAGTCAAAGCACTGTAATGATGTCCACAAACCCACCACCCCCTTGATGACTGTTCATATTTACAGTCCAAGCACTATAATGACATCCACTAACCATATGAATGACTGTTGATAATTACAGTCCGAGCACTGTAATGACACCCTCACTCCCACCACCCCATGAATGACTCTTGATATTTACAGTCAAAGCACTGTAATGGCACCCACACACCCACCACCCCAAGAATGACTGTTGATATTTACAGTCCAAGCACTATAATGACATCCACTAACCACATGAATGACTGTTGATATTTACAGTCCAAGCACTGTAATGACATCCTCACACCCACCACCCCATGAATGACTGTTAATATTTATAGTCAAAGCACTGTAATGACACACCCACACCCACCACACTCTGAATAGCTGTTGATATTTACAATCAAAGCACTGTAATAACACCCACACACCCACCACCCTAGGAATGACTGTTGATATTTACAGTCCAAGCACTGTAATGACACCAACCTCCCCATGATTGACTGTTGATATTTACAGTCCAAGCAATGTAATGACAGCCACACACCCACCACCCCATGAATGACTGTTGATATTTACAGTCGAAGCACATTAATGACACCCACACACCCACCACCCCATGATTAACTGTTAATATTTACAGTCCAAGCCCTGTAATGACATCCACACACCCACCACCCCATGAACGACTGTTGATATTTACAGTCCAAGCACTGTCATGACACCAACAAACCCACCACCCCATAAATGACTGTTGATATTTACAGTCAAAGCACTGTAATGACACCCACACACAGACCACCCCATGAATGACTGTTGATATTTACAGTCCAAGCACTGTCATGACACCCACAAACCTTCACCCCATAAATAACTGTTTATATTTATAGTCCAAGCACTCTAATGACACCCACCACCCTATGAATGACTGTTCATATTTACAGTCAAAGCACTGTAATGACACCCACACAACCACCACCCCATAAATGACAGTTGATATTTTACAGTCCAAGCACTGTAATGACACCAACACACCCACCACCTTATAAATGACTCTTGTTATTTACATTCCAAGCACTCTAATGACACCCACCACCCTATGAATTACTGTTGATATTTACAATAAAAAAACTGTAATGATGCCCACACACCCACCACCCCCTGGATGACTGTTGATATTTACAGTCCAAGCACTGTAATGACACCAAAACACCCACCACCCCATGAATGACTGTTGATATTTACAGTCCAAGCACTGTCATGACACCCACAAACCCACCACCCCATAAATAACTGTTGATATTTACATTCCAAGCACTCTAATGAAACCCACCACCCTATGAATGACTGTTGATATTTACAGTCAAAACACTGTAATGACACCCACACCCACCACCCCATAAATGACTGTTGATATTTACAGTCCAAGCACTGTAATGACACCCACACACCCACCACTCCATGAATGACTGTTGATATTTACAGTCCAAGCACTGTCATGACACCCACAAACCCACCAACCCATAAATAACTGTTGATATTTATAGTCCAAGCACTCTAATGACACCCACCACCTTATGAATGACTGTTGGTATTTACAATCAAAACACTGTAATGACACCCACACACCCACCACCCCATGAATGACTGTTGATATTTTCAGTCCAAGCACTGTCATGACACCCACAAACCCACCACCCCATAAATAACTGTTAATATTTATAGTCCAAGCACTCTAATGACACCCACCACCCAATTAATGACTGTTGATATTTACAGTCTAAGCACTATAATGACACACACACCCACCACCCCATAAATGACTGTTGATATTTACAGTCAAAGCACTGCAATGACACCCACACACCCACCACCCCATAAATAACTGTTGATATTTACAGTCCAAGCACTCTAATGAAACCCACAACCCTATAAATGACTGTTAATATTCACAGTCAAAACACTGTAATGACACCCACACCCACCACCCCATAAATGACTGTTGATATTTACAGTCCAAGCACTGTAATGACACCCACACACCCACCACCCCATGAATGACTGTTGATATTTACAGTCAAAGTCATGAATGACTTGATATTTACAATCAAAACACTGTAATGACACCCACACACTAACCACCCCATGAATGACTGTTGATATATACTGTCCAAGCACTGTAATGACACCCACTCTCCCACCAACCCATAATTGACTGTTGATATTTACAGTCAAAGCAATGTAATGGCACCCACACACCCACCACCCCAAGAATGACTGTTGATATTTACAGTCCAAGCACTATAATGACATCCACTAACCACATGAATGACTGTTGATAATTACAGTACGAACACTGTAATGACACCCTCACCCCCACCACCCCATGAATGACTCTTGATATTTACAGTCAAAGCACTGTAATGGCACCCACACACCCACCACCCCAAGAATGACTGTTGATATTTACAGTCCAAGCACTATAATGACATCTACTAACCACATGAATGACTGTTGATATTTACAGTCCAAACACTGTAATGACATCCTCACACCCACCACCCCATGAATGACTGTTAATATTTATAGTCAAAGCACTGTAATGACACACCCACACCCACCACACTCTGAATAGCTGTTGATATTTACAATCAAAGCACTGTAATAACACCCACACACCCACCACCCCATGAACGACTGTTGATATTTACAGTCCAAGCTCTGTAATGACACTCACACACCCACCACCCCATGAATAACTGTTGATATTCACAATCCAAGCACTGTAATGACACCCACACATCCACCACCCAATGAATGATGGTTGATATTTACAGTTCAAGCACTTTCATGACACCCACACACCCACCACCCCATAAATGACTGTTGATATTTACAGCCCAAGCACTCTAATCACACCCACCACCCTCTGAATGGCTGTTGATATTTACAATCAAAGCACTGTAATAACACCCACACACCCACCACCCTATGAATGACTGTTGATATTTACAGTCCAAGCACTGTAATGATACCAACCTCCCCATGATTGACTGTTGATATTTACAGTCCAAGCAATGTAATGACAGCCACACACCAATCACCCCATGAATGACTGTTGATATTTAGAGTCCAAGCACTGTAATGCAACCCACCACCCTATGAATGACTGTTGATATTTACAGTCCAAGCACTATAATGACATCCACTAACCACATGAATGACTGTTGATATTTACAGTCCAAGCACTGTAATGACACCCTCACACCCACAACCCCATGAATGACTGTTGATATTTACAGTCCAAGCTCTGTAATGACACTCACACACCCACCACCCTATGAATAACTGTTGATATTCACAGTCCAAGCACTGTAATGACACCCACACATCTCCCACCCAATGAATGATGGTTGATATTTACTGTTCAAGCACTTTCATGACACCCACACACCCACCACCCCATAAATGACTGTTGATATTTACAGTCCAAGCACTCTATTGACACCCACCACCCTCTGAATGGCTGTTGATATTTACAATCAAAGCACTGTAATAACACCCACACACCCACCACCCTATGAATGACTGTTGATATTTACAGTCCAAGCACTGTAATGCAACCCACCACCCCATGAATGACTGTTGATATTTACAGTTCAAGCAATAATGACAAACATACACCCACCACCCCATGAATGACTTGATATTTACAGTCCAAGCACTGTATTGACACCCACACATCCACCACCCCATGAATCACTGTTGAAATTTATAGTCCAAGCACTGTAATGACAGCCACACACCAACCACCTCATAAATAACTGTTGATATTTACAGTCTAAGCACTTTAATGACACCCACCCACCCACCAACCCATGAATGACTGTTGATATTTTCAGTCCAAGCTATGTAAAGACACCCTCACACACACCACCCCAAAAATGACTGTTGATATTTACAGTCAAAGCACTGTAATAACACCCCAACACCCACGACCCCATGAATTATAGTTGATATTTACAGTCCAAGCACTGTAATACACCCACACACCCACAACCCTATGAATGATTGTTGATATTTACAGTCCAAGCACTGTAATGACACCCACCACCCTATAAATGACTATTGAAAATTACAATCAAAACACTGTAATGACACCCACACAACCACCACCCCATGAATAACTGTTGATATTTACAATCCAACCACTGTAATGACACCCATACACCCACCACCCCAAGAATGACTGTTGATATTTACAGTCCAAGCACTGTAATAACACCCACACACCCACCTCCCCATAAATGATGGTTGATATTTATAGTCCAAGCAATGTAATGACACCCACACACCCACCACCTCATGAATAACTGTTAATATATACAGTCCAAGCACTCTAATGACACACACCACCCTCTGAATGACTGTTGATATATACAGTCCAAGCACTGTAATGATACCCACACAACCACCACCCCTTAAATGACTGTTGATATTTACAGTCCAAGCACTGTAATGACACCCACCACCCTATAAATGACTATTGAAAATTACAATCAAAACACTGTAAAGACACCCACACAACCACCACCCCATGAATAACTGTTGATATTTACAATCCAACCACTGTAATGACACCCACACACCCACCACCCCATGAACGTCTGTTGATATTTACAGTCCAAGCACTGTCATGACACCCACAAACCGACCACCCCATAAATGACTGTTGATATTTACAGTCCAAGCACTGTAATGACACCCACACACTCACCACCCCATGAATGACTGTTGATATTCACAGTCCAAGCACTGTAATGACACCCACTCACCCAACACACAATAAATGATGGTTGATATTTACAGTCCAAGAACTGTAATGACACACACACTTATCATTCCATGAATGACTGTTGATATTTACAGTCTAAGCACTATAATGACACCCACACAACCACCACCAAAAGAATAACTGTTGATATTTACAGTCCAAGCACTGTAATGCCACCCACCACCCAATAAATGACTGTTGATATTTACACTCCAAGCACTGTAATGACACCCACACACCCACCACCCCATGATTGACGGTTGATATTTACAGTCCAAGCACTGTAATGACACCCTTCACACCCACCACCCCATGAATTATTGTTGATATTTACAGTCCAAGCACTGTAATGACACCCACCACCCTATGAATGACTGTTGATAATTACAATCAAAACACTGTAATGACACCCCCACACCCACCACCCCATGAATTATGGTTGATATTTACAGTCCAAGCTCTGTAATGACACTTACACACCCACTACCCTATGAATGACTGTTGATATTTATAGTCCAAGAACTGTAATGTGACAGCCACTGGGGAATGGCCAGGTTCCCCTCCTCGAACAAGGGAACAACTGGAAAATCCCCAGGTTCCGAAGGTTCGGAGAAGTTAATTTGACCCCTCATTGAGCTATCCCGAATCACCAAATCTACCCTATATATATGGAAGTTCAGTCCTTGAAAAGTCAGTCTCTACTCAACTTCCCTCGTCGTTGGGTTTAACCTCTCCACCACTCAGCTTGTGCCTAGGGCTGATCTTGGTGCTTCCATAAATCTGGTGTTCTGCACATCTTTTCTTCTGAGTACAGTACAGTATTATGTGATAATTTTAAGTCTTGTACTGAGGGTTCCCATTCTTTATACAAATTTTGGTGTTTAGGTTTAATTTAGTATTAAGTGTAGTATTAAGTCTTGGTGTGGATTATTTATGTACATTTATGTTGTTATAGTATTTCTGATGTGTTAATTATAATTTAGAAATTTCCCTAGCATTCTTATTACATTCCCAACTATCACCTATGAGGTTTTCACTCTTAAGTTTAGTATACCAGAATATAAGCACATACTGGAGACTACCAATCATCACATCAAATCTAAATACAAATATGTTTAATGCCAGTTGGTACCTTTGAACCAAAACCTCAATTACTGGCCGGATAACAAACTATCCATTCATCTTTTAATTGTTTGAGACTGGATTACTAACCATATCCCTAGAAACAGTGCCTAACAGTCTCTGAGTAATCTAGTGTTCGTAACAGTAATGACACTTACACACCCACCACCCCATAAATGATGGTTGATATTTATAGTCCAAGCACTGTAATGACACTGACACACCCACCAACCCATAAATGACTGTTGATATTTTCAGTCCAAGCATTGTAATGACATCCACACACCAACCATCCCATGAATGACTGTTAATATTTACAGTCCAAGCACTCTAATGAAACCCAACACCCTCTGAATGACTGTTGATATTTACAGTCAAAGCACTGTAATAACACCCACACACTCACCAAACCATAAATGACTGTTGATATTCACAGTCCAAGCACTGTAATGATAACCACACACCCACCACCCAATGAATGATGGTTGATATTTACAGTTTAAGAACTGCAATGAAACCAACACACTCACCACCCCATGAATGACTGTTGATATTTACAGTCCAAACACTTTCATGATACCCACACACCCACCACCCCATGAATAACTGTTGATATTTACAGTCCAAGCTCTATAATGACACCCCGACCCCTACCATTCCATGATTGACTGTTGATATTTATAGTCCAAGCACTGTAATGACACCCACACACCCATCAACCCATGAATGACTGTTGATATTTATAGTCCATGCACTAATAACATACACACACACCACCCCATGAAAAACTTGATATTTACAGTCCAAGCACTGTAATGACACCCCCACACCCACCACTCCATGAATTATGGTTGATATTTACAGTCCAAGAACTGTAAGGACACCCACACACCTAACACCCCATGAATAACTGTTGAAATTTACTGTCCAAGCACTCTAATGACACCCACCACCCTATGAATGACTGTAGATATTTACAGTCCAAGCTCTGTAATTACACTCACACACCCACCACCCTATGAATGTCTGTTGATATTTACAGTCCAAGCACTGTAGTGACTCCCACACACCCACCAACCCATAAATGATGGTTGATATTTGTAGTCCAAGTAATGTAATGACACCCACACACCAACCACCCCATAAATGACTGTTGATATTTACAGTCCAAGCTCTGTAATAACACTCTCACACCCACCACCCTATGAATGACTGTTAATATTTACCGTCCAAGCACTGTAATGACACCCACACACCCACCACCCCATGATTGACTGTTGATATTTACAGTCCAAGCAATGTAATGACATCAAAACACCCACCACCCTAAAAATGACTGTTGATATTTACAGTCCAAGCACTGTAATGACACCCACACACCCATCACCCTATGAATGACTTTTGATGTTTACATTCCCAGCACTGTAATGACACCCACACACCCACCACCCTATGATTGACTGTTGATATTTACAGTCCAAGCAATGTAATGACACCCAAACACCCACCACCCTATAAATGACTGTTGATATTTACAGTACAAGCACTGTAATGACACCCACACACCCATCACCCTATGAATGACTCTTGATATATACAGTCCAAGCGCTGTAATGCCACCCACACACCCACCACCCCATAAATGACTGTTGATATTTACAGTCAAAGCAATAATGACACACACACACCCACCACCACATAAATGACTTGATATTTACAGTCCAAGCACTGCAATGACACCCACAAACCCACCACCACATGAATGAATGTTGATATTTACAGTCCAAGCACTATAAAGACACACACACACCCATCACCTCATGAATGACTGTTGATATTTACAGTCCAAGCACTGTAATGACACCCTCACACCCACCACCACATAAATGACCGTGGATATTTACAGTCAAAGCACTGTAATGACATCCACACACCCACAACCCAATGAATGACTGTTAATATTTACAGTCCAAGCACTCTAATGACACCCACCACCCTCTATATGACTGTTGATATTTACAGTCAAAGCACTGTAATAACACTCACACAACCATCACCTCAAGAATGACTGTTGATATTTACAGTCCAAGCACTGTAATGACACCCACACACCTACCACTCCATGAATGACTGTCGATAATTACAGTTCAAGCTCTGTAATAACACACACACCCACCACCCTATGAATGACTATTGATATTTACAGTCCAAGCATTGTAATGACACCCACACACCCACCACCCCATGATTGAATATTGATATTTACATTCCAAGCAATGTAATGACACCCGAACACCCAACACCCTATAAATGACTGTTGATATTTACAGTCCAAACACTGTAATGACACCCACACACCCATCACCCTATGAATGACTCTTGATATATACAGTCCAAGCACTGTAATGCCACCCACCACCCCATGAATGACTGTTGATATTTACAGTAAAAGCACTGTAATGACACTCCAACACCCACGACCCCATGAATTATAGTTGATATTTACATTCCAAGCACTGTAATGACACCCAAACACCCACAACCCCATGAATGACTTTTGATATTTACAGTCCAAGCACTCTAATGATACCCACCACCCTATGAATGACTGTTGATATTTACAATCAAATCACTGTAATGACACCCATACACCCACCACCATACACATGACTTGATATTTACAGTCCAAGCACTGTAATGACCCCCACACACCCACCACCCCATGATTGACTGTTGATATTTACAGTCCAAGCACAGTAATGACACCCCCACACCCACCACCCCATGAATTATGGTTGAAATTTACAGTCCAAGCACTGTAATGACATCCACACTCCCACCATCCCATGAATGACTGTTGATATTTACAGTCCAAGCACTGTAATGACACCCACCACCCCATGAATGACTGTTGATAATTACAATCAAAACACTGTAATGACACCCACACACCCACCACACCATGAATGACTGTTGATATTTACAGTCCAAGCAGTGTAATGACACCCACACACCCACCACCCTATGATTGATTGTTGATATTTACAGTCCAAGCACTGTAATGACATCCACACACCCACCACCCCATGAATGACTGTTAATATTTACAGTCCAAGCTCTGTATTGATTCTCACACACCCACCACCCTCTGAATGACTGTTGATATTTATAGTCCAAGCACGGTAATGAAAACCCACTCACCCACCACCCCATAAATGACGGTTGATATTTATAGTCCAAGCACTGTATTGACACCCACACACCCACCACCCTATAAATGACTGTTAATATTATTAGTTCAAGCACTGTAATGACATCCACACACCCAACACCCCATGAATGACTGTTACTATTTAGAGTCCAAGCACTCTAATGACACCCATCACCCTCTGAATGACTGTTGATATTTACAGTCAAAGCACTGTAATAATACACACACACTCACCACTCCATGAATGACTGTTGATATTCACAGTCCAAGCACTGTAATGACACCCACACACACACCACCAAATGAATGATGGTTGATATTTACAGTCCAAGAACTGCAATGACTCTCACACATCACCACCCCATGAATGACTGTTGATATTTACGGTTCAAACACTTTCATGATACCCACATACCCATCACGCTATGAATAGATGTTGATATTTACAGTCCAAGCACTCTAATAACACCCACCACCCTCTGAATGACTGTTGATATTTACAGTCAAAGCATTGTAATAACACCCACACACCCACCACCATATGAATGACTGTTGATATTTACAGTCCAAGCACTGTAATGACACCCACCACCCCATGATTAAATGTTGATATTTACAGTCCAAGCAATGTAATGACACCCAAATACCCACCACCCCATAAATGACTGCTGATATTTACAGTCCAAGCACTGTAATGACACCCACACACCCATCACCTCATGAATGACTGTTGATATTTACAGTTCAAGCACTATAATGCCACCCCCCCCATGAATGACTGTTGATATTTACAGTCCAAGCAATAATGACACACACACACCCACCACCCCATTATTGACTTGATATTTACAGTCCAATCACTGTATTAACACCCACACACCAACCACCGTATGAATGACTGTTGGTATTTACAATCCAAGCACTATAATGACACCTACACACCCACCACCCGATGAATGACTGTTGATATTTACAGTCCGAACACTGTAATGACACCCTCACACCCACCACCCCATGAATGACTCTTGATATTTACAGACAAAGCACTGTAATGACACCCACACACCCACAACCCCATGAAATATGGTTGATATTTACAGTCCATGCACTATAATGACACCCATACACTCACCAACTTATTAATGACTGTTGATATTTACAATCCAAGCACTCAAATGACACCCACCAATCTATGAATGACTGTTGATATTTACAGTCTAAGCACTCTAATGACACCCACACACCCACTACCTCATGATTGACTGTTAATATTTACAGTCCAAGCAATGTAATGACATTTAAACACCCACCACTCTATAAATGACTGTTGATATTTACAGTCCAAACATTGTAATGACACCCACACACCCATCACCCTATGAATGACTGTTGATATTTACAGTCCAATCACTGTAATGCCACCCACGACCCTATGATTGACTGTTGATATTTACAGTCTAAGCACTCTAATGACACCCACACACCCACTACCTCATGATTGACTGTTAATATTTACAGTCCAAGCAATGTAATGACATTTAAACACCCACCACTCTATAAATGACTGTTGATATTTACAGTCCAATCACTGTAATGCTACCCACCACCCTATGATTGACTGTTGATATTTACAGTCTAAGCACTCTAATGACACCAACACACCCACTACCTCATGATTGACTGTTGATATTTACAGTCTTCGACTGGATAGCACAGAGAGTGGTTGTCTGCTCACTGGCTCTCTTACCAGTCGTTGTGGATATCAGACGTGCCAGTTAACCATGGATCTTGACGCTGTAAAGGTTCTACTAGAATCTCAAGAACGCACATTTCGCTCTGCCTTGGAGTTAGTGGTGGAACAATGGAAGGAACGTATCCGGTTAGTTGAGGGCAAAATGACTGATCTCACAAAAAGCCTTGAATTCTCCCAAGCCGAAATATTGGACCTGAAAAACAACGAAAAGGTGCTTCAGAAACTCAACAAAGAGAAACAAGTGGCAGTTGAGGAGCTTCAATCAAGAGTCGCTGAACTGAATCACCGACTAAACTATCAAGAGGACTACACCAGACGCAACAACCTAAGGATCTCCGGCCTCAAGGAGCAACCTGTCGGTGAAACTTGGGAACAGACAGCAGTAAATGTGAGTAAAATACTGGAGGACAAACTACAACTGCCCTCTGTGAACCTCGAACGTGCTCACCGAGTCGGACCAGCTGCTGCTGCTGCTTCTTCCCATCCTCGAGCAGTCGTCGTTCGCTTCAGGAATTTCAGTGACCGTGAAGCAGCCATAAGAAATGCTAGCAAACTTAAAGGAACAGGGATATATATAAATGAAGACCTTTGTCCTGCCTCTCTGGAAATTAAGAAAAAGCAGTTCCCCTTAATGAAAAAGGCCCGAGAAGACGGTAAAATAGCCTTCTTCCGACACACACGGCTCATAATCAGGGAGAGAATCGACCAACGATCGTCATCCTCGGTGCCGGCTGCTGGTTCGCCCCACGTAGGCGCTGGCTTCAGCGGCTGGGTGGCTCATGGTGATTCCACAGTACGGCCACCTGATGGTACAGAGAGGGTGTCGAGCGAGACCACTGGTGACCGGAGAGTATCTGGCGACTCTACAGGATGTCAACAAAGGGTTCTCAGGGACCGCAAAAAGACATAGACAAGTTGGTGACACGAAGGTAATCTATATTACACATCTACCTATGTACGTATTAGCACTATTGTTGTTGCTACTGTTACCACTACCACCACAAATATTATTAATACTATTGTCTCAATTATTGTCACTGTACTACTCCTGTCAACACCATTACTTACTTTTACTGCTACTATTATTGTTATATTGTTATACTGTAATACTTCTACTGTTATACTGTTCTACTGCTATTGCTACTCTACTACAATCGTTACAATTGCCACCAAAACTACTACTACCACTACTACTACCACTACTACTACCACTACTACTACCCCTACTACTACCAGTATTACTACTACTATTACTATTACCACTACTACCACTACTACCACTACTACCATTACTACTACTACTATTATTACTACTACTATTATTACTACTACTATTACTACTACTACTATTACTACTACTACTATTACTACTATTACTACTACTACTATTACCACTACTACTATTACTACTACTATTACCACTACTACTACTATTACCACTACTACTACTATTACTACTACTACTACTATTACTACTACTACTACTACTACTACTACTTACTATTACTACTACTACTACTACTACTACTACTATTGCTACTACTACTACTACTACTATGGCAATTATTAATGTTATTTTAATTACTATCATAATTTTCTCATTCTCGCAATGACTTTCAATGTACAAGATATCAATGACCTTGATATTTTTAAAGCTGAAGATAAATATAATGGCAACTTGAATGTTGAGAATCTTTACACACAATTTAACCGCATAAATTTTCCTAGATCTAAATACGTTCACCTTGACAATGCTTCAATACCTAGCAACAATCAAGTTACCATCCTAACTCTGAATATACGGTCAATTCCTACAAATCTTCAATCCTTTGTTGATACCGTTCTATGTAATATAAATACAAAATGTAATATCCTTGGTCTTACAGAGATCAGGTTGAGCCCTCACCTTGTTTCCCTTTACCAGCTGCCAGGCTACAAAATGTTTACAAATTGTAGGAACACACATGGTGGTGGTGTAGCCTTGTACATTTCTCATTGTTATCATTCCATTGAACTTAGTGAATTTTCAAAAGTAGATACATTCATAGAATGTATTGGTGTTCAAACAACCATTGTGGGGAAGAAAACATTATTATTATGTATTTATAGATCACCGAGTGGAAACATAGATAAATTTATGAATGCTCTTACCGAAATTTTCTCTTTAGCCTATGATAAAAAATTTCAAGGCATCTTTGCATTTGGTGATTTTAACTTAGATTTGTTAAAATGCAATGACAACAATATTCTGGAATTCTGTAACCTAATGTATACATTTTCCCTATTTCCATTGACCACAAAACCTACAAGAGTCACAGATACTACCGCCACACTTATTGACCATATATGGTCAACACAACCAGAGGCAAATGTCGGGAACTATATAATCAACTCGGACATTTCAGATCATTTTCCAGTATTATCACAATTCAAACATGTAGTATGTGATCCCCCAACACATGTCTATAAGAGATCTATAACTGACTCAGCTCTCAATAACTTTAGTTATGATCTAGAAAAGGTTAATTGGAATTTTATATTACAATGTGACTGTCCTAACGAATCTTTTAATCTTTTTTTCAATGAATTCAATACACTATTTCAGAGGCACTTTCCAATAAGGAAAATTTGTGTAAGTAATAAGCATGTCATCAGCCCATATATTACCCCTGCTTTAAAAAAGTGTATTACTGAAAAAAATAGATTGGGAAGACTGGCAAATAAGTGGCCTCTAACATATAAAGAAACTTACAGGCAATATAGAAACAACTTAACTAAAAAATTAAAAACAGCTAAAAATGAATATTATAAAAATAAGTTAAAAAATAATCAAGGAAATCCCAAATCCCATTGGAATACCATAAACTCCCTTCTAGGCAGGACAAATAAGGCCAATAATACAATATCATTAGATCAACCATGTACTAATATCGCCACTGCCTTTAATGAACATTTTATTAATCTCGGTAATTTAGAATTAAACTCTTCGAACACTGATTATATGAAGTATTTATGTCAACCCCCCGCCTTCTCAATGTATATGATGCCAACAAATACCACCGAAGTAATGAATAATTTAAAGGCCCTTAAATCTAATTGTCCAGGATATGATGAAGTCTCTCCAAAAATACTAAAACATTCATGTGAATTATTGGCCATCCCTTTAACCTATATTATTAATCTATCACTGAAAAAAGGCATATTTCCTGATCATTTAAAAAAAGCCAGAGTCATTCCTATATTTAAGTCCGGTAATAGATGTGACATCAATAACTACAGGCCAATCTCAATCTTACCTGCTTTCAGTAAAATTTATGAAAAAATTATCACGTCACGTCTAACTAACTACCTTGAAAAAAATAACCTATTAACTAAATACCAACACGGCTTTAGAGCAAATCACTCGACGGAAACTGCTGTATTACACTTTGTCAGTAATGTCTATAAATTTTTGGAGGAGAAGCTGTATGTGGTTGGGATTTTCATTGATCTGTCCAAAGCATTTGACTCATTAAATCATTGTATTCTGTTAGATAAATTAAAACATGTCGGGATAAGGGGTGTACCTCTACAGCTTTTTCGTAGTTATCTCTGCAATAGATCACAATCTGTATTCTGTAACAATAGTTCTTCGCAGTTTGTACCTATATCCAGAGGTGTACCACAGGGATCAATTATAGGACCAATTCTTTTTCTCATATATATAAATGATATAATCAATGCTAGCACAAAATTCCAATTTATTATATATGCTGATGACACTAATCTCCTACTAGCTGATAAAGACATCAATTCCCTACATTTAAGCATAAACACAGAAATTAATTTAATATCTCAATGGATAAAATCAAATAAACTAAAACTCAATGTTTCTAAAACTAATTATATATTTTTTCAGAATAGATCCATAAAAAATAGTCTGCCTCCACTACAGTTGGAAGGCGAAACATTAAATCGAGTAAACCATACAAAATTCCTAGGTGTTTGCATAGATGAAAATCTGAATTGGAAATTGCACATAGAAGAGGTTTGTATGAAAGTCTCAAAAATTTGTGGCATAATGTACAAGATACGGTATAATCTTACACTAGATGCATTGCTTAGTATTTATTACACCTTATGTTACCCTCACTTAACTTACTGTGTATCTATCTGGGCCAGTACGTGGCCATCATTCTTAAATAAGATAACAATAGCACAGAAGAAAGTTGTCAGATGTATTCTTTTCTTAGGCAAATTTGACTCTGTAACTGAAAGAATTTCTTCAATGAAAATGTTAAAATTCGAATCTATACATAAATATTTTTCGTTACTGTTGATTTATAAAATGCTTACAAATTACACAGGAAATAGAATTTTCAAACTTATTGATAATGTACACCAGACTAGAAGCAATAATGTAGATTTGATTTGTCCACAGTTCAGAACAGCTTTATATAAAAACAGTATTTTATGTTCAGGTCCAAAATTATTTAACAATCTACCACTAAATATAAAAGTTTTAGTAAAAACAAACAACTATTTGTCATTCAAAAGGAAAATAAAAGATTTTATACTTCAGAATTCTTAGTGGGTCTACTTTAACATGTTTACAATTATAACCATTGTAATTTTATTGCATAATTTATGTAATAACCCAATGCAGTCAATATTTTGTAATACCATTGATAACAAGATATTATCAAGATGATTTTTTTTGCTATAGTTAGGTTTAGGCATGTCTGAAAGCACCTATGTTAATTAATATCTGCCTGTCAGGGAGCTTCGGCTCGACAGACTCATGCTATTATACCAATCTTTAAATTTCTGTACATATGTATGTAAAAATAGCAATAAATATTTACTTACTTACTTACTTACTTACAGTCCAAGCACTGTAATGACACCCACACACCTACAACCCCATGAATGACTGTTGATATTTACAGTCCAAGCACCCTAATGATACCCACCACCCTATGAATGACTGTTGATATTTACAATCAAAACACTGTAATGACACCCACACACCCACCACCCCATGATTGACTGTTGATATCTACAGTCCAAGCACTGTAATGACACCCCCACACCCACCATCCCATGAATTATGTTTGATATTTACAGTCCAAGCACTGTAAAGACACCCACACAACCACCACCCTATAAATGATTCTTGATATTTACAGTCCAAACACTGTAATGACACCCACCACCCCATGACTGACTGTTGATATTTACAGTCCAAGCACTATAAAGACATCCACACACCCACCACCCCATGAAGGACTGTTGATATATACAGTCCAAGCTCTGTAATGACACTCACACACCCACCACCCTATGAATGACTGTTGATATTTACAATCCAAGCACTACAAATGACACCCACACAACCTCAACCCCATAAATGACTGTTGATATTTTCAGTCCAAGCACTGTAATGACATCCAAACACCCACCACCCCATGAATGACTGTTAATATTTACAGTCTAAGCACTCTAATGACAACCACCACCCTTTGAATGACTGTTGATATTTACAGTCAAAGCACTGTAATAACACCCACACAACCATCACCCCAAGAAAGACTGTTGATATTTACAGTCCAATCACTGTAATGACAGCCACACACCCACCACTCCATGAATGACTGTTGATGTTTACAGTCCAAGCTCTGTAATAACACTCACACACCTATCACCCTATGAATGACTGCTGATATTTACAGTCCAAGCACTGTAATGACACCCACACACCCACCACTCCATGATTGACTGTTGATATTTACAGTCCACGCAATGTAATGACACCAAACACCCACTACCCTATAAATGACTGTTGATATTTACAGTCCAAGCACTGTAATGACACCCACACACTCATCACCCTATAAATGACTGTTGATATTTACAGTCCAAGAACTGTAATGCCACCCACCACCCCATGAATGACTGTTGATATTTACAGTCAAAGCACTGTAATGACTCCCCAACACCCACAACCCCATGAATTATAGTTGATATTTACAGTCCAAGCACTGTAATGACACCCACACACCCACAAACCCATAAATGACTGTTTATATTTACAGTCCAAGCACTCTAATGATACCCACCACACTATGAATGACTGTTGATATTTCCAATCAAATCACTGTAATGACACCCATACACCCACCACCCCATAAATGACTGTTGATATTTGCAGTCCAAGCACTGTAATGACACCAACACACATACCACCCTATGACTGACTGTTGATATTTACAGTCCAAGCCCTGTAATGACACAACCACACCCACTACCCCATGAATTATGGTTGATATTTACAGTCCAAGCACTGTAATGACACCCACACAACCACCACCCAATGAATGACTGTTGATATTTACAGTATAAGCACTGTAATGACACCCACCACCCTATGAATGACTGTTGAAAATTACAATCAAACCACTGTAATGACACCCACACACCCACCACCCTATGATTGACTGTTGATATTTACAAACCAAGCACTATAATGACATCCACACTCTGTCCACCCTATGAATGACTGTTGATATTTACAGTCCAAGCACTGTAATGACACCCACTCACCCACCACCCCTTAAATGATGGTTGATATTTATAGTCCAAGCACTGTAATGACACCCACACACCCACCACCCCATAAATTACTGTTGATGTTTTCAGTCCAAGCACTGTAATGATATCCACACACCCACCACCCCATGAATGACTGTTGATATTTACAGTCCAAGCACTCTAATGACACACACCACCCTCTAAATGACTGTTGATATTTACAGTCAAAGCACTGAAATAATACCCACACACTCACAACCCTATGAATGACTGTTGATATTCACAGTTTAAGCACTGTAATGACACCCACACACACACCACCCAATGAATGATGGTTGATATTTAGAGTCCAAGAACTGCAATGACACCCACACACTCACCACCCCATGAATGACTGTTGATATTTACAGTCAAAGCACTGTAATAACACCCACACACCTACCACCCCATAAATAACTGTTGATATTTACAGTCTAAGCACTCTAATGACACCCAATACCCTCTGAATGACTGTTGATATTTACAGTCGAAGCACTGTAATAACACCCACACACCCACCACCCTATGAATGACTGTTGATATTTACAGTCCAAGCACTGTTACGACACCCACCACCCCATGATTGACTATTGATATTTACAGTCCAAGCAATGTAATGACACCCAAACTCCCAATATCCCATATTTGACTGTTGATATTTACAGTCCAAGCACTGTAATGACACCCACACACCCATCACATCATGAATGACTGTTGATATTTACAGTCCAAGCAATAATGACACACAAACACCCACCACCCCATTAATGACTTGATATTTACAGTCCAAGCACTGTAATGACACCCACACACCAACTACCCCATGAATGACTGTTGGTATTTACAGTCCAAGCACTATAATGACACCCATACACCCACCACCCCATGAATGACTCTTGATATTTACAACCAAAGCACTGTAATGACACCCACACACCGACAACCCCTTGAAATATGGTTGATATATATAGTCCATGAACTATAATAACACCCAGACACTCACCACCCCATTATTGACTGTTGATATTTACAGTCCAAGAACTCAAATGACACCCACCAATCTATGAATGACTGTTGATATTTACAGTCTATGCACTCTAATGACACCCACACACCCACTACCTCATGATTAACTGTTGATATTTACAGTTCAAGGAGTGTAATGACACTCAAACACCCACCATTCTATTAATGACTATTGATATTTACAGTCCAAGCACTCTAATGATACCCACGACCCTATGAATGACTGTTGATATTTACAATCAAAACACTGTAATGACACCCATACACTTACGATCCCATGAATGACTGTTGATATTTACAGTCCAAGCACTGTAATGACACCCACACACCCACAACCCCATGATTGACTGTTGATATTTACAGTTCAAGCACTGTAATGACACCTCAACACCCACCATCCCATGAATTATGTTTGATATTTACAGTCCAAGCACTGTAATGACGCCCACCACCCTATGATTGACTGTTAATAATTACAATCAATACACTGTAAAGACACCCACACACCCACCACTACATGAAAGACTGTTGATATTTACAGTCCAAGCACTGTAATGACACCCACACACCCACCACCCCATGATTGACTGTTGATATTTACAGTCTAAGCATTATAATGACATCCACACACCCACAACCCAATGAATGACTGTTGATATTTACAGTCCAAGCTCTGTAATGACACTCACACACCCACCACCCTATGAATGACTGTTGATATTTACAGTCCAAGCACTGTAATGACACCCACACACCCACAACCCCATAAATGACTGTTGATATTTTCATTCCAAGCACTGTAATAACATCCAAACACCCACCACCACATGAATGACTGTTAATATTTACAGTCCAAGCACTCTAATGACACCCACCTCCCTCTGAATGAGTGTTGATATTTACAGTCAAAGCACTGTAATAACACACACACAACCATCACCCCAAGAATGACTGTTGATATTTACAGTCCAAGCACTGAAATGACACCCACACAACCACCACTCCATGAATGACTCTTGATATTTACAGTCCAAGCTCTGTAATAACACACACACCTACCACCCTATAAATGACTGTTGATATTTACCGTCCAAGCACTGTCCTGACACCCAAAAACCCACCACCCCATGATTAACTGTTGATATTTACAGTCCAAGCAATGTAATGACACCAAACACCCACCACCCTATAAATGACTGTTGATATTTACAGTCCAAGCACTGTAATGACACCCACACACTCATCACCCTATGAATGACAGTTGATATTTACAGTCCAAGCACTGTAATGCCACCCACCACCCCATGAATGACTGTTGATATTTACAGTCAAAGCACAGTAATGACACCCTAACACCCACGACCCCATGAATTATAGTTGATATTTACAGTCCAAGTACTGTAATGACACCCACACTCCCACAAACCCATAAATGACTGTTGATTTTTACAGTCCAAGCACTCTAATGATACCTCCCACCCTATGAATGACTGTTGATATTTACAATAAAATCACTGTAATGACACCCATATACCCACCACCCTATGAATGACTGTTGATATTTACAGTCCAAGCACTGTAATGACACAAACACACCCACTCCCACATGATTGACTGTTGATATTTACAGTCCAAGCACTGTAATGACACCCACACAACCAACACCTAATGAAAGACTGTTGATATTTACAGTCCAAGCACTGTAATGACACCCACCACCCTATGAATGACTGTTGATAATTACAATCAAACCACTGTAATGACACCCACACACCCACCACCCTATGATTGACTGTTGATATTTACAGTCCAAGCAGTGTAATGACATCCACACACAGACCACCCTATGAATGACTGTTGATAATTACAGTCCAAGCACTGTAATGACACCCACTCACCCACCACCCCTTAAATGATGGTTGATATTTATAGTCCAAGCACTGTAATGACACCCTCACACCCACCACCCCATAAATGACTGTTGATGTTTTTAGTCCAAGCACTGTAATGCTATCCACACACCCACCACCCTATGAATGACTGTTGATATTTACAGTACAAGCCCTCTAATGATTCCCACCACCCTCTGAATGACTGTTGATATTTACAGTCAAAACACTGAAATAATACACACACACTCACAACCCTATGAGTGACTGTTGATATTCACAGACCAAGCACTGTAATGACACACACACACACACCACCCACTAAATGATGGTTGATATTTACAGTCCAAGAATTGCAATGACACCCACACACTCACCACCCCATGAATGACTGTTGATATTTACAGTCCAAGCACTTTTATGATACCCACACAACCACCACCCCATGAATAACTGTTGATATTTACAGTCCAAGCACTCTAATGACACCCACCACTCTATGAATGACTGTTGATAATTACAATCAAAACACTGTAATGAAACCCACACACCCACAACCCCATGAATGACTGTTCATATTTACAGTCCAAGTTCTGTAATGACACCCACACACCCACCACCCCATAAATGACGGTTGATAATTATAGTCCAAGCTCTGTAATGACACCCACACACCCACCACCCCATATATTACTTTTGATATTTTTAGTCCAAGCACTGTAATGACATCCAAACACCAACCACCCCATGAATGACTGTTAATATTTACAGTCCAAGCACTCTAATGACACCCACCACCCTCTATATGACTGTTGATATTTACAGTCAAAGCACTGTAATAACACTCACACAATCATCACCCCAAGAATGACTGTTGATATTTACAGTCCAAGCACTGTAATGACACCCACACACACACCACCAAATGAATGAATCTTGATATTTACAGTCCAAGAACTGCAATGACTCCCACACATCACCACCCCATGAATGACTGTTGATATTTACAGTCAAAGCACTGTAATAACACCCACACACCCACAACCCAATGAATGACTGTTGAAATTTACAGTCCAAGCACTCGAATGAAACTTACCACCCTATGAATGACTGTTGATATTTACAATCATATCACTGTCATGACACCCATACAACCACCACCCCTTGAATGACTTGATATTTACAGTCCAAGCACTGTAATGACACCAACACACCCACCACCCCATGATTGACTGTTGATATTTACAGTCCAAGCACAGTAATGACACCCATACACCCACCAACCTAAGAATTATGGTTGATATTTACAGTCCAAGCACTGTAATGACACCCACACAACCACTACCCCATGAATGACTGTTGATATTTACAGTCCAAGCACCGTAATGACACCCACCATCCTATGAATGAATGTTGATAATTACAATCAAAACACTGTAATGAAACCCACACACCCACCACCCCATTAATGACTGTTGATATTTACAGTCCAAGCACTGTAATAACACCCACACACCCACCACCCTATGATTGACTGTTGATATTTACAGTCCAAGCACTGTAATGACATCCACACACCCACCACCCCATGAATGACTGCTGATATTTACAGTCCAAGCTCTGTAATGACACATACACACCCACCACCCTATGAATGACTGTTGATATTTATAGTCCAAGTACTGTAATGAAAACCCACTCACCCACCACCCCATAAATGATTGTTGATATTTATAGTCTAAGCACTGTAATGACACCCACAAACACACCACCCCATAAATGACTGTTGATGTTTTCAGTCCAAGCACTGTAATGACATCCACACATCGAACACCCCATGAATGACTGTTAATATTTACAGTCCAAGCACTTTAATGACACCCACCACCCTCTGAATGACTGTTGATATTTACAGTCAAAGCACTGTAATAATACCCACACACTCACCACCCCATGAATGACTGTTGATATTCTCAGTCCAAGCACTGTAATGACACCCACACACACACCACCCAATAAATGAATCTTGATATTTACAGTCCAAGAACTGCAATGACTCAAACACATCACCACCCCATGAATGACTGTTGATATTTACAGTCAAAGCACTGTAATAACACCCACACACCAACCACCCCATGAATGACTGTTGATATTTACAGTCCAAGCACTGTAATGACACCTACCACCCCATGATTGACTGTTGATATTTAGAGTCCAAGCACTGTAATGAGACCCACACACACATCACCTCATGAATGACTGTTGAAATTTACAGTCCAAGCACTGTAATGCCACCCCCCCAATTAATGACTGTTGATATTTACAGTCCAAGCAATAATGACACACACACACCCACCATCCCATTAAAAACTTAATATTTACTGTCCAAGCACTGTTATGACACCCACACACCAACCAACCCATGAATGACTGTAGGTATTTACAGTCCAAGCACTATAATGACACCCACACACCCACCACCACATTAATGACTGTTGATATTTACAGTCCGAACACTGTAATGACACCCTCACACCCACCACCCCATGAATGACTCCTGATATTTACAGACAAAGCACTGTAATGACGCCCACACACCGACAACCCCATGAAATATGATTGATATTTACAGTCCATGCACTATAATGACACAAATACACTCACCACCCCATTAATGACTGTTGATATTTACAGTCCAAGCACTTAAATGACACCCATAAATCTATGAAGGACTGTTCATATTTACAGTCTAAGCACTCTAATGACACCCACACACCGACTACCTCATGATTGAATGTTGATATTTACAGTCCAAACAATGTAATGACACTCAATCACCCACCACCCTATATATGAATGTTGAATTTTCAGTCCAAACACTGTAATGACACCCACACACCCATCACTTTATGAATGACTGTTGATATTTACAGTCCAATCACTGTAATGCCACCCACCACCCTATGATTGACTGTTGATATTTACAGTCTAAGCACTCTAATGATACCCACACACCCACTACCTCATGATTGACTGTTAATATTTACAGTCCAAGCACTGTAATGACACCCACACACCCACAACCCCATGAATGACTGTTGATATTTACAGTCCAAGCACTTTAATGATACCCACCACCCTATGAATGACTGTTGATATTTACAATCAAAATACTGTAATGACACCCATACACCCACGATCCCATGAATGACTGTTGATATTTACAGTCCAAGCACTGAAATGACACCCACACACCCACCACCCCATGATTGACTGTTGATATTTAGAGTCCAAGCACTGTAATGACACCTCCAAACCCACCATCCCATGAATTATGTTTGATATTTACAGTTCAAGCACTGTAAAGACACCCACACAACCACCACCCTATAAATGACTGTTGATATTTACTGTCCAAGCACTGTAATGACACCCACCACCCTATGATTGACTGTTGATATTTACAATCAAAACACTGTAATGACACCCACACACCCACCACCCCATAAAAGACTGTTGATATTTACAGTCCAAGCACTGTAATGACACCCACATACCCACCACCCCATGATTGACTGTTGATATTTACAGTCCAAGAACTATAATGACATCCACACACCCACCACTCCATGAATGACTGTTGATATTTACAGTCCAAGCTCAGTAATGACACTCACACACCCACCACCCTATAAATGACTGTTGATATTTACAGTCCAAGCACTGTAATGACACCCACACGCCCATAACCCCATGAATAATAGTAGATATTTAAAGTCTAAGCACTGTAATGACACCCACCCACCCACCACCCCATAAATGACTGTTGATATTTTCAGTCCAAGCACTGTAATGACATTTAAACACCCACCACCCCATGAATGACTGTTAATATTTACAGTCCATGAACTCTAATGACACCCACCACCCTCTGAATGACTGTTGATATTTACAGTCAAAGCACTGTAATAACACCCACACAACCATCACCCCAAGAATGACTGTTGATATTTACAGTCCAAGCACTGTAATGACACCCACACACCTATCACCCTATGAATGACTGTTGATATTTACAGTCCAATCACTGTAATGCCACCTACCACCCTATGATTGACTGTTGATATTTACAGTCTAAGCACTCTAATGACACCCACACACCCACTACCTCATGATTGACTGTTGATATTTACAGTCCAAGCACTGTAATGACACCCACACACCCACAATCCCATGAATGACTGTTGATATTGACAGTCCAAGCACTGTAATGACACACACCACCCTATGATTGACTGTTGATAATTACAATCAAAACACTGTAATGACACCCACACACACACCACCCCATGAAAGACTGTTGATATTTACAGTCCAAGCACTGTAATGACACCCACACACCCACCACCCCATGATTGACTGTTGATATTTACAGTACAAGCACAATAATGACATCCACACACCCACCACTACATGAATGACTGTTGATATTTACAGTCCAAGCTCAGTAATGACACTCACACACCCACCACCCTATGAATGATGGTAGATATTTAAAGTCCAAGCACTGTAATGACACCCACACACCCACCACCCCATAAATGACTGATGATATTTTCAGTCCAAGCACGGTAATGACATCCAAACACCCATCACCCCATGAATGACTGTTAATATTTACAGTCCAAGCACTCTAATGACACCCACCACCCTCTGAATGACTGTTGATATTTACAGTCAAAGCACTGAAATAATACCCACACACTCACAACCCTATGAATGACTGTTGATATTCACAGACCAAGCACTGTAATGACACCCACACACACACCACCCAATGAATGATGGTTGATATTTAGAGTCCAAGAACTGCAATGACACCCACACACTCACCACCCCATGAATGACTGTTGATATTTACAGTCCAAGCACTTTCATGATATCCACACACCCACAACCCCATGAATAACTGTTGATATTTACAGTACAAGCACTCTAATGACACCCACCACCCTCTGAATGACTGTTGATATTTACAGTCAAAGCACTGTAATAATACCCACACACTCACATACCCATGAATGACTGTTGATATTCACAGTTTAAGCACTGTAATGACACCCACACACACACCACCCAATGAATGATGGTTGATATTTACAGTCCAAGAACTGCAATGACACCCACACACTCACCACCCCATTAATGACTGTTGATATTTACAGTCCAAGCACTTTCATGATACCCACACACCCACCACCCCATGAATAACTGTTGATATTTACAGTCCAAGCACTCTAATGACACCCACCACCCTCTGAATGACTGTTGATATTTACAGTCAAAGCACTGTAATAACACCCACACCCACCACCCTATGAATGACTGTTGATATTTACAGTCCAAGCACTGTTACGACACCCACCACACCATGATTGACTATTGATATTTACAGTCCAAGCAATGTAATGACACCCAAACTCCCACCATCCCATATATGACTGTTGATATTTACAGTCCAAGCACTGTAATGACACCCACACACCCATCACCTCATGAATGACTGTTGATATTTACAGTCCAAGCAAAAATGACACACAAACACCCACCACCCCATTAATGACTTGATATTTACAGTCCAAACACTGTAATGACACCCACACACCAACTACCCCATGAATGACTGTTGGTATTTACAGTCCAAGCACTATAATGACACCCACACACCCACCACCCCATGAATGACTCTTAATATTTACAGACAAAGCACTGTAATGACACCCACACACCGACAACCCATAGAAATATGGTTGATATTTATAGTCCATGAACTATAATAACACCCAGACACTCACCACCCCATTAATGACTGTTGATATTTACAGTTCAAGAACTCAAATGACACCCACCAATCTATGAATGACTGTTGATATTTACAGTCTATGCACTCTAATGACACCCACACACCCACTACCTCATGATTGACTGTTGATATTTACAGTTCAAGGACTGTAATGACACTCAAACACCCACCACTCTATAAATGACTGTTGATATTTACAGTCCAAGCACTCTAATGATACCCACGACCCTATGAATGACTGTTGATATTGACAGTCCAAGCACTGTAATGACACCCACATACCCACCACCCCATGATTGACTGTTGATATTTACAGTTCAAGCACTGTAATGACACCCCCACACCCACCATCCCATGAATTATGTTTGATATTTACAGTCCAAGCACTGTAATGACGCCCACCACCCTATGATTGACTGTTAATAATTACAATCAATACACTGTAAAGACACCCACACTCCCACCACTACATGAAAGACTGTTGATATTTACAGTCCAAGCACTGTAATGACACCCACACACCCACCACCCCATGATTGACTGTTGATATTTACAGTCTAAGCATTATAATGACATCCACACACCCACAACAAAATGAATGACTGTTGATATTTTTTTTTTTTTTTTTTTTTTTACATATAGTGAGTGGAGGAAAGGAAGAAACAAATAAATAAATGGTTCCATTTGCCTATTGGCATCCTCCACTCATAAAATATTTAAAGCAACTGGATTTAAATTGCTGGAGGTTATAACTTGCTGGAAAACATTCCCTTGGAAGAGAATTCCACAGGGAAGTAGTACGGGGAGTAAATGAATTTTTGTAAGCAGTTGTCCTGCAACGTGGAGGAGTCAGTGTAAACTCATGCGCATTCTCAGCTGCCCTAGTCCTCCGTGGGAAGACGTGAAGGGGTGGTATAATCAGGGCAAGTTCATCCGAACATTTCTTATAAAAGTATCTATAAAATAGTGCAAGGGAAGCAACATTTCTACGTACTGATAAGGGAGGGAATTCATTAGTGATCATAGGATTATTGATCAGTCTGATAGCTCTGCTTTGAATTTTATCTAATTGTCTTAACACCACCGATCCACAACCAGCCCACAGAGGTGAACAATATTCCATCTGGGAACGCACATGACTCTTATATATTACTGCTATCTGCTCGTCAGTCAAATAATTACAAGCTCTGTATAAAAGTCCCATCTTCCTAGATGCAGTTTTGGCAATGGATTTTACATAGGGAGTCCAACTGAGGTTTTCATTTAAAGTTACACCAAGGAGATCAATGCTGTGGGACTTGGGGATATTTGTATTATTGAAAATAATGTGAGAATCTTGATTATCTGATCTATTTGAGAACGGGATGTATTTAGTTTTATTTGCATTGAAAGAAACTAGGTTGTTTTGTCCCCATTCAAAGATCTTCGTTAAGTCTTCATTTAATGAAATTGAAGTGGCAAGTTTGTATTCTAAAATATTGTGTTGAGTAAAACTATCATTAAATGAGAAGGAACTGTGAATAGTTGAATCATCAGCATAGGAGTGAATTGAATTCTGAGTAATTGACAAAAGATCATTAATATGAATGAGGAACAAAGTTGGAGCCAAGACCGCTCCTTGAGGAACACCAGCATTAATGGGATGAAAGTCGGAATACAGACCATCTACCATCACACGTAATTTTCTGTTGCTAAGATATGAATTAATTAGAGGAACAAAAGATTGAAGGCCATAATGTGGAAGCTTAGACAGTAATGATCTGTGCCATACTCTGTCAAAGGCTTTAGATATATCAAGGCAAATTGTGTGAGTCTCTCCATGTTTATCAGTTGATTGGAATATGTTATCTGTGAAATAACAGAGCAGATCCACAGTAGATCGTCTCTGTCTAAAGCCATATTGCTTATCATTTAGCAGATGATTTTTCTCAAGGTGTTTTACAAAGTGATTGTTAAGAACTATTTCAAATATTTTACTGAGAGTAGACGTGATGGCAATTGGTCTGTAATTTGATGGATTTGCGGTAGCTCCTTTTTTGGGAATTGGTTGTACATTGGCTTCTTTCCAGGCGGCTGGGAAGGACGAGGTATGGAGACATACACGAAATAATTTTGAGAGAATTGGAGCTAATTCTTTTGAGCAATTTTTTAATACAGTGGGAGGAATTTCATCTGGCCCTGAAGCTTTGTCGATAGATAGATTCTCCAAAATGATCCGCACTTGTCTTGTATGAATTATTAAGGGTGGACTTTCTGGGGAGTTAAAATTCAAAATGGGAGTGTTTTGAGCAGTGTCATTGAGGTTTGAATTTGTGGCGAAGATATTGGCCAAAAGATTTGCTTTACCACATGGATCACATATGAGATTTCCATTGCTATTCTTTAAAGGGGGAATAGATGAACCATGGTTGAAGTTAGATTTGAATGAGTTTACTGTTGACCAAAAGATCTTATTATCATTAGGATTATTCAGTAATTTATTGACTTGTTTATGTATGAAGTTAGATTTGGCTAAATTAGTTACAGCTTTAGCATGGCATCTGACAATTTTGAAATAATTGTATGACTGAAGAGTTTTCGACTTTGTATAGGCATTATAGGCTATTGATTTTTGTTTTGTAGCTCTGGCACAGCTGTGATCAAACCATTTTGGAGAGTTAGATCTTTTTGAGTATTGTTGGTGAGGGATATATGTTTCCATTCCTATTTTTATAAAGTCAGTAATATGGTTCAGGAAGCTATCTGGGTCAGTAGAGTAAAATGATGACCAAGGAATGTTAATTAAAAAGTCTCGGAACCCCACCCAATCTGCAGCATCATAGTGCCATTTGGTCACTCGGATGGGTTCAGAGTGGATGGGTAGGGAGGAGTGGGAACAGGAGACTGCAATGAGGCAATGGTCTGAGGATCCAAGAGGGGACTTCACTTCTACACTATATGTTTCGGGATTGGTAGTAAGAAACAGATCAAGTAGGTGCGGTCTATGTTCTGGATTATCAGGTATGCGAGTAGGGTGCTTGATTAGTTGGGTGAGATTGAATGAGTCTGCGAATAACTCGCATTCAAGCCCAGGTTCATCAGTTCTGGCCGAATGAGTGAGCCACTCAACATTGTGGACATTAAAATCACCCAGTAAGGATATATCAGATGCAGCATTAATGTTTAAATCAGAAAGAATGGAGGTCAGGGAATCAAAGAGGCTATTATCTGGGGAGGCATTTGGTGATCGGTAAATACAACAATAATATTTAACTGAGCCTGAAGAATTTAGCTTGTAAATTGAGTAATCAAAATCTGGTGATGTGAGATTGAAAATGTTCTCCAAGGATAATGTTGATCTAGCAAAACAGCAAACGCCTCCCTTTGATCTAAAATTAGACATTAAAATATAGCCTGGAAAGTTGTAGTTAGTCAGGTCAGAAGAGGGAGTGACCTGGCATTCAGTGAGGAAAAGAATATTAGGGGTTTCGGTTTGAAGAAGTAGGTGTATCGAGTTAATGTTGGAGTGAAGCCCCCGAATATTTGCAAACATAATTAATTCATTGTGCTGACGAGCAGTTGTTTTATGCATCATGGCTGGTGCTGACACAGTCGCGTGATGACGACCGGGAGGGCCCTGTGTCAAAGACCCAGCCCTGCCGGTGGTGGTCATCCGAGAAACCACCGCGCTTGCTCTAAGAGTTGCGTCAGCCATGGTATGAAGTTTTAAAATGTGTTTGCGCTTGTATTGTTTTTCATGTTGAGTTGTGAGAAGTTGGTATGTTAATGTCAAGGATAGGAGTGTAAGTGAATGTAGTTTGTATGGATGTGTGTGTAGTGTAAGGGATTACCTGGCTCCCCATAGATGTGTGAGGCAGAAGATGTGTAACCAGCAACTGAGGCCTGGGGGAAAAAATGGAATCAGGTACTTCCTTGAATCTCCCATTGCCTCAGCGGTAGTACCTCCCTGGGTGGGGCTACCTAACCCCTACTACCTACAGTCCAAGCTCTGTAATGACACTCACACACCCACCACCCTATGAATGACTGTTGATATTTACAGTCCAAGCACTGAAATGACACCCACACACCCACAACCCCTTAAATGATGGTTGATATTTTAAGTCCAAGCATTGTAATGACACCCACACACCCAACACCCCATAAATGACTGTTGATATTTTCATTCCAAGCACTGTAATGACATCCAAACACCCACCACCCCATGAATGACTGTTAATATTTACAGTCCAAGCACTCTAATGACACCCACCTCCCTCTGAATGACTGTTGATATTTACAGTCAAAGCACTGTAATAACACCCACACAACCATCACCCCAAGAATGACTGTTGATATTTACAGTCCAAGCATTGAAATGACACCCACACACCCACCACTCCATGAATGACTGTTGATATTTACAGTCCAAGCTCTGTAATAACACACACACCTACCACCCTATGAATGACTGTTGATATTTACTGTCCAAGCACTGTACTGACACCCAAAAACCCACCACCCCATGATTAACTGTTGATATTTACAGTCCAAGGAATGTAATGACACCAAACACCCACCACCCTATAAATGACTGTTGATATTTACAGTCCAAGCACTGTAATGACACCCACACACTCATCACCCTATGAATGACAGTTGATATTTACAGTCCAAGCACTGTAATGCCACCCACCACCCCATGAATGACTGTTGATATTTACAGTCAAAGCACAGTAATGACACCCTAACACCCACGACCCCATGAATTATAGTTGATATTTACAGTCCAAGTACTGTAATGACACCCACACACCACAAACCCATAAATGACTGTTGATATTTACAGTCCAAGCACTGTAATGCTATCTACACACCCACCACCCCATGAATGACTGTTGATATTTACAGTCCAAGCCCTCTAATGATACCCACCACCCTCTGAATGACTGTTGATATTTAAAGTCGAAACACTGAAATAATACCCACACACTCACAACCCTATGAGTGACTGTTGATATTCACAGACCAAGCACTGTAATGACACCCACACACACACCACCCACTAAATGATGGTTGATATTTACAGTCCAAGAATTGCAATGACACCCACACACTCACCACCCCATGAATGACTGTTGATATTTACAGTCCAAGCACTTTTATGATACCCACACAACCACCACCCCATGAATAACTGTTGATATTTACAGTCCAAGCACTCTAATGACACCCACCACCCTATGAATGACTGTTGATAATTACAATCAAAACACTGTAATGAAACCCACACACCCACAACCCCATGAATGACTGTTGATATTTACAGTCCAAGTTCTGTAATGACACCCACACACCCACCACCCCATAAATGACGGTTGATAATTATAGTCCAAGCACTGTAATGACACCCACACACCCACCACCCCATATATGACTGTTGATATTTTTAGTCCAAGCACTGTAATGACATCCACACACCAACCACCCCATGAATGACTGTTAATATTTACAGTACAAGCACTCTAATGACACCCACCACCCTCTATATGACTGTTGATATTTACAGTTAAAGCACTGTAATAACACTCACACAATCATCATCCCAAGAATGACTATTGATATTTACAGTCCAAGCACTGTAATGACACCCACACACACACCACCCAATGAATGAATCTTGATATTTACAGTCCAAGAACTGCAATGACTCCCACACATCAGCACCCCATAAATGACTGTTGATATTTATAGTCAAAGCACTGTAATAACACCCACACACCCACAACCTAATAAATGACTGTTAAAATTTACAGTCCAAGCACTCTAATGATACTTACCACCCTATGAATGACTGTTGATACTTACAATCATATCACTGTCATGACACCCATACAACCACCACCCCATGAATGACTTGATATTTTCAGTCCAAGCACTGTAATGACACCAACACACCCACCACCCCATGATTGACTGTTGATATTTACAGTCCAAGCACAGTAATGACACCCATACACCCACCAACCTATGAATTATGGTTGATATTTACAGTCCAAGCACTGTAATGACACCCACACACCCACCACCCCATGAATGACTGTTGATATTTACAGTCCAAGCACTGTAATAACACCCACACACCCACCACCCTATGATTGACTGTTGATATTTACAGTCCAAGCACTGTAATGACATCCACACACTCACCACCCCATGAATGACTGCTGATATTTACAGTCCAAGCTCTGTAATGACACATACACACCCACCACCCTATGAATGACTGTTGATATTTATAGTCCAAGCACTGTAATGAAAACCCACTCACCCTACACCCCATAAATGATGGTTGATATTTATAGTCTAAGCACTGTAATGACACCCACAAACACACCACCCCATAAATGACTGTTGATGTTTTCAGTCCAAGCACTGTAATGACATCCACACAACGAACACCCCTTGAATGACTGTTAATATTTACAGTCCAAGTACTTTAATGACACCCACCACCCTCTGAATGACTGTTGATATTTACAGTCCAAGCACCGTAATGACACCCACCACCCTATGAATGAATGTTAATAATTACAATCAAAACACTGTAATGAAACCCAAACACCCACCACCCCATGAATGACTGTTGATATTTACAGTCCAAGCACTGTAATAACACCCACACACCCACCACCCTATGATTGACTGTTGATATTTACAGTCCAAGCACTGTAATGACATCCACACACCCACCACCCCATGAATGACTGCTGATATTTACAGTCCAAGCTCTGTAATGACACATACACAACCACCACCCTATGAATGACTGTTGATATTTATAGTCCAAGCACTGTAATGAAAACCCACTCACCCTACACCCCATAAATGATGGTTGATATTTATAGTCTAAGCACTGTAATGACACCCACAAACACACCACCCCATAAATGACTGTTGATGTTTTCAGTCCAAGCACTGTAATGACATCCACACAACGAACACCCCATAAATGAATGTTAATATTTACAGTCCAAGCACTTTAATGACACCCACCACCCTCTGAATGACTGTTGATATTTACAGTCAAAGCACTGTAATAATACCCACACACTTACCACCCCATGAATGATTGTTGATATTCTCAGTCCAAGCACTGTAATGACACCCACACACACACCACCCAATGAATGAATCTTGATATTTACAGTCCAAGAACTGCAATGACTCCCACACATCACCACCCCATGAATGACTGTTGATATTTACAGTCAAAGCACTGTAATAACACCCACACACCCACCACCCCATGCATGACTGTCGATATTTACAGTCCAAGCACTGTAATGACACCTACCACCCCATGATTTACTGTTGATATTTAGAGTCCAAGCACTGTAATGACACCCACACACCCATCACCTCATGAATGACTGTTGATATTTACAGTCCAAGCACTGTATTGCCACCCCCCACTAATTAATGACTGTTTATATTTTCAGTCCAAGCAATAATGACACACACACACCCACCACCCCATTAATAACTTAATATTTACAGTCCAAGCACTGTTATGACACCCACACACCAACCAACCCATGAATGAGTGTAGGTATTTACAGTCCAAGCACTATAATGACACCCACACACCCACCACCACATTAATGACTGTTGATATTTACAGTCCAAACACTGTAATGACACCCATAAATCTATGAAAGACTGTTCATATTTACAGTCTAAACACTCTAATGACACCCACACACCGACTACCTCATGATTGACTGTTGATATTGACAGTCCAAGCAATGTAATGACACTCAATCACCCACCACCCTATAAATGACTGTTGAATTTACAGTCCAAACACTGTAATGACACCCACACAACCATACCCTATGAATGACTGTTGATATTTACAGTCCAATCACTGTAATGCCACCCACCACCCTATGATTAACTGTTGATATTTACAGTCCAAGCACTGTAATGACACCCACACACCCACAACCCCATGAATGACTGTTGATATTTACAGTCCAAGCACTTTAATGATACCCACCACCCTATGAATGACTGTTGATATTTACAATCAAAACACTGTAATGACACCCATACACCCACGATCCCATGAATGACTGTTGATATTTACAGTCCAAGCACTGAAATGACACCCACACACCCACCACCCCATGATTGACTGTTGATATTTAGAGTCCAAGCACTGTAATGACACCTCTACACCCACCATCCCATGAATTGTGTTTGATATTTACAGTTCAAGCAGTGTAAAGACACTCACACAACCACCACCCTATAAATGACTATTGATATTTACTGTCCAAGCACTGTAATGACACCCACCACCCTATGATTGACTGTTGATAATTACAATCAAAACACTGTAATGACACCCACACACCCACCACCCCATAAAAGACTGTTGATATTTACAGTCCAAGCACTGTAATGACACCCACACACCCACCACCCCATGAATGACTGTTGATATTTACAATCCAAGAACTATAATGACATCCACACACCCACCACTCCATGAATGACTGTTGATATTTACAGTCCAAGCTCAGTAATGATACTCACACACCCACCACCCTATGAATGACTGTTGATAATTACAGTTCAAGCACTGTAATGACACCCACAGACCCATAACCCCATAAATGATGGTAGATATTTAAAGTCTAAGCACTGTAATGACACCCACACACCCACCACCCCATAAATGACTGTTGATATTATCAGTTCAAGCACTGTAATGACATTTAAACACCCACCACCCCATGAATGACTGTTAATATTTACAGTCCATGCACTCTAATGACACCCACCACCCTCTGAATGACTGTTGATATTTACAGTCAAAGCTCTGTAATAACACCCACACAACCATCACCCCAAGAATGACTGTTGATATTTACAGTCCAAGCACTGTAATGACACCCACACACCCAACACTCCATGAATGACAGTTGATATTTACAGTCCAAGCTCTGTAATAACAATCACACACCTACCACCCTATGAATGACTGTTGATATTTACAGTCCAAGCACTGTAATGACACCCACACACCCACCACTCCTTAATTGACTGTTGATATTTACAGTCCAAGCACTGTAATGACACCCTCACACCCACCACCCCATGAATGACTCCTGATATTTACAGACAAAGCACTGTAATGACTCCCACACAACGACAACCCCACGAAATATGGTTGATATTTACAGTCCAAGCACTATAATGACACCCATACACTCACCACCCCATTAATGACTGTTGATATTTACAGTCCAAACACTCAAATGACACCCATAAATCTATGAATGACTGTTGATATTTACAGTCTAAGCACTCTAATGACACCCACACACCCACTACCTCATGACTGACTGTTGATATATACAGTCCAAGCAATGTAATGACACTCAAACACCCACCACTCTATAAATGACTGTTGAATTTACAGTCCAAACACTGTAATGACACCCACACACCCATCACCCTATGAATGACTGTTGATATTTACAGTCCAATCACTGTAATGCCACCTACAACCCTATGATTGACTGTTGATATTTACAGTCTAAGCACTCTAATGACACCCACACACCCACTACCTCATGATTGACTGTTGATATTTACAGTCCAAGCACTGTAATGACACCCACACACCCACAATCCCTTGAATGACTGTTGATATTTATAGTCCAAGCACTCTAATGATACCCACCACCCTATGAATGACTGTTGATATTTACAATCAAAACACTGTAATGACACCCATACACCCACGATCCCATGAATGACTGTTGATATTTACAGTCGAAGCACTGTAATGACACCCACACACCCACCAGCCCATTATTGACTGTTGATATTTAGAGTCCAAGCATTGTAATGACACCCCCACACCCACCATCCCATGAATTATGTTTGATATTTAGAGTCCAAGCACTGTATAGACACCCACACAACCACCACCCTATAAATGACTGTTTTCTATTGACAGTCCAAGCACTGTAATGACACACACCACCCTATGATTGACTGTTGATAATTACAATCAAAACACTGTAATGACACCCACACACCCACCACCCCATGAAAGACTGTTGATATTTACAGTCCAAGCACTGTAATGACACCCAAACACCCACCACCCCATGATTGACTGTTGATATTTACAGTACAAGCACTATAATGACATCCACACACCCACCACTCCATGAATGACTGTTGATATTTACAGTCCAAGCTCAGTAATGACACTCACACACCCACCACCCTATGAATGACTGTTGATATTTACAGTCCAAGCACTGTAATGACACCCACACACCCATAACCCCATAAATGATGGTAGATATTTAAAGTCCAAGCACTGTAATGACACCCACACACCCACCACCCCATAAATGACTGTTGATATTTTCAGTCGAAGCACTGTAATGTCATCCAAACACCCATCACCCCATGAATGACTGTTAATATTTACAGTCCAAGCACTCTAATTACACCCACCACCTTCTGAATGACTGTTGATATTTACAATCAAAGCACTGTAATAACACCCACACAACCATCACCCCAAGGATGACTGTTGATATTTACAGTCCAAGCACTGTAATGAGACCCACACACCCAACACTCCATGAATGACTGTTGATATTTACAGTTAAAGAACTGTAATGACACCCACACACCCACCACCCCATGAAAGACTGTTGATAATTACAGTCCAAGCACTGTCATGACACCCACACACTTACAACCCCATAAATGATGGTTGATAATTAAAGTCCAAGCACTGTAATGACACCCACACACCCACCACCTCATAAATGACTGTTGATATTTTCAGTCCAAGCACTGTAATGACATCCAAACACCCACCACGCCATAAATGACTGTTGATATTTATAGTCCAAACACTCTAATGACACCCACCACCCTCTGAATAACTGTTGATATTTACAGTCAAAGCACTGTAATAACACCCACACAATCATCACCCTAAGAATGACTGTTGATATTTTCAGTCCAATCAATGTATTGACACCAAACACCCACCACCCTAAAAATGACTGTTGATATTTACAGTCCCAGCACTGTAATGACACCCACACACTCATCACCCTATAAATGACTGTTGATATTTACAGTCCAAGCACTGTAATGCCACCCACCACACCATGAATGACTGTTAATATTTACAGTCAAAGCACTGTAATGACATCCGAACACCCACGACCCCATGAATTATAGTTGATATATACAGTCCAAGCACTGTAATGACACCCACACACCCACAAACCCATTAATAACTGTTGATATTTACAGTCCAAGCACTCTAATGATACCCACCACCCTATGAATGACTGTTGATATTTACAATCAAATCACTGTAATGACACCCATACACCCACCACCCCATGAATGACTTTTGATATTTACAGTCCAAGCACTGTAATGAAACCAACACACCCACCACCCCATGATTGACAGTTGATATTTACAGTCCAAGCACTGTAATGACACCCCCACACGCACCACCCCATGAATTATGGTTGATATTTACAGTCCAAGCACTCTAATGACACCCACACAACCACCACCCAATGAATGACTGTTCAAATTTACAGTCCAAGCACTGTAAGGACACCTACCACCCTATGAATGACTGTTGATAATTACAATCAAATCACTGTAATGACACCCACACATCCACCACCCTATGATTGACTGTTGATATTTACAGTCCAAGCACTGTAATGACATCCACACACCGACCACCCAATGAATGACTGTTGATATTTACAGTCCAAGCACGGTAATGACACCCACTCACCCACCATCCCTTAAATGATGGTTGATATTTATAGTCCAAGCACTGTAATGACACCCAAACACCCACCACCCCATAAATGACTGTTGATGTTTTCAGTCCAAGCACTGTAATGTCATTCAAACACCCATCACCCCATGAATGACTGTAATATTTACAGTCCAAGCACTCTAATGACACCCACCACCTTCTGAATGACTGTTGATATTTACAATCAAAGCACTGTAATAACACCCACACAACCATCACCCCAAGGATGACTGTTGATATTTACAGTCCAAGCACTGTAATGAGACCCACACACCCAACACTCCATGAATGACTGTTGATATTTACAGTCCAAGCACTGTAATGACACCCACACACCCACCACCCCATGAAAGACTGTTGATAATTACAGTCCAAGCACTGTCATGACACCCACACACTTACAACACCATAAATGATGGTTGATAATTAAAGTCCAAGCACTGTAATGACACCCACACACCCACCACCTCATAAATGACTGTTGATATTTTCAGTCCAAGCACTGTAATGACATCCAAACACCCACCACGCCATAAATGACTGTTGATATTTATAGTCCAAACACTCTAATGACACCCACCACACTCTGAATAACTATTGATATTTACAGTCAAAGCACTGTAATAACACCCACACAATCATCACCCTAAGAATGACTGTTGATATTTTCAGTCCAATCAATGTATTGACACCATACACCCACCACCCTAAAAATGACTGTTGATATTTACAGTCCCAGCACTGTAATGACACCCACACACTCATCACCCTATAAATGACTGTTGATATTTACAGTCCAAGCACTGTAATGCCACCCACCACACCATGAATGACTGTTAATATTTACAGTCAAAGCACTGTAATGACATCCCAACACCCACGACCCCATGAATTATAGTTGATATATACAGTCCAAGCACTGTAATGACACCCACACACCCACAAACCCATTAATAACTGTTGATATTTACAGTCCAAGCACTCTAATGATACCCACCACCCTATGAATGACTGTTGATATTTACAATCAAATCACTGTAATGACACCCATACACCCACCACCCCATGAATGACTGTTGATATCTACAGTCCAAGCACTGTAATGAAACCAACACACCCACCACCCCATGATTGACAGTTGATATTTACAGTCCAAGCACTGTAATGACACCCCCACACGCACCACCCCATGAATTATGGTTGATATTTACAGTCCAAGCACTCTAATGACACCCACACAACCACCACCCAATGAATGACTGTTCATATTTACAGTCCAAGCACTGTAAGGACACCTACCACCCTATGAATGACTGTTGATAATTACAATCAAATCACTGTAATGACACCCACACATCCACCACCCTATGATTGACTGTTGATATTTACAGTCCAAGCACTGTAATGACATCCACACACCGACCACCCAATGAATGACTGTTGATATTTACAGTCCAAGCACGGTAATGACACCCACTCACCCACCACCCCTAAAATGATGGTTGATATTTATAGTCCAAGCACTGTAATGACACCCAAACACCCACCACCCCATAAATGACTGTTGATGTTTTCAGTCCAAGCACTGTAATGTTATTCAAACACCCATCACCCCATGAATGACTGTTAATATTTACAGTCCAAGCACTCTAATGACACCCACCACCCTCTGAATGACTGTTGATATTTACAATCAAAGCACTGTAATAACACCCACACAACCATCACCCCAAGGATGACTGTTGATATTTACAGTCCAAGCACTGTAATGAGACCCACACACCCAACACTCCATGAATGACTGTTGATATTGACAGTCCAAGCTCTGTAATAACACTCACACACCTACCACCCTATGAATGTCTGTTGATATTTACAGTCCAAGCACTGTAATGACACCCACACACCCACCACTCCATGATTGACTGTTGATATTTACAGTCCAAGCAATGTAATGACACCAAACACCCACCACCCTATAAATGACTGTTGATATTTACATTCCAAGCACTGTAATGACACCCACACACTCATCACCCTATGAATGACTGTTGATATTTAAAGTCCAAGAACTGTAATGCCACCCACCACCCCATAAATGACTGATAATATTTACAGTCAAAGCACTGTAATGACACCCCAACACCCACGACCCCATGAATTATAGTTGATATTTACATTCCAAGCACTGTAAAGACACCAACACACCTACAAACCTTTGAATGACTGTTGATATTTACAGTCCAAGCACTCTAATGATACCCACAACCCTATGAATGACTGTTGATATTTCCAGTCCAAGCACTGTAATAACACCAACACACCCACCATCCCATGATTGACTGTTGATATTTACAGTCCAAGCACTGTAATGACACCCCCAGACCCACCACCCCATGAATTATGGTTGATATTTACAGTCCAAGCACTGTAATGTCACCCACACAACCACCACCCAATGAATGACTGTTGATATTTAAAGTCCAAGCACTGTAATGACACCCACCACCCTATGAATGACTGTTGATAATTACAATCAAACCACTGTAATGACAACCCACACACCCACCACCTTATTATTGACTGTTGATATTTACAGTCCAAGCACTATAATGACATCCACACACTGACCACCCTATGAATGACTGTTGATATTTACAGTCCAAGCACTGTAATGACACCCACTCACCCACCACCCCTTAAATGATGGTTGATATTTACAGTCCAAGCACTGTAATGACACCCAAACACCCACCACCCCATAAATGACTGTTGATGTTTTCAGTCCAAGCACTGTAATGTCATCCAAACACCCATCACCCCATGAATGACTGTTAATATTTACAGTCCAAGCACTCTAATGACACCCACCACCCTCTGAATGACTGTTGATATTTACAATCAAAGCACTGTAATAACACCCACACAACCATCACCCCAAGGATGACTGTTGATATTTACAGTCCAAGCACTATAATGACATCCACACACTGACCACACTATAAATGACTGTTGATATTTACAGTCCAAGCACTGTAATGACACCCACTCACCAACCACCCCTTAAATGATTGTTGATATTTATAGTTCAAGCACTGTAATGACACCCCCAGACCCACCACCCCATGAATTATGGTTGATATTTACAGTTCAAGCACTGTAATGACACCCACACAACCACCACCCAATGAATGACTGTTGATATTTAAAGTCCAAGCACTGTAATGACACCCACCACCCTATGAATGACTGTTGATAATTACAATCAAACCACTGTAATGACAACCCACACACCTACCACCTTATTATTGACTGTTGATATTTACAGTCCAAGCACTATAATGACATCCACACACTGACCACCCTATGAATGACTGTTGATATTTACAGTCCAAGCACTGTAATAAAACCCACTCACCCACCACCCCTTAAATGATATTTGATATTTATAGTCCAAGCACTGTAATGACACCCACACACCCACCACCCCATAAATGACTGTTGATGTTTTCAGTCCAAGCGCTGTAATGACATCCACACACCCACCACCCTATGAATGACTGTTGATATTTACAGTCCAAGCACTGTAATGACACCCACCACCCTATGAATGACTGTTGATAATTACAATCAAACCACTGTAATGACACCCACACACCCACCACCATATGATTGACTGTTGATATTTACAGTCCAAGCACTATAATGACATCCACACACTGACCACCCTATAAATGACTGTTGATATTTACAGTCCAAGCACTGTAATGACACCCACTCACCAACCACCCCTTAAATGATGGTTGATATTTATAGTCCAAGCACTGTAATGACACCCAAACACCCACCACCCAATAAATGACTTTTTATGTTTTCATTCCAAGCACTGTAATGACATCCACACACCCACCACCCAATGAATGACTGTTGATATTTACAGTCAAAGCACTGTAATAATACCCACACACTCACCACCCCATTAATGACTGTTGATATTCATAGTTTTAGCACTGTAATGACACCCACACACTCACCACCCCATTAATGACTGTTGATCACACAGTTTAAGCACTGTAATGACACCCACACACACACCACCCCTTGAATTATGGTTGATATTTACAGTCCAAGCACTTTCATGATACCCACACACCCACCACCCCATGAATAACTGTTGATATTTACAGTCCAAGCACTCTAATGACATCCACCACCCTCTGAATGACTGTTGATATTTACAGTCAAAGCACTGTAATAACACCCACACACCCACCACCTTATGAATGACTGTTGATATTTATAGTCCAACCACTGTTATGACACCCACCACCCTATGATTGACTGTTGATATTTACAGTCCAAGCAATGTAATGACACCCAAACACACACCATCCCATAAATGACTGATGATATTTACAGTCCAAGCACTGTAATGACACCCACACACACATCACCTCATGAATGACTGTTGATATTTACAGTCCAAGCACTGTAATGCCACCCACCACCCCATGAATGACTGTTTATATTTACAGTCCAAGCAATAATGACACACACACACCCACAACCCCATTAATGACTTGATATTTACCGTCCAAGCACTGTAATGACACCAACACACCAACCACCCTATTAATGACTGTTGATATTTACAGTCCAAGCACTATAATGACACCCACACACCCACCACCGCATAAACGACTGTTGATATTTACAGTCCGAACACTGTAATGACACCCTCACACCTACCACCCCATGCACGACTCTTGATATTTACAGACAAAACACTGTAATGACACCCACACACCGACAACCCCATAAAATATAGTTGATATTTACAGTCCATGCACTATAATAACACCCATACACCCACCACCCCATTAATGACTGTTGACATTTACAGTCCAAGCACTCAAATGACACCCACCAATCTATGAATGACTGTTGATATTTACAGTCTAAGCACTCTAATGACACCCACACACCCACTACCTCATGATTGACTATTGTTATTTACAGTCCAAGCAATGTAATGACTCTCAAACACCCACCACTCTATAAATGACTGTTGATATTTACAGTCAAAGCACTGTAATAACACCCACATAACCATCACCCCAAGAATGACTGTTCATATTTACAGTCCAAGCTCTGTAATAACACTCACACACCAACCACCCTATGAATGACTGTTGATATTTACAGTCCAAGCACTGTAATGACACTCACACACACAAAACTCCTTGATTGACTGTTGATATTTACAGTCCAAGCAATGTAATGACAATAAACACCCACCACCTTATAAATGACTGTTGATATTTACAGTCCAAGCAATGTAATGACACCCACACACCTACAACCCAATGAATGACTGTTGATATTTACAGTCCAAGCACTCTAATGATACCCACCACACTATGAATGACTGGTAATATTTACAATCAAAACCCTGTAATGGCACCCATACACCCACGATCCCATGAATGACTGTTGATATTTACAGTCCAAGCACTGTAATGACACCCAAATACCCACCACCCCATAATTGACTGTTGATATTTACAGTCCAAGCATTGTAATGACACCCCCACACCCACCATCCCATGAATTATATTTGATATTTACAGTCCAAGCACTGTAAAGACACCCACACAACAACCACACCATAAATGACTGTTGATATTTACAGTCCAAGCACTGTAATGACACCCACACACCCACCACCCCATGAAAGACTGTTGATAATTACAGTCCAAGCACTGTCATGACACCCACACACCCACAACCCCATAAATGATGGTTGATAATTAAAGTCCAAGCACTGTAATGACACCCACACACCCACCACCCCATAAATGACTGTTGATATTTTCAGTCCAAGCACTGTAATGACATCCAAACACCCACCACGCCATAAATGACTTTTAATATTTACAGTCCAAGCACTCTAATGACACCCACCACCCTCTGAATAACTGTTGATATTTACAGTTAAAGCACTGTAATAACACCCACACAACCATCACCATAAGAATGACTGTTGATATTTACAGTCCAAGCAATGTATTGACACCAAACACCCACCACCCTAAAAATGACTGTTGATATTTACAGTCCCAGCACTGAAATGACACCCACACACTCATCACCCTATAAATGACTGTTGATATTTACAGTCCAAGCACTGTAATGCCACCCACCACACCATGAATGACTGTTAATATTTACAGTCAAAGCACTGTAATGACATCCCAACACCGACGACCCCATGAATTATAGTTGATATATACAGTCCAAGCACTGTAATGACACCCACACACCCACAAACCCATTAATAACTGTTGATATTTACAGTCCAAGCACTCTAATGATACCCACCACCCTATGAATGACTGTTGATATTTACAATCAAATCACTGTAATGACACCCATACACCCACCACCCCATGAATGACTGTTGATATTTACAGTCCAAGCACTGTAATGACACCAACACACCCACCACCCTATGATTGACAGTTGATATTTACAGTCCAAGCACTGTAATGACACCCCCACACGCACCACCCCATGAATTATGGTTGATATTTACAGTCCAAGCACTCTAATGACACCCACACAACCACCACCCAATGAATGACTGTTTATATTTACAGTCCAAGCACTGTAAGGACACCCACCACCCTCTTAATGACTGTTGATATTTACAATCAAAGCACTGTAATAATACCCACACACCCACCACCCCATTAATGACTGTTGATATTCACAGTTTAAGCACTGTAATGACACCCACACACACACCACCCCATGAATTATGGTTGATATTTACAGTCCAAGCACTTTCATGATACCCACACACCCACCACCCCATGAATAACTGTTGATATTTACAGTCCAAGCACTCTAATGACATTCACCACCCTCTGAATGACTGTTGATATTTACAGTCAAAGCACTGTAATAACACCCACACACACACCACCCTATGAATGACTGTTGATATTTACAGACCAAGCACTGTTATGACACCCACCCCCCCATGATTGACTGTTGATATTTACAGTCCAAGCAATGTAATGACACCCAAACACACACCATCCCATAAATGACTGTTGATATTTACAGTCCAAGCACTGTAATGACACCCACACACCCATCACCCTATGAATGACTGTTAATATTTACAGTCCAATCACTGTAATGCCACCCACCACCCTATGATTGACTGTTGATATTTACAGTCTAAGCACTCTATTGACACCCACACACCCACTACCTCATGATTGACTGTTGATATTTACAGTCCAAGCAATGTAATGACACCCACACACCCATCATCCCATGATTAACTGTTGATATTTACAGTCCAAGCATTATAATGACATCCACACACCCACCACCCCATGAATGACTGTTGATATTTACAGTCCAAACTCTGTAATGACACTAACACACACACAACCCTATAATGACTGTTGATATTTACAGTCCAAGCACTGTCATGACACCCACACACATACAACCCCATAATGATGGTTGATAATTAAAGTCCAAGCACTGTAATGACACCCACACACCCACCACCCCATAAATGACTTGATATTTTCAGTCCAAGCACTGTAATGACATCCAAACACCCACCACCCCATGAATGACTGTTAATATTTACAGTCCAAGCACTCTAATGACACCCACCACCCTTTGAATAACTGTTGATATTTACAGTCAAAACACTGTAATAACACCCACACAACCATCACCCCAAGAATGACTGTTGATATTTACAGTCCAAGCACTGTAATGACACCCACACACCCACCACTCCATGAATGACTGTTGATATTTACAGTCCAAGCTCTGTAATAACACTCACACACCTACCACCCTATGAATGACTGTTGATATTTAGAGTCCAAGCACTGTAATGATACCCACACACCCACCATCCCATGATTGACTGTTGATATTTACTGTCCAAGCAATGTAATGACACCAAACACCCACCACTCTATAAATGACTGTTGATATTTACAGTCCAAGTACGGTAATGACACCCACACACTCATCACCCTATGAATGACTGTTGATATTTACAGTCCAAGCACTGTAATGCCACCTCCCACCCCATGAATGACTGTTGATATTTACCATCAAAGCACTGTAATAACACCCCAACACCCACGACCCCATGAATTATAGTTGATATTTACAGTCCAAGCACTGTAATGACACCCACACACCCACAAACCCATAAATGACTGTTGATATTTACAGTCCAAGCACTTTAATGATATCCACCACCCTATGAATGACTGTTGATAGTTACAATCAAATCACTGTAATGACACCCATACACCCACCACCCCATGAATGACTGTTGATATTTACAGTTCAAGCACTCTAATGACACCAACACACCCACCACCTCATGATTGAGTGTTGATATTTACAGTTCAATCACTGAAATGACACCCCCACACCCACCACCCCATGAATTATGGTTGATATTTACAGTCCAAGCACTCTAATGACACCCACACAACCACCACCCAATGAATGACTGTTGATATTTTCAGTCCAAGCACTGAAAGGACACCTACCACCCTATGAATGATTGTTGATAATTACAATCAAACCACTGTAATGACACCCACACACCCACCACCCTATGATTGACTGTTGATATATACAGTCCAAGCACTGTAATGACATCCACACACCCACCACCCTATGAATGACAGTTGATATTTACAGTCCAAGCACTGTAATGACACCCACTCACCCACAACCCCATAAATGACTGTTGATGTTTTCAGTCCAAGCACTGTAATGACATCCACACACCAACCACCCCATTAATGACTGTTGATATTTATAGTCCAAGCACTCTAATGACACACACCACCCTCTGAATGACTGTTGATATTTACAGTCCAAGCACTGTAATAACACCCACCACCCTCTAAATGACTGTTGATATTTACAGTCAAAGCACGGTAATAACACCCACATAACCATCACCCCAAGAATGACTCTTGATATTTACAATCCAAGCACTGTAATGACACCCACACACCCACTACTCCATGAATGACTGTTGATGTTTTCAGTCCAAGCACTCTAATGACACCCACACACCCACTACCTCATGATTGACTATTGTTATTTACAGTCCAAGCAATGTAATGACTCTCAAACACCCACCACTCTATAAATGACTGTTGATATTTACAGTCAAAGCACTGTAATAACACCCACATAACCATCACCCCAAGAATGACTGTTCATATTTACAATCCAAGCTCTGTAATAACACTCACACACACACCACCCTATGAATGACTGTTGATATTTACAGTCCAAGCACTGTAATGACACTCACACACACAAAACTCCTTGATTGACTGTTGATATTTACAGTCCAAGCAATGTAATGACTATAAACACCCACCACCCTATAAATGACTGTTGATATTTACAGTCCAAGCACTGTTATGACACCCACACACTCATCACCCTATGAATGACTGTTGATATTTACAGTCCAAGCACTGTAATGCCACTCACCACCCCATGAATGACTGTTAAAATTTACAGTCAAAGCACTGTCATGACTTCACAACACCCACGACCCCATGAATTATAGTTGATATGTACAGTCCAAGCACTGTAATGACACCCACACACCCACAAACCCATGAATGACTGTTGATATTTACAGTCCAAGCACTCTAATGAAACCCACCACCCTATGAATGACTGTTGATATTTACAGTCCAAGCACTGTAATTACACCAACACACCCACCACCCCATAATTGACTGTTGATATTCACAGTCCAAACACTGTAATGACACCCAGACACACACCACCCAATGAATAGTGGTTGATATTTACAGTCCAAGAACTGCAATGACACCCACACGCTCACCACCCCATGAATGACTTTTAATATTTATAGTCCAAGCACTGTAATGATACCCACACACCCACCACCCCATGAATAACTGTTGATATTTACAGTCCAAGCACTCTAATGACACCCACCACCCTCTGAATAACTGTTGATATTTACAGTCAAAGCACTGTAATAATACCCACACACTCACCAACCCACGAATGACTGTTGATATTCACAGTTTAAGCAATGTAATTACACCCACACACACACCACCCAATGAATGATAGTTGATATTTACAGTCCAAGCACTGTTACGACACCCACCACCCTATAATTGACTGTTGATATTTACAGTCCAAGCAATGTAATGACAACCAAACACCCACCATCCCATAAATGACTGTTGATATTTACAGTCCAAGCACTGTAATGACACCCACACACCCATCACCTTATGAATTATTTCTTGATATTTACAGTCCAAGCACTGTAATGACACCAACACACTCACCACCCAATGAATGACTGTTGATATTTACAGTCCAAGCACTTTCATGATACCCAAACACCCACCACCCAATGAATAACTGTTGATATTTACTGTCCAAGCACTCTAATGACACCCACCACCCTCTGAATGACTGTTGATATTTACAGTCAAAGCACTGTAATAACACCAACACACCCACCACCCTATGAATGACTGTTGATATTTACAGTTCAAGCACTGTTATGACACCCACCACCCCATGATTGACTAGTGATATTTACAGTCAGAGCATTGTAATGACACCCAAACAATTAACATCCCATAAATGACTGTTGATATTTACAGTCCAAGCACTGTAATGACACCCACACACCCATCACCTCATGAATGACTGTTGATATTTACAGTCCAAGCACTGTAATGCCACCCACCACATCATGAATGACTGTTGATATTTACAGTACAAGCAATAATGAAACACACACACCCACCACACCATTAATGACTTGATATTTACAGTCCAAGCACTGTAATGAAACCCACACAACAACCACCTCATTAATGACTGTTGGTATTTACAGTCTAAGCACAATAATGACACCCACACACCCACCGCCCCATAATTGACTGTTGATATTTACAGTCCAAGCACTGTAATGACACCCACTCACCAACCACCCCTTAAATGATGGTTGATATTTATAGTCCAAGCACTGTAATGACACCAAAACACCCACCACCCCATGAATTATGGTTGATATTTACAGTCCAAGCACTGTAATGACACCCACCACCCTATGGATGACTGTAGATAATTACAATCAAACCACTCTAATGACACCCACAAACTGACCACCCTATGAATGACTGTTGATATTTACAGTCCAAGCACTGTAATGACACCCATTCACCCACCACCCCTTAAATGATGGTTGATATTTATAGTCCAAGCACTGTAATGACACTCAAACACCCACCACCCCATAAATGACTGTTGATGTTTTCAGTCCAAGTACTGTAATGACATCCACACACCAACCACCCCATGAATGACTGTTGATATTTACAGTCCAAGCAATCTAATGACACCCACCACCCTCTGAATGACTGTTGATATTTACAGTCAAAGCACTGTAATAATACCCACACACTCACCACCCCATGAATGACTGTTGATATTCACAGTCCAAACACTGTAATGACACCCAGACACACACCACCCAATGAATAGTGGTTGATATTTACAGTCCAAGAACTGCAATGACACCCACACACTCACCAACCCATGAATGACTTTTAATATTTACAGTCCAAGCACTGTAATGATACCCACACACCCACCACCCCATGAATAACTGTTGATATTTACAGTCCAAGCACTCTAATGACACCCACCACCCTATTAATGACTGTTGATATTTACAGTCCAAGCACTGTTACGACACCCACCACCCCATGATTGACTATTGATATTTACAGTCAGAGCAATGTAATGACACCCAAACAACCAACATCCCATAAATGACTGTTGATATTTACAGTCCAAGCACTGTAATGACACCCACACACCTATCACCTCATGAATGACTGTTGATATTTACAGTCCAAGCACTGTAATGCCACCCACCACATCATGAATGACTGTTGATATTTACAGTACAAGCAATAATGAAACACACACACCCACCACACCATTAATGACTTGATATTTACAGTCCAAGCACTGTAATGACACCCACACACCAACCACCTCATTAATGACTGTTGGTATTTACAGTCTAAGCACAATAATGACACCCACACACCCACCACCCCATAAATGACTATTGATATTTACAGTCTGAACACTGTAATGACACCCTCACACCCACCACCCCATGAATGACTCTTGATATTTACAGTCCATGCACTATAATAACCCCCATACACTCACCACCCCATTAATGACTGTTGATATTTACAGTCCAAGCACTCAAATGACACCCACCAATCTATGAATGACTGTTGATATTTTCAATCTAAGCAGTCTAATGACACCCACACACCCACTACTTCATGATTGACTGTTGATATTTACAGTCCAAGCAATGTAATGACACTCAAACACCCACCATTCTATAAATGACTGTTGATATTTACAGTCCAAACACAGTAATGACACCCACACACCCATCACCTTATGAATGACTGTTGATATTTACAGTCCAATCACTGTAATGCCACCCACCACCTTATGATTGAATGTTGATATTTACAGTCTAAGCACTCTATTGACACTCACACAATCACTACCACGTGATTGACTGTTGATATTTACAGTCCAATCACTGTAATGACACCCACACACCTACAACCCAATAAATGACTCTTGATATTTACAGTCCAAGCACTCTAATGATACCCACCACCCTATCAATGACTGTTGATATTTACAATGAAAACACTGTAATGACACCCTTACATCCAAGATCCCATGAATAACTTTTGATATTTACAGTCCAAGCACTGTAATGACACCCCCATACCCACCATCCCATGAATTATGTTTGATATTTACAGTCCAAGCACTGTAAAGACACCCACACAACCACCACCCCATATATAACTGTTGATATTTACAGTCCAAGCACTGTAATGATACCCACTACTCTATGATTGACTGTTGATAATTACAATTAAAACACTGTAATGACACTCACACACCCACCACCCTATGATTGACTGTTGATATTTACAGTCCAAGCATTATAATGACATCCACACACCCACCACCCCATGAATGACTGTTGATATTTACAGTACAAACTCTGTAATGACACTCACACACCCACCACCCTATGAATGACTGTTGATATTTACAGTCCAAGCACTGTCATGACACCCACACACCCTCAACCCCATAAATTATGGTTGATATTTAAAGTCCAAGCACTGTAATGACACCCACACACCCACCACCCCATAAATGACTGTTGATATTTTCAGTCCAAGCACTGTAATGACATCCAAACACCCACCACCCTATGAATGACTGTTAATATTTACAGTCCAAGCACTCTAATGACACCCACCACCCTCTGAATGACTGTTAATATTTACAATTAAATCATTGTAATAACACCCACACAACCATCACCCCAAGAATGACTGTTGATATTTACAGTCCAAGCACTGTAATGCCACCCACCACCCCATGAATGACTGTTGATATTCACAGTCAAAGCACTGTAATGACACTCCAACACCCACGACCCCATGAATTATAGTTGATATTTACAGTCCAAGCACTGTAATGACACCCACACACCCACAAACCCATGAATGACTGTTGATATTTACAGTCCAAGCACTCTAATGATACCCAAACACCCACCACCCTATGAATAACTGTTGATATTTACTGTCCAAGCACTCTAATGACACCCACCACCCTCTAAATAACTGTTGATATTTACAGTCAAAGCAGTGTAATAACACCAACACACCCACCACCCTATGAATGACTGTTGATATTTACAGTTCAAGCACTGTTATGACACCCACCACCCCATGATTGACTAGTGATATTTACAGTCAGAGCATTGTAATGACACCCAAACAATTAACATCCCATAAATGACTGTTGATATTTACAGTCCAAGCACTGTAATGACACCCACACACCCATCACCTCATGAATGACTGTTGATATTTACAGTCCAAGCACTGTAATGCCACCCACCACATCATGAATGACTGTTGATATTTACAGTACAAGCAATAATGAAACACACACACCCACCACACCATTAATGACTTGATATTTACGGTCCAAGCACTGTAATGAAACCCACACAACAACCACCTCATTAATGACTGTTGGTATTTACAGTCTAAGCACAATAATGACACCCACACACCCACCACCCCATAATTGACTGTTGATATTTACAGTCCAAGCACTGTAATGACATCCACTCACCAACCACCCCTTAAATGATGGTTGATATTTATAGTCCAAGCACTGTAATGACACCAAAACATACACCACCCCATGAATTATGGTTGATATTTACAGTCCAAGCACTGTAATGACACCCACACAACCACCACCCAATGAATGACTGTTGATATTTACAGTCCAAGCACTGTAATGACACCCACCACCCTATGGATGACTGTTGATAATTACAATCAAACCACTCTAATGACACCCACAAACTGACCACCCTATGAATGACTGTTGATATTTACAGTCCAAGCACTGTAATGACACCCATTCACCCACCACCCCTTAAATGATGGTTGATATTTATAGTCCAAGCACTGTAATGACACTCAAACACCCACCACCCCATAAATGACTGTTGATGTTTTCAGTCCAAGTACTGTAATGACATCCACACACCCACCACCCCATAAATGACTGTTGATATTTACAGTCCAAGCACTCTAATGACACCCACCACCCTCTGAATGACTGTTGATATTTACAGTCAAAGCACTGTAATAATACCCACACACTCACCACCCCATGAATGACTGTTGATATTCACAGTCCAAACACTGTAATGACACCCAGACACACACCACCCAATGAATAGTGGTTGATATTTACAGTCCAAGAACTGCAATGACACCCACACACTCACACCCCCATGAATGACTTTTAATATTTACAGTCCAAGCACTGTAATGATACCCACACACCCACCACCCCATGAATAACTGTTGATATTTACAGTCCAAGCACTCTAATGACACCCACCACCCTATGAATGACTGTTGATATTTACAGTCCAAGCACTGTTACGACACCCACCACCCCATGATTGACTATTGATATTTACAGTCAGAGCAATGTAATGACACCCAAACAACCAACATCCCATAAATGACTGTTGATATTTACAGTCCAAGCACTGTAATGACACCCACACACCTATCACCTCATGAATGACTGTTGATATTTACAGTCCAAGCACTGTAATGCCACCCACCACATCATGAATGACTGTTGATATTTACAGTACAAGCAATAATGAAACACACACACCCACCACACCATTAATGACTTGATATTTACAGTCCAAGCACTGTAATGACACCCACACACCAACCACCTCATTAATGACTGTTGGTATTTACAGTCTAAGCACAATAATGACACCCACACACCCACCACCCCATAAATGACTATTGATATTTACAGTCTGAACACTGTAATGACACCCTCACACCCACCACCCCATGAATGACTCTTGATATTTACAGTCCATGCACTATAATAACCCCCATACACTCACCACCCCATTAATGACTGTTGATATTTACAGTCCAAGCACTCAAATGACACCCACCAATCTATGAATGACTGTTGATATTTTCAATCTAAGCAGTCTAATGACACCCACACACCCACTACCTCATGATTGACTGTTGATATTTACAGTCCAAGCAATGTAATGACACTCAAACACCCACCATTCTATAAATGACTGTTGATATTTACAGTCCAAACACAGTAATGACACCCACACACCCATCACCTTATGAATGACTGTTGATATTTACAGTCCAATCACTGTAATGCCACCCACCACCTTATGATTGAATGTTGATATTTACAGTCTAAGCACTCTATTGACACCCACACACCCACTACCTCATGATTGACTGTTGATATTTACAGTCCAATCACTGTAATGACACCCACACACCTACAACCCAATAAATGACTCTTGATATTTACAGTCCAAGCACTCTAATGATACCCACCACCCTATCAATGACTGTTGATATTTACAATGAAAACACTGTAATGACACCCTTACATCCAAGATCCCATGAATAACTGTTGATATTTACAGTCCAAGCACTGTAATGACACCCAAACACCAACCACCCCATAATTGACTGTTGATATTTACAGTCCAAGCACTGTAATGACACCCCCATACCCACCATCCCATGAATTATGTTTGATATTTACAGTCCAAGCACTGTAAAGACACCCACACAACCACCACCCCATATATAACTGTTGATATTTACAGTCCAAGCACTGTAATGATACCCACTACTCTATGATTGACTGTTGATAATTACAATTAAAACACTGTAATGACACTCACACACCCACCACCCTATGATTGACTGTTGATATTTACAGTCCAAGCATTATAATGACATCCACACACCCACCACCCCATGAATGACTGTTGATATTTACAGTACAAATTCTGTAATGACACTCACACACCCACCACCCTATGAATGACTGTTAAAATTTACAGTCCAAGCACTGTCATGACACCCACACACCCTCAACCCCATAAATTATGGTTGATATTTAAAGTCCAAGCACTGTAATGACACCCACACACACACCACCCCATAAATGACTGTTGATATTTTCAGTCCAAGCACTGTAATGACATCCAAACACCCACCACCCTATGAATGACTGTTAATATTTACAGTCCAAGCACTCTAATGACACCCACCACCCTCTGAATGACTGTTAATATTTACAATTAATTCATTGTAATAACACCCACACAACCATCACCCCAAGAATGACTGTTGATATTTACAGTCCAAGCACTGTAATGCCACCCACCACCCCATGAATGACTGTTGATATTCACAGTCAAAGCACTGTAATGACACTCCAACACCCACGACCCCATGAATTATAGATGATATTTACAGTCCAAGCACTGTAATGACACCCACACACCCACAAACCCATGAATGACTGTTGATATTTACAGTCCAAGCACTCTAATGATACCCACCACCCTATGAATGACTGTTGATATTTACAATCAAATCACTGTAATGACACCCATACACCCACCACCCCATGAATGACTGTTGATATTTACAGTCCAAACTCTGTAATGACACCAACACACCCACCACCCCATGATGGACTGTTGATATTTACAGTCCAAGCATTGTAATGACACCCCCACACCCACAACCCCTTGAATTATGGTTGATATTTACAGTTCAAGCACTCTAATGACACCCACACAACCACCACCCAATGAATGACTGTTGATATTTACAGTCCAAGCACTGTAATGACACCCACCACACTATGAATGACTGGTGATAATTACAATCAAACCACTGTAATGACAACCACACACACACCACCCTATGATTGACTGTTGATATTTACAGTCCAAGCACTGAAATGACATCTACACACCGACCACTCTATAAATGACTGTTGATATTTACAGTCCAAGCAATGTAATGACACCCACTCGCCCACCACCCCTAAAATGATGGTTGATATTTATAGTCCAAGCACTGTAATGACACTCACACACCCACCACCCCATAAATGACTGTTGATGTTTTCAGTCCAAGCACTGTAATGACACCAACAAACCCAACAACCAATGAATGAGGGTTGATATTTACAGTCCAAGAACTGCAATGACACCCACACACTTACCACCCCATGAATGACTGTTGATATTTACAGTACAAGCACTCTAATGACACCCACCACCCTCTGAATGGCTGTTGATATTTACAGTCAAAGCACTGTAATAATACCCACACACTCACCACCTTATGAATGACTGTTGATATTCACAGTCCAAGCACTGTAATGACACCCAGACACACACCACCCCATAAATGATGGTTGATATTTATAGTCCAAGCACTATAATGACACTCACACACCCACCACCCCATAAATGACTGTTGATATTTTCAGTCCAAGCACTGTAATGACATTCACTCACCCACCACCCCATGAATGACTGTTAATATTTACAGTCCATGCACTCTAATGACACCCAACACCCTCTGAATGACTGTTGATATTTATAGTCAAAGCACTGTAATAACACCCACACACCAACCACCTCATGAATGACTGTTGATATTCACAGTCCAAGCACAGTAATGACACCCACACACTCACCACCCCATGAATGACTGTTGATATTTTCAGTCAAAACACTGTAATGACACCCACACACCCACCACCCCATGAATAACTGTTGATATTTACAGTCCAAGCACTCTAATGAGACCTACCACCCTTTTGAATGACGGTTGATATTTACGGTCAAAGCACTGTAATAACACCCACACACCCACCACCCCATGAATGACTGTTGATATTTACAGTCCAAGCAATAATGACACCCACACACCCACCACCCCATGAATGACTTGATATTTACAGTCCAAGCACAGTAATGACACCCACACACCCACCACCCCATAAATGACTGTTGATATTTACAGTCCAAGCACTATAATGACACCCACACACCCACCACCCCATGAATGACTGTTGATATTTACAGTCCAAGCAATGTAATGACACCCTCATACCGACCAACCCCTGAATGACCGTTGATATTTACAGTCAAAGAACTGTAATGACACTAACACACCGACCACCCCAGGAATTATGGTTGATATTTATAGTCCAAGCACTGTAATATCATCAACACACACTCACAACCCCATTAATGACTGTTGATAATTTCAATCCAAGCACTCTAATGACACACACCACCCTATGAATGACTGTTGATATATACAATCAAAGAACTGTATTAACACAAACACACCCACCACCCCATGAATGACTATTGATATTTACAGTCCAAGTGCTGTAATGACAGCCACACACCCACCACACCATAAATGACTGTTGATATTTACAGTCCAAGAACTGTAATGACACCCACACACCCACCACCCCATGAATGACTGTTGATATTTACAGTCCAAGCTCTGTAATGACACCCACACACCCACCACCCCATGAATGACTGTTTATATTTTCAGTCCAAGCACTGTAGTGACATCCACACACCCACCACCCCATGAATGACTGTTGATATTATTAGTTCAAGCCATGTAATGACATCCACACATCCACCACCCCATAAATGACTGTTGATAATTACAGTCCAAGCACTGTAATGACACCCCGACACCCACCACCCCTTGATTGACTATTGATATTTATAGTCCAAGCAGTGTAATGACACCCAAACACCTACCACCCCATGAATAACTGTTGATATTTACAGTCCAAGCTCTGTAATGACAACCACACACCCATCACCCCATGAATGACTGTTGATATTTATATTCAAAGCACTGTAATGACACCCCCACACCCACCACCCCATGAATTATGGTTGATATATACAGTTCAAGCACTGTAATGACACCCACACACCCACCACCCCATGAATGACTGTTGATATTTAAAGTCCAAGCACTCTAATAAAACCCTCCACACTATGAATGAATGTTGATATTTACAATCAAAATACTGTAATGACAACCACACACCCACCACCCCATGAATGATTGTTGATATTTAAAGTCCAAGCACTGTAATGATAGCCACACACCCACCACTCCATAAATGACTGTTGATATTTACAGTCTAAGCACTGTAATGACACCCACACAACCACCACCCCATAAATGACTGTTAATATTTACAGTCCAAGCAATAATGACACACACACACACCACCCCATTAATGATTTGATATTTACAGTCCAAGCACTGTAATGACACCCACACACCAACCACCCCAAGAATGACTGTTAGTATTTACAGTCCAATCACTATAATGACACCAACACACCAACCACCCCAAGAATGACTGTTGGTATTTACAGTTCAATCACTATAATGACACCCACACACCCACAACCCCATGAATGACTGTTGATATTTACACTCCGAACACTGTAATGACACCCTCACACCCACCACCCCATGAAAGACTCTTGATATTTACAGTCAAAGCACTGTAATGACACCCACACACCGACCACCCCACGAATTATGGTTGATATTTACAGTCCATGCACTATAATGACACCCATACACTCACCACCCCATTAATGACTCTTGATATTTAAAGTCCAAGAACTCTAATGACACCCACCACTCTATAAAGTACTGTTGATATTTACAGTCTAAGCACTCTAATGACACCCACACACCCACTACCTCATGATTGACTGTTGATATTTAAGTCCAAGCAATATAATGACACCCAAACACCCACCACTCTATAAATGACTGTTTATATTTACAGTCCAAACACTGTAATGACACCCACACACCCATCACCCTATGAATGACTGTTGATATTTACAGTCCAAGCACTGTAATGCCAGCAACCACCCCATGAATGACTGTTGATATTTACAGTCAAAGCACTAATGACAGCCACACACACACCACCCCATAAATGACTGTTGATATTTATAGTCCTAGCACTATAATGACACCCACACACCCATCATTTTATGAATGACTGTTGTTATTTACAGTCCAAGCAATGTAATGACACCCTCACACCCACCACCCTATGAATGACTGTTGATATTTACAGTCAAAGCACTGTAATAACACCCCCACACCCACCACCCCATGAGTTATGGTTAATATTTACAGTCCAAGCACTGTAATGACACCCACACAACTACCATTCCATAAATGACTGTTGATATTTACAGTCCAAGCAATGTAATGACATCCACCACCTTATTAATGACTGTTGATATTTACAATAAAAACACTGTAATGACACCCACACACCCACCACCCCATGAATGACTGTTGATATTTACAGTCCAAGCACTTTAATGACACCCACACACCCACCACCCCATAAATGACTGTTGATATTTACAGTCCAAGCACTGTAATGACATCAACACACCCACCACCCATTAAATGATTGTTGATATTTACAGTCCAAGCTCTGTAATGACACACACACCCACCACCCTATGAATGACTGTTGATATTTACAGGTCAAACACTGTAATGACACCCCCACACACACCACCCCATAAATGATGGTTGATATTTGTAATCCAAGCACTATAATGACACCCACACACCCACCACCCCATAAATGACTGTTGATATTTTCATATCAAGCACTGTAATGACATTCACACACCCACCACCCCATGAATGACTGTTAATATTTACAGTCCACGCACTCTAATGACACCCACTACCCTCTGAATGACTGTTGATATTTACAGTCCAAGCACTGTAATGACACCCACACACTCACCACCCCATAAATGACTGTTGATATTTACAGTCGAAACACTGTAATGACACCCACACACCCACCACCCCATGAATAACTGTTGATATTTACAGTCCAAGCACTCTAATGACACCCACCACCCTCTGAATGACTGTTGATATTTACAGTCAATGCACTGTAATAACACCCACACACCCACCACCCAATTAATGACTGTTGATATTTACAGTCCAAGCAATAATGACACCCACACACTCACCACCCCATGAATGACTTGATATTTACAGTCCAAGCACTGTAATTACACCCACACACCCACCACCTAATGAATGACTGTTGATATTTACAGTCCAAGCAATAATGACACCCACACACCCACCATCCCATGAATGACTTGATATTTACAGTCCAAGCACTGTAATGACATTCACACACCCACCACCCCATGAATGACTGTTAATATTTACAATCCATGCACTCTAATGAAACCCACCACCCTCTGAATTACCGTTGATATTTACAGTCAAAGCACTGTAATAACACCCACTCACCAACCACCCCATGAATGACTGTTGATATTGACAGGCCAAGCACTGTAATGACACGCACACACTCACCACCCCATGAATGACTGTTGATATTTACAGTCGAAACACTGTAATGACACCCACACACCCACCACCCCATGAATAACTGTTGATATTTACAGTCCAAGCACTTTAATGACACCCACACACCCACCACCCCATGAATGACAGTTGATATTTACAGTCCAAGCAATAATGACACCCACACACCCACCACCCCATGAATGACTTGATATTTACAGTCCAAGCACTGTAATTACACCCACACACCCACCACCCCATGAATGACTGTTGATATTTACACTCCAAGCAATAATGACACCCACCACCCCATGAATGACTTGATATTTACTGTCCAAGCACTGTAATGACACCCACACACCCACCACCCCATGAATGACTGTTGATATTTACAGTCCAAGCACTGCAATGACACAAACACACACTCACGACCCCATTAATGATTGTTGATATTTACAGTCCAAGCACTCTAATGACACCCACCACCCTATGAATGACTGTTGATATTTACAATCAAAGAACTGTAATAACACCAACACACCCACCACCCCATGAATGACTGTTGATATTTACAGTCAAAGAACTGTAATAACACCAACACACCCACCACCCCATGAATGACTGTTGATATTTACAGTCCAAGCGCTGTAATGACAGCCACACACACACCACCCCATAAATGACTGTTGATATTTACATTCTAAGCACTCTCATGACACCCACCACCCCAATAATGACTGTTGATATTTTCAGTCCAAGCACTGTAATGACACCCACACACCCACCACCCCATGAATGACTGTTGATATTTACAATCCAAGCTCTTTAATGACACCCACACACCCACCACCCCATGAATGACTGTTGATATTATTAGGTCAAGCACTGTAATGACATCCACACATCCACCACCCCATGAATGACTGTTGATATTTACAGTTAAAACACTGTAATGACCCCCATACACCCACCTCAAAATGAATGACTGTTGATAATTACAGTCCAAGCACTGTAATGACACCCCGACACCCACCACCCCTTGATTGACTGTTGATATTTATAGTCCAAGCACTGTAATGACCCCCAAACACCTACCACCCCATGAATGACTGTTGATATTTACAGTCCAAGCTCTGTAACGACAACCACACACCCATCACCCTATGAATGACTGTTGATATTTACATTCAAAGCACAGTAATGACCCCCCCACACCAACCACCCCATGAATTATGGTTGATATTTACAGTCCAAGCACTGTAATGACACCCACACACCCACCACTCCATTAATGACTGTTAATATTTACAGTCCAATCACTCTAATGATACCCTCCACCCTATGAATGACTGTTGATATTTACAGTCCAAGCACTGTAATGACAGCCACACACCCACCACTCCAAAAATGACTGTTGATTTTTACAATCTAAGGACTGTAATGACAACCACACAACCACCACCCCATGAATGACTATTGATATTTACAGTCCGAGCAATAATGACACACACACACCTACCACCCCATTAATGACTTGATATTTACAGACCAAGCACTGTAATGACACCCACACACCAACCACCCCAAGAATGACTGTTGGTATTTACAGTACAATCACTATAATGACACACTCACACCCACCACCCCATGAATGACTCTTGATATTTACAGTCAAAGCACTGTAATGACACCCACACACCGATCACCCCATGAACTATGGTTGATATTTACAGTCCATGCACTAAAATGACACCCATACACTCACCACCCCATTAATGACTGTTGATATTTACAGTCCAAGCACTCTAATGACACCCACCAAACTATGAATGACTGTTGATATTTACAGTCTAAGCACTCTAATGACACCCACACACTCACTACCTCATGATTGACTGTTGATATTTACAGTCCAAGCAATGTAATGACACCCAAACACCCACCACTCTATAAATGACTGTTGATATTTACAGTCCAAACACTGTAATGACACCCACACACCTATCACCCCAAAAATGACTGTTGGTATTTACAGTCCAATCACTATAATGACACCCACACACTCACAACCCCATGAATGACTGTTGATATTTACAGTCCAAACACTGTAATGACACCCTCACACCCACCACCCCATGAATGACTGTTGATATTTACAGTCAAAGCACTAATGACAGCCACACACCCACCACCCCATAAATGACTGTTGATATTTACAGTCCAAGCACTATAATGACATCCATACACCCACCATTTCATAAATGACTACTGTTATTTACAGTCCAAGCAATGTAATGACTCCCTCACACCCACCACCCTATGAATGACTGTTGATATTTAGAGTCAAAGCACTGTAACGACACCCCCACACCCACCACCCCATGAGTTATGGTTGATATTTATACTCCAATCACTCTAATGATACCCTCCAACCTATGAATGACTGTTGATATTTACAATCAAAACACTGTAATGACACCCACACACCAACCACCCCATAAATGACCGTTGATATTTACAGTCCAAACATTGTAATGACATTCACACACCCACCACCCCAAAAATGAATTTAAATATTTACAGTCCAAGCACTGTAATGACACCCACCACCCTCTGAATGACTGTTGATATTTACAGTCAAAGCACTGTAATAACACCCACACACCAACCACCCCATGAATGACTGTTGATATTCACAGTCCAAGCACTGTAATGACACCCACACACTCACCACCCCATGAATGACTGTTGATATTTACAGTCCAAGCACTCTAATGACACCCACCACCCTCTGAATGACTTTTGATATTTACAGTCAAAGCACTATAATAACACCCACACACCCACCACCCATAAATGACTGTTGATATTTACATTCCAAGCAATAATGACACCCACACACCCACCACCCCATGAATGACTTGATATTTACAGTCCATGCACTGTAATGACACCCTCACACCCACAACCCAATGAACGACTGTTGATATTTACAGTCAAATAACTGTAATGACACCAACACACCGACCACCTTATGAATTATGGTTGATATTTACAGTCCAAGCACTGTAATGACACCAACACACACTCACGACCCCATTAATGACTCTTGATATTTACAGTCCAAGGATCCTAATGACACCCACCACCCTATGAATGACTGATGATATTTACAATCAAAGAACTGTAATAACACCAACACACTCACCACCCCATGAATGACTGTTGATATTTACAGCCCAAGCACTCTCATGACACCCACCACCCCAATAATGACTGTTGATATTTACAGTCCAAGCACTGTAATGACACCCACACACCCACCACCCCATGAATGACTGTTGATATTTACAGTACAAGCTCTTTAATGACACTCACACACCCACCACCCTATGAATGACTGTTGATATTTACAGTCCGAGCACTGTAATAACACCCACACACCCACCACCTCATGAATTACTGTTGATATTTTTAGTCCAAGCACTGTAATGACATCCACACACTCACCAACCTATGAATGACAGTTTATATCTACAATCCAAGCACGCTAATGACACCCACAACCCCATGGATGACTGTTAATATTTGCAGTCCAAACACTGTAATGACACCCAGACACCCACCACCCAATAAATGATGGTTGAAATTTACAGACCAAAAACTGTAATGACACAGACACACTCACCACCCCATGAATGACTGTTGATATTAACAGTTCAAGCTCTGTAATGACACCCACACACCCACCACCCCATGAATGACTGTTGATATTTTCAGTCCAAGCTCGGTAATGACACCCACACACCCATTACCCCATGAATGACTGTTGATATTTACATTGAAAGCACTGTAATGACACCCCCACACCCACCACCCCATGAATTATGGTTGATATTTACAGTCCAAGCACTGTAATAACACCCACACACCCACCACCATATGAATGACTGTTGATATTTACAGTCCAAGCACTCTAATGACACCCTCCACCCTATAAATGACTGTTGATATTTACAATCAAAACAGTGTAATGAAACCCACACACCCACCACCCCATGAATGATTGTTGATATTTACAGTCCAAGCACTGTAATGCCACCCACATACCCACCACCCCATAATTGACTGCAGATATTTACAGTCCAAGCACTGTAATGACAGCCACACACCAACCACTCCATAAATGACTGTTGATATTTACAGTCTAAGCACTGTAATGACACCCACACATCCACCACCCGAAGAATGACTGTTGATATTTAGAGTCAAAGCACTGTAACGACACCCCCACACCAACAACCCCATGAGTTATGGTTGATATTTATAGTCCAATCACTCTAATGATACCCTCCAACCTATGAATGACTGTTGATATTTACAATCAAAACACTGTAATGACACCCACACACCAACCACCCCATAAATGACCATTGATATTTACAGTCCAAACATTGTAATGACATTCACACACCCACCACCCCAAAAATGAATTTAAATATTTACAGTCCAAGCACTGTAATGACACCCACCACCCTCTGAATGACTGTTGATATTTACAGTCAAAGCACTGTAATAACACCCACACACCAACCACCCCATGAATGACTGTTGATATTCACAGTCCAAGCACTGTAATGACACCCACACACTCACCACCCCATGAATGACTGTTGATATTTACAGTCCAAGCACTCTAATGACACCCACCACCCTCTGAATGACTTTTGATATTTACAGTCAAAGCACTATAATAACACCCACACACCCACCACCCATAAATGACTGTTGATATTTACATTCCAAGCAATAATGACACCCACACACCCACCACCCCATGAATGACTTGATATTTACAGTCCAAGCATTGTAATGACACCCACACACCCACCACACCATGAATGACTGTTGATATTTACAGTCCAAACACTATAATGACACCCACACACCCACCACCCCATAAATGACTGTTGATATTTACAGTCCATGCACTGTAATGACACCCTCACACCCACCACCCAATGAACGACTGTTGATATTTACAGTCAAATCACTGTAATGACACCAACACACCGACCACCTTATGAATTATGGTTGATATTTACAGTCCAAGCACTGTAATGACACCAACACACACTCACGACCCCATTAATGACTCTTGATATTTACAGTCCAAGGATCCTAATGACACCCACCACCCTATGAATGACTGATGATATTTACAATCAAAGAACTGTAATAACACCAACACACCCACCACCCCATGAATGACTGTTGATATTTACAGCCCAAGCACTCTCATGACACCCACCACCCCAATAATGACTGTTGATATTTACAGTCCAAGCACTGTAATGACACCCACACACCCACCACCCCATGAATGACTGTTGATATTTACAGTACAAGCTCTTTAATGACACTCACACACCCACCACCCTATGAATGACTGTTGATATTTACAGTCCGAGCACTGTAATAACACCCACACACCCACCACCTCATGAATTACTGTTGATATTTTTAGTCCAAGCACTGTAATGACATCCACACACTCACCAACCTATGAATGACAGTTTATATCTACAATCCAAGCACGCTAATGACACCCACAACCCCATGGATGACTGTTAATATTTGCAGTCCAAACACTGTAATGACACACAGACACCCACCACCCAATAAATGATGATTGAAATTTACAGACCAAAAACTGTAATGACACAGACACACTCACCACCCCATGAATGACTGTTGATATTAACAGTTCAAGCTCTGTAATGACACCCACACACCCACCACCCCATGAATGACTGTTGATATTTTCAGTCCAAGCTCGGTAATGACACCCACACACCCATTACCCCATGAATGACTGTTGATATTTACATTGAAAGCACTGTAATGACACCCCCACACCCACCACCCCATGAATTATGGTTGATATTTACAGTCCAAGCACTGTAATAACACCCACACACCCACCACCATATGAATGACTGTTGATATTTACAGTCCAAGCACTCTAATGACACCCTCCACCCTATAAATGACTGTTGATATTTACAATCAAAACAGTGTAATGAAACCCACACACCCACCACCCCATGAATGATTGTTGATATTTACAGTCCAAGCACTGTAATGCCACCCACATACCCACCACCCCATAATTGACTGCAGATATTTACAGTCCAAACACTGTAATGACAGCCACACACCAACCACTCCATAAATGACTGTTGATATTTACAGTCTAAGCACTGTAATGACACCCACACATCCACCACCCGAAGAATGACTGTTGATATTTAGAGTCAAAGCACTGTAACGACACCCCCACACCCACCACCCCATGAGTTATGGTTGATATTTATAGTCCAATCACTCTAATGATACCCTCCAACCTATGAATGACTGTTGATATTTACAATCAAAACACTGTAATGACACCCACACACCAACCACCCCATAAATGACCATTGATATTTACAGTCCAAACATTGTAATGACATTCACACACCCACCACCCCAAAAATGAATTTAAATATTTACAGTCCAAGCACTGTAATGACACCCACCACCCTCTGAATGACTGTTGATATTTACAGTCAAAGCACTGTAATAACACCCACACACCAACCACCCCATGAATGACTGTTGATATTCACAGTCCAAGCACTGTAATGACACCCACACACTCACCACCCCATGAATGACTGTTGATATTTACAGTCCAAGCACTCTAATGACACCCACCACCCTCTGAATGACTTTTGATATTTACAGTCAAAGCACTATAATAACACCCACACACCCACCACCAATAAATGACTGTTGATATTTACATTCCAAGCAATAATGACACCCACACACCCACCACCCCATGAATGACTTGATATTTACAGTCCAAGCATTGTAATGACACCCACACACCCACCACACCATGAATGACTGTTGATATTTACAGTCCAAACACTATAATGACACCCACACACCCACCACCCCATAAATGACTGTTGATATTTACAGTCCATGCACTGTAATGACACCCTCACACCCACCACCCAATGAACGACTGTTGATATTTACAGTCAAATCACTGTAATGACACCAACACACCGACCACCTTATGAATTATGGTTGATATTTACAGTCCAAGCACTGTAATGACACCAACACACACTCACGACCCCATTAATGACTCTTGATATTTACAGTCCAAGGATCCTAATGACACCCACCACCCTATGAATGACTGATGATATTTACAATCAAAGAACTGTAATAACACCAACACACCCACCACCCCATGAATGACTGTTGATATTTACAGCCCAAGCACTCTCATGACACCCACCACCCCAATAATGACTGTTGATATTTACAGTCCAAGCACTGTAATGACACCCACACACCCACCACCCCATGAATGACTGTTGATATTTACAGTACAAGCTCTTTAATGACACTAACACACCCACCACCCTATGAATGACTGTTGATATTTACAGTCCGAGCACTGTAATGACACCCACACACCCACCACCTCATGAATGACTGTTGATATTTTTAGTCCAAGCACTGTAATGACATCCACACACTCACCAACCTATGAATGACAGTTTATATCTACAGTCCAAGCACTCTAATGACACCTACAACCCCATGGATGACTGTTAATATTTGCAGTCCAAACACTGTAATGACACCCAAACACCCACCACCCAATAAATGATGGTTGAAATTTACAGACCAAAAACTGTAATGACACAAACACACTCACCACCCCATGAATGACTGTTGATATTAACAGTCCAAGCTCTGTAATGACACCCACACACCCACCACCCCATGAATGAATGTTGATATTTTCAGTCCAAGCACTGTAATGACACCCACAAACCTACCACCCCATGAATGACTGTTGATATTTACAGTCCAAGCTCGGTAATGACACCCACACACCCATTACCCCATGAATGACTGTTGATATTTACATTGAAAGCACTGTAATGACACTCCCACACCCACCACCCCATGAATTATGGTTGATATTTACAGTCCAAGCACTGTAATAAAACCCACACACCCACCACCATATGAATGACTATTGATATTTACAGTCCAAGCACTCTAATGACACCCTCCACCCTATGAATGACTGTTGATATTTACAATCAAAACAGTGTAATGAAACCCACACACCCACCACCCCATGAATGACTGTTGATATTTACAGTACAAGCTCTTTAATGACACTCACACACCCACCACCCTATGAATGACTGTTGATATTTACAGTCCGAGCACTGTAATGACACCCACACACCCACCACCTCATGAATTACTGTTGATATTTTTAGTCCAAGCACTGTAATGACATCCACACACTCACCAACCTATGAATGACAGTTTATATCTACAATCCAAGCACTCTAATGACACCCACAACCCCATGGATGAATGTTAATATTTGCAGTCCAAACACTGTAATGACACCCAGACACCCACCACCCAATAAATGATGGTTGAAATTTACAGACCAAAAACTGTAATGACACAGACACACTCACCACCCCATGAATGACTGTTGATATTAACAGTTCAAGCTCAGTAATGACACCCACACACCCACCACCCCATGAATGACTGTTGATATTTTCAGTCCAAGCTCGGTAATGACACCCACACACCCATTACCCCATGAATGACTGTTGATATTTACATTGAAAGCACTGTAATGACACCCCCACACCCACCACCCCATGAATTATGGTTGATATTTACAGTCCAAGCACTGTAATAACACCCACACACCCACCACCATATAAATGACTGTTGATATTTACAGTCCAAGCACTCTAATGACACCCTCCACCCTATAAATGACTGTTGATATTTACAATCAAAACAGTGTAATGAAACCCACACACCCACCACCCCATGAATGACTGTTGATATTTACAGTCCAAGCACTGTAATGCCACCCACATACCCACCACCCCATAATTGACTGCAGATATTTACAGTCCAAGCACTGTAATGACAGCCACACACCAACCACTCCATAAATGACTGTTGATATTTACAGTCTAAGCACTGTAATGACACCCACACATCCACCACCCGAAGAATGACTGTTGATATTTAGAGTCAAAGCACTGTAACGACACCCCCACACCCACCACCCCATGAGTTATGGTTGATATTTATAGTCCAATCACTCTAATGATACCCTCCAACCTATGAATGACTGTTGATATTTACAATCAAAACACTGTAATGACACCCACACACCAACCACCCCATAAATGACCATTGATATTTACAGTCCAAACATTGTAATGACATTCACACACCCACCACCCCAAAAATGAATTTAAATATTTACAGTCCAAGCACTGTAATGACACCCACCACCCTCTGAATGACTGTTGATATTTACAGTCAAAGCACTGTAATAACACCCACACAACAACCACCCCATGAATGACTGTTGATATTCACAGTCCAAGCACTGTAATGACACCCACACACTCACCACCCCATGAATGACTGTTGATATTTACAGTCCAAGCACTCTAATGACACCCACCACCCTCTGAATGACTTTTGATATTTACAGTCAAAGCACTATAATAACACCCACACACCCACCACCCATAAATGACTGTTGATATTTACATTCCAAGCAATAATGACACCCACACACCCACCACCCCATGAATGACTTGATATTTACAGTCCAAGCATTGTAATGACACCCACACACCCACCACACCATGAATGACTGTTGATATTTACAGTCCAAACACTATAATGACACCCACACACCCACCACCCCATAAATGACTGTTGATATTTACAGTCCATGCACTGTAATGACACCCTCACACCCACCACCCAATGAACGACTGTTGATATTTACAGTCAAATCACTGTAATGACACCAACACACCGACCACCTTATGAATTATGGTTGATATTTACAGTCCAAGCACTGTAATGACACCAACACACACTCACGACCCCATTAATGACTCTTGATATTTACAGTCCAAGGATCCTAATGACACCCACCACCCTATGAATGACTGATGATATTTACAATCAAAGAACTGTAATAACACCAACACACCCACCACCCCATGAATGACTGTTGATATTTACAGCCCAAGCACTCTCATGACACCCACCACCCCAATAATGACTGTTGATATTTACAGTCCAAGCACTGTAATGACACCCACACACCCACCACCCCATGAATGACTGTTGATATTTACAGTACAAGCTCTTTCATGACACTCACACACCCACCACCCTATGAATGACTGTTGATATTTACAGTCCGAGCACTGTAATGACACCCACACACCCACCACCTCATGAATGACTGTTGATATTTTTAGTCCAAGCACTGTAATGACATCCACACACTCACCAACCTATGAATGACAGTTTATATCTACAGTCCAAGCACTCTAATGACACCTACAACCCCATGGATGACTGTTAATATTTGCAGTCCAAACACTGTAATGACACCCAAACACCCACCACCCAATAAATGATGGTTGAAATTTACAGACCAAAAACTGTAATGACACAAACACACTCACCACCCCATGAATTACTGTTGATATTAACAGTCCAAGCTCTGTAATGACACCCACAGACCCACCACCCCATGAATGACTGTTGATATTTTCAGTCCAAGCACTGTAATGACACCCACAAACCTACCATCCCATGAATGACTGTTGATATTTACAATCCAAGCTCGGTAATGACACCCACACACCCATTACCCCATGAATGACTGTTGATATTTACATTGAAAGCACTGTAATGACACCCCCACACCCACCACCCCATGAATTATGGTTGATATTTACAGTCCAAGCACTGTAATAACACCCACACACCCACCACCATATGAATGACTATTGATATTTACAGTCCAAGCACTCTAATGACACCCTCCACCCTATGAATGACTGTTGATATTTACAATCAAAACAGTGTAATGAAACCCACACACCCACCACCCCATGAATGACTGTTGATATTTACAGTCCAAGCACTATAATGCCACCCACATACCCACCACCCCATAATTGACTGCAGATATTTACAGTCCAAGCACTGTAATGACAGCCACACACCCACCACTCCATAAATGACTGTTGATATTTACAGTCTAAGCACTGTAATGACACCCACAACCCCATGGATGACTGTTAATATTTGCAGTCCAAACACTGTAATGACACCCAAACACCCACCACCCAATAAATGATGGTTGAAATTTACAGACCAAAAACTGTAATGACACAAACACACTCACCACCCCATGAATGACTGTTGATATTAACAGTCCAAGCTCTGTAATGACACCCACACACCCACCACCCCATGAATGACTGTTGATATTTTCAGTCCAAGCACTGTAATGACACCCACAAACCTACCACCCCATGAATGACTGTTGATATTTACAGTCCAAGCTCGGTAATGACACCCACACACCCATTACCCCTTGAAGGACTGTTGATATTTACATTGAAAGCACTGTAATGACACCCCCACACCCACCACCCCATGAATTATGGTTGATATTTACAGTCCAAGCACTGTAATAACACCCACACACCCACCACCATATGAATGACTGTTGATATTTACAGTCCAAGCACTCTAATGACACCCTCCACCCTATGAATGACTGTTGATATTTACAATCAAAACAGTGTAATGAAACCCACACACCCACCACCCCATGAATGACTGTTGATATTTACAGTCCAAGCACTATAATGCCACCCACATACCCACCACCCCATAATTGACTGCAGATATTTACAGTCCAAGCACTGTAATGACAGCCACACACCCACCACTCCATAAATGACTGTTGATATTTACAGTCTAAGCACTCTAATGACACCCACAACCCCATGGATGACTGTTAATATTTGCAGTTCAAACACTGTAATGACACCCAAACACCCACCACCCAATAAATGATGGTTGAAATTTACAGACCAAAAACTGTAATGACACAAACACACTCACCACCCCATGAATGACTGTTGATATTAACAGTCCAAGCTCTGTAATGACACACACACACCCACCACCCCATGAATGACTGTTGATATTTTCAGTCCAAGCACTGTAATGACACCCACAAACCTACCACCCCATGAATGACTGTTGATATTTACAGTCCAAGCTCGGTAATGACACCCACACACCCATTACCCCATGAATGACTGTTGATATTTACATTGAAAGCACTGTAATGACACCCCCACACCCACCACCCCATGAATTATGGTTGATATTTACAGTCCAAGCACTGTAATAACACCCACACACCCACCACCATATGAATGACTGTTGATATTTACAGTCCAAGCACTCTAATGACACCCTCCACCCTATGAATGACTGTTGATATTTACAATCAAAACAGTGTAATGAAACCCACACACCCACCACCCCATGAATGACTGTTGATATTTACAGTCCAAGCACTATAATGCCACCCACATACCCACCACCCTATAATTGACTGCAGATATTTACAGTTCAAGCACTGTAATGACAGCCACACATCCACCACTCCATAAATGACTGTTGATATTTACAGTCTAAGCACTGTAATGACACCCACACAACCACCACCCGAAGAATGACAGTTGATATTTACAGTCCAAGCACTGTAATGACACTTACACACCCACCACCCCATAAATGACTGTAGATATTTACAGTCCAAGCTATGTAATGACAATCACACACCCACCACCCTATGAATGACTGTTGAGATTTACAGTTCAAGCACTGTAATGACACCCACACACCCACCACCCCATGAAAGACTGTTGATATTTAAAGTCCAAGCACTGTAATGACAATTCAACACCAACCACTAAATGAATTACAGTTAATATTTACAGTCTGATCACTGTAATGACACCCAAACACCCACTACCCAATGAATAATGGTTGATATTTACAGTCCAAGCACTGTAATGACATCCACACACCCACCACCCCATGAATGACTGTTAATATTTACAGTCCAAGAACTGTAATGACACCCACACACTCACTACCCCATGAATGACTGTTGATATTTACAGTCAAAACACTGTAATAACACCCACACACCCACCATCTAATGAATGACTGATGATATTTACAGTCCAAGCACTGTAATGAAACCCACACACCCACCACCCTATTAATGATGGTTGATATTTTTAGTCCAAGCACTGTAATGACACCCACACACACACCACCCCATGAAAGACTGTTGATATTTTTAGTCCAAGCACTCTAATGACATCCACACATTCACCAACCTAAGAATGGCTGTTAATATTTACAGTTCAAGCACTCTATGACACCCACCACTAAATGGATGACTGTTAATATTTGCAGTCCAAACACTGTAATGACACCCACACACCCACCACCCAATGAATGATGGTTGAAATTTGCAGACCAAGAACTGTAATGACACAGACACACTCACCACCCCATGAATGACTGTTGATATTAACAGTCCAAGCACTGTAATGACACCCACACACCCACCACCCCATGAATGACTGTTGATAATTACAGTCCAAGCACTGTAATGACACCATGACACCCACCACCCCTTGATTGACTGTTGATTTTTATAGTCCAAGCACTGTAATGACACCCAAACACATAGCACCCCATGAATGACTGTTGATATTTACAGTCCAAGCTCTGTAATGACAACCACACACCCACCACCCAATGAATGACTGTTGATATTTACAGTCCAAGCTCTGTAATGACACTCACACACCCACCACCCTATGAATGACTGTTGATACTTACAGTCCAAGCACTGTAATGAAATCCACACACCCACCACCCTATTAATGATGGTTGATATTTATTGTCCGAGCACTGTAATGACACCCACACACCCACCACCTCATGAATGACTGTTGATATTTTTAGTCCAAGCACTGTAATGACATCCACACACTCACCAACCTATGAATGACAGTTTATATTTACAGTCCAAGCACTCTAATGACACCCACAACCCCATGGATGACTGTTAATATTTGCAGTCCAAACACTGTAATGACACCCACACACCCACCACCCAATAAATGATGGTTGAAATTTACAGACCAAGAACTGTAATGACACAGACACACTCACCACCCCATGAATGAGTTTTGATATTAATAGTCCAAGCTCTGTAATGACACCCACACATCCACCACCCCGTGAATGACTGTTAATATTTACAGTCAAATAACCGTAATGACTCCCACACACTCACCACCCCATGAATGACTGTTGATATTTACAGTCAAAACCCTGTAATGACCCCCACACACCCACAACCCCATGAATGACTGTTGATAATTACAGTCCAAGCACTGTAATGACACCTTGACACCCACCACCTCTTGATTGACTGTTGATATTTATACTCCAAGCACTGTAATGACACCCAAACACATACCACCCCATGAATGACTGTTGATATTTACAGTCCAAGCTCTGTAATGACAACCACACACCCATCACCCCATTAATGACTGTTGATATTTACATTCAAAGCACTGTAATGACACCCCCACACCCACCACCCCATGAATTATGGTTGATATTTACAGTCCAAGCACTGTAATGATTCCCACACACCCACCACTCCATGAATAAATGTTGATATTTACAGTCCAAAGACTCTAATGACACCCTCCACCCTATGAATGACTGTTGATATTTACAATAAAAAAACTGTAATGAAACCCACACACCCACCACCCCATGAATGACTGTTGATATATACAGTCCAAGCACTGTAATGACACCCACACACCCACCACCCCATGATTGACTATTGATATTTACAGTCCAAGCTCTGTAATGACAGCCACACACCCACCACTCCATAAATGACTGTTGATATTTACAGTCTAGGCACCCACTCAACCACCACCCTATAAATGACTTGATATTTACAGTCCAAGCACTGTAATGACACCCACACACCAACCATACCCATAAATGACGGTTGGTATTTACAGTCCAAGCACTATAATGACACCCCCACACCCACAACCCCATAAATGACTGTTGATATTTACAGTCCAAACACTGTAATGACACCCTCACACCCACCACCCCATGAATGACTCTTGATACTTACAGTCAAAGCACTGTAATGACACCCACACACCGACCACTTCATGAATTATTGTTGATATTTACAGTCCATGCACTATAATGACACCCATACACTCACCACCCCATTAATGACTGTTGATATTTACAGTCCAAGCTCTCTAATGACACCAACCACCCTATGAATGACTGTTGATATTTGCAGTCTAAGCACTCTAATGACACCCACACACCAATTACCTCATGATTGACTGTTGATATTTACAGTCCAAGCAATGTAATGACACCCAAACACCCACCACTCTATAAATGACTATTGATATTTACAGTCCAAACACAGAAATGACACTCTCACACCCACCACCCTATGAATGACTGTTGATATTTAAGTCAAAGGACTGTAATGACACCCCCACACCCACCACCCCAAGAGTTATGGTTGATATTTACAGTCCAAGCACTGTAATGACACCCACACACCCACCACCCCATGAATGACTCTTGATATTTACAGTCAAAGCACTGTAATGACACCCACACACCAACCACCCCATGAATGACTGTTGGTATTTACAGTCCAAACATTATAATGACACCCACACACCCATCACCTTATGAATGACTGTTGATATTTACAGTCCAAGCACTGTAATGCCAACCACCACCCCATGAATGACTGTTGATATTTTCATTCAAAGCACTAATGACAGCTACACACCCACCACCCCATAAATGACTGTTGATATTTACAGTCCAAGCACTATAATGACACCCACACACCCACCATTTCATGAATGACTGTTGATATTTACAGTCAAAGCACTGTATTGACACCCCCACACCCACCACCCCATGAGTTATGGTTGATATTTACAGTCCAAGCACTGTAATGACACCCACACAACCACCATTCCATAAATGACTGTTGATATTTACAGTCCAAGCAATGTAATGACATCCACCACCCTATAAATGACTTTTGATATTTACAATCAAAACACTGTAATGACACCCACACACCCACCACCCCATGATTGACTGTTGATATTTACAGTCCAAGCATTGTAATAACATCCACACACCCACCACCCCATGAATGACTGTTGTTATTTACAGTTCAAGCTCTGTAATGACACTCACACACCCACCACCCTATGAATGACTGTTGAGATATACAGTTCAAGCACTGTAATGATACCCACACGCCCACCATCCCATGAAAGACTGTTGATATTTAAAGTCCAAGCACTGTAATGACACCCACAACCCTCTGAATGACTGTTGATATTTATAGTCAAAGCACTGTAATAACACCCACACTCCAACCACCCCATGAATGACTTGATATTAACAGTCCAAGCACTATAATGACACCCACACACCCACCACCCCATGAATGACTGTTAATATTTACATTCCAAGCACTTTAATGCCACCCACCACCCTCTGAATGACTGTTGATATTTACAGTCAAAGCACTGTAATAAAACCCACACACCAACCACCCCATGAATGACTGTTGATATTCACAATCCAAGCACTGTAATGGCTCCCACACACTAACCACCCCATGAATGACTGTTGATATTTACAGTCCAAATACTGTAATGACACTAACACACCCACCACCCTATGAATAACTGTTGATATTTTACAGTCCAAGCACTATAATGACAACCACCACCCTCTGAATGACTGTTGATATTTACATTCAAAGCACCGTAAGAACACCCACACACCAACCTGCCCATGAATGACTTTTGATATTTACAGTCCAAGCAATAATGACACCCTCACACCAACCACCCTTTGAATGACTTGATATTTACAGTCCAAGCACTGTAATGACCCCCACACACCCACCACCTTATGAATGACTGTTGATATTTACAGTCCAAGCACTGTAATGACACCCACCACCCCATAAATTACTGTTGATATTTACAGTCCAAGCACTGAAATGACACCCTCACAACCACCGCCCCATGAACGACTGTTTATATTTACAGTCAAAGCACTGAAATGACACCAACACACCGACCATCCAATAAATTATGGTTAATATTTACAGTCCAAGCACTGTATTGACTCCCACACAACCACCATTCCATAAATGACTATTGATATTTACAGTCTAAGCACTCTCATGACACCCACCACCACAATAATGACTGTTGATATTTACAGTCCAAGCACTCCAATGTCCCCCACACACCCACCACCCCATGAATGACTGTTGATATTTACAGTCCAAGCTCTGTAATGACACTCACACACCCACCACCCTATGCATGACTGTTGATTTTTACAGTCCAAGCACTGTAATGAAACCCACACACCCACCAACCTATTAATGATGGTTGATATTTATAGTCCAAGCACTGTAATGACACCCACACATCCACCACCCCATGAAAGAATGTTGATATTTTTAGTCCAAGCACTGTAATGACATCCACACACTCACCAACCTATTAATGACTGTTAATATTTACAGTCCAAGCACTCTAATGACACCCACCACCCCATGGATGACTGTTAATATTTGCAGTCCAAACACTGTAATGACACCTACACACCCACCACCCAATGAATGATGGTTGAGATTTACAGACCAAGAAATGTAATGACACAGACACACTCACAACCCCATGAAAGACTATTGATATTAACAGTCCAAGCACTGTAATGACACCCACACACCCACCACCCCATGAATGACTGTTGATATTTACAGTCCAAGCACTCTAATGACACCCACTGCCCAATGGATGACTGTTAATATTTGCAGTCCAAACACTGTAATGACACCCACACACCCACCACCCAATGAATGATGGTTGAAATTTACAGACCAAGAACTGTAATGACATAGACACACTCACCACCCCATGAATGACTATTGATATTACCAGTCCTTGCACTGTAATGACACCCAAACACCTACCATCCCATGAACGACTGTTGATATTTACAGTCCAAGCTCTGTAATGGCAACCACACACCCATCACCCCATGAATGACTGTTGATATTTACATTGAAAGCACTGTAATGACACCCCCACACCCACCACCCCATGAATTATGGTTGATATTTACAGTCCAAGCACTGTAATGACACCCACACACCCACCACCCCATGAATGACTGTTGATATTTACAGTCCAAGCACTCTATTGTCACCTTACACCCTATAAATGACTGTTGATATTTACAGTCTAAGCAATGTAATGACTTCCACACACCCACCACCCCAAGAATGACTATTGATATTTACAGTCCAAGCACTGTAATGACACTTACACATCCACCACCCCATGAATGACTGTAGATATTTACAGTCCAAGCTCTGTAATGACACTCACACACCCACCACCCTATGAATGACTGTTGAGATTTACAGTTCAAGCACTGTAATGATACCCACACACCCACCATCCCATGAAAAACTGTTGATATTTAAAGTCCAAGCACTGTAATGACAACCCAACACCAACCACTATTTGAATGACTTAATATTTACAGTCTTAGCACGGTAATGACACCCACACACCCACTACCTAATGAATAATGGTTAATATTTACAGTCCAAGAACTGTAATGACACCCAAACACTCACTACCCCATGAATGACTGTTGATATTTACAGTCAAAACACTGTGATGGCACCCACACACCCACCACCCCATGAATGACTGTTGATATTTACTGTCCAAGCACTGTAATGACACCCCGACACCCACAACCCCATGATTGACTGTTGATATTTGTAGTCCAAGCACTGTAATGCCACCTAAGCACCCACCACCCCATGAATGACTGTTGATATTTACAGTCCAAGCTCTGTAATGACACTGTCAAGGCTCGAATCGAAGAGTGGCATGTCGGCAACTTCTTCGAACATTTAAGGATTCTAGCACCACCAAAATCAGAGGGATTGTAACAAACACAGTTTGAAGAAGACAAATATATTAAACACTTCACAACCCCAATATATAATACAGCACCACTCAAGGAGACTATCCCTTTCCCTACAACAATTAAGAGACAGCAGAGTCTCAAGAGTAGAGTAAACGGTTACACAATTAAAAGTTACCCAATGGTAGGAGTAACAATTATGAGACAGCAGTGTCTCAGGAATACACAATTGTAGGAGGCAGACCAGTCGCTGCCCAAGCGATAGATATGCTCCACAAGAGAAGGAGCCAGAGGAGGCTCAGAGCTCCTAACTGTTCAAAGTGCAGCTCCATTCTGCCACCAGTCAGTCGTCCATCCTAGACAAAACTTCGATTAGATCACGATGCCAGCATTGAGTAGTGTAGATGGCGCTGCCATCGATATCCCAAGGAAGGGGGGGGGGAGAGACGAAGAAACTGCTGATCAAGCGGTTAAATTCTTCTCGTCCTCCACTACTGCATCACATTACTAACTAGGAAACAGGAAAAGATTACTTAACTGGTACATGGGAATAAATGTGTATGAACAGGGTACACAGACAAGGAAACATAAGTTGATGTGAGAGACAGGAGTATTAATCCAGCTGTTGAAAATTTCGGCCCTTACAGACACCCACACACCCACCACCCCATGAATTAAAGTTGATATTTACAGTCCAAGCACTGTAATGACACCCACACACCCACCACCCCATGAATGACTGTTGATATTTTCAGTCCAAGCACTCTAATGACACCCACCACCCTATAAATGACTGTTGATATTTACAATCAAAACACTGTAATGACCACCACACACCTATCATTCCATGAATGACTGTTGATATTTACTGTCCAAGCACTGTAATGACACCCACACACACTTACCACCCCATGAATGACTGTTGATATTTACAGTCCAAGCACTGTAATGACAGCAACACACCCACCACCCAATAAATGACTGTTGATATTTACAGTCTAAGCACTGTAATGACACCCACACACCAACCAACCCATAAATGACTGTTAATATTTACAGTCTAATCACTGTAAAAACACCCATACACCCACAGCCCTATGAAAGACTGTTGATATTTACAGTCCAAGCTCTGTAATGACACACACACCCACCACCTTAAGAATGACTGTTGATATTTACAGTCCGAGCACTGTAATGACACCCACACATCCAGCACCCCATAAATGATGGTTGATATTTATAGTCCAAACACTGTAATGACACCCACAAACCCACCACCTCATATATATCTGTTGATATTTTCAATCCAAGCACTGTAATGACATCCACACACCCACCAACACATGAATGACTGTTAATATTTACAGTCTGAGCACTGTAATGACACCAACACACCCTCCACACAATGAATGACTGTTGATATTTACAGTCCAAGCACTGTAATGACACCCTCACACCCACCTCCCCATAAATGACTGTTAATATTTACCGTCTAACACTGTAATGACACCCACACAACCACAACTCCAAGAATGACTGTTGATATTTACAGTCCAAGCAATGTAATGACACCCAAACAAAAACCACCCCATAATTAACTGTTGATATTAACAGTCCAAGCTCTGTAATGACACCCGAACACCCATCTCCCCATGAATTACTGTTGATATATACAGTCTAAGCACTGTAATGCCACCCACAACCATATAAATGACTGTTGAAATTTACAGTCCAAGCACTAATGACACACACACACCCACCACCCCATAAATGACTTGATATTTACAGTCCAAGCACTGTAATGACACCCACACACCTACCACAACATGAATGACTGTTGATATTTACAGTCCAAAATCTATAATAACACCCACACACCCACAACCCCATGAATGACTGTTGATATTTACAGTCCAAGCATTGTAATGACACCCTCACACCCACCACCCCATAAATTATGGTTGATATCTACAGTCTAAGTACAGTAATGACACCCAAACACCCGACACCCCATGAATGACTGTTGATATTTACAGTCCAAGAACGATAATGAAACCCACCACCCTATGAATGACTGTTGATATTTACAATCAAAACACTGTAATAACACCCACACACCCACCACCCCATAAATGACTGTTGATATTTACAGTCCAAGCACTGTAATGACACCTACACACCCACCACCCCATGAAAGACTGTTGATATTTTTAGTCAAAGCACTGTAATGGCATCCACACACCCACCACCTTATGAATAACTGTTAATATTTTCTGTCCAAGTGCTCTAATGACACCCACCACCCCATAATTGACTGTTAATATTTACAATCTGAGCACTGTAATGACAGTCACACACCCACCATCCTATGAATGACTGTTGATATTTACAGTCCAAACACTGTAATGAAACACACACACCCACCACCCCATAAATGACTGTTGATATTTATAGTCCAAGCACTGTAATGACTCCCACACACCCACCACCCCATGAATGACTTTTGATATTTTCAGTCCAAGCACTGTAATGACACCCACAAACCCACCACCCCATGAATTACTTTTGATATTTACTATCCAAGCCCTGTAATGACACCAACTGACCCATCACCCTATGAATGACTGTTTATATTTACTGTCCAAGCACAGTACTGACACACATACATCCACTACCCCATAAATGACTTGATATTTACGGTCTAAGATCTGTACTTACACCTACACACCCACCACCCCATGAATGATTGTTGATATTTACAGTCCAGGCAATGTAATGACACTCCCCCCCCACCAACCTAAGAATGACTGTTGATATTTAGAGTCCAAGCTATGTAATAGCACCCGCACACACCATGAATGACAGTTGGTATTTACAGTCCAAACATTTTATTAACACCCACACACTGACAACCCCATGAATAACTGTTGAAATTTAAAATCCCAACAGTGTAATGACACTCACACACCATCCACCCCATGAATGACTGTTAATATTTACAGTCCAAGCACTGTAATGACACCCACACACCCAACACCTCATTAATGACTATTGATATTTACCGTACAAGCATTGTAATGACTCCCACACACCCACCACTTAATGAATGACTGTTGATATTTACAGTCCAAGCACTGTAATGACACCCACACACCCCCAACCCCATGAATGACAGTTGATATTTACCGTACAAGCATTGTAATGACACCCACAAACCCACCACCCCATGAATGATGGTTGATATTCACAGTCCAAGCACTGTAATGACACCCCTACACCCACAACTAAATGAATAACTGTTGATATTTACAGATAAAGCACTGGAATGACACCCACACACCCACCACCACATTAATGTCTGTTGATATTTACAGTCTAATTACTGTAATGAGACCCACAAACCCACCACCCCATGAATGGCTATTGATATTTACAGTACAAGCACTGTAATGTCACCAACACACCCTATGAATGACAGTTGAAATTTACAGTCCAAGCACGGTAATGACACACACACACCAACCCATGAATGACTGTTGATATTTACAGTACAAGCACTGTAATGTCACTGACACACCCCATGAATGACAGTTGATATTTACAGTCCAAGCACTGTAATGTCAACGACACACGCCATGAATGACAGTTGATAATTACAGTCCAAGCACTGTAATGACACCCACACACCCACCACCCAAAGAATGACTGTTGATATTTACAATCCAAGCACTGTAATGACACCAACAACCCACCACCCCTTGAAAGACTGTTGATATTTACAGTCCAAGCATTGTAATGACACCCACACAAACACCAACCCATGAACGACTGTTGATATTTACAGTACAAGCACTGTAATGTCACCGACACACCCCATGAATGACAGTTGAAATTTACAGTCCAAGCACCGTAATGACACACACACACCAACTAATGAATGACTGTTGTTATTTACAGTACAAGCACTGTAATGTCACCGACACACCCCATGAATAACAGTTGATATTTTCAGTCCAAGCACTGTAATGTCACCAAGACACCCCATGAATGACAGTTGATATTTACAGGCCAAGCACTCTAATGACATCCACCACCCTATAAATGACTGTTGATATTTACAATCAAAACACTGTAATGACCACCACACACCTATCATTCCATGAATGACTGTTGATATTTACTGTCCAAGCACTGTAATGACACCCACACACCCACCACCCCATGAATGACTGTTGATATTTTCAGTCCAAGCACTCTAATGACACCCACCACCCTATAAATGACTGTTGATATTAACAATCAAAACACTGTAATGACCACCACACACCTATCATTCCATAAATGACTGTTGATATTTACTGTCCAAGCACTGTAATGACACCCACACACACTTACCACCCCATGAATGACTGTTGATATTTACAGTCCAAGCACTGTAATGACAGCAACACACCCACCACCCAATAAATGACTGTTGATATTTACAGTCTAAGCACTGTAATGACACCCACACACCAACCACCCCATAAATGACTGTTAATATTTACAGTCTAATCACTGTAAAAACACCCATACACCCACAACCCTATGAAAGACTGTTGATATTTTCAGTCCAAGCTCTGTAATGACACACACACCCACCACCTTAAGAATGACTGTTGATATTTACAGTCCGAGCACTGTAATGACACCCACACATCCAGCACCCCATAAATGATGGTTGATATTTATAGTCCAAACACTGTAATGACACCCACAAACCCACCACCTCATATATATCTGTTGATATTTTCAGTCCAAGCACTGTAATGACATCCACACACCCACCAACACATGAATGACTGTTAATATTTACAGTCTGAGCACTGTAATGACACCAACACACCCTCCACACAATGAATGACTGTTGATATTTACAGTCCAAGCACTGTAATGACACCCTCACACCCACCTCCCCATAAATGACTGTTAATATTTACCGTCTAACACTGTAATGACACCCACACAACCACAACTCCAAGAATGACTGTTGATATTTACAGTCCAAGCAATGTAATGACACCCAAACAAAAACCACCCCATAATTAACTGTTGATATTAACAGTCCAAGCTCTGTAATGACACCCGAACACCCATCTCCCCATGAATTACTGTTGATATATACAGTCTAAGCACTGTAATGCCACCCACAACCATATAAATGACTGTTGAAATTTACAGTCCAAGCACTAATGACACACACACACCCACCACCCCATAAATGACTTGATATTTACAGTCCAAGCACTGTAATGACACCCACACACCTACCACCCCATGAATGACTGTTGATATTTACAGTCCAAAATCTATAATAACACCCACACACCCACAACCCCATGAATGACTGTTGATATTTACAGTCCAAGCATTGTAATGACACCCTCACACCCACCACCCCGTAAATTATGGTTGATATCTACAGTCTAAGTACAGTAATGACACCCAAACACCCGACACCCCATGAATGACTGTTGATATTTACAGTCCAAGAACGATAATGAAACCCACCACCCTATGAATGACTGTTGATATTTACAATCAAAACACTGTAATAACACCCACACACCCACCACCCCATAAATGACTGTTGATATTTACAGTCCAAGCACTGTAATGACACCTACACACCCACCACCCCATGAAAGACTGTTGATATTTTTAGTCAAAGCACTGTAATGGCATCCACACACCCACCACCTTATGAATAACTGTTAATATTTTCTGTCCAAGTGCTCTAATGACACCCACCACCCCATAATTGACTGTTAATATTTACAATCTGAGCACTGTAATGACAGTCACATACCCACCATCCTATGAATGACTGTTGATATTTACAGTCCAAACACTGTAATGAAACACACACACCCACCACCCCATAAATGACTGTTGATATTTATAGTCCAAGCACTGTAATGACTCCCACACACCCACCACCCCATGAATGACTTTTGATATTTTCAGTCCAAGCACTGTAATGACACCCACAAACCCACCACCCCATGAATTACTTTTGATATTTACTATCCAAGCCCTGTAATGACACCAACTGACCCATCACCCTATGAATGACTGTTTATATTTACTGTCCAAGCACAGTACTGACACACATACATCCACTACCCCATAAATGACTTGATATTTACGGTCTAAGATCTGTACTTACACCTACACACCCACCACCCCATGAATGATTGTTGATATTTACAGTCCAGGCAATGTAATGACACTCCCCCCCCACCAACCTAAGAATGACTGTTGATATTTAGAGTCCAAGCTATGTAATAGCACCCGCACACACCATGAATGACAGTTGGTATTTACAGTCCAAACATTTTATTAACACCCACACACTGACAACCCCATGAATAACTGTTGATATTTACAATCCCAACAGTGTAATGACACTCACACACCATCCACCCCATGAATGACTGTTAATATTTACAGTCCAAGCACTGTAATGACACCCACACACCCAACACCTCATTAATGACTATTGATATTTATAGTACAAGCATTGTAATGACTCCCACACACCCACCACTTAATGAATGACTGTTGATATTTACAGTCCAAGCACTGTAATGACACCCACACACCCCCAACCCCATGAATGACAGTTGATATTTAAAGTCCAAGCACTGTAATGTCAACGACACACGCCATGAATGACAGTTGATAATTACAGTCCAAGCACTGTAATGACACCCACACACCCACCACCCAAAGAATGACTGTTGATATTTACAATCCAAGCACTGTAATGACACCAACAACCCACCACCCCTTGAAAAACTGTTGATATTTACAGTCCAAGCATTGTAATGACACCCACACAAACACCAACCCATGAACGACTGTTGATATTTTTAGTCCAAGCACTGTAATGACACCCACACAACCACAACCCCATGAATGATGGTTAGTATTTACAGTCCAAGCACTGTAATATAACCCACACACCCACCACCCCATAAAAGACTGTTAATATTTACAGTCCAAGCACTGTAATGACACCCACAAACCCACATTCCCATGAATGACTATTGATATTTACAGTCAAAGCACTGTAATGACACCAACACACCCACCACCCCATAAATGATTGTTGATATTTACAGTCCAAGCACAGGAATGACACCCACACACCCACCACCCCATGAATGACTGTAGATATTTACAGTCCAACCACTGTAATGACACACAAACACCCACCACCCCATAAGAGACAGTTGATATTTACAGACCAAGCACTGTAATGACACCCCAACACCCACCACCCGATGAATGGCTCTTGATATTTAAAGTCCAAACACTGTAATGACACACACAACCACTGCCATATGAATGACTGCTGATATTTACAGTCCAAGCACTGTAATGACACCCACTAACCCATAAATTACTGTTGATATTTAAAGTCCAAGCACTGTAATGACACCTATGCACCCAACAGTCAATGAATGACTGTTGATATTTACTCTCCAAGCACTGTAATGACACCCACACACCCACCACTCCATGAATGACTATTGATATTTACTGTCCAAGCACTGTAATGACATCCACACACCCACCACCCCATGAATGACTTGATATTTACAGTCCAAGCATTGCAATGACACTCCCCTACCCATAAATGACTGTTGATATTTATAGTCAAAGCACTGAAATGACACCCATACACACACCACCCCATAAATGACTGTTGATACATACAGTTAATTAATGCGCTGTAATGACACCCACACACCAATCATGCCATGAATAACTTTTGATATTTACAGTCCTAGCACTGTAATGAAACCCACACACCCACCACCCCATGAATGATTGTTGATATTTACAGTCCAAGCACGGTCATGACACCCATACACCCTACGCCCCATGAATGACTGTTGATATTAACAGTCCAAGCATAGTACTGACACGCATACATCTACTACCCCATGAATGACTTGGTATTTATGGTCCAAGATCTGTACTTACACCTACACACCCACCACCCCATGAATGATTGTTGATATTTACAGTCCAGGCACTGTAATGAAATCCCCCCCCACACCAACCTAAGAATGACTGTTGATATTTAGAGTCCAAGCTCTATAATAGCACCCACACACACCATGAATGACAGTTGATATTTACAGTCCAAGAATTGTATTAACACCCACACACTAACCACCTCATGAATGACTGGTGATATTTACAGTCTAAGCTCTGTAATGACACTCACACACCATCCACCCCATTAATGACTATTGATATTTATAGTACAAGTATTGTAATGACTGCTACACACCCACCACTTAATGAATGACTGTTGATATTTACAGTCCAAGAACTGTAATGACACCCACACACCCCCAACCCCATGAATGACAGTTGATATTAACAGTCCAAGCATTGTAATGACACCCACACACCCACCACCCCATGAATGATGGTTGATATTCACAGTCCAAGCACTGTAATGACACCCCTACATCCACCACTAAATGAATAACTGTTGATATTTACCGATTAAGCGCTGTAATGACACCCACACACCCACCACCCTATAAATGTCTGTTGATACTTACAGTCCAATTACTGTAATGACACCCACACACCCACCACCCCATGAATTGCTGTTGATATTTACAGTACAAGCACTGTAATGTCAACGACACACCCCATGAATGACAGTTGAAATTTACAGTCCAAGCACCGTAATGACACACACACACCAACCCATGAATGACTGTTGTTATTTACAGTACAAGCACTGTAATGTCACCGACACACCCCATGAATAACAGTTGATATTTTCAGTCCAAGCACTGTAATGTCACCCACACACCCCATGAATGACAGTTGATATTTACAGGCCAAGCACTGTAATGACACCCACACACCCACCACCCAATGAATGACTGTTGATATTTACAATCCAAGCACTGTAATGAAACCAACAACCCACCACCCTTTGAATGACTGTTGATATTTACAGACTATAGCATTGTAATGACACCCACACACCCACCAACCCATGAATGACTGTTGATATTTACAGTCCAATCCCTGTAATGACACCCACACAACCACAACCCCATGAATGATGGTTAGTATTTACAGTCCAAGCACTGTTATATGATCCACACACCCACCACCCCATGAAAGATTGATAATATTTACAGTCCAAGCACTGTATGACACCCACACACCCACTTTTCAATGAATGACTGTTGATATTTACAGTCAAAGCACTGTAATGACACCCACACACACACCACCCATGAATGACTGTTGATATTTACAGTCCAATCACTGTAATGACACCCACACACCCACCACCCCATAAACGGTTGTTGATATTTACAGTCCAAGCACTGTAATGACACCCACCACCCATGAATGACTGTTGATATTTACACACCAAGCACTGAAATGACACCCACCATCCCTATGTATGACTGTTGATATTTAGTCCAAGCACTGTAATCACACCCACTCATCCCATGAATGACTGTTGATATTTACAGTCCAAGCACTCTAATGACACCCACACATCCACCACCCCATAAATGATTGTTGTTATTTATAGTCCAAGCACTGTAATGACACCCACACACCCACCACCCCATGAATGACTGTTGATATTTTACAGTCCAAGCAAAGAAATGACACCCAAACAAACAAAACCCCATGAATGACTGTTGATATTTACATTCCAAGCACTGTAATATCCCCCCAAAACCCACCACCCCATGAATGACTGTTGATATTTACAGTCCAAGCACAGAAATGATACCTATACATCCACCACCCATGAATGACTGTTGATATTTACAGTCCAAGCACTTTAATGACACTCACACACACACCACCTTATGATTAACTGTTGATGTTTACAGTCCAAGCAATGTAATGACACACACACACCCAACACCCCATAAATGACTGTTGATATTTATAGTCCAAGCACTGTAATGACTCCCACACACCCACCAAACCATGAATGACTTTTGATATTTTCAGTCCAAGCACTGTAATGACACCCACAAACCCACCACCCCATGAATTACTTTTGATATTTACTATCCAAGCCCTGTAATGACACCAACTGACCCATCACCCTATGAATGACTGTTTATATTTACTGTCCAAGCACAGTACTGACACACATACATCCACTACCCCATAAATGACTTGATATTTACGGTCTAAGATCTGTACTTACACCTACACACCCACCACCCCATGAATGATTGTTGATATTTACAGTCCAGGCAATGTAATGACACTCCCCCCCCACCAACCTAAGAATGACTGTTGATATTTAGAGTCCAAGCTATGTAATAGCACCAGCACACACCATGAATGACAGTTGGTATTTACAGTCCAAACATTTTATTAACACCCACACACTGACAACCCCATGAATAACTGTTGATATTTACAATCCCAACAGTGTAATGACACTCACACACCATCCACCCCATGAATGACTGTTAATATTTACAGTCCAAGCACTGTAATGACACCCACACACCCAACACCTCATTAATGACTATTGATATTTATAGTACAAGCATTGTAATGACTCCCACACACCCACCACTTAATGAATGACTGTTGATATTTACAGTCCAAGCACTGTAATGACACCCACACACCCCCAACCCCATGAATGACAGTTGATATTTACCGTACAAGCATTGTAATGACACCCACACACCCACCACCCCACGAATGATGGTTGATATTCACAGTCCAAGCACTGTAATGACACCCCTACACCCACCACTAAATGAATAACTGTTGATATTTACAGATTAAACACTGGAATGACACCCACACACCCACCACCCCATTAATGTCTGTTGATATTTACAGTCTAATTACTGTAATGAGACCCACAAACCCACCACCCCATGAATGGCTGTTGATATTTACAGTACAAGCACTGTAATGTCACCAACACACCCCATGAATGACAGTTGAAATTTACAGTCCTAGTACGGTAATGACACACACACACCAACCCATGAAAGACTGTTGATATTTACAGTACAAGCACTGTAATATCACTGACACACCCCATGAATGACAGTTGATATTTACAGTCCAAGCACTGTAATGTCAACGACACAAGCCATGAATGACAGTTGATAATTACAGTCCAAGCACTGTAATGACACCCACACACCCACCACCCAATGAATGACTGTTGATATTTACAATCCAAGCACTGTAATGACACCAACAACCCACCACCCCTTGAAAGACTGTTGATATTTACAGTCCAAGCATTGTAATGACACCCACACAAACACCAACCCATGAACGACTGTTGATATTTATAGTCCAAGCACTGTAATGACACCCACACAACCACAACCCCATGAATGATGGTTAGTATTTACAGTTCAAGCACTGTAATATAACCCACACACACACCACCCCATAAAAGACTGTTAATATTTACAGTCCAAGCTCTGTAATGACACCCACACACCCACCTTCCCATGAATGACTATTGATATTTACAGTCAAAGCACTGTAATGACACCAACACACCCACCACCCCATAAATGATTGTTGATATTTACAGTCCAAGCAATGTAATGACACCCACACACCCACTACCCCATGAATGACTGGGGATATTCATAGTCCAAGCACAGGAATGACACCCACACACCCACCACCCCATGAATGACTGTAGATATTTACAGTCCAACCACTGTAATGACACACAAACACCCACCACTCCATAAGAGACAGTTGATATTTACAGACCAAGCACTGTAATGACACCCCAACACCCACCACCCCATTATTGGCTCTTGATATTTAAAGTCCAAACACTGTAATGACACACACAACCACTGCAATATGAATGACTGCTGATATTTACAGTCCAAGCACTGTAATGACACCCACCAACCCATAAATTACTGTTGATATTTAAAGTCCAAGCACTGTAATGACACCTATGCACCCAACACTCAATGAATGACTGTTGATATTTAATCTCCAAGCACTGTAATGACACCCACACACCCACCACTCCATGAATGACTATTGATATTTACTGTCCAAGCACTGTAATGACATCCACACACCCACCACCCCATGAATGACTTGATATTTACAGTCCAAGCATTGCAATGACACTCCCCTACCCATAAATGACTGTTGATATTTATAGTCAAAGCACTGAAATGACACCCATACACACACCACCCCATAAATGACTGTTGATACATACAGTTAATTAATGCGCTGTAATGACACCCACACACCAATCATGCCATAAATAACTTTTGATACTTACAGTCCTAGCACTGTAATGAAACCCACACACCCACCACCCCATGAATGATTGTTGATATTTACAGTCCAAGCACTGTCATGACACCCATACACCCTCCGCCTCATGAATGACTGTTGATATTAACAGTCCAATCATAGTACTGACACGCATACATCCACTACCCCATGAATGACTTGGTATTTATGGTCCAAGATCTGTACTTACGCCTACACACCCACCACCCCATGAATGATTGTTGATATTTACAGTCCAGGCACTGTAATGACATCCCCCCCCCCACCAACCTAAGAATGACTGTTGATATTTAGAGTCCAAGCTCTATAATAGCACCCACACACACCATGAATGACAGTTGATATTTACAGTCCAAGAATTGTATTAACACCCACACACTAACCACCTCATGAATGACTGGTGATATTTACAGTCTAAGCTCTGTAATGACACTCACACACCATCCACCCCATGAATGACTGTTGATATTTATATTCCATGCACTGTAATGAGACCTACACACCAACCACCCCATGAATGACTATCAATATTTACGGTCCAAACACTGTAATGACACTCACACACCATCCACCCAATGAATGACTGTTAATATTTACAGTCCAAGCAAAGTAATGACACCCACACACCCAACACCCCATTAATGACTATTGATATTTATAGTACAAGTATTGTAATGACTGCTACACACCCACCACTTAATGAATGACTGTTGATATTTACAGTCCAAGCACTGTAATGACACCCACACACCCCCAACCCCATGAATGACAGTTGATATTTACAGTCCAAGCAATGTAATGACACCCACACACCCACCACCCCATGAATGATGGTTGATATTCACAGTCCAAGCACTGTAATGACACCCCTAAATCCACCACTAAATGAATAACTGTTGATATTTACAGATTAAGCACTGTAATGACACCCACACACCCACCACCCTATAAATGTCTGTTGATACTTACAGTCCAATTACTGTAATGACACCCACACACCCACCACCCCATGAATTGCTGTTGATATTTACAGTACAAGCACTGAAATGTCACCGACACACCCCATGAATGACAGTTGAAATTTTCAGTCCAAGCACCGTAATGACACACACACACCAACCCATGAATGACTGTTGTTGTTTACATTACAAGCACTGTAATGTCACCGACACACCCCATGAATAACAGTTGATATTTACAGTCCAAGCACTGTAATGTCACCAACACACCCCATGAATGACAGTTGATATTTACAGTTCAAGCACTGTAATCACACCCACACATCCCATGAATGACTGTTGATATTTACAGTACAAGCACTCTAATGACACCCACACATCCACCACCCCATAAATGATGGTTGTTATTTATAGTCCAAGCACTGTAATGACACCCACACACCCACCACCCCATGAATGACTGTTGATATTTTACAGTCCAAGCAAAGAAATGACACCCACACACCCACTACCCCATGAATGACTGGGGATGTTCATAGTCCATGCACAGGAATGACACCCACACACCCACCACCCCATGAATGACTGTTGATATTTACAGTTCAGGCACTGTCATGACACCCACACACCCACCACCCCATGAATGACTGTTGATTTTAACAGTCCAAGCACAGTACTGACACCCATACATCCACTACCCCATGAATGACTTAATATTTACAGTCCAAGATCTGTAATTACACCTACACACCCACCACCCCATGAATGATTGTTGATATTTACAGTGCAGGCACTGTAATGACACACCCCCATTAACCTATAAATGACTGTTGATATTTACAGTCCAAGCCCTGTAATAGCACCAACACACACCATAAATGACAGTTGATATTTACAGTCAAAACAGCACTGCAATGACACCCACACAACCACCACCCCATGAATGACTGTTGATATCTACAATCCAAGTACTGTAATGACACCCACACACCCACCACCCCATGAATGACTGTTGATATTTACTATCCAAGCACTGTATTAACACCCACACACTGACAACCATATGCATAACTGTTAATATTTACATTCAAAACACGGTAATGACACTCACACAATATCCACCCTATGAATAACTGTTAATATTTACAGTCAAAGCACTGTAATGACACCCAAACACCATCCACCCCATGAATGACTGTTGATATTTACAGTCCTAGCACTGTAATGACACCCACACATCCACCACCCCATTAATGACATTGATATTTATAGTCCAAGCACTGTAATGACACACACACACCCACCACCCCATAAATGTCTGTTGATATTAACAGTCCAAGCACTGTAATAACACCAACACACTTAATATACCATGAATGACTGTTGATATTTACAGTCCAAGCACTGTAATAACACCCACTATCCCATGAATGACTGTTGATATTTAAAGTCCAAGCACTGTAATGACACACACACCCACCATCCCATAAATGACGGTTGATATTTACACTCCAAGCACCGTAATGCAATACACACACCCACCAACCCATGAATGACGGTTGATATTCACAGTCCGAGAACTGTAATGACACCCCTACACCCACCACTAAATGAATATCTGTTGATATTTACAGACCAAGCACTGTAATGACACCCACACACCTACCACCCTATGAATATCTGTTGATATTTATAGTCCAATCACTGTAATGACACCGACACACCCAACACCCCATGAATAACTGTTGATATTTACACTCCAAGCACTGTAATGACACCCACACACCCACCACCCCATGAATGACTGTTGATATTTACAGTCCAAGCACTGTTTTGACACCCACACACCCACCTCTCCATGAATGACTATTGATATTTACTGTCCAAGTACTCTAATGACGCCCATACACCCATAACCCCATGAATGACTTGATATTTACAGTCCAAGCACTGCAATGACACTCCCCTCCCCATGAATGACTGTTGATATTAACAGTTAAAGCACTGAAATAAAACCCACACAATACCACCCCATAAATGACTGTTGATACATACAGTTAAAGCACTGTAATGACACCCACACACCATCCACCCCATGAATGACTGATTATATTTTTAGTCCAAGCACTGTAATGACACCCACTTACCCCCCACCTTATGAATGACTGTTGATATTAACAGTCCAAGCACTGTAATGACACCAACACACTTACCATACCATAAATAACTGTTGATATATACAGTCCAAGCACTGTAATCACACCCACACACCCACCACCCTATCAATGACCATTGATATTTACAGTCCAAACATTGTAATGACACCAACACACCCACAGCCCATAAATGTCTGTTAATATTTACAGTCCAATCAATGTAATGACACCCACACATCCACCACCCCATGAATGACTGTTGATATTTACAGTCCAAGTACTGTAATGACACCAACACATCCACCACCCTATGAATGACTGTTGATATTTACAGTCCAAGCACTGTAATGACACACACCACCCCATGAATGATTTGATATTTACACTCGAAGCACTGTAATTACACCTACATACCCACCACCCCTTAAATGACTGTTGATATTTACAGTCCAAGCACTGTAATGACAAACACTCCCACCAACCTATGAATGACTGTTGATAATTACACTCCAATATCTGTAATTGCACTCACACACACCATGAATGACAATTGATATTTACAGTCCAAGCACTGTAATGACACCCACACACTGACTACCCCATGATTGACTGTTGATATTTACAGTCTAAGCACTGTAATGACACCCACACACCCACCAACCCATTAATGACTGTTGATATTTACATTCCATGCAAAATAATGAGACCCACAGACCAACCACCCCATGAATGACTGTTGATATTGACAGTCCAAGCACTGTAATGACACTCACACACCATCAACCCCTTGAATGCTTGTTGATATTTACAGTCCAGGCAATGAAATGACTGTTGATATTTAAAGTCCAAGCACTGTAATGACACACATACCCACCATCCCATAAATGACGGTTGATATTTACACTCCAAGCACTGTAATGCAACACACACACCCACCAACCCATGAATGACGGTTGATATTCACAGTCCGAGAACTGTAATGACACCCCTACACCCACCACTAAATGAATATCTGTTGATATTTACAGACCAAGCACTATAAGGACACCCACACACCTACCACCCCATGAATATCTGTTGATATTTACAGTCCAATCACTGTAATGACACCGACACACCCAAAACCCCATGAATAACTGTTGATATTTACACTCCAAGCACTGTAATGACACCCACACACCCACCACCCCATTAATGACTGTTGATATTTACAGTCCAAGCACTGTAATGACACCCACACACCCATCTCTCCATGAATGACTATTGATATTTACTGTCCAAGTACTCTAATGACGCCCATACACCCATCACCCCATGAATGACTTGATATTTACAGTCCAAGCACTGCAATGACACTCCCCTCCCCATGAATGACTGTTGATTTTAACATTTAAAGCACTGAAATAAAACCCACACACACACCACCCCATAAATGACTGTTGATACATACAGTTAAAGCACTTTAATGACACCCACACACCAATCATGCCATGAATGACTTTTGATATTTACAGTCCTAGCACTGTAATGAAACCCACACACTCACCACCCAATGAATGACTGTTGATATTTAGTGTCTATGCACTGTAATGACACTCAAACACCATCTACTCCATGACTGACTGTTGATATTTACATTCCAAGCTCTGTAATGAGACCTACACACCTCCAACCCCATAAATGACAGTTGATATTTACAGTCTAAGCTTTGTAATGACACCCACACACCCACCATCTTATGAATGTCTGTTGATATTAACAGTCCAAGCAATGTAATGACACTCACACACTTTCCATCCCATGAATGACTGTTGATATTTACAGCCCAAGCACTGTAATGACACCCACACACCCACCACCCTTTGAATGACTGTTGATATTGACAGTCCAAGCCCTGTAATAACACCCACCATCCCATGAATGACTGTTGATACTTACAGTCCAAGCATGGTAATGACACCCACACACCCACCATCCCATGAATGACTGTTAATATTTACAGCCCAAGCACTGTAATGACACCCACACACCCACCATCTCATAAATGACTGTTGATATTTACAGTCCAAGCACTGTAATGACACCCACACACACACCACCCCATGAATGATGGTTAATATTCACAGTCCAAGCACTGTAATGACACCCCCACACCCACCACTGAATGAATGACTCTTGATATATACAGACCCAGCACTGTAATGACACCCACACACCCCATGAATGATTGTTGATATCTACAATTTAAGTACTGTAATGACACCCACCACCACATGAATGACTGTTTATATTTACAGTCCAAACACTGTAATGACACTCACACACCATCCACCCCATGAATGACTGTTGATTTTTACAGTCCAAGCACTGTAATGACACCAACACATCCACCACCCCATTAATGACCATTGATATTTATAGTCCAAGCACTGTACTGACACCCACACACCCACCACCCAATGAATAACTGTTGATATATACAGTCCAAGCGCTGTAATGACACACACACCCACCAACCCATGAATGACTGTTGATATTTACAGTACAAGCACTATAATGTCACCGACACACCCCATTAATGACAGTTGATATGTACAGTCCAAGCACTGTAATGACACACACACATACACCAACCCATAAATGACTGTTGATATTTATTGTACAAGCACTGTAATGTCACCGACACACTCCTTGAATGACAGTTGATATTTACAGTCCAAGCACTGTAATGACACCAACACACCCACCAACCAATGAATGACTGTTGATATTTACAATCCAAGCAGTGTAATGACACCAAACACCCACCACCCCATGAATGACTGTTGATATTTACAGTCCAAGCATTGTAATGACACCCACACACCAACAAACCCATGAATGATTAATAATATTTACAGTCCAAGCACTGTAATGACACCCACACAACCATAACCCCATTAATGATGGTTAATATATACAGTCCAAGCACTGTAATATCACCCTTACACCCACCACCCCATGAATGACTGTTGATATTTACAGTCCAAGCACTGTATTGACACCCACAAACTGACCACCCCATGATTGACTGTTGATATTTACAGTCTAAGCACTGTAATGACACCGACACACCCACCAACCCATAAATGACTGTTGATATTTACATTCCATGCACTGTAATGAGAACCACACAACAACCACCCCATTAATGACTATTTAATTTTACAGTCTAAGCATTGTAATGACACTCACACACCATCCACCCCATGAATGACTGATTATATTTTTAGTCCAAGCACTGTAATGACACCCACTTACCCACCACCTTATGAATGACTGTTGATATTTACAGTCCAAGCATTGTAATGACACCAACACACCCACCACCCCATGAATGTATGTTGATATTAACAGTCCAAGCACTGTAATGACACCAACACACTTACCATACCATAAATAACTGTTGATATTTACAGTCCAAGCACTGTAATGACACCCACACACCAACCACCCTTTGAATGACTGTTGATATTTACAGTCCAAGCACTGTAATAACACCCACCATCCTATGAATGACTGTTTATATTTGTAATCCAAGCACTGTAATGACACCCTCACACCCACCAACCCATAAATGACTGTTGATATATACAGTCCAAGCACTGTAATCACACCCACACACCCACCATCTCATAAATGACTGTTGATATTTACAGTCCAAGCACTGTAATGACACCCACACACACACCACCCCATGAATGATGGTTAATATTCACAGTCCAAGCACTGTAATGACACCCCCACACCCACCACTGAATGAATGACTCTTGATATATACAGACCCAGCACTGTAATGACACCCACACACCCCATGAATGATTGTTGATATCTACAATTCAAGTACTGTAATGACACCCACCACCACATGAATGACTGTTTATATTTACAGTCCAAACACTGTAATGACACTCACACACCATCCACCCCATGAATAACTGTTGATTTTTACAGTCCAAGCACTGTAATGACACCAACACATTCACAACCCCATTAATGACCATTGATATTTATAGTCCAAGCACTGTACTGACACCCACACACCCACCACCCAATGAATAACTGTTGATATATACAGTCCAAGCGCTGTAATGACACACACACCCACCAACCCATGAATGACTGTTGATATTTACAGTACAAGCACTATAATGTCACCGACACACCCCATTAATGACAGTTGATATTTACAGTCCAAGCACTGTAATGACACACACACATACACCAACCCATAAATGACTGTTGATATTTATTGTACAAGCACTGTAATGTCACCGACACACTCCATGAATGACAGTTGATATTTACAGTCCAAGCAGTGTAATGACACCAACACACCCACCAACCAATGAATGACTGTTGATATTTACAATCCAAGCAGTGTAATGACACCAAACACCCACCACCCCATGAATGACTGTTGATATTTACAGTCCAAGCATTGTAATGACACCCACACACCAACAAACCCATGAATGATTAATAATATTTACAGTCCAAGCACTGTAATGACACCCACACAACCATAACCCCATTAATGATGGTTAATATATACAGTCCAAGCACTGTAATATCACCCTTACACCCACCACCCCATGAATGACTGTTGATATTTACAGTCCAAGCACTGTATTGACACCCACAAACTGACCACCCCATGATTGACTGTTGATATTTACAGTCTAAGCACTGTAATGACACCGACACACCCACCAACCCATAAATGACTGTTGATATTTACATTCCATGCACTGTAATGAGAACCACACAACAACCACCCCATTAATGACTATTTAATTTTACAGTCTAAGCATTGTAATGACACTCACACACCATCCACCCCATGAATGACTGATTATATTTTTAGTCCAAGCACTGTAATGACACCCACTTACCCCCCACCTTATGAATGACTGTTGATATTTACAGTCCAAGCATTGTAATGACACCAACACACCCACCACTCCATGAATGTATGTTGATATTAACAGTCCAAGCACTGTAATGACACCAACACACTTACCATACCATAAATAACTGTTGATATTTACAGTCCAAGCACTGTAATAACACCCACCATCCTATGAATGACTGTTTATATTTGTAATCCAAGCACTGTAATGACACCCTCACACCCACCAACCCATAAATGACTGTTGATATATACAGTCCAAGCACTGTAATCACACCCACACACCCACCACCCCATCAATGACCGTTGATATTTACAGTCCAAACATTGTAATGACACCCACACAAACACAGCCCATAAATGTCTGTTAATATTTACAGTCCAATCAATGTAATGACACCCACACATCCACCACCCCATGAATGACTGTTGATATTTACAGTCCAAGTACTGTAATGACACCTATCATCCCATGAATGACTGTTGATATTTGCAGTCCAAGCACTGTATTGACACTAACACATCCACCACCCCATGAATGACTGTTGATATTTACAATCCAAGCACTGTAATGACACACACCACCCCATGAATGATTTGATATTTACACTCGAAGCACTGTAATTACACCTACATACCCACCACCCCTTGAATGACTGTTGATATTTACAGTCCAAGCACTGTAATGACAAACACTCCCACCAACCTATGAATGACTGTTGATAATTACACTCCAATCTCTGTAATAGCACCCACACACACCATGAATGACAATTGATATTTACAGTCCAAGCACTGTAATGACACCCACACACTTACTACCCCATGATTGACTGTTGATATTTACAGTCTAAGCACTGTAATGACACCCACACACCCACCAACCCATTAATGACTGTTGATATTTACATTCCATGCAAAGTAATGAGACCCACACACCAAGCACCCCATGAATGACTGTTGATATTGACAGTCCAAGCACTGTAATGACACTCACACACCATCAACCCCTTGAATGCTTGTTGATATTTACAGTCCAGGCAATGAAATGACACCCTCACACCCACCACCCCATTAATGACTATTGATATTTATAGTCCATGCACTGTAATGACACCCACACACCACCACCCAATAAATAACTGTTAATATTTCAGTCCAAGCACTGTAATAACACCCAAACACCCACCACCTCATGAATGACTATTAATATTTACAATCCTAACACTGTAATGACACCCACACACCCACCACCCCATGAATGACTGTTGATATATACAGTTAAAGCACTGTAATGACACTCACCACACCATGAATGGCTGTTGATATTTACAGTCAAAGAACTGTAATGACACCCACCACCCTAAGAATGACGATTGATATTTACAGTCTAAGCACTGTAATGACAGCTTCATACCCACCACCCCATTGATGACTGTTGAAATATATTAACAGTCTAAGCACTGTAATGACACACAAACACCCACCACCCAATAAATGACAGTTGATATTTACAGTCCAAGCACTGTAATGACACCCACACATCCACCAACCCATGAATGACTGTTGATATTTACAGTCCAAGCACTGTAATGACACCCAAACACCCACCACCCCATGAATGACTGTTGATATATACAGTCCAAGCACTGTAATGACACTCACCACACCATGAATAGCTGTTGATATTTAAAGTCAAAGAACTGTAATGACACCCACCACCCCATTAATGACCATTGTGTGTGTGGACTGGATATATAAAGAGTTATTCATGGGAAGGTGGGTGTTTGGGTATCATTACAGTGATTGGACTATAAATATCAACAGTCATTCATGGGATGGTACGTGTGTGGGTGTCATTACAGTGCTTGGACTGAAATATCAACAGTTATTCATTGAGTGGTGGGTGTGTGGGTGTCATTACAGTGCATAGACTATGATTATCAATGGTTATTAATGGGGTGGTGGGTGTCATTACAGTGTTTGGACTGTAAATATCAACAGTCATTCATGGGAAGGTGGGTGTGTGGATATCATTACAGTGCTTGGACAGTAAATATCAACAGTCATTTATGGGGTGGTGTGTGTGTGGGTGATATTACAGTTCTTGGACTGTTAATATCATTAGACATTCATGGGGTGGTGGGTGTGTGGGTATCATTACAATGCTTGGACTGTAAATATCAACAGTGATTTATGGGGTGGGTGGTGTGTGGGTGTCAGAACAGTGCTTGAACTGTAAATATCAACAGTTATTCATTGGGTGGTGGGTTTGTGGGTGTCATTACAGTGCTTGGACTATAAATAACAATGGTCATTATTGGGGTGGAGGGTGTGTGGGTGTCATTACAGTGCTTGGACTGTAAATATCAACAGTCATTCATGGGGTGGATGGTGTGTTAGTCACATTACAATGCTTGGACTGTAAATATCAACAGTCATTCATGGGGTGGTTTGTGTGTGGGTCTCATTACAGTGCTTGAAATGTAAATATCAACAGTCATTTATTGGTTGGTGGGTGTGTGGGTGTCATTACAGTGCTTAGAGTGTAAATATTAACAGTCAATCATGGGGTGATCAGTGTGTGGGTGTCAATGCAGTGCTTGGATTGTAAATATCAACAGTCATTCATGGGGTGGTGGGTGTGTGGGTATCATTACAGTGCTTGGATTGTAAATATCAACAGTCATTCATGGAGTGGTGGGTGTCTGGGTGTCATTACAGTACTTGGACTGTAAATATCAACTGTCATTCATGGGGTGTGTGGGTGCTATTACAGAATTTGGATTGTAAATATCAAGTCATTCATAGGTTGGTGGGAGTGTGTGTCATTACAGTGCTTGGACTGTAAATATCAACTTTCATTCAGTGGGTGGTGGGTGTGTAGGTGTAATGACAGTGCTTGGAGTGTAAATATCTAGTCATTCATGGGGTGGTGGGTGTCATTTCAGTGCTTGGACTGTAAATATCAACAGTCATTAATGGGGTGGTGGGTGTCATTACAGTTCTTTGACTGTAAATATCAACAGCTATTCATGGTGTGGTGAGTGTAATGACACCCACACACTTACCATCCCATGATTGACTGTTGATATTTGCAGTCCAAGCGCAGTAATGACACCTACACACCCAACATCCTTTAAATGACTGTTGATATTTACAGTACAAGCACTGTAATGACACCAACCACCCCATGAATGATGGTTGATATTTACACTCCAAGCACTGTAATGACACCAACACACCCACGACCCCATGAATGACTGTTGATATTTACAGTCCAAGCATTGTAATGACACCCACCACCCCATGAATGACTGTTGGTATTTTCAGTTCAAGCATTGTAATAACACTCACAGACTAACCACCCCATGAATGATTGTTGATATTTACAGTCCAAGCACTGTAATGACACCCACACACCCACCACCCCATTAATGACTGTTTATATATATAGTCCAAGCACTTTAATGACACCCACACACCCACCACCTCACGAATGACTGTTTATATTTACAGTCCAAGCACTGTAATGACACTAACCACCCCATGAATGACTGTTGATATTGTTAGGTAGACTCCCTGCGATATTATTAATGTATTATTGTATTACTGTGTATTCTTATAATATTGTAATGATTCATTTGTTAGGGGTTTAATGTATTGAGGTAATGGTTGTTTATTGGTGAAATGTGGAACACTAACTACATTTTCTGGGATTCAAACAGGGCTTCAAATAAGCCTCGACTCAACTAGAGGAGTATATAAACTCGGGGTTTTGTAAAATCTTCAGTCAGTATCTGGTTGTCTGTGACTGCATCGAGGTCCACGAGTGTCCAGCCCTGTTTACCGATCTCAGGTATTGTAACAGACCTTTTGAGGGGTTATTATGTTGGAATGAACCACCTTTGACATTAGTCGTATAGGCTGTTAAGAGACTGTGAGTAGGGTTAGGTTAAGTATTAATATGTTATGTTTTGTGGATGTTGAAGACCGGTATTGACTAATTAGGTTTGAGGTATTTTTGTTAATTAATATTAAGTTAGTATTGTAAGTTAGTATTAAGTCCCTTCGGTTTATTGTTTATTATATTAATATATTATTTGTAACGTAATTTTGTGTTTATATTTTTCCCTTTTCCTTAAATTCAGTTCAAGTTGTATTTATATAATTTGGATTTGGATTTCTTTTATTTTTATTTTTATTTTGAATCTTTACTGTTCAGAGGGTATTCTGAATACGTAACAATATTTATAATACAATCACTATAATGACACCCACACACCCCATGATTGACTGTTGATATTTACTATCCACGCACTGTACTGACACACACACACCCACCACGCCTTGAATGACTGTTGATATTTACAGTCCAGGCAATGTAATGGAACCCACACACACACCACCCCATGAATGACAGTTTATACTTACAGTCCAAGCACTGTAATGACACCCACACACTCACCATGCCATAAATGACTGTTGATATTTACAGTTCAAGCAATATAATGACACCCTCACATCCACCACTCCATGAATGATGGTTGATATTTATAGTCTTAGCACTGTAATGACACCCACACACCCACCACTACTTGAATGACTGTTGATGTTGACAGTCCGAGTTCTGTAATGACACCCACACCCCCACCACCCTATGAATGACTGTTGGTATTTAGAGTCCAAGCTCTGTAATGATACCCACACACCCACCACCCTATGAACAACTGTTGATATTTACAGTCCAAACACTGTAATGACACCCACACACCCAACACCCCATAAATGACTTGATTTTTACAGTCAAATCACTGTAATGACACCCACCACCCAATGAAAGACGGTTGATATTTACAACCCAAGCACTGTAATGACTCCCACACACTCACCACCCCATGAATGACTGTTAATATATACAGTCCAGGTATTGTAATGATACCCACCACCCCATTAATGACAATTAATATTTACAGTCCAAGCACTGTAATGACACACACACACCAACCACCCCATGAATGGACTGTTGATATTTACAGTCCAAGCACTGTTATGACACCCACACACCCACCACCTCATGAATGACTGTTGATATTTACAGTCCAAGCACTGTAATGACACTAACCTTCCCATGAATGACTGTAAATATTTGCAGTCCAAGCACTGTAATCACACCCACCACCCCTTTAATACCTGTTGATATTTACAGTACAATTACTATAATGACACCCACACACCTTATGATTGACTGTTGATATTTACTATCCACACACTGTACTGACACCCACACAACCACCACCTCATGAATGACTGTTGATATTTACGGATCAAGCATTGTAATGATACCTACAAACCCACCACCACATGAATGACTGTTGATATTTACAGTCCAAGCTCTGTAATGACAACCACACACCTACCACCCCATAAATGATGGTTGATATTTACAGTCCAAACACTGTAATGACACCCACACACTTACCACCCCATGAATGGCTGTTGATATTTACAGTCCAAGAACTGTAATGACTATAACCACCCCATGAATGACTGTTAATATTAACAGTCCAAGCACTGTAATGACACCCACACACCCATCACACCATGAATGACAATTGATATTTGCAGTCCAAGCTCTGTAATGACACCCACACACCCACCACCCCATTAATGACTGTTGATATTTACAGTCCAAGCATTGTAATGACATTCATACACCCACCTTCCCATGAATGACTGTTGATATTTACAGTCCAAACACTGTAATGACACCCACCACCCCATTAATGACCATTGATATTTATAGTCCATGCACTGTAATGACACACACACACCAACCCATGAATGACTGTTGATATTTACAGTACAAGCACTGTAATAACACCAACAACCCACCTCCCCATTAAAGACTCTTGATATTTACAGTCCAAGGATTGTAATGACACCCACGCATCCACAAACCCATGAATGATTGTTGATATTTACAGTCCAAGCACTGTAATGACACCCACACAACCACAACCCCATTAATGTTGGTTAATATTTAGTCCAAGCACTGTAATATCACCCACACACCCACCTTCCCATGAATGACTGTTGATATTTACAGTCCAAGCACTGTAATAACACCAAAAACCCACCACCCAATAAATGACTGTTGATATTTACAGTCCAAGCATTGTAATGACACCCACACACCCACCACTCAATGAATAACTGTTGATATTTCAGTCTAAGCACTGTAATGACACCCACACACCCACCACCCCTTGAATGACTGTTAATATTTACAGTCCAAACACTGTAATGACACCCACATACCCACCACCCCATGAATGACTGTTGATAAATACAGTCCAAGCACTGTAATGACACTCACCACACCATGAATGACGGTTGATATTTACAGTCAAAGCACTGTAATGACACCCACCACACCATGAATGATGGTTGATATTTACAGTCCAAGCACTGTCATGACAGCTACACACCCACCACCCCATGAATGACTGTTGATATATATTAACAGTCGAAGCACTGTAATGACACACAAAAACCCACCACCCAATGAATGACTGTTGATATTTACAGTTCAAGCACTGTAATGACATACACACCCACCAACCCTTTAATGACTGTTGATATTTACAGTACAAGCACTGTATTGTCACTGACACACCCCATGAATGACAGTTGATATTTACAGTCCAAGCACTGTAATGATACACACACACCAACCCATGAATGACTGTTGATATTTACAGTACAAGCACTGTAATGTCACTGACACACCCAATGAATGACAGTTGATATTTACAGTCCAAACATTGTAATGACACCCACACATAAACCAACCCATTAATGACTGTTGATATTTACAGTCCAAGCACTGTAATGACACCCACACAACCAAAACCCCATGAATGTTGGTTAATATTTACAGTCCAAGAACTGTAATATCCTTCACACACCCACCACCCCATCAATGACTGTTGATAATTACAGTCCAAGCACTGTAATGACACCCACAAACCCACCTTCCCATGAATAACTGTTGATATTTACAGTCCAAGCACTGTAATGACACCCACCACCTCATTCATGACTGTTGATATTAACTGTCCAAGCTCTGTAATGACACCCACACACCCACCACCCCTTTAATGACTGTTGATATTTACAGTCCAAGCACTGTAATGAAACCCACACAACCACTACCGCATTAATGACTGTTAATATTTATAGTACAAGGACTGTAATGACACCCACCACCCCATGAATGACTGTTGATATTTACATTCCAAACACTGTAATGACACCCACACACCCACCACCCCATGAATGACTGTTGATATATACAGTCCAAGCACTGTAATGACACTCACCACACCATGAATGGCTGTTGATATTTACAGTCAAAGCACTGTAATGACACCCACCACCCCATGAATGATGGTTGATATTTACAGTCCAAGCACTGTAATGACACACAAACACCCACCACCCAATGAATGACAGTTGATATTTACAGTCCAAACACTGTAATGACACCCACACATACACCAACCCATGAATGACTGTTGATATTTACAGTCCAAACACTGTAATGACATCCACACACCCACCTTCCCATGAATGACTGTTGATATTTACAGTCCAAACACTGTAATGACACCCACCACCCCATTAATGACCATTGATATTTATAGTCCATGCACTGTAATGACACACACACATCCACCATCCCATAAATGACTGTTGATATTTACAGTCCAAGCAATGTACTGAGACTCACACACCATCCACTCCATGAATAACTGTTGATATTTACAGTTTAAGCACTGTTATGACATCCACACACCCACCATCCCATGAATGATAGTTGATATTTATAGTCCAAGCACTGCAATGACACCCACACACCTGCCACCACATTAACCCATTAGAACCGCAGTCCCCCTAGCGCTACTGGAGCGTGAACCACAAAAACATGGTAATTTTAAAAGTTTTGTTTAGGTAAATTTTGTTATTAGATATTTGTAGAGCTTGATTTTATACATCAAAATCTGTTAACTAAAGTTTCCTAGGTCCACTGGTTTGCGTACAGCAGCGCCATGAGTAATAAAGTAGTTACCCCTAAAAAAAACTAATAATTAGAAAACGTGTGCGAGCGTATTTTCATTGCGTATATATGACGAGTAAACCATTTCCCTCTCACACCACTCATTAAAGGCCCAACCTAACCAGTGTTACCAATGAAGTGGCTAGATATAGCCCAAGCAGTTTTTTTTCTACCGGCTTTATATTACGTCAATCATCTTTAAGGCCTAAATTCACGGTGACGTGATATTTGGTCAATAGGCAGATAAGGGTTAATGACTGTTGATATTTAAAGTCCAAGCACTGTAATAACACCAACCACCCCATGAATTACTGTTGATATATACTGTCCAAGCTCTGTAATGACACCCACACACCCACCACCCCTTGAATGACTGTTGATATTTACAGTCCAAGCACTGTAATGAAACCCACACACCGAGCACTGCATTAATGACTGTTGATATTTACAGTACAAGCACTGTAATGACACCCACCACCCCATGAATGACGGTTGATATTTACACTCCAAGCACTGTAAGGACACACCCACGACCCCATGAATGACGGTTGATATTTACAGTCCAAGCACTGTAATGACACCCACTACCCCATGAATGACTGTTGATATTTTCAGTCCAAGCATTGTAATAACACTCACAGACTAACCACCCCATGAATGACTGTTGATATTTACAGTCCAAGCACTGTAATGACACCCACCACCCCATGAATGACTGTTGATATTTACAGTCCGAGCACTGTAATGAAACTAACACACCCACCATCCCATGAATAACTGTTAATATTTACAGTCCAAGCACTGTAATGACACCTACACACCCACCACCCCATTAATTACTGTTGATATATACAGTCCAAGCACTTTAATGACACCCAAACACCCACCACCTCATGAATGACTGTTTATATTTACAGTCCAAGCACTGTAATGACACTAACCACCCCATGAATGACTGTTGATATTTACAATACAATCACTATAATGACACCCACACACCCCATGATTGACTGTTGATATTTACTATCCACGCACTGTACTGTCACACACACCCACCACGCCTTGAATGACTGTTGATATTTACTGTCCAGGCAATGTAATGGAACCGACACACAAACCACCCCATGAATGACAGTTTAAACTTACAGTCCAAGCACTGTAATGACACCCACACACTCACCATGCCATGAATGACTGTTGATATTTACATTCCGAGCACTGTCATAACACCCACACACCAACCACCCCATGAATGACTGTTGATATTTACAGTTCAAGCACTATAATGACACCCTCACATACACCACTCCATGAATGATGGTTGATATTTACAGTCTTAGCACTATAATGACACCCACACACCCACCACCACTTGAATGACTGTTTATGTTGACAGTCCGAGTTCTGTAATAACACCCACACTCCCACCACCCCATGAATGACTGTTGGTATTTACAGTCCAAGCTCTGTAATGATACCCACACACCCACCACCCTATGAATAACTGTTGATATTTACAGTCCAAACACTGTAATGACACACACACCCACCACCCCATGAATGTCTGTTGATATTAACAGTCCAAGCACTGTAATGACACCCACACACTTACCATCCCATGATTGACTGTTGATATTTGAAGTACAAGCGCTGTAATGACACCCACACACCCAACATCCTTTTAATGACTGTTGATATTTACAGTCCAAGCACTGTAATAACACCTACCATCCCATGAATGACTGTTGATATTTACAGTACGAGCACTGTAATGAAACTAACACACCCACCATCCCATGAATAACTGTTAATATTTACACTCCAAGCACTGTAATGAAACCCACACACCGAGCACCGCATTAATGACTGTTGATATTTACAGTACAAGCACTGTAATGACACCCACCACCCCATGAATGACGGTTGATATTTACACACCAAGCACGGTAATGACACACCCACGACCCCATGAATGACTATTGATATTTACAGTCCAAGCACTGTAATGACACCCACAACCCATGATTGACTGTTGATATTATCAGTCCAAGCATTGTAATAACACTCACAGACTAACCACCCCATGAATGACTGTTGATATTTACAGTCCGAGCACTGTAATGAAACTAACACACCCACCATCCCATGAATAACTGTTATTATTTACAGTCCAAGCACTGTAATGACACCCACAAACCCCACCACCCCATTAATGACTGTTGATATATACAGTTCAAGCACTTTAAGGACACCCACACACCCACCACCTTATGAATGACTGTTTATATTTACAGTCCAAGCACTGTAATGACACTAACCACCTTATGAATGACTGTTGATATTTACAATACAATCACTATAATGACACCCACACACCCCATGATTGACTGCTGATATTTACTATCCACGCACTGTACTGACACAAACACCCACCACGCTTTGAATGAATGTTGATATTTACAGTCCAGGCAATGTAATGGAACCCACAAACACACCACCCCATGAATGACAGTTTATACTTACAGTCCAAACACTGTAATGACACCCACACACTCACCATGCCATGAATGACTGTTGATATTTACGTTTCAAGCACTGTCATAACACCCACACACCAACCACCCCATGAATGACAGTTGATATTTACAGTTCAAGCACTATAATGACACCCTCACACCCACCACTCCATGAATGATGGTTGATATTTACAGTCTTAGCACTGTAATGACACCCAAACACCCACCACCACTTGAATGACTGTTGATGTTGACAGTCCGAGTTCTGTAATGACACCCACACTCCCACCACCCCATGAATGACTGTTGGTATTTACAGTCCAAGCTCTATAATGATACCCACACACCCACCACCCTATGAATAACTGTTGATATTTACAGTCCAAACACTCTAATGACACCCACACACCCAACACCCCATAAATGACTTGAATTTTATAGTCAAATCACTGTAATGACACCCACCACCCAATGAAAGACGGTTGATATTTACAACCCAAGCACTGTAATGATACCCACAGTACCACCACCCCATGAATGACTGTTGATATTTACAGTTCAAGCATGGTAATGATACCCACAGACCCACCATCCCATGAATGACTGTTGATAACTACAGTCCAAGAACTGTAATGACACCCACACAACCAACACCCCATTAATGACAATTGATATTTACAGTCCAAGCTCTGTAATGACACCCACACACCCACCACCCCATAAATGACTGTTGATATATACAGTCCAAGCACTGTATTGACACCCACCACCCCATGAATGACTGTTGATATTTACACACAAAGCACTGTAATGACCCCCACACACCAACCACCCCATGAATGACTGTTGATATTTACAGTCCGAGCACTGTAATGACACCCACACACCCACCACCCCATAAATGAGTGTTGATATTTACAGTCCGAGCACTGAAATTAAGCCAACCAACCCATGTATGACTGTTCATATTTACAGTCCAAGCGCTGTAATGACACCCACAACCCCATATATGACTGTTGATATTTACTGTCCAAGCTCTGTAATGACACCCACACACCCACCACCCCTTTAATGACTGTTGATATTTACCGTCCAAACACTGTAATGAAACCCACACAACCACCACCGCATTAATGACTGTTGATATTTACAGTACAAGCACTGTAATGACACCCACCACCCCATGAATGACTGTTGATATTTACATTCCAAGCACTGTAATAACACCCACACACCCACCACCCCATTAATGACTGTTGATATTTACTGTCCAAGCAATGTATTGACACCTAAACACCCACCACCCTATAAATGACTGTTAATATTTACAGTCAAAGCACTGTAATGACACCCACACACCCACCACCCAATGAATGACTGTTGATAGTTACAGTCCAAGCAATGTAATGACACCCACACACTTACCACCACATGAATGACTGTTGATATATACAGTCGAAGCACTGTAATAACACTCACCACCCCATGAATTACTATTGATATTTACAGTCAAAGCACTGTAATGACACCCACCACCCTATGAATGATGGTTGATATTTACAGTCCAAGCACTGTAATGACACCTACATACCCACCACCCCATGAATGACTGTTAATATATATTAACAGTCCAAGCACTATAATGACACACAAACACCCACGACCCTATGAATGACTGTTGATATTTACAGTCCAAGCTCTGTAATGGCAAACACACCCACCAACCCATGAATGACTGTTAATATTTACAGTACAAGCACTGTAATGTCACCGACACACCCCATGAATGACAGTTGATATTTACAGTCCAAGCACTGTAATGACACACACACACATCAACCTATGAATGACTGTTGATATTTACAGTACAAGCACTGTAATGTCACCTACCATCCCATGAATGACTGTTGGTATTTAAAGTCCAAGCACTGTAATGACACCCACACACCCAAAACCCAATAAATGACTGTTGATAATTACAATCCAAGCACTGTAATGACATCAACAATTCACTACCCCATGAATAACTGTTGATATTTACAGTCAAAGCACTGTAATGACACCCACACAACCATAACCTCATGAATGATGGTTAATATTTATAATCCAATCACTGTAATGATACCCAAACACCCACCTTCCCATGAATAACTGTTGATATTTACAGTCCAAGCACTGTAATGACACCCACCACCCCATTAATGACTGTTGATATTTACAGTCCAAGCACTGAAATGACACCCACACATCTATCACCCCATGAATGACTGTTGATATTTACAGTCAAAGCACTGTAATGACACCCACCACCCCATGAATGACTTGATATTTACACTCCAAACATAGTAATTACACTTACACACCCACCACCCCCTGAATGACTGTTGATATTTACAGTCCAAGCACTGTAATGACACACACTCCCACCAACCTATGAATGACTTGATTTTTACAATCCAAACTCTGTAATAGCACCCACACACCCCATGAATGACAGTTGATATTTACAGTCCAAGTACTGTAATGACACCCAGAAACCAACCACCCAATGAATGACTGTTGATATTTATAATCCAAGCACTGTAATGACACCCACACACCCACCACCCCATGAATGACTGTTGACATTTACAATCCAAGCACTGTATTGACACCCACACACCTACAACCCATTAATGATAGTTGATATTTATATTTCAAATACTGTAATGAGACCCACACACCATCCACCCCATGAATGACTGTTGATATTTACAGTCCAAGCACTGTAATGAGACACACACACCATCCCCCCAATGAATGACTGTTGATATATACAGTCCAAGCACTGTAATGACAACCACACACCCTCCACCCCAATAATGACCATTGATATTTATAGTCCAAGCACTGTAATGACACCCACAAACCCACCACCCAATGAAAACTGTTGATATTTACAGTCCAATCACTGTAATGACACTCACACACCACCCACCCCATAAATGACTGTTGATATTTACAGTCCAAGCATTGTAATGATGCCCACACACCCACCACCCCATGAATGTCTGTTGATATTAACAGTCCAAGCACTGTAAGGACACCCACACACTTACCATCACATGATTGACTGTTGATATTTGCAGTCCAAGCGCTGTAATGACACCCACACACCCACCACCCCAAGAATGATAGTTGATATTTATAGTCCAAGCACTGTAATGACACCCACACACCGACCACCACATTAACCCCTAAGAACCGCAATACCCCTAGCGCTACTGGAGCGTGAACCGCAAAAACAGGGTGATTTTTAAAGTTATGTTTAGGTAAATTTTGTTATTACAGATTTGTAGAGCTTGATGTTACACACGAGAATCTGTAAACAAAAAATTCCTAGGTCCACTAGTTTGCGTACAGCAGCGCCATGAGTAATAAAGTAGTTACCCCTAAAAAAAAACTAAAATTAGAAAACGTGAGCGAGCGTATTTTCATTGCGTATATATGACGAGTGAACCATTTCCCTCTCACACCACTCATTAAAGGCCCAACCTAACCAGTGTTACCAATGAAGTGGCTAGATATAGCCCAAGCATGTTTTTTTTCTACCGGCTTTATATTACGTCAATCGGCTTCAAGGCCTAAATTCACGGTGACATAATATTTGGTCAATAGGCATTTAAGGGTTAATGACTGTAGATATTTAAAGTCCAAGCACTGTAATAACACCCACCACCCTATGAATGACTGTTGATATTTACAGTCCAAGCTCTGTAATGACAGCCACACACCCACCACCCCTTGAATGATTGTTGATATTTACAGTCCAAGCACTGTAATGAAACTCACACACCGAGCACAGCATTAATGACTGTTGATATTTACAGTACAAGCACTGTAATGACATCCACCACCCCATAAATGACGGTTGATATTTACACTCCAAGCACTGTAATGACACCAACACACCCACGACCCCATGAATGACTGTTGATATTTACAGTCCAAGCACTGTAATGACACCCACCACCTAATGAATGACTGTTGATATTTTCAGTCCAAGCATTGTAATAACACTCACAGACTAACCACCCCATGAATGACTGTTGATATTTACAGACCGAGCACTGTAATGAAACTAACACACCCACCATCCCATGAATAACTGTTGATATTTACAGTCCAAGCACTGTAATGACACCCACTCACCCACCACCCCATTAATGACTGTTGATATATACAGTCCAAGCACTTTAATGACACTCACACACCCACCACCTCATGAATGACTGTTTATATTTACAGTCCAAGCACTGTAATGACACTAACAACCCCATGAATGACTGTTGATATTTACAATACAATCACTATAATGACACCAACACACCCCATGATTGACTGTTAAAATTTACTATCCACGCACTGTACTGACACACACACACCCACCACGCCTTGAATGACTGTTGATATTTACAGTCCAGGAAATGTAATTGAACCCACACACACACCACCCCATGAATGACAGTTTAAACTTACAGTCCAAGCACTGTAATGACACCAACACACTCACCATGCCATGAATGACTGTTGATATTTACATTCCAAGCACTGTCATAACACCCACACACCAACCACCCCATAAATGACTGTTGATATATGTAGTCCAAGCACTGTATTGACACCCACCACCCCATGAATGACTGTTGATATTTACACACAAAGCACTGTTATGACCCCCACACACCCACCACCCCATGAATGACTGTTGATATTTACAGTTCGAGCACTGTAATGACACCCTCACACCCACCACCCCATTAATGACTGTTGATATTTACAGTCCGAGCACTGTAATAAAACCAACCAACCCATGTATGACTGTTGATATTTACAGTCCAAGCGCTGTAGTGACACCCACCACCCCATAAATGACTGTTGATATTTACTGTCCAAGCTCTATAATGACACCCACACACCCACCACCCCTTTTATGACTGTAGATATTTACAGTCAATGCACTGTAACGAAACCCACACAACCACCTCTGCATTAATGACTGTTGATATTTACAGAACAAGCACTGTAATGACACCCACCACCCCATGAATGATGGTTGATATATATTTTCCAAGCATTGTAATGACACCCACACACCCACGTCTTATGAATGACTGTTGATATTTACAGTCCAAGCACTGTAATGACACCCACCACCCTATGAATGACTGTTGATATTTTCAGTCCAAGCATTGTAATAACACCCACAGACTAACCACCCCATGAATGACTGTTGATATATACAGTCAAAGCACTTTAATGACACCCACAAACCCACCACCTCATGAATGACTATTTATATTTACAGTCCAAGCACTGTAATGACACTAACCACCCCATGAATGACAGTTGATACTTACAGTTCAAGCACTGTAATGACACCCACACACTCACCATACCATGAATGACTGTTGATATTTACATTTCAAGCACTGTAATGACACCCACACACCAACCACCCTATAAATGACTGTTGATATTTACAGATCAAGCACTGTAATGACACCCTCACACCAACCATTCATGAATGATGGTTGATATTTACAGTCTTAGCACTGTAATGACACCCACACACCCACCACCCCATGAATGATTGTTGATATTGACAGTCCGAGCTCTGTAATGACACACACACCCCCACCACCCCATGAATGACTGTTGGTATTTACAGTCAAACCTCTGTAATGAAACCCACACACCCACCACCCCATGAATGACTGTTGATATTTACAGTTCAAGCACTGTAATGACACCCTCACACCCACAACTCCATGAATGATGGTTGATGTTTACAGTCTTAGCACTGTAATGACACCCACACACCCACCACCCCATTAATGACTGTTGATGTTGACAGTCCGAGCTCTGTAATGACACACACAAACCCACCACCCCATGAATGACTGTTGGTATTTACAGTCAAACCTCTGTAATGACACCCACACACCCACCACCTCATGAATGACTGTTGATATTTTCAGTCCAAGCACTGTAATGACACTAACCATCCCATGAATGAGTGTTGATATTTACAGTCCAAGCTCTGTAATCACACCTAAAACCCCATTAATTAATGTTGATATTTACAGTACAATCACCATAATGACACCCACACACCCCATTATTGACTGTTGATATTAACTATCCACTCACTGTACTGACACCGACACACCCACCACCCCATTAATGACTGTTGATATTTACAGTCCAGGCAATATAATGAAACCCACATACCCACCACCCAATGAATGACAGTTGATACTTACAGTCCGAGCACGGTAATTACACCCACACACCTACCACCCAATGAATGACTGTTGATATTTACAGTCCAAACATGTAATGACACCCATACAACCACCACCCCATGAATGACTCTTGATATTTACAGACCAACCACTGTAATGATACCCACAAACCCACCACAACGTGAATGACTTTTGCTATTTACAGTCCATGAGCTGTAATGACACCCACACATACACCAACATATGAATAGCTGTTGATATTTGCAGTCCAAGCTCTGTAATAACTACCACACACCCAGCACCCCATGAAAGACTGTTGATATTTACAGTCCAAGCACTGTATTGAAACACACACACCCACCACCCCGTGATTGACTGTTGATATTTACAGTCCAAGCACTGTAATGACACCCACACACCCAGCACCCCATGAATAACTGTTGATATTTACAGTCCAAGCACTCTAATGACACCCACACACCCAACACCCCATAAATGACTATTGATATTTACAGTCAAAGCACTGTAATGACACCCACACACCCCCACCCTATGAATGACGGTTGATATTTATAGTACAAGCACTGTAATGACACCCACACTCTTACCACCCCATGAATGACTGTTGATATTTACAGTTCAAGCACTGTAATGACACCCACATACCAACCACCCTATGAATGATTGTTAATATTTACAGTCCAAGCACTGTAATGACACCCAAACTCCAACCACAGCATGAATTACTGTTGATATTTACAGTCCAAGCACTGTAATGACAAACCACAAACCCACCACCCTATGAATGACTGTTAATATTTACAGTCCAAGCACTGTAATGACACCCACACACCCACCACCCAATTAATTATTGTTGATATTTACAGTCTAAGCTCTGTAATGACACCCAAACACCCACCACCCCAAGAATGACTGTTGATATTTACGGTACAAGCTCTGTAATGACATACACACACCCACAACACAATGAATGACTGCTGATATTTACAATCCAATCACTGTCATGACGACCACACTCCCACCACTCACAATTACTGTTGATATTTACAGTCCAATCACTGTAATGACACCCACACACTTACCATCCTATGAATCACTGCTGACATTTACAGTCCAAGAACTGTAATGACACCCTCACACCCACCACCCCATGAATAACGGTTGATATTTACAGTCCAAGCACTGTAAAGACACCCACACATCTACCACCCAATGAATAACTGTTGATTTTGTACTGTCGAAGCTCTGTAATGACACCCACATACCCACCACCCCATTAATGACTGTTGATATTTACAGTCCAAGCAGTGTAATGACACCCACACACCTACTATCCCATGAATGACTGTTGATATTTACAGTCCAAGCACTGTAGTGACACCAACCCACCCAGCTCCCCATGACTAACTGTTGATATTTACATTCCAAGCACTGTAATGACACCCACACACCCACCACCCAATAAGTGACTGTTGATATTTACTGTCCAAGCACTGTAATTACACCCAACACCATGAATTACTTTTGATATTTACAGTCCAAACACTGTAATGACATGCACACACACACCACCCGATGAATGACTGTTGATATTTACAGTCCATGCACGGTGTGACGTGAAGCACGAGTGGCCTGAACCAGCATTAACTACCTGTTGGGGGAATTCATTAACTACAATCATCTGGCCAGGGAACGAGCGAGGAAAGGCAACCAATGGCAGAGTGTGTGTGCATGAGTTTATCCGTGGGATTGGTCAAGAAGTTTTCCCGCGTTGAGGGAGTTGGTTCATTGGCTCAGGCATCTAAGATGCACATACGTCATGCCTTCAACAGGGTATATAAGGGCAGGAAGACGGTGTTTCAGAGATTCCCTCTGCTTCTTGTGCTCCGGGTGGATTGGTGGTGCATTGTGGTGGTGACGGGGTTGGTGAAGTATTTGTAAGTAGCATTAAGGTTTAATATTTAAGGTCTAGTATTAAGGTGATTATTTTTGTATTACATAAGTAGGGAGAACAGAAAATTGTTAATGTATTGTGTCAAGTTAATATTGTCAATGTATTCCAGGTACTTGAGTGAGATGCATATTGTTTGTGAATTAAATTAATGTTATTTTTCTCAGTGTTTCAAGTATGCTCCTATAGTGTTAATCTAAAGTATTTGGAAGAGCAACGGTGCATTTTTTCTCTTGGGTGCATCGGGTCTTATTAGTAAAGAACGTGGCAACTGCAATAACACCTACCACCCCATAAATGACTGTTGATATTTTCAATCAAAGCAATGTAATGGCAACCACACAATCACCACCTCATAAATGAAGGTTGATATTTTAGGTCAAAGAACTGTAATGACACCCACAAACCCACCACCCCATGAATTACTATTGATATTTACAGTCCAAGCACTGTAATGACCCTCACAAACCCATCACCCAATAAATGACTGTTGATATTTACAGTTCAAGCACTGTAATGACACCCACACACCCACCATCCCATTAATGACTGTTGATATTTACAGTCCAAGCACTGTAATGACACTCACACACCCAGCACCCCATGAATAACTGTTGATATATACATTACAAACACTGTAATGACACCCACACACCCACCACCCAATGAGTGACTGTTAATATTTACAGTCCAAGCATTGTAATGACACCCAACACTCCATGAATGACTGTTAATATTTACAGTCCAAGCACTGTGATGACACCTAAACACACACCACCCAATGAATGACTTTTGATATTTACAGTCCATGCACTGTAATAACACCCACACACCTACCACCCTATAAATGACTGTTGATATTTACAGTCCAAATGCTGTAATGACACCAACACACACACCACCCCATGCATGACTGTTGATATTTACAGTCCAAGCACTGTAAGGATACCCACACACCCACCACACCATGAATAACTGTTGATATTTACATTACAAACACTATAATGACACCCACACACCCACCACCCAATGAGTGACTGTTGATATTTACAGTCCAAGCACTGTAATGACACCCAAACACCCCCCTCTTAATGAATGAATGTTGATATTTACAGTCCAAGCACTGTAATGACACCCAACACCATAATTGATTGTTGATATTTACAGTCCAAGCACTGTAATGACATACTCACACACACCACCCGATGAATGACTGTTGATATTTACAGTCAATGTACTGCAATGACACCCACAAAACCATGAATGACTGTTGATATTTACAATCAAAGCACTGTATTGACACCCACCACCCATGAATGACTTTTGATATTTTCAGTCCAAGCACTGTAATGACACCAACACACTAACCACCCCATGAATGACTGTTGATATTTACGGTCCGAGCAATGTAATGACACCCACACTCCCACCAGCCCATGAATGACTGTTGATATCTATAGTCCAAGCACTGTAATGACCCCCACACACCCACCACCCCATAAATGACTGTTAATATTTACAGTCCGTGCACTGTAATGACACCCACATGCCCACCACCTCATGAATGACTGTTGATATTTACAGTCCAAGCACTGTATTGAAACCAATCAACCCATGAATGACTGTTGATATTTACAGTCCAAGCACTGTAATGACACCCACCACCCCATGAATGACTGTTGATATATACAGTCCAAGCTCTGTAATGACACCTACACACCCACCACCCCTTAAATGACTGTTGATATTTACAGTCCAAGCACTGTAATGAAACCCACACTCCCACCAGACCATGAATGACTGTTGATATCTATAGTCCAAGCACTGTAATGACCCCCACACACCCACCACCCCATAAATGACTGTTAATATTTACAGTCCGTGCACTGTAATGACACCCACATGCCCACCACCTCATGAATGACTGTTGATATTTACAGTCCAAGCACTGTATTGAAACCAATCAACCCATGAATGACTGTTGATATTTACAGTCCAAGCACTGTAATGACACCCACCACCCCATGAATGACTGTTGATATATACAGTCCAAGCTCTGTAATGACACCTACACACCCACCACCCCTTAAATGACTGTTGATATTTACAGTCCAAGCACTGTAATGAAACCCACACACCAACCACCACATTATGACTCTTGATATTTACAGTACAAGCACTGTAATGACACCCACCACCCCATTAATGACGGTTGATATTTACACTCTAAGCACTGTAATGACACCCAGACAACCAACAACCCTATGAATGACTGTTGATATGTACAGTCCAAGCACTGTAATGACACCCACCACCCCATAAATGACTGTTGATATTTTCAGTCAAAGCATTGTATTAACACCCACAGACTAACCACCCCATGAATGACTGTTAATATTTACAGTCTGAGCACTGTAATGACACCCACACACCCACCACCCATGAATGACTGTTAATATTTACAGTCCATGTACTGTAATGACACCCAAACAATCACCACCCCATGAATGACTGTTGATATATACAATCCAAACACTTTTATGACACCCACACACCCACCACCTAATGAATGATTGTTTATATTTACAGTCCAAGCACTGTAATAACACAAACCAACCCATGAATGACTGTTGATATTTACAATACAAATCAATATAATGACACCCACACACCCCATGATTGACTGTTGATATTTACTATCCACGCACTGTACTGACACCCACACACCCACCATCCCATAAATGACTTTTTGAACAACAAATATCGATTTTTAGCATGCTTTCGGCTTATATTTTGAAAATATTCTAGTACTGAGTAGGTATGTACAGATCGCTTCAGGAACCCAAAAATATCGAATTTTTGGGTGTTTTGAGCTTGAATTTGGGATTTAAATGGGTACAGAAGATGCATGCACATATCGTATTTTTGCACTTAATAGGTCGAACTTCAGCTTGTTTTGGGCCTATATTTTGAAAATATTCTAGCACTGAGTAGGCATTTACAGATCGCTTTCGGGACCCAAAAATATCGAATTTTCGGGTGTTTTGAGTATGAATTTGAGATATAAACGAGTACAGAAGATGCATGCACATATCGACTTTGGGTACCTAAAATATCGAATTTCAGCATGTTTTGGGCCTGTATTTTGAAAATACTCTAACACGGAGTAGGCATGTACAGATCGCTTCTGGGACCCCAAAATATTGAATTTTCGGGTGTTTTGACCCTGGATTTGAGATATAAACGGGTACTTAAGATGCATGCACATATCAACTTTTGGGCACCTAAAATATCGATTTTGAGCATGTTTTGGGTCTGTATCTTGATAGCATTCTAACTAGGAGTAGGCATGTACAGATCGCTTCTGGGACCCAAAAATGTTGAATTTTCGGGTGTTTTAAACCTGAATTTGAGATATAAACGGGTACTGAAGATCCATGCACATATCGACTTTTTGCACCTAAAATATCGATTTTGAGCATGTTTTGGGCCTGTAATTTGAAAATACTCAAACACGAAGTAGGCATGTACAGATCGCTTCTGGGACCCAAAAATATCGAATTTTCGGGTGTTTTGAGCCTGAATTTGGGATGTAAATGGGTACAGAAGATGCATGCACTTATTGACTTATGCACCTAAAATATCGATTTTTAACTTGTTTTTCTGCCTGTATTTTGAAAATATTCTAACATTGAGTAGGCATGAATAGATCGCCTCTGGAACCACAAAATATCAAATTTTCGGGTATTTTGATCCTGAATTTGAGATATAAACGGGTACAGAAGATGCATGCACATATCGACTTTGGGCACCTAAAATATCGATTTTCAGCATGTTATGGGCGTGTTTTTTAAAATATTCTATTACTGCGTAGGCATGTACAGATCGCTTCTGTGACTCAAAAATATCGAATTTTCGGGTGTTTTGAGTCTGAATTTGAGATATAAACGAGTACTGAAGATGCATGGACATATTGACTTTGGGCACCTAAAATATCGATTTTCAGCATGTTTGGGTCTGTATTTTGAGAAAATTCTAGCAATGATTAGGCATGTACAGATCGCTTCTGGGACCCAAAAATATCGAAATTTTCGGGTGTTTTGAGCCTGAATTTGAGATATACACGGGTACAGAAGATGCATACACATATTGACTTTGGGCACCTAAAATATCGAATTTCAGCATGTTTTAGGCCTGTATTTTGAAAATACTTTAACACGGAGTAGGCATGTACAGATCCCTTCTGGGACCCAAAAATATCGAGTTTTCGGGTGTTTTGAGCATGAATTTGAGATATAAACGGTTACTGAAGATGCAAGCACATATCGACTTTGGGCACCTAAAATATCGATTTTCAGCATGTTTTAAGCTTGTATTTTGAAAATATTCTAGCACTAAGTAGACATGTACAGATCGCTTCTGGGCCAAAATAAAATCGAATACTCGGGTGTTTTGAGCCAGAATTTGAGATATAAACGTGTACAGAAGATGCATGCACATATCGACTTTGGGCACCTAAAATATCGATTTTCAGCATGTTTTGGGCGTGTTTCTTTAAATATTCTATTACTGCGTAGGCATTTACAGATAGCTTCTGGGACTCAAAAATATCGAATTTTCGGGTGTTTTGAGCCTGAATTTGAGATATAAACGTGTACTGAAGATGCATGCACATATCGACTTCGGGCACCTGAAATATCGATTTTCAGCATGTTTTGGGCTTGTATTTTGAAAATACTCTAACACGGAGTAGGCATGTACAGATTGCCTCTGGGACCCAAAAATATCGAATTTTTCGGGTGTTTTAAGCCTGAATTTGAGATATACACGGATACAGAAGATGCATACACATATTGACTTTGGGCACCTAAAATATCGATTTTCTGCATGTTTTTGGGCCTATGTTTTGAAAATGTTCTATTACTGAGTAGGCAAGTACAGATCGCTTCTGGGACCCAAAAATATCGAGTTTTCGGGTGTTTTGAGCATTAATTTGAGATATAAACGGTTACTGAAGATGCAAGCACATATCGTCTTTGGGCACCTAAAATATTGATTTTCAGCATGTTTGGGTCTGTATTTTGAGAAAATTCTAGCAATGATTAGGCATGTACAGATCGCTTCTGGGACCCAAAAATATCGAAATTTTCGGGTCTTTTGAGCCTGAATTTGAGATAAACATGGGTACAGAAGATGCATACACATATTGACTTTGGGCACCTAAAATATCGAATTTCAGCATGTTTTAGGCCTGTATTTTGAAAATACTCTAACACGGAGTAGGCATGTACAGATCGTTTCGGGGAACCAAAAATATCGAATTTTCGGGTGTTTTAAGGCTGAATTTGAGATATAAACAGGTACAGAAGATGCATTCACATATTGACTTTGGGTACCTAAAATATCGATTTTAAACATGTTTTGGGCCTGTATTTTGAAAAATACTTTAACACGGAGTAGGCATGTACAGATCCCTTCTGGGACCCAAAAATATCGAGTTTTCGGGTGTTTTGAGCATGAATTTGAGATATAAACGGTTACTGAAGATGCAAGCACATATCGACTTTGGGCACCTAAAATATCGATTTTCAACATGTTTTGGGCCTGTATTTTGAAAATATTCTAGCACTAAGTAGGCATGTACAGATCGCTTCTGGGCCAAAATAAAATCGAATACTCGGGTGTTTTGAGCCAGAATTTGAGATATAAACGTGTACAGAAGATGCATGCACATATCGACTTTGGGCACCTAAAATATCGATTTTCAGCATGTTTTGGGCGTGTTTTTTTAAATATTCTATTACTGTGTAGGCATTTACAGATAGCTTCTGGGACTCAAAAATATCGAATTTTCGGGTGTTTTGAGTCTGAATTTGAGATATAAACGAGTACTGAAGATGCATGCACATATTGACTTTGGGACAAAAAATATCGATTTTCAGCATGTTTGGGTCTGTAATTTGAGAAAATTCTAGCAATGATTAGGCATATACAGATCGCTTCTGGGACCCAAAAATATCGAATTTTTGGGTGTTTTGAGCCTGAATTTAAGATATAAACGTGTACTGAAGATGCATGCACATATCGACTTCGGGCACCTGAAATATCAATTTTCAGCATGTTTTGGGCCTGTATTTTGAAAATACTCTAACACGGAGTAGGCATGTACAGATTGCCTATGGGACCCAAAAATATCGAATTTTTCGGGTGTTTTAAGCCTGAATTTGAGATATACACGGATACAGAATATGCATACACATATTGACTTTGGGCACCTAAAATATCGATTTTCTCCATGTTTTTGGGCCTATGTTTTGAAAATGTTCTATTACTGAGTAGGCAAGTACAGATCGCTTCTGGGACCCAAAAATATCGAGTTTTCGGGTGTTTTGACCATTAATTTGAGATATAAACGGTTACTGAAGATGCAAGCACATATCGTCTTTGGGCACCTAAAATATCGATTTTCAGCATGTTTTGGGCCTGTATTTTGAAAATATTCTAGCACTAAGTAGGCATGTACAGATCGCTTCTGAGCCAAAATAAAATCGAATATTCGGGTGTTTTAAGTCTGAATTTGAGATATAAACGTGTAAAGAAGATGCATGCACATATCGACTTTGGGCACCTAAAATATCAATTTTCAGCATGTTATGGGCGTGTTTTTTTTAAATATTCTATTACTGCGTAGGCATGTACAGATCGCTTCTGTGACTCAAAAATATCGAATTTTCGGGTGTTTTGAGTCTGAATTTGAGATATAAACGAGTACTGAAGTTGCATGGACATATTGAGTTTGGGCACCAAAAATATCGATTTTCAGCATGTTTGGGTCTGTATTTTGAGAAAATTCTAGCAATGATTAGGCATGTACAGATCGCTTCTGGGACCCAAAAATATCGAAATTTTCGGGTGTTTTGAGCCTGAATTTGAGATATACACGGGTACAGAAGATGCATACACATATTGACTTTGGGCACCTAAAATATCGAATTTCAGCATGTTTTAGGCCTGTATTTTGAAAATACTTTAACACGGAGTAGGCATGTACAGATCCCTTCTGGGACCCAAAAATATCGAATTTTTTGGGTGTTTTGAGCCTGAATTTGAGATATAAACGGTTACTGAAGATGCAAGCACATATCGACTTTGGGCACCTGAAATATCGATTTTCAGCATGTTTTGGGCCTGTATTTTGAAAATACTCTAACACGGAGTAGGCATGTACAGATTGCCTCAGGGACCCAAAAATATCGAATTTCTCGGGTATTTTGAGCCTGAATTTTAAATATACACAGGTACAGAAGATGCATACACATATTGACTTTGGGTACCTAAAATATCGATTTTCAACATGTTTTGGGCCTGTATTTTGAAAATACTTTACCACGGAGTAGGCATGTACAGATCCCTTCTAAGACCCAAAAATATCGAACTTTCGGGTGTTTTAAGCCTGAATTTAAGATATAAACGGGTAAAGAAGATGCATGCACATATCGATTTTAGGCACCTAAAATATCGATTTTCAGCATGTTTTGGGCCTATATTTTGAAAATATTCAAGAACTGCGTAGGCTTGTACAGATTGCTTTTTGGACCCAAAAATGTCGAATTTTCGTGTGTTTTGAGCCTGAATTTGGGATATAAACGGGTACAGAAGACGCATGCACATATCGACTTTGGGCACCTAAAATATCGATTTTCAGCATGTTTTCGGCCTGAATCATGAAAATATCCTATTACTGAGTAGGCATGTACAAATCGCTTCTGGGACCCAAAAAAATGGAATTTTCGGGTGTTTTGAGCCTGAATTTGAGATATAAACGGGTACAGAAGATGCATGCACATATTGATTTTGGACATCTAAAATATTGATTTTCAACTTGTTTTTCTGCCTGTGTTTTGAAAGTATTCTAACATTGAGTAGGCATGTACAGATTGCTTCTGGGACCCAAAATTATCGAATTTTTGGGTGTTTTGAGCCTGAATTTGAGATATAAACGTGTACTGAAGATGCAAGCACATATAGACTTCGGGCACCTGAAATATCAATTTTCAGCATGTTTTGGGCCTGTATTTGGAAAATACTCTAACACGGAGTAGGCATGTACAGATTGCCTCTGGGACCCAAAAATATCGAATTTTTCGGGTGTTTTAAGCCTGAATTTGAGATATACACGGATACAGAAGATGCATACACATATTGACTTTGGGCACCTAAAATATCGATTTTCAGCATGTTTGGGTCTGTATTTTGAGAAAATTCTAGCAATGATTAGGCATGTAAAGATCGCTTCTGGGACCCAAAAATATCGAATTTTCGGGTGTTTTGAGCCTGAATTTGAGATGTAAACGGGTACTGAAGATGCATGCACATATCGACTTTGGGCACCTGAAATATCGATTTTCAGCATGTTTTGGGCCTGTATTTTGAAAATACTCTAACACGGAGTAGGCATGTACAGATTGCCTCAGAGACCCAAAAATATAGAATTTTTCGGGTATTTTGAGCCTGAATTTTTAATATACACAGGTACAGTAGATGCATACACATATTGACTTTGGGCACCTAAAATACCGAAATTCAGCATGTTTTAGGCCTGTATTTTGAAAATACTCTAACACGGAGTAGGCATGTACAGATCGCTTCTGGGAATCAAAAATATCGAAATTTCGGGTGTTTTAAGCCTGAATTTGAGATATAAACGGGTACAGAAGATGCATTAACATATTGACTTTGGGTACCTAAAATATCGATTTTCAACATGTTTTGGGCCTGTATTTTGAAAATACTTTACCACGGAGTAGGCATGTACAGATCCCTTCTAATACCCAAAAATATCGAATTTTCGGGTGTTTTGAGCCAGAATTTGAGATATAAACGGGTACTGAAGATGCATGCACATATCGATTTTGGTCACCAAAAATATCGATTTTCAACTTGTTGTTGTGCCTGTGTTTTGAAAATATTCTAACATTGAGTCGGCATGTACACATCGCTTCCGGGACACAAAAATATCGAATTTTCGGGTGTTTTAAGCCTGAATTTGAGATATAAACGGGTACAGAAGATGCATGCACATATCGATTTTAGACATCTAAAATATTTTTTTTCAACTTGTTTTTCTGCCTGTGTTTTGAAAGTATTCTAACATTGAGTAGGCATGTACAGATCGCTTCTGTGGGACAAAAATATCGAATTTTTGGGTGTTTTGAGCCTGAATTTGAGATATAAACGTGTACTGAAGATGCATGCACATATCGACTTCGGGCACCTGAAATATCAATTTTCAGCATGTTTTGGGCCTGTATTTTGAAAATACTCTAACACGGAGTAGGCATGTACAGATTGCCTTTGGGACCCAAAAATATCGAATTTTTCGGGTGTTTTAAGCCTGAATTTGAGATATACACGGATAAAGAAGATGCATACACATATTGACTTTGGGCACCTAAAATATCGATTTTCTGCATGTTTTTGGGCCTATATTTTTAAAACATTCTAGTACTGAGTAGGCATGTACAGATCGCTTCTGGGACCCAAAAATATCGAATTTTCGGGTGTTTTAAGCCTGAATTTGAGATATAAACGAGTACTGAAGATGCATGCACATATTGACTTTGGGCACCTAAAATATCGATTTTCAGCATGTTTGGGTCTGTATTTTGAGAAAATTCTAGCAATGATTAGGCATGTAAAGATCGCTTCTGGGACCCAAAAATATCGAATTTTCGGGTGTTTTGAGCCTGAATTTGAGATATAAACGGGTACTGAAGATGCATGCACATATTGACTTTGGGCACCTGAAATATCGATTTTCAGCATGTTTTGGGCCTGTATTTTGAAAATACTCTAACACGGAGTAGGCATGTACAGAATGCCTCAGGGACCCAAAAATATCGAATTTCTCTGGTATTTTGAGCCTGAATTTTAAATATACACAGGTACAGAAGATGCATACACATATTGACTTTGGGCACCTAAAATACCGAAATTTAGCATGTTTTAGGCCTGTATTTTGAAAATACTCTAACACGGAGTAGGCATGTACAGATCGCTTCTGGGAACCAAAAATATCGAATTTTCGGGTGTTTTAAGCCTGAATTTGAGATATAAACGGGTACAGAAGATGCATTCACATATTGACTTTGGGTACCTAAAATATCGATTTTCAACATGTTTTGGGCCTGTATTTTTAAAATACTTTACCACGGAGTAGGCATGTACAGATCCCTTCTAAGACCCAAAAATATCGAATTTTCGGGTGTTTTGAGCCAGAATTTGAGATATAAACGGGTACTGAAGATGCATGCACATATCGATTTTGGGCAACAAAAATATCGATTTTCAACTTGTTGTTGTGCCTGTGTTTTGAAAATATTATAACATTAAGTAGGCATGTACACATCGCTTCCGGGACCCAAAAATATCGAATTTTCGGGTGTTTTAAGCCTGAATTTGAGATATAAACGGGTACAGAAGATGCATGCACATATCGATTTTAGGCACCTAAAATATCGATTTTCAGCATGTTTTGGGCCTATATTTTGAAAATATTCAAGGACTGCGTAGGCTTGTACAGATTGCTTTTTGGACCCAAAAATTTCCAATTTTCGTGTGTTTTGAGCCTGAATTTGGGATATAAACGGGTACAGAAGACGCATGCACATATCGACTTTGGGCACCTAAAATATCGATTTTCAGCATGTTTTCGGCCTGATCTTGAAAATATCCTATTACTGAGTAGGCATGTACAGATCGCTTCTGGGACCCCAAAAAATGGAATTTTCGGGTGCTTTGAGCCTGAATTTGAGATATAAACGGGTACAGAAGATGCATGCACATATCGATTTTGGACATCTAAAATATTGATTTTCAACTTGTTTTGCTGCCTGTATTTTGAAAATACTTTACCACGGAGTAGGCATGTACAGATCCCTTCTAAGACCCAAAAATATCGAATTTTCGGGTGTTTTGAGCCAGAATTTGAGATATAAACGGGTACTGAAGATGCATGCACATATCGATTTTGGTCACCAAAAATATCGATTTTCAACTTGTTGTTGTGCCTGTGTTTTGAAAATATTCTAACATTGAGTAGGCATGTACACATCGCTTCCGGGACCAAAAAATATCGAATTTTCGGGTGTTTTAAGCCTGAATTTGAGATATAAACGGGTACAGAAGATGCATGCACATATCGATTTTAGGCACCTAAAATATCGATTTTCAGCATGTTTTGGGCCTATATTTTGAAAATATTCAAGAACTGCGTAGGCTTGTACAGATTGCTTTTTGGACCCAAAAATGTCGAATTTTCGTGTGTTTTGAGCCTGAACTTGGGATATAAACGGGTACAGAAGACGCATGCACATATCGACTTTGGGCACCTAAAATATCGATTTTCAGCATGTTTTCGGCCTGAATCTTGAAAATATCCTAATACTGAGTAGGCATGTACAAATCGCTTCTGGGACCCCAAAAAATGGAATTTTCGGGTGCTTTGAGCCTGAATTTGAGATATAAACGGGTACAGAAGATGCATGCACATATCGATTTTGGACATCTAAAATATTTATTTTCAACTTGTTTTTCTGCCTGTGTTTTGAAAGTATTCTAACATTGAGTAGGCATGTACAGATCGCTTCTGGGACCCAAAAATATCGAATTTTTGGGTGTTTTGAGCCTGAATTTGAGATATAAACGTGTACTGAAGATGCATGCACATATCGACTTCGGGCACCTGAAATATCAATTTTCAGCATGTTTTGGGCCTGTATTTTGAAAATACTTTAACACGGAGTAGGCATGTACAGATTGCCTTTGGGACCCAAAAATATCGAATTTTTCGGGTGTTTTAAGCCTGAATTTGAGATATACACGGATACAGAAGATGCATACACATATTGACTTTGTTCACCTAAAATATCGATTTTCTGCATGTTTTTGGGCCTATATTTTTAAAACATTCTAGTACTGAGTAAGCATGTACAGATCGCTTCTGGGACCCAAAAATATCGAATTTTCGGGTGTTTTAAGCCTGAATTTGAGATATAAACGAGTACTGAAGATGCATGCACATATTGACTTTGGGCACCTAAAATATCGATTTTCAGCATGTTTGGGTCTGTATTTTGAGAAAATTCTAGCAATGATTAGGCATGTGAAGATCGCTTCTGGGACCCAAAAATATCGAATTTTCGGGTGTTTTGAGCCTGAATTTGAGATATAAACGGGTATTGAAGATGCATGCACATATCGACTTTGGGCACCTGAAATATCGATTTTCAGCATGTTTTGGGCCTGTATTTTGAAAATACTTTAACACGGAGTAGGCATGTACAGATTGCCTCAGGGACCCAAAAATATCGAATTTTTCGGGTATTTTGAGCCTGAATTTTAAATATACACAGGTACAGAAGATGCATACACATATTGACTTTGGGCACCTAAAATACCGAAATTCAGCATGTTTTAGGCCTGTATTTTGAAAATACTCTAACACGGAGTAGGCATGTACAGATCGCTTCTGGGAACCAAAAATATCGAATTTTCGGGTGTTTTAAGCCTGAATTTGAGATATAAACGGGTACAGAAGATGCATGCACATATCGATTTTAGGCACCTAAAATATCGATTTTCAGCATGTTTTGGGCCTATATTTTGAAAATATTCAAGGACTGCGTAGGCTTGTACAGATTGCTTTTTGGACCCAAAAATTTCCAATTTTCGTGTGTTTTGAGCCTGAATTTGGGATATAAACGGGTACAGAAGACGCATGCACATATCGACTTTGGGCACCTAAAATATCGATTTTCAGCATGTTTTCGGCCTGATCTTGAAAATATCCTATTACTGAGTAGGCATGTACAGATCGCTTCTGGGACCCCAAAAAATGGAATTTTCGGGTGCTTTGAGCCTGAATTTGAGATATAAACGGGTACAGAAGATGCATGCACATATCGATTTTGGACATCTAAAATATTGATTTTCAACTTGTTTTGCTGCCTGTATTTTGAAAATACTTTACCACGGAGTAGGCATGTACAGATCCCTTCTAAGACCCAAAAATATCGAATTTTCGGGTGTTTTGAGCCAGAATTTGAGATATAAACGGGTACTGAAGATGCATGCACATATCGATTTTGGTCACCAAAAATATCGATTTTCAACTTGTTGTTGTGCCTGTGTTTTGAAAATATTCTAACATTGAGTAGGCATGTACACATCGCTTCCGGGACCAAAAAATATCGAATTTTCGGGTGTTTTAAGCCTGAATTTGAGATATAAACGGGTACAGAAGATGCATGCACATATCGATTTTAGGCACCTAAAATATCGATTTTCAGCATGTTTTGGGCCTATATTTTGAAAATATTCAAGAACTGCGTAGGCTTGTACAGATTGCTTTTTGGACCCAAAAATGTCGAATTTTCGTGTGTTTTGAGCCTGAACTTGGGATATAAACGGGTACAGAAGACGCATGCACATATCGACTTTGGGCACCTAAAATATCGATTTTCAGCATGTTTTCGGCCTGAATCTTGAAAATATCCTAATACTGAGTAGGCATGTACAAATCGCTTCTGGGACCCCAAAAAATGGAATTTTCGGGTGCTTTGAGCCTGAATTTGAGATATAAACGGGTACAGAAGATGCATGCACATATCGATTTTGGACATCTAAAATATTTATTTTCAACTTGTTTTTCTGCCTGTGTTTTGAAAGTATTCTAACATTGAGTAGGCATGTACAGATCGCTTCTGGGACCCAAAAAAATGGAATTTTCGGGTGTTTTGAGCCTGAATTTGAGATATAAACGTGTACAGAAGATGCATGCACATATCGACTTTGGGCACCTAAAATATCGTTTTTCAGCATATTTTGACTTGTATTTTGAAAATATTCTGTTACTGAGTAGGCATGTACAGATCGCTTAAGGGACCCAAAAATATTGAATTTTTGGGTGTTTTGATCCTGAATTTGAGATATAAACGGGTACTGAAGATACATACATATATTGACTTTGGGCACCTAAAATATCGATTTTCAGCATGTTTTGGGCCTGTATTATAAAAATATTCGAACACGGAGTAGGCATGTACAGATCGCTTCTGGGACCCAAAAATATCGAATTTTCAGGTGTTTTGAGCCTGAATTTGAGATATAAACGGGTACTGAAGATGCATGCACATATCGACTTTGGGCCCCTGAAATATCAATTTTCAGCATGTTTTGGGTCTGTATTTTGATAAAACTCTAACACGGAGTAGGCATGTACAGATCGCTTCCGGAAACAAAAAATATCGAATTTTCAGGTGTTTTAAGCCTGAATTTGAGATATAAACGGGTACTGAAAATGCATTCACATATTGACTTTGGGCACCTAAAATACCGAAATTCAGCATGTTTTAGGCCTGTATTTTGAAAATATCCTATTACTGAGTAGGCATGTACAGATCGCTTCTGGGACCCCAAAAAATGGAATTTTCGGGTGCTTTGAGCCTGAATTTGAGATATAAACGGGTACTGAAGATGCATGCACATATCGATTTTGGTCACCAAAAATATCGATTTTCAACTTGTTGTTGTGCCTGTGTTTTGAAAATATTCTAACATTGAGTAGGCATGTACACATCGCTTCCGGGACCCAAAAATATCGAATTTTCGGGTGTTTTAAGCCTGAATTTGAGATATAAACGGGTACAGAAGATGCATGCACATATCGATTTTAGGCACCTAAAATATCGATTTTCAGCATGTTTTGGGCCTATATTTTGAAAATATTCAAGAACTGCGTAGGCTTGTACAGATTGCTTTTTGGACCCAAAAATGTCGAATTTTCGTGTGTTTTGAGCCTGAACTTGGGATATAAACGGGTACAGAAGACGCATGCACATATCGACTTCGGGCACCTGAAATATCAATTTTCAGCATGTTTTTGGCCTGTATTGTGAAAATACTTTAACACGGAGTAGGCATGTACAGATTGCCTTTGGGACCCAAAAATATCGAATTTTTCGGGTGTTTTAAGCCTGAATTTGAGATATACACGGATACAGAAGATGCATACACATATTGACTTTGGGCACCTAAAATATCGATTTTCTGCATGTTTTTGGGCCTATATTTTGAAAACATTCTAGTACTGAGTAGGCATGTACAGATCGCTTCTGGGACCCAAAAATATCGAATTTTCGGGTGTTTTAAGCCTGAATTTGAGATATAAACGAGTACTGAAGATGCATGCACATATTGACTTTGGGCACCTAAAATATCGATTTTCAGCATGTTTGGGTCTGTATTTTGAGAAAATTCTAGCAATGATTAGGCATGTAAAGATCGCTTCTGGGACCCAAAAATATCGAATTTTCGGGTGTTTTGAGCCTGAATTTGAGATATAAACGGGTACTGAAGATGCATGCACATATCGACTTTGGGCACCTGAAATATCGATTTTCAGCATGTTTTGGGCCTGTTTTTTGAAAATACTCTAACACGGAGTAGGCATGTACAGATTGCCTCAGGGACCCAAAAATATCGAATTTTTCGGGTATTTTGAGCCTGAATTTTAAATATACACAGGAACAGAAGATGCATACACATATTGACTTTGGGCACCTAAAATACCGAAATTCAGCATGATTTAGGCCTGTATTTTGAAAATACTCTAACACGGAGTAGGCATGTACAGATCGCTTCTGGGAACCAAAAATATCGAAATTTCGGGTGTTTTAAGCCTGAATTTGAGATATAAACGGGTACAGAAGATACATTCACATATTGACTTTGGGTACCTAAAATATCGATTTTCAACATGTTTTGGGCCTGTATTTTGAAAATACTTTACAATGGAGTAGGCATGTACAGATCCCTTCTAAGACCCAAAAATATCGAATTTTCAGGTGTTTTGAGCCAGAATTTGATATATAAATGGGTACTGAAGATGCATGCACATATCGATTTTGGTCAACAAAAATATCGATTTTCAACTTGTTGTTGTGCCTGTGTTTTGAAAATATTCTAACATTGAGTAGGCATGTAGACATCGCTTCCGGGACCCAAAAATATCGAATTTTCGGGTGTTTTAAGCCTGAATTTGAGATATAAACGGGTACAGAAGATGCATGCACATATCGATTTTAGGCACCTAAAATATCGATTTTCAGCATGTTTTGGGCCTATATTTTGAAAATATTCAAGAACTGCGTAGGCTTGTACAGATTGCTTTTTGGACCAAAAAATTTCGAATTTTCATGTGTTTTGAGCCTGAATTTGGGATATAAACGGGCACAGAAGATGCATGCACATATCGATTTTGGACATCTAAAATATTGATTTTCAACTTGTTTTTCTGCCTGTGTTTTGAAAGTATTCTAACATTGAGTAGGCATGTACAGATCGCTTCTGGGACCCAAAAAAATGGAATTTTCGGGTGCTTTGAGCCTGAATTTGAGATATAAACGGGTACAGAAGATGCATGCACATATCGACTTTGGGCCCCTGAAATATCAATTTTCAGCATGTTTTGGGTCTGTATTTTGATAACACTCTAACACGGAGTAGGCATGTACAGATCGCTTCCGGAAACAAAAAATATCGAATTTTCAGGTGTTTTAAGCCTGAATTTGAGATATAAACGGGTACTGAAAATGCATTCACATATTGACTTTGGGCACCTAAAATACCGAAATTCAGCATGTTTTAGGCCTGTATTTTGAAAATATCCTATTACTGAGTAGGCATGTACAGATCGCTTCTGGGACCCCAAAAAATGGAATTTTCGGGTGCTTTGAGCCTGAATTTGAGATATAAACGGGTACAGAAGATGCATGCACATATCGATTTTATGCACCTAAAATATCGATTTTCAGCATGTTTTGGGCCTATATTTTGAAAATATTCAAGAACTGCGTAGGCTTGTACAGATTGCTTTTTGGACCCAAAAATGTCGAATTTTCGTGTGTTTTGAGCCTGAACTTGGGATATAAACGGGTACAGAAGACGCATGCACATATCGACTTCGGGCACCTGAAATATCAATTTTCAGCATGTTTTGGGCCTGTATTGTGAAAATACTTTAACACGGAGTAGGCATGTACAGATTGCCTTTGGGACCCAAAAATATCGAATTTTTCGGGTGTTTTAAGCCTAAATTTGAGATATACACGGATACAGAAGATGCATACACATATTGACTTTGGGCACCTAAAATATCGATTTTCTGCATGTTTTTGGGCCTATATTTTGAAAACATTCTAGTACTGAGTAGGCATGTACAGATCGCTTCTGGGACCCAAAAATATCGAATTTTCGGGTGTTTTAAGCCTGAATTTGAGATATAAACGAGTACTGAAGATGCATGCACATATTGACTTTGGGCACCTAAAATATCGATTTTCAGCATGTTTGGGTCTGTATTTTGAGAAAATTCTAGCAATGATTAGGCATGTAAAGATCGCTTCTGGGACCCAAAAATATCGAATTTTCGGGTGTTTTGAGCCTGAATTTGAGATATAAACGGGTACTGAAGATGCATGCACATATCGACTTTGGGCACCTGAAATATCGATTTTCAGCATGTTTTGGGCCTGTTTTTTGAAAATACTCTAACACGGAGTAGGCATGTACAGATTGCCTCAGGGACCCAAAAATATCGAATTTTTCGGGTATTTTGAGCCTGAATTTTAAATATACACAGGTACAGAAGATGCATACACATATTGACTTTGGGCACCTAAAATACCGAAATTCAGCATGTTTTAGGCCTGTATTTTGAAAATACTCTAACACGGAGTAGGCATGTACAGATCGCTTCTGGGAACCAAAAATATCGAAATTTCGGGTGTTTTAAGCCTGAATTTGAGATATAAACGGGTACAGAAGATACATTCACATATTGACTTTGGGTACCAAAAATATCGATTTTCAACATGTTTTGGGCCTGTATTTTGAAAATACTTTACAATGGAGTAGGCATGTACAGATCCCTTCTAAGACCCAAAAATATCGAATTTTCGGGTGTTTTGAGCCAGAATTTGATATATAAATGGGTACTGAAGATGCATGCACATATCGATTTTGGGCAACAAAAATATCGATTTTCAACTTGTTGTTGTGCCTGTGTTTTGAAAATATTCTAACATTGAGTAGGCATGTAGACATCGCTTCCGGGACCCAAAAATATCGAATTTTCGGGTGTTTTAAGCCTGAATTTGAGATATAAACGGGTACAGAAGATGCATGCACATATCGATTTTAGGCACCTAAAATATCGATTTTCAGCATGTTTTGGGCCTATATTTTGAAAATATTCAAGAACTGCGTAGGCTTGTACAGATTGCTTTTTGGACCAAAAAATTTCGAATTTTCATGTGTTTTGAGCCTGAATTTGGGATATAAACGGGCACAGAAGATGCATGCACATATCGATTTTGGACATCTAAAATATTGATTTTCAACTTGTTTTTCTGCCTGTGTTTTGAAAGTATTCTAACATTAAGTAGGCATGTACAGATCGCTTCTGGGACCCAAAAAAATGGAATTTTCGGGTGCTTTGAGCCTGAATTTGAGATATAAACGGGTACAGAAGATGCATGCACATATCGATTTTGGACATCTAAAATATTGATTTTCAACTTGTTTTTCTGCCTGTGTTTTGAAAGTATTCTAACATTGAGTAGGCATGTACAGATCGCTTCTGGGACCCAAAAAAATGGAATTTTCGGGTGTCTTGAGCCTTAATTTGAGATATAAACGTGTACAGAAGATGCATGCACATATCGACTTTGGGCACCTAAAATATCGTTTTTCAGCATATTTTGACTTGTATTTTGAAAATATTCTGTTACTGAGTAGGCATGTACAGATCGCTTAAGGGACCCAAAAATATTGAATTTTTGGGTGTTTTGATCCTGAATTTGAGATATAAACGGGTACTGAAGATACATACATATATTGACTTTGGGCACCTAAAATATCGATTTTCAGCATGTTTTGGGCCTGTATTATAAAAATATTCTAACACGGAGTAGGCAGGTACAGATCGCTTCTGGGACCCAAAAATATCGAATTTTCAGGTGTTTTGAGCCTGAATTTGAGATATAAACGGGTACTGAAGATGCATGCACATATCGACTTTGGGCCCCTGAAATATCAATTTTCAGCATGTTTTGGGTCTGTATTTTGATAACACTCTAACACGGAGTAGGCATGTACAGATCGCTTCCGGAAACAAAAAATATCGAATTTTCAGGTGTTTTAAGCCAGAATTTGAGATATAAACGGGTACTGAAAATGCATTCACATATTGTCTTTGGGCACCTAAAATATCGATTTTCAGCATTTTTTGGGCCTGTATTTTGAAAATACTTTAACACGGAATAGGCAAGTACATATCCCTTCTGGGACCCAAAAATATCGAATTTTCGGGTGTTTTGAGCCAGAATTTGAGATATAAACGGGTACTGAAGATGCATGCACATATCGATTTTGGGCACCTAAAACATCGATATTCAACTTGTTTTTGTGCCTGTATTTTGAAAATATTCTAACATTGAGTAGGCATGTACAGATCGCTTCTGGTTCCCAAAAATATCTAATTTTCGGGTGTTTTAAGCCTGAATTTGGGACATAAACGGGTACAGAAGATCCATGCACATATCAATTTTGGGCACATAAAATATCTATTTTCAACTTTTTTTTGTGCCTGTGTTTTGAAGATATTCTAACATTGAGTAGGCATGTACAGATCGCATCTGGGACCCAAAAATATCGAATTTTCGGGTGTTTTGAGCCTGAATTTGAGATATAAACGGGTACTGAAGATGCATGCACATATTGACTTTGGGCACCTAAAATATCGATTTTCAGCATGTTTTAGGCCTGTATCATGAAAATACTCTAATACGGAGTAGGCATGTACAGATCGCATCTGGGACCCAAAAATATCGAATTTTCGGGTGTTTTGAGCCTGAATTTGAGATATAAACGGGTACTGAAGATGCATGCACATATTGACTTTGGGCACCTAAAATATCGATTTTCAGCATGTTTTAGGCCTGTATCATGAAAATACTCTAATACGGAGTAGGCATGTACAGATCGCTTCTGGGACCCAAAAATATCGAAGTTTCGGGTGTTTTGAGTCTGAATTTGGGGATATAAACGTGTACAGAAGATGCATACACATATTGACTTTGGGCACCTAAAATATCGATTTTCAGCATGTTTTGGGCCTGTATTATGAAAATACTCTAACACGGAGTAGGCATGTACATATCGCTTCTGGGACCCAAAAACATCGATTTTTTGGGTGTTTTAAGCCTGAATTTGGGATGTAAATGGGTACAGAAAATGCAAGCACATTTTGACTTGGGCACCTAAAATATCGATTTTAACTTGTTTTTCTGCCTGTATTTTGAAAATATTTTAACATTGAGTAGGCATGTACAGATCGCTTCTGGGACTCAAAAATATCGAATTTTTGGGTGTTTTCAGCCTGAATTTGAGATATAAACGGCTACAAAAGATGCATGCCTATATAGACTTTGTGCACCAAAAATATCCATATTTAGCATATTTTGGGCCTATATTTTGAAAATATTCTAGCACTCAGTAGGCATGTACAGATCGCTTTTTGGACCCAAAAATATCGAATTTTAGGGTGTTTTGAGCCTGAATTTGGGACATAAACGTGTACTGAAGATGCATGCACATATCGATTTTGGGCACCTAAAATATCGATTTTCAGCATGTTTTAGGCCTGAATCTTAAAAATATTCTATTACTGAGTAGGCATGTACAAATCGCTTCTTGGACCCAATAATATCGATTTTTTGGATGTTTTGAGCCTGAATTTGAGATATAAACGTGTACTGAAGATGCATGCACATTTTGACTTTGGGCACTTAAAATATCGATTTTCAGCATGTTTTGGGTCTGTATTTTGAAAATACTCTGAAACGGAGTAGGCATGTACAGATCGCTTCTGGGAACCAAAAAATTTGAATTTTCGGGTGTTTTCAGCCTGAATTTGAGATATACACGGGTACAGAAGATGCATACACATATTGACTTTGGGCACCTAAAATATCGATTTTCAGCATGTTTTAGGCCTGTATTATGAAAATACTCTAACACGGAGTAGGCATGTACAGATCGCTTCCGGGAACCAAAAATATCGAATTTTCGGGTGTTTTGAGCCAGAATTTGAGATATAAACGGGTACTGAAGATGCATGCACATATCGATTTTGGCACCTAAAATATCGATTTTCAACTTGTTTTTGTGCCTGTGTTTTGAAAATATTCTAACATTGAGTACGCATGTACACATCGCTTCTGGGACCCAAAATTATCGAATTTTAGGGTGTTTTGAGCCTGAATTTGAGATATAAACGGGTACAGAAGATTCATACACATATTGACTTTGGGCACCTAAAATATCGATTTTCAGCATGTTTTGGGCCTGTATTATGAAAATACTCTAACACGGAGTAGGCATGTACATATCGCTTCTGGGACCCAAAAACATCGATTTTTTGGGTGTTTTAAGCCTGAATTTGGGATGTAAATGGGTACAGAAAATGCAAGCACATTTTGACTTTGGCACCTAAAATATCGATTTTAACTTGTTTTTCTGCCTGTATTTTGAAAATATTTTAACATTGAGTAGGCATGTACAGATCGCTTCTGGGACCCAAAAATATCGAATTTTTGGGTGTTTTGAGCCTGAATTTGAGATATAAACGGCTACAAAAGATGCATGCCTATATAGACTTTGTGCACCAAAAATATCCATATTTAGCATATTTTGGGCCTATATTTTGAAAATATTCTAGCACTGAGTAGGCATGTACAGATCGCTTTTTGGACCCAAAAATATCGAATTTTAGGGTGTTTTGAGCCTGAATTTGGGACATAAACGTGTACTGAAGATGCATGCACATATCGATTTTGGGCACCTAAAATATCGATTTTCAGCATGTTTTAGGCCTGAATCTTAAAAATATTATATTACTGAGTAGGCATGTACAAATCGCTTCTTGGACCCAATAATATCGATTTTTTGGATGTTTTGAGCCTGAATTTGAGATATAAACGTGTACTGAAGATGCATGCACATTTTGACTTTGGGCACTTAAAATATCGATTTTTAGCATGTTTTGGGTGTGTATTTTGAAAATACTCTAAAACGGAGTAGGCACGTACAGATCGCTTCTGGGAACCAAAAAATTTGAATTTTCGGGTGTTTTCAGCCTGAATTTGAGATATACACGGGTACAGAAGATGCATACACATATTGACTTTGGGCACCTAAAATATCGATTTTCAGCATGTTTTAGGCCTGTATTTTGAAAATACTCTAACACGGAGTAGGCATGTACAGATCGCTTCCGGGAATCAAAAATATCGAATTTTCGGGTGTTTTGAGCCAGAATTTGAGATATAAACGGGTACTGAAGATGCATGCACATATCGATTTTGGCACCTAAAATATCGATTTTCAACTTGTTTTTGTGCCTGTGTTTTGAAAATATTCTAACATTGAGTACGCATGTACACATCGCTTCTGGGACCCAAAATTATCGAATTTTAGGGTGTTTTGAGCCTGAATTTGAGATATAAACGGGTACAGAAGATTCATACACATATTGACTTTGGGCACCTAAAATATCGATTTTCAGCATGTTTTGGGCCTGTATTATGAAAATACTCTAACACGGAGTAGGCATGTACATATCGCTTCTGGGACCCAAAAACATCGATTTTTTGGGTGTTTTAAGCCTGAATTTGGGATGTAAATGGGTACAGAAAATGCAAGCACATTTTGACTTTGGCACCTAAAATATCGATTTTAACTTGTTTTTCTGCCTGTATTTTGAAAATATTTTAACATTGAGTAGGCATGTACAGATCGCTTCTGGGACCCAAAAATATCGAATTTTTGGGTGTTTTGAGCCTGAATTTGAGATATAAACGGCTACAAAAGATGCATGCCTATATAGACTTTGTGCACCAAAAATATCCATATTTAGCATATTTTGGGCCTATATTTTGAAAATATTCTAGCACTGAGTAGGCATGTACAGATCGCTTTTTGGACCCAAAAATATCGAATTTTAGGGTGTTTTGAGCCTGAATTTGGGACATAAACGTGTACTGAAGATGCATGCACATATCGATTTTGGGCACCTAAAATATCGATTTTCAGCATGTTTTAGGCCTGAATCTTAAAAATATTATATTACTGAGTAGGCATGTACAAATCGCTTCTTGGACCCAATAATATCGATTTTTTGGATGTTTTGAGCCTGAATTTGAGATATAAACGTGTACTGAAGATGCATGCACATTTTGACTTTGGGCACTTAAAATATCGATTTTTAGCATGTTTTGGGTCTGTATTTTGAAAATACTCTAAAACGGAGTAGGCACGTACAGATCGCTTCTGGGAACCAAAAAATTTGAATTTTCGGGTGTTTTCAGCCTGAATTTGAGATATACACGGGTACAGAAGATGCATACACATATTGACTTTGGGCACCTAAAATATCGATTTTCAGCATGTTTTAGGCCTGTATTTTGAAAATACTCTAACACGGAGTAGGCATGTACAGATCGCTTCCGGGAATCAAAAATATCGAATTTTCGGGTGTTTTGAGCCAGAATTTGAGATATAAACGGGTACTGAAGATGCATGCACATATCGATTTTGGCACCTAAAATATCGATTTTCAACTTGTTTTTGTGCCTGTGTTTTGAAAATATTCTAACATTGAGTACGCATGTACACATCGCTTCTGGGACCCAAAATTATCGAATTTTAGGGTGTTTTGAGCCTGAATTTGAGATATAAACGGGTACAGAAGATTCATACACATATTGACTTTGGGCACCTAAAATATCGATTTTCAGCATGTTTTGGGCCTGTATTATGAAAATACTCTAACACGGAGTAGGCATGTACATATCGCTTCTGGGACCCAAAAACATCGATTTTTTGGGTGTTTTAAGCCTGAATTTGGGATGTAAATGGGTACAGAAAATGCAAGCACATTTTGACTTTGGCACCTAAAATATCGATTTTAACTTGTTTTTCTGCCTGTATTTTGAAAATATTTTAACATTGAGTAGGCATGTACAGATCGCTTCTGGGACCCAAAAATATCGAATTTTTGGGTGTTTTGAGCCTGAATTTGAGATATAAACGGCTACAAAAGATGCATGCCTATATAGACTTTGTGCACCAAAAATATCCATATTTAGCATATTTTGGGCCTATATTTTGAAAATATTCTAGCACTGAGTAGGCATGTACAGATCGCTTTTTGGACCCAAAAATATCGAATTTTAGGGTGTTTTGAGCCTGAATTTGGGACATAAACGTGTACTGAAGATGCATGCACATATCGATTTTGGGCACCTAAAATATCGATTTTCAGCATGTTTTAGGCCTGAATCTTAAAAATATTATATTACTGAGTAGGCATGTACAAATCGCTTCTTGGACCCAATAATATCGATTTTTTGGATGTTTTGAGCCTGAATTTGAGATATAAACGTGTACTGAAGATGCATGCACATTTTGACTTTGGGCACTTAAAATATCGATTTTTAGCATGTTTTGGGTCTGTATTTTGAAAATACTCTAAAACGGAGTAGGCACGTACAGATCGCTTCTGGGAACCAAAAAATTTGAATTTTCGGGTGTTTTCAGCCTGAATTTGAGATATACACGGGTACAGAAGATGCATACACATATTGACTTTGGGCACCTAAAATATCGATTTTCAGCATGTTTTAGGCCTGTATTTTGAAAATACTCTAACACGGAGTAGGCATGTACAGATCGCTTCCGGGAACCAAAAATATCGAATTTTCGGGTGTTTTGAGCCAGAATTTGAGATATAAACGGGTACTGAAGATGCATGCACATATCGATTTTGGCACCTAAAATATCGATTTTCAACTTGTTTTTGTGCCTGTGTTTTGAAAATATTCTAACATTGAGTACGCATGTACACATCGCTTCTGGGACCCAAAATTATCGAATTTTAGGGTGTTTTGAGCCTGAATTTGAGATATAAACGGGTACAGAAGATGCATGCACATATCGACTTTGGGCACCTAAAATATCGATTTTCAGCATGTTTTGGGCCTATATTTTGAAAATATTCAAGCACTGAGTAGGTATGTACAGATCGCTTCTGGGACCCAAAAATATCGAATTTTCAGGTGTTTTGAGCCTGAATTTGAGATATAAACGGGTACTGAAGATGCATTCACATATCGACTTTGGGCCCCTGAAATATCAATTTTCAGCATGTTTTGGGTCTGTATTTTGATAACACTCTAACACGGAGTAGGCATGTACAGATCGCTTCCGGAAACAAAAAATATCGAATTTTCAGGTGTTTTAAGCCTGAATTTGAGATATAAACGGGTACTGAAAATGCATTCACATATTGTCTTTGGGCACCTAAAATATCGATTTTCAGCATTTTTTGGGCCTGTATTTTGAAAATACTTTAACACGGAATAGGCAAGTACATATCCCTTCTGGGACCCAAAAATATCGAATTTTCGGGTGTTTTGAGCCAGAATTTGAGATATAATCGGGTACTGAAGATGCATGCACATATCGATTTTGGGCACCTAAAACATCGATATTCAACTTGTTTTTGTGCCTGTATTTTGAAAATATTCTAACATTGAGTAGGCATGTACAGATCGCTTCTGGTTCCCAAAAATATCTAATTTTCGGGTGTTTTAAGCCTGAATTTGGGACATAAACGGGTACAGAAGATCCATGCACATATCAATTTTGGGCACATAAAATATCTATTTTCAACTTTTTTTTGTGCCTGTGTTTTGAAGATATTCTAACATTGAGTAGGCATGTACAGATCGCATCTGGGACCCAAAAATATCGAATTTTCGGGTGTTTTGAGCTTGAATTTGAGATATAAACGGGTACTGAAGATGCATGCACATATTGACTTTGGGCACCTAAAATATCGATTTTCAGCATGTTTTAGGCCTGTATTATGAAAATACTCTAATACGGAGTAGGCATGTACAGATCGCTTCTGGGACCCAAAAATATCGAAGTTTCGGGTGTTTTGAGTCTGAATTTGGGATATAAACGTGTACAGAAGATGCATACACATATTGACTTTGGGCACCTAAAATATCGATTTTCAGCATGTTTTGGGCCTGTATTATGAAAATACTCTAACACGGAGTAGGCATGTACATATCGCTTCTGGGACCCAAAAACATCGATTTTTTGGGTGTTTTAAGCCTGAATTTGGGATGTAAATGGGTACAGAAAATGCAAGCACATTTTGACTTGGGCACCTAAAATATCGATTTTAACTTGTTTTTCTGCCTGTATTTTGAAAATATTTTAACATTGAGTAGGCATGTACAGATCGCTTCTGGGACCCAAAAATATCGAATTTTTGGGTGTTTTGAGCCTGAATTTGAGATATAAACGGCTACAAAAGATGCATGCCTATATAGACTTTGTGCACCAAAAATATCCATATTTAGCATATTTTGGGCCTATATTTTGAAAATATTCTAGCACTGAGTAGGCATGTACAGATCGCTTTTTGGACCCCAAAATATCGAATTTTAGGGTGTTTTGAGCCTGAATTTGGGACATAAACGTGTACTGAAGATGCATGCACATATCGATTTTGGGCACCTAAAATATCGATTTTCAGCATGTTTTAGGCCTGAATCTTAAAAATATTCTATTACTGAGTAGGCATGTACAAATCGCTTCTTGGACCCAAAAATATCGATTTTTTGGATGTTTTGAGCCTGAATTTGAGATATAAACGTGTACTGAAGATGCATGCACATTTTGACTTTGGGCACTTAAAATATCGATTTTCAGCATGTTTTGGGTCTGTATTTTGAAAATACTCTGAAACGGAGTAGGCATGTACAGATCGCTTCTGGGAACCAAAAAATTTGAATTTTCGGGTGTTTTCAGCCTGAATTTGAGATATACACGGGTACAGAAGATGCATACACATATTGACTTTGGGCACCTAAAATATCGATTTTCAGCATGTTTTAGGCCTGTATTTTGAAAATACTCTAACACGGACTAGGCATGTACAGATCGCTTCCGGGAACCAAAAATATCGAATTTTCGGGTGTTTTGAGCCAGAATTTGAGATATAAACGGGTACTGAAGATGCATGCACATATCGATTTTGGCACCTAAAATATCGATTTTCAACTTGTTTTTGTGCCTGTGTTTTGAAAATATTCTAACATTGAGTACGCATGTACACATCGCTTCTGGGACCCAAAATTATCGAATTTTAGGGTGTTTTGAGCCTGAATTTGAGATATAAACGGGTACAGAAGATGCATGCACATATCGACTTTGGGCACCTAAAATATCGATTTTCAGCATGTTTTGGGCCTATATTTTGAAAATATTCAAGCACTGAGTAGGTATGTACAGATCGCTTCTGGGACCCAAAAATATCGAATTTTCGGGTGTTTTGAGCCTGAATTTGAGATATAAACGGGTAATGAAGATACACACATATTTTGACTTTGGGCACCTAAAATATCGATTTTCAGCATGTTTTGGGTCTGTCATTTGAAAATTTTCTGTCACTGAGTAGGCATGTAATGATCCCTTCTGGACGCCAATAAAATCGAATATTCGGGTGTTTTGAGCCTGAATTTGAGATATAAACAGGTACAGAAAATGCATGCACATATCGACTTTGGGCACCTAATATATCGATTTTCAGCATGTTTTGGGCTTATATTTTGTAAATATTCTAGCACTGAGTAGGCATGTACAGATCACGTCTGGGCCAATATAAATTCGAATATTCGGGTGTTTTGAGCCTGAATTTGAGATATAAACGGGTACTGAAGATGCATGCACATATCGATTTTGGGCACCTAAAACATCGATATTCAACTTGTTTTTGTGCCTGTATTTTAAAAATATTCTAACATTGAGTAGGCATGTACAGATCGCTTCTGGGGCCCAAAAATATCTAATTTTCGGGTGTTTTAAGCCTGAATTTGGGACATAAACGGGTACAGAAGATCCATGCACAATTCAATTTTGGGCACATAAAATATCCATTTTCAACTTGTTTTTGTGCCTGTGTTTTGAAAATATTCTAACATTGAGTAGGCATGTACAGATCGCTTCTGGGACCCAAAAATATCAAGTTTTTGGGTGTTTTGAGCCTGAATTTGAGATATAAACGGCTACAAAATATGCATGCATATATAGACTTTGTGCACCCAAAATATCAATATTTAGCATGTTTTGGGCCTATATTTTGAAAATATTCTAGCACTGAGTAGGCGTGTACAGATCGCTTTTTGGACCCAAAAATATCGAATTTTAGGGTGTTTTGAGCCTGAATTTGGGACATAAACGGGTACAGAAGATGCATGCACATATCGATTTTGGGCACCTAAAATATCGATTTTCAGCATGTTTTCGGCCTGAATCTTAAAAATATTCTATTACTGAGTAGGCATGTACAAATCGCTTCTTGGACCCAAAAATATCGTTTTTTTTGATGTTTTGAGCCTGAATTTGAGATATAAACGTGTACTGATGATGCATGCACATATCGACTTTGGGTACCTAAAATATCGATTTTCAGCATGTTTTTGGTCTGTAATTTGAAAATACTCTGAAACGGAGTAGGCATGTACAGATAGCTACTGGGGCCCAAAAATATCGATTTTTTGGATGTTTTGAGCCCGAATATGGGATAGAAATGGGTACAGAAAATGCATGCACATATTAACTTTGGGAACCTAAAATATTGATTTCCTGAATGTTTTTGGCGTGTATTATGAAAATATTCTAACACTGAGTAGGCGTGTACAGATAGCTTCTAGGACCCAAAAATATCGAATTTCCGGGTGTTTTGAGCCTGAATTTGAGATATAAACGGGTACAGAAGATGCATGCACATATCGACTTTGGGCACATAAAATATAGATTTTCAGCATGTTTTGGGCTTATATTTTGAGAACATTCTTTTTCTGAGTAGGCATGTATAGATCGCTTCCGGGACCCAAAAATATCGAATTTTAGGGTGTTTTAAGCCTGAATTTGGGACATAAACGGATACAGAAGATGCATGCACATATCAACTTTGGGCACCTAAAATATCGATTTTAAACATGTTTTGGGCCTGTATTTTGAAATAATTCTATTAGTGAGTAGGCATGTACAGAACTCTCCTGGGACCCAAAAATATCGAATTTTCGGGTGTTTTGAGCCTGAATTTGAGATATTAACGGGTACTGAAGATGCATTCACATATCGACTTTGGACACCTAAAATATCGATTTTCAGCATGTTTTGGGCCTAAATTTGAAAATACTCTAACACGGAGTAGGCATGTACAGATCGCTTCTTGGACCCAAAAATATCGAATTTTCGGGTATTTTGAGCCTGAATTTGAGATATAAACGGGTACTGAAGATGAATGCACATATCGACTTTGGGCACCTGAAATATCAATTTTCAGCATGTTTTAGGCCTGTATTTTTAAAATATTCTTACACGGAGTAGGCATGTACAGATCGCTTCCGGAAACCAAAAATGTCGAATTTTCAGGTGTTTTAAGCCTGAATTTGAGATATAAACGGGTACTGAAGATGCATGCACATTTCGATTTTGGGCACCTAAAACATCGATATTCAACTTGTTTTTGTGCCTGTATTTTGAAAATATTCTAACATTGAGTAGGCATGTACAGATCGCTTCTGGGTCCCAAAAATATCAAATTTTCGGGTGTTTTAAGCCTGAATTTGGGACATAAACGGGTACAGAAGATCCATGCACAATTCAATTTTGGGCACATAAAATATCCATTATTGGTATAGTGAAACCAGCACAGCTGGATTGCTATAGAATAGGCCCCTTCACAAGCCCAGGCCCCGTATAGGCATAATCTGGGTTGGAAGGGTCAATTCCGTGACGTTCATCAGAAGTAAATAAAATTCAAATTTGGTGCTGTACTGATAGTGGAGCCACCTGGTGGTGGCGCGGTGAGGTATTAAGCCCCTCCTCCGCTGAATACCGCTCGCCCACTCTGTCGCGGAACACGTCTCAGTCAACATCTACGCTCCTCGCTGCTACGCTATGGTATTGTGTCACGTGTTCCTGCTAATATTTTCTTTTGTGTTCTAGTGGCTAGCCTGCTTTGCAGATGTATCGTGTGTGTTTTCTAGGAGGGTTTTAGGTGTTTATGGGGTTTTTTTCTTCGTTAGGACTGAGTTCTCTTTTCCTTAGCGAAGGGGGGCTTTTCAGCCCCTTTTTTCGGAGTTTTTCTCCGTCTTTCCCCCCCTTTCACCTTTCCTCCTGCCACTAGTACATGCTTCGTGTGTATTTTATCGGGGTTTCTGGGGTTTTTAGCGAAGTTAGTGGGCGCCACGTGGGACTTCACCGCCCCACGTGGTGAGCACATGGGGTCTTTGCAGCCCTTCCTCTTGCCTTCCCTGATTATTATGTGTCCCCTCTCGGTAAGGGGGAGTGAGAATTATGCCCTGGTTCTCTCTTCCTCTCCCGGGCGGGGGTTTTTTATTTTATTTTTGGGGTTTTTCCATTATTTTCAGCCTGGAGTGTTTCTTCTCAGGCTATCGGGTCCCCTCCTACCCCTCCTTCTGGATCATTCTGTCCGGGGGGCCCTTATTTACCCGCTCCATGTGGCGGGCTGTTTTGGTTTTACGGGGTTTTTCCCTGGGCGGCTGCGCGAGTGTGGGGGATCGTGTCCTGGTCCCCAGGTACAGCGGGCGTGTCCCGCGCTTCTTTCCTTCGGGGAGGATGGGTTTCGTGTATTCTGTGTTCCAGTGTTTGCACGTGTTAACCCATGTTTGTGTATTCTTTTCTCCCTCAGCCTACTCGTGCCCTTTGTGCTGCTTCAAGATGTACCGTGCGGGTCTCGCCTGACGGACACCTGCACTGTTCGCCTCACGCACCCTGCTTCACTCCCTTGGGTTACGACCCTTTGGCGTGTGGTGTGTGCCGCCCCTGGGCTGAGTTGTGTCGGGTTACCTCCCCTTCTGCCCGCTCCAAGCTCCCTGCCCTTGCTTCTCTTCGTATGGCGTGGACGAGGGCTAGGAGAATGGCCCACAAACGAGACGGTTCTTCTTTGGCGTGGGTGGACCCGATTTTGGGATCGGACCTGGGTTTATTCAGGACCCGTTACCCTTCTTCCTGTCTCTCGGAGTCTCAGGGGCTAGAACCTCCTGAGGCCCGAGAGATTGAGCCTCCTTCCCTAGACGGTACTACGACTCCTTCTCGGGGCTTAGCCCCCCGGGAAACGAGCGAGTCTGTCGCGCTGGTTCTCCCGACTACCTCACCGGTACAAGGGCCCAGCAGGGAACCCCCAGCTTCGCCTCCTGCTAGAGCTGGCTCCTCAGGCCTCTCTAGAGGACGCAAGCGTTCAGCTAAGAGGTCCCGCCACTCCAGGAAGTCCCGTGCTCGTCGCCGTTCTCCTTCCACCTCTTCTTCGTCGTCCTCTTCCTCTTCTTCGTCGTCGGGGAGCTCTCCTTCGCCCGCCTGCAAATCCCGCAAGGGTAAGCGGGGGGGGGACAGCCCCTCGTCGAGGAAGATAGTTAAGATCTTCCACGCCCTTATTCCTCACGCTTTTCCTGGGGCGTCCGTCGCGCAGCCTCCGGCTGTCGCTACGAAACCAGCTCTTTTTCCCACGCCTCTGCGGCGACCCTGGACGCGATGGGTTTTCTGGTGGAGTACAGCCAGCTACACTTGTCCGGGGCTTGGAGGATTGACCGCTCCCACGGTAACACGGCGCTCCTCCTTTCCCCGGACGCGTACTTCCCGGGGGATAAGGGCGAAGGGGACCTGGACATTCCAGCCCTTCTCCTTAAGTCCCTGGACCACCAGAGAAACAACGCGCCCAGGAAGCCCCCTCCTCCGTCCATCCCCGTCATCCTCCCTCATTCCCGGGCCCCCCCGGGCTTGAGGGAGTGCCTGTGGAAGACGGAGAAGGAGCCCCCGGTCCCCTATCAGCTGAAGGAGCCCGATGGCAAGTTGCGACAGGCGGAGTCTGCTACCCGTCTAGAGTTAGCCCACACCATCTCCACGGGGGCAGCCGCCTCGTTGATAAGGGACTGCCTCAACGCCCTAACCAACTCCTACCACGAGATGTCGGGTGTACAGCTAGCGTGAGTACCTTACTCGTGTGTCATGTTTATTAGGGATACTGGGTAGAGGGTCTCTCTGTTACTCCCGGGTACTTATCCCCGGGTTCGCTTGGTTTTTTCCTTGTTTACCCCTTACAGTGACACCCTCTCTTCCATGGCCACCGTGATGGAGGGCGTGGCGGCGATGGCGACCCACTTCATGCGGGAGGAGGCGAAGGCGTTCGCCGAGGCGAGACTGGCAGCCCGCCAGGCGGCGGCTAAATCTGCGCTGGAGATGGCACAGAGGGGAGTGGTACGACTGCGCCCTTGTCCCCTGCCCTCTTTGACCAACCAGCGACAGACACAATCTTCGCCTCCCTCCCAGCGGTAATCAATTTACCAAAACCCTCCACCTCCAAGTAAGTACCTCTCGTGTTCGTCTTACCCGAGTTGTCACGGGGGTGAAATGAAAGGATTTTCGGGTCTACTTTGGTTCCTAATCATTCTGTTTGTCCGTAGGCCACGTGCCCCACAGCCAGCCAGACCAGCCTACCAGCCCCGGAGGCCCTCCCAGCCCTCCAGGCTACCGAGGCCCTCCTATCCCACTCCCCCGAGAGCACACAACAGGCCCTCCCAGAGGGGCCAGCAGCCGTTTCGGGGAAGGAGACAGGGCTCCAAGTCCTACTCCAAGCCCAAGTCCTCCTTCAACCACCCCTCCCAGAAGGACCGCTCCACTTGAGGGTCCCACTCTGGGCTGCCTCACAGGGTGGTCAGCAGCCTGGCCCACCCACGGCTGGGCAGCAAGGATAATTCGCCAGGGCCTGTCATGGCCCTGGATTACTGTTCCGGTGAGTAACTGTCATCTTTCCTATTCTGACATATGAATTATGCCTAATCCCGTCCTTGGGTTACCGTTAGGTCAAAATCAGATTTTCCCTTGCGGTCAAAATCTCTGCCTCTCCCGTCATTTACCCTCCAACCACTCCGGGTCCCTTGGGCCCCGGGGGATTAGGATTAACGGTACTCTCACTGACACCTGTCTCTTCCCGTTACAGCCACTACGTCTACCTCCTGCCTCAACCAAAGTGTCACTTTCGGTCGTCCCGCATGTGTTAGAAATGCGGGAAAAAGGGGTAGTGGAGCGGGCGACGGGAAGGGTCTTTCTTTCTCGTTTATTCACGGTCCCCAAAAAGGACCAGGGAAAAACGAGATTGGTGATGGACCTGAGCAAGCTAAACAAATTCGTGAAAACTTTACATTTCAGGATGGTTTCGGTTGCTCAGGTCCGCACAGTTCTGAGGAAGGGAGACTGGTTAGCATCCCTGGATCTCAAGGATGCGTACTGGCACGTCCCGATCCACCCCAGGTTTCGCCGTTTTCTGGCCTTCCAGGTGGGGACCGAGACGTTCCAGTTTACCAGGCTCCCTTTCGGTCTTTCTCTAGCTCCGCGAGTCTTCACAAAACTCGTGAGGGTGGTGGCATCCCGTCTGGCAGAGGCGGGTGTTCCCACCCTCATGTACCTGGACGATTGGTTGTTTCACGCCCCTTCCAAGGAGCAGGTAGCAAACAACGTCCGGGTAGCGAGGGGGGTGCTAGAGGAAATGGGGTTCCTGTTGAACATCCCCAAGTCCTCTCTCACCCCAACTCGCAAGCTGTGTTGGCTAGGAATAGAGTGGGACTCTCTTTCGGCCACCCTCTCTCTCGCTCCAGACAACGCCTGCCGGACCCTCCGCCACGTCCGCCAGGCGCATTTTTCCCGTACTTTCTCTCGCCGCCAGTGGGAATCATTGCTCGGGTCCCTAAATTTCGCGGCCCCTGCAATGCCCCTGGGACGATTGAAACACAGGAGGCTGACGCGGGAGGTAAACCTCCACCTGTCCCCCGCACACAGGGACCTTCCCAGGCAAGTGTCCCCCTCTCTCCACCGCCTCCTTCGCCCCTGGCTACGTCCCGGTGCCCTGCGTCAGCAGGTCCCCTGGGTGTTCCCTCCCCCGGGGATCACGGTGGCGACAGACGCATCGGACGTAGGCTGGGGATACCAGTCTTGCCTGGGACATCAACGGTGCGGGGGATGGAAGGAAGGGGAAAGGCTACTGCACATCAATGCCCGGGAGTTGATGGTAGCGAAGGAATGGCTCAACAGACACCCTCAGTTTGCCAGGATAGGCGTCCGCTTCGATATGGACAACGTTGCGGCCGTGCAGTGCCTACAGAAACAGGGCACCGCACGGTCGGAAATTCTCCTGTCCCTGTCAGAACAGATTTTCGCAATAGCGGCCAAGAGGGACATTCACCTCTCGGCCCGCTACGTGCCAGTGCGGGAGAACGATTGGGCGGACGCCCTATCCAGGTTCAGGGGGACGTCAGTCGAGTGGCAACTGCGTCCCCTTGTGTTCGAGTCTCTCTGCCTTCGCTACAGGACACCGAAGGTGGACCTATTCACCTCCCCATCCACGGCCCTACTCCCTCTGTTCCTGACATTCTCATCCAGAACAGAGGCGGGAGGCCCGGACGCCTTCACGGAGGACTGGAACAGGTGGGGTCATCTCTACCTCTTCCCACCCCCAGCCACTTCAGTCCTCCTGAAGGCGATCCTCAAGCTGCGCACGTTCAGGGGGAGGGTTCTCCTCATAGCCCCCCTCTGGCCAGCACAGCCGTGGTGCGGAGAGTTGTCCCGGTGGTGCCCTCATCCCCTTCAGTTGGGATCGGCGTGCCTCTCCAGCACCCTGTCTGCACCACTCCAAGCGTCACTGAAACTACACGCTTGGAGTTTCTACGGGGAGTCCTCAGCAAAAGGTTCACTAAGGAGACAGTGGACAAGATGTTGAGGGCTCATCGTCAGTCGTCGGTGCGACAATACGAATCGTGCTGGAAAAGATTCCAGGACTTCTTGCGAAGACACCCCTCCAGGGTCATCTCGGAGGACACAGTCCTGGAATTCCTCACGTGGCTCGCCGATTCCACCAACAGGGCCCCGGCGACGGTGCTTGCGCATCACGCAGCCCTGTCTGATCCCCTCCTCCTGGGTTTTAACATTAAGGTTTCGGAGAGGCCTCTCTCTCTCCTGAGGATGGGGATTCGGGCGGGGCCCGCACCTCACCGGGCCCAGACACCCTCCTGGTCCCTTCATCGCGTCCTTTCCTACCTGACCTTCGAGGGGGTCCCTCTGGAGGTTTGTCACCTCCTCCAGAAAGCTCTCTTCCTGCTCGCCTTAGCTACAGGTTACAGGGCTTCTCAGTTGGCAGCCCTGACCCGTCACACAGCCTTTTCTTCAGTAACCCCTAACCTTACTTCCTTAACCATTTCCCCCTCTCCTGCTTTTCTAGCTAAGAACGAGCAGGCTGATGACAGAATTGGCCCTCTCGCAGTACCCTCGTTCCTGAGGGATGGAAATTTCCACCCCCTCTGCCCAGTCCACGCCTTTGTAGCATACGTGGAGGCGACGAGAGGGGCTTCTCCGGACCACCTCTTCTACAACTCTAGGTCCGGTAACCCTCTCTTCCCTAGGTCAATCAATCGCCTTCTCTGCCGAGTGATAGAGAACGGGGATCCCGGACACGCCCCAAGGGCTCACAGCGTTAGGGGCGTGGCCGCCTCCCTCGCCTTCCTCAGGACTCACTCGGTGGAGAGGGTCAGGGATTTGGGGGGCTGGGCGTCCACTTCCTCCTTCAGGACGAGGTACCTGTTCCACTCGCTCTCCCCTAACCCCTGTGTGGCTATGGGTACTCCACCTTCTATTCCCCAGGGTCCCCGCGGGAGACACATGGGGGGGAGGGGCCGCCCGAAGAGAAAAGGTCGGGTGATTTAAGTCCCGTCACATCATCCCATACCTCATCCACATCTTGTACAACTTCATGCTCATCCCCATTCTTTACGTGTACATATGGTGAGGGAGACAAAAATAAATTACATTGTTACGGAATTCTTGTGTATTCATTTTCCAAACAATTACTTTACTATGATGATTGACAGGAGATATTATTACACAGGATATCTGGATCCTAGTGTCCTCCTTCATCCCCTCGGGATCACATTACCTGAGCGAGGGCCATAGCCCTAACTCAGAAGACTTGAATAAAGGGGGGGGGAGGGAGGGGGGGGGGTTTGCCATGGGCACCTCCCCCCTCCTCTCCTAGACCCGAACCCTCGAGTCTGCCTATAAAGACTTTATGTGTAACAATTCTGGTCTATAACAGAATGGTCTACGGTTATATGGTATAAGCTACTTCTGCCCCACCACGGCTACTCACCTAGCCAGTGTCGGGAGGGGTGTTAGCTTCTGCCTCACCGGGCTCGGTTACCTTTCCTGCCCTCCGCTCTCAACCACTCTTAACTAGCACGTGATTGCCTCCACCTCACCTCCCACCTACCGCATCGCATGCATAGCAATCCAGCTGTGCTGGTTTCACTATACCAATAATAGTGCATTTGTCGCGGCTTCTAGCGGCTTAAATTGTATTTATTGATTGTGAAACCAGCACAGCTTTTACTGTCCCACCCACCTCTCGATGCGGCAGGCACTCACTTCTTTCTCATTGGAGTGAGCGAGCGGTATTCAGCGGAGGAGGGGCTTAATACCTCACGGCGCCACCACCAGGTGGCTCCACTATCAGTACAGCGCCAGATTTGAATTTTATTTACTTCTGATGAACGTCACGGAATTGACCCTTCCAACCCAGATTATGCCTATACGGGGCCTGGGCTTGTGAAGGGGCCTATTCTATAGCAATCCAGCTGTGCTGGTTTCACAACCAATAAATACAATTTAAGCGGCTAGAAGCCGCGACAAATGCACTATTTTCAACTTGTTTTTGTGCCTGTGTTTTGAAAATATTCTAACATTGAGTAGGCATGTACAGATCGCTTTTTGGACCCAAAAATATCGAATTTTAGGGGGTTTTGAGCCTGAATTTGGGACATAAACGGGTACAGAAGATGCATGCACATATCGATTTTGGGTACCTAAAATATCGATTTTCAGCATGTTTTGGGCCTAAATTTTGAAAATATTCTAGCGCTGAGTAGGCATGTACAAATCGCTTCTTGGACCCAAAAATATCGGTTTTTTTGGATGTTTTGAGCCTGAATTTGAGATATAAATGTGTACTGATGATGCATGCACATATCGACTTTGGGTACCTAAAATATCGATTTTCAGCATGTTTTTGATCTGTAATTTGAAAATATTCTGTCACTGAGTAGGCATGTACAGATCGCTTATTGGAACCAAAAATATCGAGTTTTCGGGTGTTTTGAGCCTGAATTTGAGATATAAACGGGTAGAAAAGATGAATACACATATTGCTTTTGGCACCTAAAATATCGAATTTCAGCATGTTTTGGGCCTGTATTTTGAAAATACTCTACAACGGAGTAGGCATGTACAGATCGCTTCTGGGAACCAAAAAATTTAAATTTTCGGGTGTTTTCAGCCTGAATTTGAGATATACACGGGTATAGAAGATGCATACACATATTGACTTTGGGCACTTAAAATATCGATTTTCAGCATGTTTTAGGCCTGTATTTTATAAATACTCTAACACGGAGTAGGCATGTACAGATCGCTTCTGGGAACCAAAAATATCAAATTTTCGGGTGTTTTGAGCCAGAATTTGAGATATAAACGGGTACTGAAGATGCATTCACATATCGATTTCGGGCACCTAAAATATAGATTTTCAACTTGTTTTTGTGCCTGTGTTTTGAAAATATTCTAACATTGAGTAGGCATGTACATATCGCTTCTGGGACCCAAAAATATCGAATTTTCGGGTGTTTTGATCCTGAATTTGAGATATAAACGGGTACAGAAGATACATGCACATATCAACTTTGGAAACCTAAAATATCGATTTTAAACATGTTTTGGGCCTGTATTTTGAAATAATTCTATTAGTGAGTAGGCATGTACAGAACTCTCCTGGGACCCAAAAATATCGAATTTTCGGGTGTTTTGAGCCTGAATTTGAGATATTAACGGGTACTGAAGATGCATTCACATATCGACTTTGGCACCTAAAATATCGATTTTCAGCATGTTTTGGGCCTATATATTGAAAAAATTCTTGCACTGAGTAGGCATGTACAGATCAATTCCGGGACCCAAAAATATCGAATTTTCGGGTGTTTTAAGTCTGAATTTGAGATATCAACGGGTACTGAAGATGCATGCACATATCGACTTTTTGCACCTAAAATATCGATTTTGAGCATGTTAGGTCTGTATCCTGAAAACATTCTAGGAAAGAGTAGGCATGTACAGATTGCTTCTGGGACATAAAAATATCGAATTTTCGGGTGTTTTGAGCCTGAATTTGAGATATAAAACGGTACTGAAGATGCATACACATATCGACTTTGGACACCTAAAATATCGATTTTTAGCATGTTTTGGCCCTATATTTTGAAAATATTCAAGCACTGAGTAGGCATGTACAGATCGCTTCTGGGACCCAAATATATCGCATTTTCGTGTGTTTTGAGGTTGAATTTGGGATATAAACGGGTGCAGAAGATGCACACACATATTGACTTTGGGCACCTAAAATATCGATTTCCAGCATGTTTTGGGCCTGTATATTGAAAATACTCTAACACGGAGTAGGTATATACAGATAGCTTCTGGGGCCCAAAAATATCGTATTTTTGGGTGTTTTGAGCACGAATATGGGATAGAAATAGGTACAGAAGATGCATGCACATATCGACTTTAGGCACCTAAAATATCGATTTTTAGCATGTTTTGGACTTGTATTTTGAAAATATTCTGTTACTGATTAGGCATGTACAGATCGCTTCTTGGAGCCAAAAATATCGAGTTTTCGGGTGTTTTGAGCCTGAATTTGAGATATAAACGGGTAATGCAGATACATACACATATTGACCTTGGGCACCTAAAATATCGATTTTAGCATGTTTTGGGCCTGTATTATGGAAATACTCTAACACGGAGTAGGCATGTACAGATCGCTTCTGGGACCAAAAAATATCGAATTTTCGGGTGTTTTGAGCCTGAAATTGAGATATCAACGGGTACAGAAGATGCATGCACATATCGACTTTGGACCCCTAAAATATCGATTTTTAGCATGCTTTGAGCCTATATTATGAAAACATTCTATTTTCTAGTAAGCATGTACAGATCGCTTCTGGGACGTAAAAATATCGAATTTTCGGGTGTTTTGAGCCTGAATTTGAGATTTAAACGGGTACAGAAGATGCATGCACATATCGACTTTGGGCATTAAAAAAATAGATTTTCAGCATGTTTTGGACTTCTATTTTGAAAATATTCTGTTACTAAGTAGGCATGTACAGAACTCTCCTGGGACCCAAAAATATCGAATTTTCGGGTATTTTCATCCTGAATTTGAGATATAAACGGGTACTGAAGATGCATACACATATTGACTTTGGGCACCTAAAATATCGATTTTCAGCATGTTTTGGGCCTGTATTATGAAAATACTCAAACACGGAGTAGGCATGTACAGATCGCTTCTGGGACCCAAAAATATTGAATTTTCGGGTGTTTTAAACCTGAATTTGAGATATAAACGGATACAGAAGATGCATGCACATATTGACTTTTTGCACCTAAAATATCGATTTTCAGCATGTTTTGGCCCTATATTTTGAAAATATTCAAGCACTGAGTAGGCATGTACAGATCACTTCTGGGACCCAAATATATCGCATTTTCGTGTGTTTTGAGGTTGAATTTGGGATATAAACGGGTGCAGAAGATGCATACACATATTGACTTTGGGCACCTAAAATATCGATTTTCAGCATATTTTGGGCTTGTATCTGAGTAGGCATGTACAGATCGTTTCTGGAACCCCAAAATATCAAATTTTCGGGTGTTTGGAGCCTTAATTTGAGATATAAACGGGTACAGAAGATGCATGCACATATCGACTTTTGGGCACCTAAAAGATTGATTTGCAGTAAGTTTTGGGCTTGTATTTTGAAAACACTCTAACACGGAGAAGGCATGTACAGATCGCTTCTGGGACCCCAAAATGTCGAATTTTCGGGTGTTTTGTGCATGAATTTGAGATATCGACTTTGGGCACCTAAAATATCGATTTTTAGCATGTTTTGGGCCTATATTTTGAAAATATTATAGCACTGAGTAGGCATGTACAGATCGCTTCTGGGACCCCAAAATATCGAATTTTCGGGTGTTTTGAGCCTGAATTTGAGATATAAACGGGTACTGAAGATGCATGCACGTATCGACTTTTGGGCACCTAAAATATCGATTTTGAGCATGTTTTGGGTCTGTAATTTGAAAACATTCTAACTAGGAGTAGGCATGTGCAGATCGCTTCTAGGACCCAAAAATACCGAATTTTCGTGTGTTTTGAGCATGAATTTGAAATATAAACGGGTATAGAAGATGCATGCACATATCGACTTTGGACACATCAAATATCGATTTTTAGCATGTTTTGAGCTTATATTTTGAAAACATTCTAGCACTGAGTAGGCATGTACAATAGCCCAAGAAAGTTCGCCTACTAAAAACTAACGTACCGGCAACCTCTATACCTGTCGTTTTCGTCTCATGCCTTAATCAACTCCATACCCATGATCTGTCAGCTTTGTCAAGGTTTCTTTCCTTTCGTCTCAGGTGTGAACTCAGAGTTTAGACGCGTGAGTTTCGACGAAGGGTTATATATATTTATTATATAATTCTGTGAACATTATGAAAAACAATGGAAATGAAAGGCAAATGAGAGAAAGACATTGTATTATATTTTGATAGTTTATTCCCTAGCACAAGAAACACCTCATTGACCTCACACACACACACACACACACCTCTTAAGCCGGGTTCCCAATAGGCCGTCATGACGGTGCTATACGCTAGCTGGGAGGGTTGGTTAGTATTGCTGTGTGGGTGGAGGTGAGACCAAAAGGTGATGGATGGATGGTGCGATGGGGGTCTGAAGGATGTGTGTGTGTGTGTGTGTACAGACAGAGAGAGAGAGAGAGGTGGAGGTATGATAGGTTGTGAAAAATGTCAAAATGGATAGCAAAGAAGGATGATGAAAGAAGAGGCCAAAATGAGGATAAGGAGGAGTGAAATAAGTGAGGGAAGGAAGTATGGAGGGAGGACTGAAAGAGGGAAAGTAGGATCATAACAGGAAGGGGAAAGAAGCTGAAAGGAATGATGGAGGGAGAAGGGAGCTAGAGAAAGGAAGAATGATCGATGCTTGCTGAAACAGGAGAAGTGAAGGAAGGCAATGTGGAGAGAGAGAGAGGGGGGGGGGAGAGAGAGAGAGAGTGCACGTGACCTGACCTCCCCTGTCTAACCCATGTGGCCACAGGCCCTTAATCGTCTAAGTGGAAGGTGTGTGTGTGTGTGTGTGTGTGTGTGTGTTCACATTAGTCCTTAGTAGAGGTGGTCCGAATATTCATATTTGCATTCGCATGTTTTTTTAAGATTTGGATTCGCATTCGCATGTTGCCTACCGAATATTTTTTGAATATGGAATATTAAACAAGAAGCCTATTTCAACACTGTTCTTATACGAATGCAATGAGAGAAAGAGATAATTACTCTGATGTGATCTATTAAACGGTTAATATTGGCCTTCTGCCAACTCACAGCAGACTTTTAGATGCCACACACACACACGCACACACGTAGCCTTTGCCCAAGGCTCAAGCCATCGTTGTTATTTTCTTCAATCCTTCCTTCCTTCCCTTCTTGTCATCGGCATTAAACCTTCTTCCTCCTTATCCTCATTTTGACCTCTTCCTTCATCATCCTTCTTTGCTATCCATTTTTCTAGTCTTCCATTTTGACATTTTTCACAACCTATCATACCTCCACCTCTCTCTCTCTGTCTGTAGTACACACACACACACACACACACACATATCAGACCCCCTACCTCGGTCACCTCGGTCTCACCCCCACCCACACACCCATTTGCCTTTCATTTCCATTGTTTTTCATAATATTCACACAATTATATAATAAATATATATAACCCTTCGTCGAAACTCATGCATCTAAACTCTGAGTTCACACCTGAGACGAAAGGAAAGAAACCTTGACAACGCTGACAGATCATGGGTATGGAGTTGATAAAGGCTTGGGACGAGAATGACAGGTATAGAGGATGCCAGTACATTAGTTTTTAGTCGGCGAACTTTCTTGGGCTACTGTACAGATCGCTTCTGGGACCCAAAAATATCGAATTTTCGGGTGTTTTGAGGTTGAATTTGGGATATAAACGGGTGCAGAAGATGTATACACATATTGACTTTGGGCACCTAAAATATCAATTTTCAGCATGTTTTTGGCATGTATCTGAGTAGGCATGTACAGATCGCTTCTGGGACCCCAAATTATCGAATTTTTGGGAGTTTGGAGCCTGAATTTGAGATATAAACGGGTACAGAAAATGCATGCACATATCGACTTTTGGGAACATAAAAGATCGATTTTCAGTATGTTTTGGGCCTGTACTTTGAAAATACTCTAACACGGAGTAGGCATGTACAGATCACTTCTGGGACCCCAAAATATTGAAATGGCACTCACACACCAACCACCCTATAAATGACTGTTGATATTAACAGTTCAAGCACTGTAATGACACCCACAAACTCACCACCCCATAAATGATAGTTGATATTTATAGTCCAAGCACTGTAATGACACTAACACACCCACCACCCCATGAATGACTGTTGATAATTTCAGTCCAAGCACTGTAATGCCACCCACCACCTCATTGATGACTGTTGATATTTACAGTGCAAGCACTGTAATGACACCCACCACCCCATGAATGACTGTTGATATTTACAATCAAAACACTGTAATAATGCCAACACACCAACCACCCCATGAATGACTGTTGATATTTACAGTCCAAGCACTGTAATGACAGCCACACACCCACCACCCCATTAATGACTGTTGATATTTACAGTCCAAGCACTGTAATGATACCCACACACCCACCACCTCATGAATGATTGTTGATATTTACAGTCCAAGCTCTGTAATGATACCCAAACACTCACCAACCCATTAAAGACTGTTGATATTTTCAGTCCAAGCACTGTAATGACATCCACACACTCACCACCCTCTGAATGACTGTTAATATTTACAGTCCAAGCACTCTAATGTCACCAAACACCCCATGGATTACTGTTAATATTTACAGTCCAAGAACTGTAATGACACCCACACACCAAACATCCCATGAAAGACTGTTGATATTTTCAGTCCAAGCACTGTAATGACATCCACACATCCACCACCCCATGAATGACTGTTAATATTTAGAGTCCAAGAACTGTAATGACACCCACACACTCACCACCCCATAAATGACTGTTGATATTTACAGTCAAAACACTGTAATGACACCCACACACCCACCACCCCATGAATGACTGTTGATATTTACAGCCCAAGCACTGTAATGACAACCCGACACCCACCATCCCATTGTTGACTGTTGATATTTATAGTCCAAGCACTGTAATGACACCCAAGCACCCACCATTTCATGAATGACTGTTGATATTTACAGTCCAAGCACTGTAATGCCACCCACCACCCCATGAATGACTGTTGATATCTATAGTCCAAGCACTAATGACACACACGCCCACCAGGCCATGAATGACTTTATATATACAGTCCAAGCACTGTAATGACAACCACACACCCACAACCCCATGAATGACTGTGGATATTTACAGTTCAAGCACTGTAATGACACCCACCAACCGTTGAATGACTGTTGATATTTACAATCAAAACACTGTAATAACACCCACACACCAACCACCCCATGAATCACTCTTGATATTTACTGTCCAAGCATTGTAATGACACCCACATACCCACCACCCCATTAATGACTGTTGATATTTACAGTCAAAGCACTCTAATGACACCAACCACCATATGAATGACTGTTGATATTTACAATCAAAACACTGTAATGACACCCAAACCCTAACCAACCCATGAATGACTGTTGATATATACAGTCAAAGCAATGTAATGGCACCTACACACCCACCACCCCAAGAATGATTGTTGATATTTACAGTCCAAGCAATGTAATGGCACCTACACACCCACCACCCCAAGAATGACTGGTGATATTTACAGTCCAAGCACTATAATGACATCCACACACCACATGAATGACTGTTGATATTTACAGTCCAAGCACTGTAATGACACCCTCACACCCACCAGCCCATGAATGACTGTTAATATTTACAGTCAAAGCACTGTAATGACACCCCAACACCCACCACCCCATGAATAATGTTTGATATTTACAGTACAAGCACTGTAATGACACCCATACAACCACCACCCCATGAATGACTGTTGATATTTACAGTCCAAGCGCTCTAATGACACCCACCACCCTCTGAATATCTGTTGATATTTACAGTCAAAGCACTGTATTAACACCCACATACCCACCACCCCTTAAATGACTGTTGATATTTACAGTCCAAGCACTGTAATGACACCCACCTCCCCATGAATGACTGTTGATATTTACCGTCCAAGCAATGTAATGACAGCCACACACCCACCACACCCATTAATGACTGTTGATATTTACAGTCCAAGCACTGTAATGACACCCACACACTCATCACCCCATGAATAACTGATGATATTTACAGTCCAAGCACTGTAATGCCACCCACCACCCCATGAATGACTGTTGATATTTACAGTTCAAGCAATGATGACACACACACACACCCACCACCCCATGAATAAATAGATATTTACAGTCCACGCACTCTAATGACACCCACCAAAAATCTGAATGACTGTTGATATTTACAATCAAAGCACTGTAATAACACCCACACACTCACCACCACATGAATGACTGTTGATATTTACAGTCAAAGCACTGTAATGACACAGTCACACCCATCACCCCATAAATGACTGTTGATATTTACAGTCTAAGCACTGTAATGACACCCACACAACCACCACCCCAAGAATAACTGTTGATATTTACAGTCCAAGCACGGTAATGACACCCACACACCCACCACTCCTTGAATGACTGTTGATATTTACAGTCCAAGCTCTGTAATAACACTCACACACACACCACCCTATGAATGACCGTTAATATTTACAGTCCAAGCACTGTAATGACACCAAAACACTCACCACCCTATGATTGACTGTTGATATTTACAGTCCAAGCACTGTAATGACACCTACACATCCACCACCCCATGATTGACTGTTGATATTTACAGTCCAAACACTGTAATGACACCCCCACACCCACCACCCCATGAATTATGGTTGATATTTACAGTCCAAGCACTGTAATGACACCCACACAACCACCACCCCATGAATGACTGTTGATATTTACAGTCCAAGCTCTGTAATGATACCCACCACACTATGAATGACTGTTGATAATTACAATCAATACACTGTAATGACACTCACACACCTACCACTCCATGAATGACTGTTGATATTTTCAGTCCAAGCACTGTAATGACACCCTCACACCCACCACCCCATAAATGTCTGTTGATATTTACAGTCCAAGCACTTTAATGATACACACCACCCTATGAATGACTGTTGATATTTTCATTTAAAACACTGTAATGACACCCACACACCCACCACCCCACGACTGACTGTTGATATTTACAGTCCAAGCACTGTAATGACACCCACACACCCACAACCCCATAAATGATGGTTGATTTTTATAGTCCGAACAATGTAATGACACTCAAACACCCACCACCCCATAAATGACTGTTGATATTTTCAGTCCAAGCACTGTAATGACATCCACACATCCACCACCCCATGAATGACTGTTAATATTTACAGTCCAAGCACTCTAATGACACCAACCAATCTCTGAATGACTGTTAATATTTACAGTCAAAGCACTGTAATAACACAAACAAACTCACTACCCTACTAATGACTGTTGATATTCACAGTCCAAGCACTGTAATGACACCCACTCACCCACCACCCAATGAATGATGGTTGATATTTACAGTCCAAAAACTGTAATGACACACACTCACTCACCACCCCATGAATGACTGTTGATATTTACAGTCCAAGCTCTGTAATAACACTCACACACCCACCACCCTATGAATGACCGTTAATATTAACAGTCCAAGCACTATAATGACACCAAAACACTCACCACCCCATGATTGACTGTTGATATTTACAGTCCAAGCAATGTAATGACACCCAAACTCCCACCACCCTATAAATGACTGTTGATATTTACAGTCCAAGCACTGTAATGACACCCACACACCCATCACCCTATGAATGACTTTTGATATATACAGTCCAAGCACTGTAATGCTACCCACCACCCAATAAATGACTGTTGATATTTACACTCAAAGCACTGTAATGACACCCCAACACCCACGACCCCATGAATTATAGTTGATATTTAAAGTCCAAGCACTGTAATGACACCCACACACCCACAACCCTATGAATGACTGTTAATATTTACAGTCCAAGCACTCTAATGATACCCACCACCCTATGAATGACTGTTAATATTTACAATCAAATCACTGTAATTACACCCATACACCCACTACCCCATGATTGACTGTTGATATTTACAGTCCAAGCACTGTAATGACACCCACACACCCACCACCCCATGATTGACTGTTGATATTTACAGTCCAAACACTGTAATGACACCCCCACACCCACCACCCCATGAATTATGGTTGATATTTACAGTCCAAGCACTGTAATGACACCCACACAACCACCACCCCATGAATGACTGTTGATATTTACTGTTCATGCACTGTAATGATACCCACCACACTATGAATGACTGTTGATAATTACAATCAATACACTGTAATGACACTCACACACCTACCACTCCATGAATGACTGTTAAAATTTTCAGTCCAAGCACTGTAATGACACCCTCACACCCACCACCCCATAAATGACTGTTGATATTTACAGTCCAAGCACTTTAATGATACACACCACCCTATGAATGACTGACGATATTTTCATTTAAAACACTGTAATGACACCCACACACCCACCACCCCACGATTGACTGTTGATATTTACAGTCCAAGCACTGTAATGACACCAACACACCCACAACCCCATAAATGATGGTTGATATTTATAGTCCAAACAATGTAATGACACCCATATACCCACCACCCAATAAATGACTGTTGATATTTTCAGTCCAAGCACTGTAATGACATCCACACATCCACCACCCCATGAATAACTGTTAATATTTACAGTCCAAGCACTGTAATGACACCCACACACCCATCACTCAATGATTGATTGTTGATATTTACAGTCCAAGCACTGTATTGCTACCCACCACCCAATAAATGACTGTTGATATTTACACTCAAAGCACTGTAATGACACCCCAACACCAACGACCCCATGAATTATAGTGGATATTTACAGTCCAAGCACTGTAATGAAACCCACAGACCCACAACCCCATGAATAACTGTTGATATTTACAGTCCAAGCAATCTAATGATACCCACCACCCTATGAATGACTGTTAATATTTTAATCAAATTACTGTAATGACACTAATACACCCACTACCCCATGAATGACTGTTGATATTTACAGTCCAAGCACAGTAATGACACCCACACACCCACCACCCCATGATTGACTGTTGATATTTACACTCCAAGCACAGTAATGACACCTACACACCCACCACCCCATGATTGACTGTTGATGTTTACAGTCAAAGCACTGTAATGATACCCACCACACTATGAATGACTGTTGATAATTACAATCAATACACTGTAATGACACCCTCACACCCACCACCCCATAAATGACTGTTGATATTTACAGTCAAAGCAATGTAATGACACCCCAACACCCACGACCCCATGAATTATAGTTGATATTTACAGTCCAAGCACTGTAATGACACCAACACACCCACAGCCCCATGAATGACTGATGATATTTACAGTCCAAGCACTTTAAGGATACCCACCACCCAATGAATAACTGTTGATATTTACAATCAAAACACTGTAATGACACCCATACACCCACCACCCCATGAATGACTGTTGATATTTAAAGTTCAAGAACTGTAATGACAACCACACACCCACCACCCCATGATTGACTGTTGATATTTACAGTCCAAGCACTGTAATGACACCCACACACCCACAACCCAATGAATGAATGTTGATATTTACAGTCCAAGCCTTCTAATGATACCCACCACCCTATGAATGACTGTTGATATTTATAATCAAATCACTGTAATGACACCCATACACCCACCACCCCATGAAAGACTGTTGATATTTACAGTCCAAGCACTGTAATGACACACCCACCACCCAATGAATTATGGTTGATATTTACAGTCCAAGCAATGAAATGACACCCACACAACTACCACCCCATGAATTACTGTTGATATTTACAGTCCAAGCACTGTAATGACACCCACCACCCTATGAATGACCGTTGATAATTACAATCAAAACACTGTCATGACACCCACACATCCACCACCCCAAGAATGACTGTTAATATTTGCAGTCCAAGCACTGTAATGACCCCCACACACCCACAACCCCATGATTGACTTTTGATATTTACATTCCAAGCACGGTAATGACATCCACACACCTACCACCCCATGAATAACTGTTGATATTTACAGTACAAGCTCTGTAATGACACTCACACACCTACCACCCCATTAATGTTGAATGATATTTTCAGTCCAAGCACTGTAATGACATCCACACACTCACCGACCTATGAATGACTGTTAATATTTAAAGTCCAAGCACTCTAATGACACCAACCACAGAATGGATGACTGGTAATATTTACAGTCCAAGCACTGTAATGACACCCACACACACACCACCCAATGAATGATGGTTGAAATTTACAGTCTACGAACGCTAATGACACAGACACACTCACCACCCCATAAATGACTGTTGATATTTACTGTCGAAGCACTGTAATGACACCCACACAACCACCACCCCAAGAATGACTGTTGATATTTACAGTCCAAGCACTGTAATGACACCCACACACCCACCACTCCATGAATGATTGTTGATATTTACAGTCCAAGCTCTGTAATAACACTCACACACCCACTACCCTATGAATGACTGTTGATATTTCCAGTCCAAGCACTGTAATGACACCAACACACCCACCACCCCATAATTGACTGTTGATATTTACAGTCCAAGCAATGTAATGACACCCAAACACCCACCACCCTATAAATGACTGTTGATATTTACAGTACAAGCACTGTAATGACACCCACACACACATCAGCCAATGATTGATTGTTGATATTTACAGTCCAAGCACTGTAATGCTACTCACTACCCAATAAATGACTGTTGATATTTACACTCAAAGCACTGTAATGACACCCCAACACCCACGACCCCATGAATTATAGTGGATATTTACAGTCCAAGCACTGTAATGACACCCACACATCCTCAACCCCATGAATGACTGTTGTTATTTACAGTCCAAGCAATCTAATGATACCCACCACCCTATAAATGACTGTTAATATTTTAATCAAATCACTGTAATGACACCCATACACCCACTACCCCATGAATGACTGTTGATATTTACAGTCCAAGCACAGTAATGACACCCACACACCCACCACCCCATGATTGACTGTTGATATTTACAGTCCAAGCACTGTAAGGACACCCACAACCCTATGAATGACTGTTAATAATTACAATCAAAACACTGTAATGACACTCACACACCTACCACCCCATGAATGACTGTTGATATTTTCAGTCAAAGCACTGTAATGACACCCACACACCCACCACCCCATAAATGACTTTTGATATATACAGTCAAAGCAATGTAATGACACCCCAACACCCACGACCCCATGAATTATAGTTGATATTTACATTCCAAGCACTGTAATGACACCCACACACCCACAGCCCCATGAATGACTGTTAATATTTATAGTACAAGCACTTTAATGATACCCACCACCCAATGAATGACTGTTGATATTTACAATAAAAAAACTGTAATGACACCTATACACCCACCACCCCATGAATGACTGTTTATATTAACAGTCCAAGAACTGTAATGACAACCACACACCCACCACCCCATGATTGACTGTTGATATTTACAGTCCAAGCACTGTAATGACACCCACACACCCACAACCCCATGAATGACTTGATATTTACAGTCCAAGCACTCTAATGATACCCACCACCCTATGAATGACAGTTGATATTTACAATCAAATCACTGTAATGACACCCATACACCCACCACCCTATGAAAGACTGTTGATATTTACAGTCTAAGCACTGTAATGACACCCACACACCCACCACCCCATGATTGACTGTTGATATTTACAGTCCAAGCACTGTAATGACACCCCCACACCCACCACCCCATGAATTATGGTTGATATTTACAGTCCAAGCAATGAAATGACACCCACACAACCACCACCCTATGAATTACTGTTGATATTTACAGTCCAAGCACTGTAATGAGACCCACCACCCTATGAATGACTGTTGATAATTACAATCAAAACACTGTAATGACACTCACACACCCACCACCCCAAGAATGACTGTTGATATTTACAGTCCAAGCACTGTAATGACACCCCCACACCCACCACCCCATGATTGACTGTTGATATTTACAGTCCAAGCACTGTAATGACATCCACACACCCACCACCCCATGAATGACTGTTGATATTTACAGTCCAAGCTCTGTAATGACACACACACACCCACCACCCTATGAATGACTGTTGATATTTACAGTCCAAGCAATGTAATGACACCCACACACCCACCACCACTTAAATGATAGTTGATATTTATAGTCCAAGCACTGTAATGACACCGACACACCCACCACCCCGTAAATGACTGTTGATATTTTCAGTCCAACCACTGTAATGACACTTACCACCCTCTGAATGACTGTTGATATTTACAGTCAAAGCACTGTAATAACACCTACACACTCACCACCCCATGAATGACTGTTGATATTTACAGTCCAAGCACTTTCATGATACCTACACACCCACCACCCCATGAATAACTGTTATTATTCACAGTCCAAGCACTTTACTGACACTCACACACCCACCGCACAATGAATGATGGTTGATATTTACAGTCCAAGAACTGCAATAACACCCACACACTCACCACCCCAAGAATGACTGTTGATATTTACAGTCCAAGCACTTTCATGATACCTACACACCCACCACCCCATGAATAACTGTTGATATTTACAGTCCAAGCCCTGTAATGACACTCACACACCCACCACAATGAATGAATTACTGTTGATATTTACAGTTCAAGCACTGTAATGACACCCACACACCTACCACCCCATTAATGTTGGTTGATATTTTCAGTCCAAGCACTGTAATGACATCCACACACTCACCGACCTATAAATTACTATTAATATTTACAGTCCAAGCACTCTAATGACACCCACCACAGAATGGATGACTGGTAATATTTACAGTCCAAGCACTGTAATGACACCCACACACCCACCACCCAATAAATTATGGTTGAAATTTACAGTCCACGAACGCTAATGAAACAGACACACTCACTACCCCATAAATGACCGTTGATATTTAAAGTCCAAGCACTTTAATGACACCCACACACCCACCACCCCATGAATGACTGTTAATATTTACAGTCCAAGGAGTGTAATGACAAACACACACCCACCACCCAATGAATGACTGTTGATATTATCAGTCCAAGCACTGTAATGACATCTACACATCCACCACCCCATGAATGACTGTTGATATTCATAGTCCAAGAACTGTAATGACACCCAAACACCCACCACTCCAGGAATGACTGTTGATATTCATAGTCCAAGCACTGTAATGACAACCAAACACCCACTACTCCATGAATGACTGTTGATATTTACAGTCTAAGCACTGTAATGACACCCACACAACCACCACCCCAAGAATGACTGTTGATATTTACAGTCCATGCACTCTAATGACACCCACCAACCTCTGAATGACTGTTGATATTTACAATCAAAGCACTGTAATAACACCCACACACTCACCACCCCATGAATGACTGTTGATATTTACAGTCCAAGCACTGTAATGACACAGTCACACCCATCACCCCATAAATGACTGTTGATATTTACAGTCTAAGCACTGTAATGACACCCACACAACCACCACCCCAAGAATGACTGTTGATATTTACAGTCCAAGAACTGTAATTACACCCACACACACTCCACTCCATGAATGACTGTTAATATTTACAGTCCAAGCTCTGTAATAACACTCACACACCCACCACCCTACGAATGACTGTTAATATTTACAGTCCAAGCACTGTAATGACACCCAAACACCCACCACCCCATGATTGACTGTTGATATTTACAGTCCAAGCAATGTAATGACACCCAAACTCAAACCACCCTATAAATGAGTGTTGATATTTACAGTCCAAGCACTGTAATGACACCCACACACCCATCACCCTATGAATGACTGTTGATATTTACAGTCCAATCACTGTAATGCTACCCACCACCCAATAAATGACTGTTGGTATTTACACTCAAAGCACAGCAATGATACCCCAACACCCACGACTCCATGAATTATAGTTGATATTTACAGTCCAAGCACTGTAATGACACCCAAACTTCCACAATCCCATTAATGACTGTTGATATTTACAGTCCAAGCACTCTAATGATACACACCACCCTATGAATGACTGTTAATATTTACAATCAAATCAGTGTAATGACACACATACACCCACTACCCCATGAATGACTGTTGATATTTACAGTCCAAGCACTGTAATGACACCAACACACCCACCACCCCAAGATTGACTGTTGATATTTACAGTACAAGCACTGTAATGACACCCCCACACTCACCACCCCATGAATTATGGTTGAAATTTACAGTCCAAGTACTGCAATGACACACACACAACCACCACCCCATGAATGACTGTTGATATTTACAGTCCAAGCACTGTAATGACACCCACCACCCTATTAATGACTGTTGATAATTACAATCAATACACTGTAATGACACTCACACACCTACCACCCCATGAATGACTGTTGATATTTACAGTCAAAGCACTGTAATGACACCCCAACACCCACGACCCCATGAATTATAGTTGATATTTACATTCCAAGCACTGAAATAATACCCACACACCCACAGCCCCATGAATGACTGTTGATATTTACAGTCCAAGCACTTTAATGATACCCACCACCCTATGAATGACTGTTGATATTTACAATCAAAACACTGTAATGACACCCACACAAACACCACCCTACGATTGACAGTTGATATTTACAGTCCAAGCACTGTAATGACACCCACACACCCACAACCCCATAAATGACGGTTGATATTTATAGTCCGAGCAATGTAATGACACCCACACACCCACCACCCCATAAATGACTGTTGATATTTTCAGTCCAAGCACTGTAATGACATCCACACACCCACCACCCCATGAATAACTGTTAATATTTACAGTCCAAGCACTCAAATGACACCAACCAATATCTAAATGACTGTTGATATTTACAGTCAAAGCACTGTAATAACACCCACACACTCACCACCCTACGAATGACTGTTGATATTCACAGTCCAAGCACTGTAATGACACCCACTGACCCACCACTCCATGAATTATAGTTGATATTTACAGTCCAATCACTGTAATGACACCCACACACCCACAGCCCCATGAATGACTGTTGATATTTACAGTCCAAGCACTTTAATGATACCCACCACCCTATGAATGACTGTTGATATTTGCAATCAAAACACTGTAATGACACCCATACACCCACCACCCCATGAATGACTGTTGATATTTACAGTCCAAGAACTGTAATGACAAACTCACACCCACCACCCAATGATTGACTGTTGATATTTACAGTCCAAGCACTGTAATGACATCCACGCACCCACCACCCCATGAATGACTGTTAATATTTAGAGTCCAAGCACTCTAATGACACCTACACACCCACAACCCCATGATTGACTGTTGATATTTACAGTCAAAACACTGTAATGACACCCGTACACCCACCACCCCATGAATGACTGTTGATATTTAAAGTCCAAGAACTGTAATGACAACCACACACCCACCACCCCATGATTGACTGTTGATATTTACAGTCCAAGCACTGTAATGACACCCACACACCCACAACCCCATGAATGAATGTTGATATTTACAGTCCAAGCCTTCTAATGATACCCACCACCCTATGAATGACTGTTGATATTTATAATCAAATCACTGTAATGACACCCATACACCCACCACCCCATGAAAGACTGTTGATATTTACAGTCCAAGCACTGTAATGACACACCCACCACCCAATAAATTATGGTTGATATTTACAGTCCAAGCAATGAAATGACACCCACACAACTACCACCCCATGAATTACTGTTGATATTTACAGTCCAAGCACTGTAATGACACCCACCACCCTATGAATGACCGTTGATAATTACAATCAAAACACTGTCATGACACCCACACATCCACCGCCCCAAGAATGACTGTTGATATTTGCAGTCCAAGCACTGTAATGACACCCACACACCCACCACCCCATGATTGACTTTTGATATTTACAGTCCAAGCACGGTAATGACATCCACACACCTTCCACCCCATGAATAACTGTTGATATTTACAGTACAAGCTCTGTAATGACACTCACACACCTACCACCCCATTAATGTTGGTTGATATTTTCAGTCCAAGCACTGTAATGACATCCACACACTCACCGACCTATGAATGACTGTTAATATTTAAAGTCCAAGCACTCTAATGACACCAACCACAGAATGGATGACTGGTAATATTTACAGTCCAAGCACTGTAATGACACCCACACACACACCACCCAATGAATGATGGTTGAAATTTACAGTCTACGAACGCTAATGACACAGACACACTCACCACCCCATAAATGACTGTTGATATTTACTGTCGAAGCACTGTAATGACACCCACACAACCACCACCCTAAGAATGACTGTTGATATTTACAGTCCAAGCACTGTAATGACACACACACACCCACTACTCCATGAATGACTGTTGATATTTACAGTCTAAGCACTGTAATGACACCCACACAACCACCACCCCAAGAATGACTGTTGATATTTACAGTCCATGCACTCTAATGACACCCACCAACCTCTGAATGACTGTTGATATTTACAATCAAAGCACTGTAATAACACCCACACACTCACCACCCCATGAATGACTGTTGATATTTACAGTCCAAGCACTGTAATGACACAGTCACACCCATCACCCCATAAATGACTGTTGATATTTACAGTCTAAGCACTGTAATGACACCCACACAACCACCACCCCAAGAATGACTGTTGATATTTACAGTCCAAGAACTGTAATTACACCCACACACACTCCACTCCATGAATGACTGTTAATATTTACAGTCCAAGCTCTGTAATAACACTCACACACCCACCACCCTACGAATGACTGTTAATATTTACAGTCCAAGCACTGTAATGACACCCAAACACCCACCACCCCATGATTGACTGTTGATATTTACAGTCCAAGCAATGTAATGACACCCAAACTCAAACCACCCTATAAATGAGTGTTGATATTTACAGTCCAAGCACTGTAATGACACCCACACACCCATCACCCTATGAATGACTGTTGATATTTACAGTCCAATCACTGTAATGCTACCCACCACCCAATAAATGACTGTTGGTATTTACACTCAAAGCACAGCAATGATACCCCAACACCCACGACTCCATGAATTATAGTTGATATTTACAGTCCAAGCACTGTAATGACACCCAAACTTCCACAATCCCATTAATGACTGTTGATATTTACAGTCCAAGCACTCTAATGATACACACCACCCTATGAATGACTGTTAATATTTACAATCAAATCAGTGTAATGACACACATACACCCACTACCCCATGAATGACTGTTGATATTTACAGTCCAAGCACTGTAATGACACCAACACACCCACCACCCCAAGATTGACTGTTGATATTTACAGTACAAGCACTGTAATGACACCCCCACACTCACCACCCCATGAATTATGGTTGAAATTTACAGTCCAAGTACTGCAATGACACACACACAACCACCACCCCATGAATGACTGTTGATATTTACAGTCCAAGCACTGTAATGACACCCACCACCCTATTAATGACTGTTGATAATTACAATCAATACACTGTAATGACACTCACACACCTACCACCCCATGAATGACTGTTGATATTTACAGTCAAAGCACTGTAATGACACCCCAACACCCACGACCCCATGAATTATAGTTGATATTTACATTCCAAGCACTGAAATAATACCCACACACCCACAGCCCCATGAATGACTGTTGATATTTACAGTCCAAGCACTTTAATGATACCCACCACCCTATGAATGACTGTTGATATTTACAATCAAAACACTGTAATGACACCCACACAAACACCACCCTACGATTGACAGTTGATATTTACAGTCCAAGCACTGTAATGACACCCACACACCCACAACCCCATAAATGACGGTTGATATTTATAGTCCGAGCAATGTAATGACACCCACACACCCACCACCCCATAAATGACTGTTGATATTTTCAGTCCAAGCACTGTAATGACATCCACACACCCACCACCCCATGAATAACTGTTAATATTTACAGTCCAAGCACTCAAATGACACCAACCAATATCTAAATGACTGTTGATATTTACAGTCAAAGCACTGTAATAACACCCACACACTCACCACCCTACGAATGACTGTTGATATTCACAGTCCAAGCACTGTAATGACACCCACTGACCCACCACTCCATGAATTATAGTTGATATTTACAGTCCAATCACTGTAATGACACCCACACACCCACAGCCCCATGAATGACTGTTGATATTTACAGTCCAAGCACTTTAATGATACCCACCACCCTATGAATGACTGTTGATATTTGCAATCAAAACACTGTAATGACACCCATACACCCACCACCCCATGAATGACTGTTGATATTTACAGTCCAAGAACTGTAATGACAAACTCACACCCACCACCCAATGATTGACTGTTGATATTTACAGTCCAAGCACTGTAATGACATCCACGCACCCACCACCCCATGAATGACTGTTAATATTTAGAGTCCAAGCACTCTAATGACACCTACACACCCACAACCCCATGATTGACTGTTGATATTTACAGTCAAAACACTGTAATGACACCCGTACACCCACCACCCCATGAATGACTGTTGATATTTAAAGTCCAAGAACTGTAATGACAACCACACACCCACCACCCCATGATTGACTGTTGATATTTACAGTCCAAGCACTGTAATGACACCCACACACCCACAACCCCATGAATGAATGTTGATATTTACAGTCCAAGCCTTCTAATGATACCCACCACCCTATGAATGACTGTTGATATTTATAATCAAATCACTGTAATGACACCCATACACCCACCACCCCATGAAAGACTGTTGATATTTACAGTCCAAGCACTGTAATGACACACCCACCACCCAATAAATTATGGTTGATATTTACAGTCCAAGCAATGAAATGACACCCACACAACTACCACCCCATGAATTACTGTTGATATTTACAGTCCAAGCACTGTAATGACACCCACCACCCTATGAATGACCGTTGATAATTACAATCAAAACACTGTCATGACACCCACACATCCACCGCCCCAAGAATGACTGTTGATATTTGCAGTCCAAGCACTGTAATGACACCCACACACCCACCACCCCATGATTGACTTTTGATATTTACAGTCCAAGCACGGTAATGACATCCACACACCTTCCACCCCATGAATAACTGTTGATATTTACAGTACAAGCTCTGTAATGACACTCACACACCTACCACCCCATTAATGTTGGTTGATATTTTCAGTCCAAGCACTGTAATGACATCCACACACTCACCGACCTATGAATGACTGTTAATATTTAAAGTCCAAGCACTCTAATGACACCAACCACAGAATGGATGACTGGTAATATTTACAGTCCAAGCACTGTAATGACACCCACACACACACCACCCAATGAATGATGGTTGAAATTTACAGTCTACGAACGCTAATGACACAGACACACTCACCACCCCATAAATGACTGTTGATATTTACTGTCGAAGCACTGTAATGACACCCACACAACCACCACCCTAAGAATGACTGTTGATATTTACAGTCCAAGCACTGTAATGACACACACACACCCACCACTCCATGAATGACTGTTGATATTTACAGTCCAAGCTCTGTAATAACACTCACACACCCACTACCCTATGAATGACTGTTGATATTTCCAGTCCAAGCACTGTAATGACACCAACACACCCACCACCCCATGATTGACTGTTGATATTTACAGTCCAAGCAATGTAATGACACCCAAACACCCACCACCCTATAAATGACTGTTGATATTTACAGTACAAGCACTGTAATGACACCCACACACACATCAGCCAATGATTGATTGTTGATATTTACAGTCCAAGCACTGTAATGCTACTCACTACCCAATAAATGACTGTTGATATTTACACTCAAAGCACTGTAATGACACCCCAACACCCACGACCCCATGAATTATAGTGGATATTTACAGTCCAAGCACTGTAATGACACCCACACATCCTCAACCCCATGAATGACTGTTGTTATTTACAGTCCAAGCAATCTAATGATACCCACCACCCTATGAATGACTGTTAATATTTTAATCAAATCACTGTAATGACACCCATACACCCACTACCCCATGAATGACTGTTGATATTTACAGTCCAAGCACAGTAATGACACCCACACACCCACCACCCCATGATTGACTGTTGATATTTACAGTCCAAGCACTGTAATGACACCCACAACCCTATGAATGACTGTTAATAATTACAATCAAAACACTGTAATGACACTCACACACCTACCACCCCATGAATGACTGTTGATATTTTCAGTCAAAGCACTGTAATGACACCCACACACCCACCACCCCATAAATGACTGTTGATATTTACAGTCAAAGCAATGTAATGACACCCCAACACCCACGACCCCATGAATTATAGTTCATATTTACATTCCACGCACTGTAATGACACCCACACACCCACAGCCCCATGAATGACTGTTAATATTTACAGTACAAGCACTTTAATGATACCCACCACCCAATGAATGACTGTTGATATTTACAATAAAAAAACTGTAATGACACCTATACACCCACCACCCCATGAATGACTGTTGATATTTACAGTCCAAGAACTGTAATGACAACCACACACCCACCACCCCATGATTGACTGTTGATATTTACAGTCCAAGCACTGTAATGACACCCACACACCCACAACCCCATGAATGACTTGATATTTACAGTCCAAGCACTATAATGATACCCACCACCCTATGAATGACAGTTGATATTTACAATCAAATCACTGTAATGACACCCATACACCCACCACCCTATGAAAGACTGTTGATATTTACAGTCTAAGCACTGTAATGACACCCACACACCCACCACCCCATGATTGACTGTTGATATTTACAGTCCAAGCACTGTAATGACACCCCCACACCCACCACCCCATGAATTATGGTTGATATTTACAGTCCAAGCAATGAAATGACACCCACACAACCACCACCCTATGAATTACTGTTGATATTTACAGTCCAAGCACTGTAATGAGACCCACCACCCTATGAATGACTGTTGATAATTACAATCAAAACACTGTAATGACACTCACACACCCACCACCCCAAGAATGACTGTTGATATTTACAGTCCAAGCACTGTAATGACACCCCCACACCCAACACCTCATGATTGACTGTTGATATTTACAGTCCAAGCACTGTAATGACATCCACACACCCACCACCCCATGAATGACTGTTGATATTTACAGTCCAAGCTCTGTAATGACACACACACACCCACCACCCTATGAATGACTGTTGATATTTACAGTCCAAGCAATGTAATGACACCCACACACCCACCACCACTTAAATGATAGTTGATATTTATAGTCCAAGCACTGTAATGACACCGACACACCCACCACCCCGTAAATGACTGTTGATATTTTCAGTCCAACCACTGTAATGACACTTACCACCCTCTGAATGACTGTTGATATTTACAGTCAAAGCACTGTAATAACACCTACACACTCACCACCCCATGAATGACTGTTGATATTTACAGCCCAAGCACTTTCATGATACCTACACACCCACCACCCCATGAATAACTGTTATTATTCACAGTCCAAGCACTTTAATGACACTCACACACCCACCGCACAATGAATGATGGTTGATATTTACAGTCCAAGAACTGCAATAACACCCACACACTCACCACCCCAAGAATGACTGTTGATATTTACAGTCCAAGCACTTTCATGATACCTACACACCCACCACCCCATGAATAACTGTTGATATTTACAGTCCAAGCCCTGTAATGACACTCACACACCCACCACAATGAATGAATTACTGTTGATATTTACAGTTCAAGCACTGTAATGACACCCACACACCTACCACCCCATTAATGTTGGTTGATATTTTCAGTCCAAGCACTGTAATGACATCCACACACTCACCGACCTATAAATGACTGTTAATATTTACAGTCCAAGCCCTCTAATGACACCCACCACAGAATGGATGACTGGTAATATTTACAGTCCAAGCACTGTAATGACACCCACACACCCACCACCCAATAAATTATGGTTGAAATTTACAGTCCACGAACGCTAATGACACAGACACACTTACCACCCCATAAATGACCGTTGATATTTACAGTCCAAGCACTTTAAAGACACCCACACACCCACCACCCCATGAATGACTGTTAATATTTACAGTCCAAGGAGTGTAATGACAAACACACACCCACCACCCAATGAATGACTGTTGATATTATCAGTCCAAGCACTGTAATGACATCTACACATCCACCACCCCATGAATGACTGTTGATATTCATAGTCCAAGCACTGTAATGACACCCAAACACCCACCACTCCAGGAATGACTGTTGATATTCATAGTCCAAGCACTGTAATGACAACCAAACACCCACTACTCCATGAATGACTGTTGATATTTACAGTCTAAGCACTGTAATGACACCCACACAACCACCACCCCAAGAATGACTGTTGATATTTACAGTCCATGCACTCTAATGACACCCACCAACCTCTGAATGACTGTTGATATTTACAATCAAAGCACTGTAATAACACCCACACACTCACCACCCCATGAATGACTGTTGATATTTACAGTCCAAACACTGTAATGACACAGTCACACCCATCACCCCATAAATGACTGTTGATATTTACAGTCTAAGCACTGTAATGACACCCACACAACCACCACCCCAAGAATGACTGTTGATATTTACAGTCCAAGCAATGTAATGACACCCAAACTCAAACCACCCTATAAATGAGTGTTGATATTTACAGTCCAAGCACTGTAATGACACCCACACACCCATCACCCTATGAATGACTGTTGATATTTACAGTCCAATCACTGTAATGCTACCCACCACCCAATAAATGACTGTTGGTATTTACACTCAAAGCACAGCAATGATACCCCAACACCCACGACTCCATGAATTATAGTTGATATTTACAGTCCAAGCACTGTAATGACACCCAAACTTCCACAATCCCATTAATGACTGTTGATATTTACAGTCCAAGCACTCTAATGATACACACCACCCTATGAATGACTGTTAATATTTACAATCAAATCAGTGTAATGACACACATACACCCACTACCCCATGAATGACTGTTGATATTTACAGTCCAAGCACTGTAATGACACCAACACACCCACCACCCCAAGATTGACTGTTGATATTTACAGTACAAGCACTGTAATGACACCCCCACACTCACCACCCCATGAATTATGGTTGATATTTACAGTCCAAGTACTGCAATGACACACACACAACCACCACCCCATGAATGACTGTTGATATTTACAGTCCAAGCACTGTAATGACACCCACCACCCTATTAATGACTGTTGATAATTACAATCAATACACTGTAATGACACTCACACACCTACCACCCCATGAATGACTGTTGATATTTTCAGTCCAAGCACTGTAATGACACCCTCACACCCACCACCCCATAAATGACTGTTGATATTTACAGTCAAAGCACTGTAATGACACCCCAACACCCACGACCCCATGAATTATAGTTGATATTTACATTCCAAGCACTGAAATGATACCCACACACCCACAGCCCCATGAATGACTGTTGATATTTACAGTCCAAGCACTTTAATGATACCCACCACCCTATGAATGACTGTTGATATTTACAATCAAAACACTGTAATGACACCCACACAAACACCACCCTACGATTGACAGTTGATATTTACAGTCCAAGCACTGTAATAACACCCACACACTTACCACCCCATGAATGACTGTTGATATTTACAGTCCAAACACTGTAATGACACAGTCACACCCACCACCCCATAAATGAATGTTGATATTTTCAGTCCAAGCACTGTAATGACATCTACACACCCACCACCCCATGAATGACTGTTAATATTTACAGTCCAAGAACTCAAATGACACCAACCAATATCTAAATGACTGTTGATATTTACAGTCAAAGCACTGTAATAACACCCACACACTCACCACCCTACGAATGACTGTTGATATTCACAGTCCAAGCACTGTAATGACACCCACTCACCCACTACCCAATGAATGATTGTTGATATTTACAGTCCAAAAACTGTAATGACACACACACACTCACCACCCCATGAATGACTGTTGATATTTACAGTCCATGCACTGTAATGACACAGTCACACCCATCACCCCATAAATGACTGTTGATATTTACAGTCTAAGCACTGTAATGACACCCACACAACCACCACCCCAAGAATGACTGTTTATATTTACAGTCAAAGCACTGTAATGACACCCACACACCCACCACTCCATGAATTATAGTTGATATTTACAGTCCAATCACTGTAATGACACCCACACACCCACAGCCCCATGAATGACTGTTGATATTTACAGTCCAAGCACTTTAATGATACCCACCACCCTATGAATGACTGTTGATATTTGCAATCAAAACACTGTAATGACACCCATACACCCACCACCCCATGAATGACTGTTGATATTTACAGTCCAAGAACTGTAATGACAAACTCACACCCACCACCCAATGATTGACTGTTGATATTTACAGTCCAAGCACTGTAATGACATCCACACACCCACCACCCCATGAATGACTGTTAATATTTAGAGTCCAAGCACTCTAATGACACCAACCAATCTCTGAATGACTGTTGATATTTACAGTCAAAGCACTGTAATAACACCCACACACTCACCACCCTACATGTGACTGTTGATATTCACAGTCAAAGCAATGTAATGACACCCACTCACCCACCACCCAATGAATGATTGTTGATATTTACAATCCAAAAACTGTAATAACACACACACACTCACCACCCCATGAATGACTGTTGATATTTACAGTCCAAGCACTGTAATGAAACAGTCACACCCATCACCCCATAAATGACTGTTGATATTTACAGTCTAAGCACTGTAATGACACTCACACAACCACCACCCCAAGAATGACTGTTGATATTTACAGTCCAAGCACTGTAATGACACCCACAGACCCACTACTCCATGAATGGCTGTTGATATTTACAGTCCAAGCTCTGTAATAACACTCACACACCCACCACCCTATGAATGACTGTTGATATTTACAGTCCAAGCACTGTAATGACACCCACACACCCACCACCGCATGATTGACTGTTGATATTTACACTCCAAGCAATGTAATGACACCCAAACACCCACCACCCTATAAATGACTGTTGATATTTACAGTCCAAGCACTGTAATGACACCCACACACCCATCACCCTATGATTGACTGTTGATATTTACAGTCTAAGCACTGTAATGACACCCACACAAACACCACCCCAAGAATGACTGTTGATATTTACAGTCCAAGAACTGTAATGACACCCACACACCCACCACTCCATGAATGACTGTTGATATTTACAGTCCAAGCTCTGTAATAACACTCAAACACCCACCACCCTATGAATGACTGTTGATATTTACAGTCCAAGCACTGTAATGACACCCACACAACCACAACCCCATGAATGACTGTTGATATTTACAGTCCAAGCACTGTAATGACACCCACCACCCTATGAATGACTGTTGATAATTACAATCAATACACTGTAATGACACTCACACACCTACCACCCCATGAATGACTGTTGATATTTTTAGTCCAAGCACTCTAATGACACCCTCACACCCACCACCCCATATATGACTGTTGATATTTACAGTCAAAGCACTGTAATGACACCCCAACCCCCACGACCCCATGAATTATAGTTGATATTTACATTCCAAGCAGTGTAATGACACCCACACACCCACAGCCCCATGAATGACTGTTGATATTTACAGTCCAAGCACTTTAATGATACACACCACCCTATGAATGACTGTTGAAATTTACAATCAAATCACTGTAATGACACCCACACACACACCACACTACGATTTACTGTTGATATTTACAGTTCAAGCACTGTAATGACACCTACACACCCACAACCCCATAAATGACGGTTGATATTTATAGTCCGAGCAATGTAATGACACCCACACACCCACCACCCCATAAATGACTGTTGATATTTTCAGTCCAAGCACTGTAATGACATCCACACACCCACCACCCCATGAATAACTGTTAATATTTACAGTCCTAGCACCAACTAATCTCTGAATGACTGTTGATATTTACAGTCAAAGCACTGTAATAACACCCACACACTCACCTCCCTACGAATGACTGTTGATATTCACAGTCCAAGCACTGTAATGACACCCGTACATCCTTCACCCAATAATTGACTGTTGGTTTATACAGTCCAAGTACTGTAAAGACACCCACACACCAACCACTCTACGACTGACTGTTGATATTTATAGTCCAAGCACTGTAATGACACAGTCACACCCATCACCCCATAAATGACTGTTGATATTTACAGTCTAAGCACTGTAATGACACCCACACAACCACCATAAAAAGTATTACTGTTGATATTTACAGTCCAAGCACTGTAATGCCCCCCCCTACATCCTTCACCCAATAATTGACTGTTGGTTTATACAGTCCAAGTACTGTAAAGACACCTACACACCAACCACTCTACGACTGACTGTTGATATTTACAGTCCAAGCACTGTAATATCAACCACACACACACAACCCCATGAATAACTGTTAATATTTACAGTCCAAGCACTGTAATATCACCCACACACCCACCACCCCAAAATGACTGTTGATATTTGCAGTCCAAGCACTATAATGACACCCACAACCCCACCTTTCCATGAATGACTGTTGATATTTACAGTCAATGCATTGTAATGACACCCACCACCCCATTAATGACTGTTGGTATTTACAGTCCAAGCACTGTAATGACACCCAAACCTCCATCACCCCATTAATGACTGTTGATATTTACAGTCAAAGCACTGTAATGACACCCACTACCCCATTAATGACTTGATATTTACACTCCAAGCAATGTAATTACACCTACACACCCACCACCCCTTGAATGACTGTTAGTATTTAAAGTCCAAGCACTATAATGACACACACTCCCACTAACCCACACACACCATGAATGACAATTGATATTTACAGTACAAGCACTGTAATGACACCCACTCACCCACCACCCCATGAATGACTGTTGATATTTACAATCCAAGCACTGTAATGACACCCACACATCTACCACCCCATGAATGACTGTTGATATTTACATTCCAAGCACTGTAATGAGACCTACACACACCCAACCCCATAAATGACAGTTGATATTTACAGTCCAAGCATTGTAATGACACCCACACACCCACCACCTTATAATGTCTGTTGATATTAACAGTCCAAGCAATGTAATGACACTAACACACTTACCATCCCATGAATGACTGTTGATATTTACAGTCAAAGCACTGTAATGACACCCACACACCCACCACCCCATAAATGACCATTAATATTTGCTGTCCAAGCACCACACATTCACCAACTCATAAATGACTGTTAATATTTACAGTCCAAACACTGTAATGACACCCACACACCCACCACCCCATGAATAACTGTTGATAGTTACAGTCCAAGCATCGTAATGACAACCAAAAACCCACCACCCCATAATTGACTGTTCATATATATTAACAGTCCAAGCACTGTAATGACACACAAGCACCCACCACCCCATGAATGACTGTGGATATTTACAGTCCAAGCACTGTAATAACACACACACCCACCAACCCATGAATGACTGTTGATATTTACAGTACAATCACTGTAATGTCACCGACACACCCCATAAATAACAGTTGATATTAACAGTCCAAGCACTGTAATGACACAGACACACACCAACCCATTAATGACTGGTGATATTTACAGTACAAGCACTGTAATGTCACTGACACACCCAATGAATTACAGTTGATATTTACAGTCCAAGCACTGTAATAAAACCCATACACCCACCACCCAAATAATTACTGTAGATATTTACAATCCAAGCACTGTAATGACACCAACAAACCACCACCACATGAATGACTGTTGATATTTACAGTCCAAGCATTGTAATGACACCCACACACCCACCAACCCATGAATGACTATTGATATTTACAGTCCAAGCACTGAAATGACACCCACACAACCATAACCGAATGAATGATGGTTAATATTTACAGTCCAAGCACTGTAATGACACCCACACACCCACCTTCCCATGAATAACTGTTGATATTTACAGTCCAAGCACTGTAATGACACCCACCACCCCATTAATGACTGCTGATATTTACAGTCCAAGCACTGTAATGACACCCAAACAACCATCACTCCATGAATGACTCTTGATATTTACAGTCAAAGTACTGTAATGACACCGACCACCATATGAATGACTTGATGTTTACACTCCAAGCACTGTAATTACACCTACACACCCACCACCCCATGAATGACTGTTGATATTTACAGTCAAAGCACTGTAATGACACCCACACACCCACCACCCCATAAATGAACATTAATATTTGCTGTCCAAGCACCCACACATTCACCAACCTATGAATGACTGTTGATATTTACAGTCCAAACACTGTAATGACACCCACACACCCACCACCCCATAAATGACCGTTAATATTTGCTGTCCAAGCACCCACACATTCACCAACCCATGAATGACTGTTGATATTTACAGTCCAAACACTGTAATAACACCCACACACCCACCACCCCATGAATAACTGTTGATAGTTACAGTCCAAGCAGTGTAATGACAACCACACACCCACCACCCCATAATTGGCTGTTGATATATATTAACAGTCCAAGCACTGTAATGACACACAAACACCCACCACCCCATGAATGACTTTGGAAATTTACAGTCCAAACACTGTAATGACACACACACCCACCAACACATGAATGACTGTTGATATTTACAGTACAATAACTGTAATGTCACCGACACACCCCATGAATAACAGTTGATATTTACAGTCCAAGCACTGTAATGACACACACACACACCAACCCATGAATTACTATTGATATTTACAGTCCAAGCACTGTAATGACACCCACACAACATAACCAAATGAATGATGGTTAATATTTACAGTCCAAGCACTGTAATGATACCCACACACACACCTTCCCATGAATAACTGTTGATATTTACTGTCCAAGCACTGTAATTACACCTACACACCCACCACCCCTTGAATGACTGTTAATATTTACAGTCCAAGCACTGTAATGACACACATTTCCCCAAACCTATGAATGACTGTTTATATTTACACTCCAAACTCTGTAATAGCACCCACACACACCATGAATGACAATTAATATTTACAATCCAAGCACTATAATGACACCCACTCACCCACCACCCCATGAATGACTGTTGATATTTACAATCCAAGCACTATAATGACACCTACACATCTACTTCCCCATGAATGACTGTTGATATTTACAATCCAAGCACTGTATTGACACCCACACACTGACCACCCCATGATTGACTGTTGATATTTACAGTCTAAGCACTGTAATACACCAACACACCCACCAACCCATAAATGACTGTTGATATTTACGTTCCATGCATTGTAATGAGACTCACACACTAACCACCCAATAAATGACTGTTTATATTTACAGTCCAAGCACTGTAATGACACTCACACACCATCCACCCCATGAATGACTGTTGATATTTACAGTCCAAACACTATAATGACACCCACATATCCACCACCCCATTAATGACCATTGATATTTATAGTCCAAGCACTGTAATGACAGCCACACACCCAACACCCAATGAATAACTGTTGATATTTACACTCCAAGCACTGTAATGACACCCACACACCCAGCACCCCATGAATGACGGTTGAAAATCACAGTCCAAGCACTGTAATAACACCCCTACACTAAAAACTAAATGAATGACTGTTGATATTTACAGACCAAGCACAGTAATGACACCCACACACCCACCACCCCATGAATGACTGTTGATATTTACTGTCCAAGCACTGTAATGACACCCACACACCCACCACTCCATGAATGACTATTGATATTTTCTGTCCAAGTACTGTAATGACACCCACACACCCACCACCCCATGAATGACTTGATATTTACAGTCCAAGCACTTCAATGACACTCCCCTCCCCATGAATGACTGTTGATATTTACAGTTAAAGCACTGAAATGAAACCCACACACACACCACCCCATGAATGACTGTTAATAATTACAGTTAAAGCACTGTAATGACATCCACACACCCACCACTCCATGAATGACTATTGATATTTACTGTCCAAGTACTGTAATGACACTACACACCCACCACCCCATCAATGATGGTTGATATTCACAGTCCAAGCACTGTAATGACAACCCTACACTAACCACTAAATGAATGACTGTTGATATTTAAAGTCCAAGCACTGTAATGACACACACACCCACCATCCCATAAATAACTGTTGATATTTACACTCCAAGCATTGTAATGACACTCACACACCCAGCACCCCATGAATAATGGTTGATAATCACAGTCCAAGCACTGTAATGACACCCCTACACGAACCACTAAATGAATTACTGATGATATTTACAGACCAAGCACTATAATGACACCCAAACACTCACCACCCCATTATGTCTGTTGATATTTACACTCCCTGCACTGTAATGACACCCACACACCCACCACCCCATGAATGAATGTTGATATTTACAGTCCAAGCACTGTAATGACACCCACACACCCACCACTCTATGAATGACTATTGATATTTACTGTCCATATACTGTAATGACACCTACACACCCACCACCCCATGAATGACTTGATATTTACAGTCCAAGCTCTGCAATGACACTCCCCTTCCCATGAATGACTGTTGATATTTACAGTAAAAGCACTGAAATGAAACCCACACACACACCACCCCATGGATGACTGTTGATACTTACAGTTAAATCACTGTAATGACACCCACACACCAATCATGCAATGAATGACTTTTGATATTTTCAGTCCTAGCACTGTAATGAAACCCACAAACCCACCACCCCATGAATGACTGTTGATATTTACAGTCCAAGCAATGTCATGACACCCATATACCCACCACCCCATGAATGACTGTTGATATTAACAGTCCAAGCACAGTACTGACACCCATACATACACTACCCCGTGAATGACATGATATTTACAGTTCAAGATCTGTAATTACACCTACACACCCACCACCTCTTGAATGATTGTTGATATTTACAGTCCAGGCACTGTAATGACACCCCCCCCCACCAACCTATGAATGACTGTTGATATTTACAGTCCAAGCTCTGTAATAGCACCCTTACACACCATGAAACACAGTTTATATTTACAGTCCAAGCACTGTAATGACACACACTCCCACCAACCTTTGAATGACTGTTGAGATTTACATTCCAAGTTCTGTAATAGCACCCATACACACCATGAATGACAGTTTATATTTACAGTCCAAGCACTGTATTGACACCCACACACTGACCACCCCATGATTGACTGTTGATATTTACGGTCTAAGCACTGTAATGACACCCACACACCTACCAACTCATGAATGACTGTTGATATTTACAGTACAAGCACTGTAATGTCACCGACACACCCCATGAATGACAGTTGATATTTATAGTCCAAGCACTGTAATGACACACACACACATCAACCCATGAATGTCTGTTGATATTTACAGTACAAGCACTGTAATGTCACCAACACACCTCATGATTGACAGTTGATATTTACAACCCAAGCACAGTAATGACACCCACACAACCAAAACCCAATGAATGACTATTGATAATTACAATCCAAGCACTGTAATGACACCAACAACCAACCACCCCATGAATGACTGTTGATATTTACAGTCAAAGCACTGTAATGACACTCACACACCTACCACCCCATAAATGATTGTTAATATTTATAGTCCAAGCACTGTAATATTACCCACACACCCACCACCCCATGAATTACTGTTGATATTTATAGTCCTATCACTGTAATGATACCCACACACCCACCACCCCATGAATGACTGTTGATAGTTACAGTCCAAGCAATGTAATGACACCCACACACCAACAACCCCATGAATAACTGTTGATATATACAGTCCAAGCACTGTAATGACACTCACCACCCCATAAATGACTGTTGATATTTTCAGTCAAAGCACTGTAATGACACATACCACCCCACGAATGACGGTTGATATTTACAGTCCAAACACTGTAATGACAAACACACCTACCAACTCATGAATGACTGTTGATATTTACAGTCAAAGCACTGTAATGACACTCACACACCCACCACCCCATAAATGATGGTTAATATTTATAGTCCAAGCACTGTAATATCACCCACACACCCACCACCCCATGAATTACTGTTGATATTTACAGTCCAATCACTGTAATGATACCCACACACCCACCACTCCATGAATGACTGTTGATATTTTCAGTCCAAGCACTGTAATGACACCCACCACCCTATTAATGACTATTGATATTTACAGTCCAAGCACTGTAATGACACCCACACATCCATCACCCCATGAATAACTGTTTATATTCACAGTCAAAACACTGTAATGACACCCACCACCCCATGAATGACATGATATTTACACTCCAAGCACAGTAATTACACCTACACACCCACCACCCCTTGAATGACTATTGATATTTACAGTCCATGCACTGTAATGACACACACTCCCACCAACCTATGAATGACTGTTGATATTTACACTCCAAACTCTGTAATAGCACCCACACACACCATGAATGATAGTTGATATTTACAGTCCAAGCCCTGTAATGACACTCAGACACCCACCACCCCATGAATTAGGGCCATTGATATTTACAATCCAAGCACTGTAATGACACCCACACACCCACCACCCCATGAATGACTGTTGATATTTACAATTCAAGCACTGTATTGACACCCACAGACACACCACCCAATAATTGACTGTTGATATTTACAGTCTAAGCACTGTAATGACACCCACACACCCACCAACCAATAAATGACTGTCGATATTTACATTCCATGCACTGTAATGAAACCCACACACCAACTACCCCATGAATGCCTTTGATATTTACAGTCCAAGCACTGTAATGACACTCACACACCATCCACCCCAAGAATGACTGTTGATATTTACAGTCCAAGCACTGTAATGAAACCCACACACTTACCATCCCATAAATGACTATTGATATTTGCAGTCCAAACACTGTAATGACACCCACACACCCACCAGCCTTTAAATGACTGTTGATATTTACAGTCCAAGCACTGTAATAACACCTACCATCCCATGAATGACTGTTGGTATTTAAAGTCCAAGCACTGTAATGACACACACACATCCACCATCCTATAAATGACTGTTGATATTTACAGTCCAAGCTGTGTAATGACACCCACACACCTACCACCCCATGAATGACGGTTGATATTCACAGTCCAAGCACTGTAATGACACCATCACACCCACCACTAAATGAATGACTGTTGATATATACACACCAATCACTGTAATGACACCCACACACCCACCACCCCATGAATGTCTGTTGATATTTACAGTCCAATCACTGTAATGACACCCACACAACCACCACTCAATGAATAGCTGTTGATATTTACAGTCCAAGCACTATCATGACACCTAAACACCCATTACTCCAAGAGAGATGGTTGATATTTACAGTCCAAGCACTGTACTGGCACCCCTACACCCACCACCAAAAGAATGACTGTTGATATTTGCAGTCCAAGCACTGTAATGACACCCACACACCCACAACTGAATGAATGACTATTGATATTTACTGTCCAAGCACTGTAATGACACCCACACACACACCACCCCATAAATGACTTGATATTTACAGTCCAAGCACTGCAATGACACTCCCCTCCCCATGAATGACTGTTGATATTTACAGTCAAAGCACTGAAATGACAGCCACACACACACCACCCCATGAATGACTATTGATATTTACAGTCCAAGCACTAATGACATACACACATCCACCACCCCATAATTGACTGTTGATATTTACAGTCCAGGCACTGTAATGACACCCACACACCCACCACCCTCTGAATGACTGTTGATTTTTACTGTCAGAGCACTGTAATGACACCCACACACCTATTACATCATTAATAACTATTGATATTTACAGTTTAAGGACTGTAATGACATCCTCCACCCCATTTATGACTGTTGATATTTACAGTCCATGCACTGTAATGACACCCACACACCAACCACCTCGTGAATGACTGTTGATACTTACAGTCCAAGCACTGTAATGTAACCCACACACCCATCACACCATGAATGACTGTTGATATTTACAGTCCAAGCACTGTAATGACACCTACCACACCATGAATGACTGTTGATATATACAGTTCAAGCACTGTAATGACATCCACACTACCACCACCCCATTAATGACTGTTGATATTAACAGTCCAAGCACAGTACCGACACCCATACATCCACTACCCCATGAATGACTTAATATTTATAGTCCAAGATCTGTAATTACACCTACACACCCACCACCCCATAAATGATTGTTGATATTTACAGTCCAGGCACTTTAATGACACACACCCCCACCAACCTATGAATGACTGTTGATATTTAGAGTCCAAGCACTGTAATGACACCCACACACCCACAACCCCATGAATGACTGTTGATATCTACAATCCAAGTACTGTAATGAAAACCACACACCCACCACCCCATGAATGACTGTTGATATTTAAAATCCAAGTACTGTATAAACACCCACACACTGACAACCCCATGCATAACTGTTGATATTTACAATCCAAGCATTGTATTGACACCCACACACTGACCACCCCATGATTGACTGTTGATATTTACAGTCCAAGCACTGTAATGACACACACTCCCACCAACCTATGAATGACTGTTGATATTTACACTCCAAACTCTGTAATAGCACCCACACACACCATGAATGATTGTTGATATTTACAGTCCAAGCACTGTAATAACACTCAGACACCCACCACCCCATGAATTAGGGCCGTTGATATTTACAATCCAAGCACTGTAATGACACCCACACACCCACCACCCCATGAATGACTGTTGATATTTACAATTCAAGCACTGTATTGACACCCACAGACACACCACCCGATGATTGACTGTTGATATTTACAGTTTAAGCACTGTAATGACACCCACACACCCACCAACCAATAAATGACTGTCGATATTTACATTCCATGCACTGTAATGAAACCCACACACCAAGTACCCCATGAATGCCTTTGATATTTACAGTCCAAGCACTGTAATGACACTCACACACCATCCACCCCAAGAATGACTGTTGATATTTACAGTCCAAGCACTGTAATGACACCCACACACTTACCATCCCATAAATGACTATTGATATTTGCAGTCCAAACACTGTAATGACACCCACACACCCACCAGCCTTTAAATGACTGTTGATATTTACAGTCTAAGCACTGTAATAACACCTACCATCCCATGAATGACTGTTGGTATTTAAAGTCCAAGCACTGTAATGACACACACACATCCACCATCCTATAAATGACTGTTGATATTTACAGTCCAAGCTGTGTAATGACACCCACACAACTACCACCCCATGAATGACGGTTGATATTCACAGTCCAAGCACTGTAATGACACCATCACACCCACCACTAAATGAATGACTGTTGATATATACACACCAATCACTGTAATGACACCCACAAACCCACCACCCCATGAATGTCTGTTGATATTTACAGTCCAATCACTGTAATGACACCCACACAACCACCACTCAATGAATAGCTGTTGATATTTACAGTCCAAGCACTATCATGACACCTAAACACCCATTACTCCAAGAGAGATGGTTGATATTTACAGTCCAAGCACTGTACTGGCACCCCTACACCCACCACCAAAAGAATGACTGTTGATATTTACAGTCCAAGCACTGTAATGACACCCACACACCCACAACTGAATGAATGACTATTGATATTTACTGTCCAAGCACTGTAATGACACCCACACACCCACCACCCTATAAATGACTTGATATTTACAGTCCAAGCACTGCAATGACACTCCCCTCCCCATGAATGACTGTTGATATTTACAGTCAAAGCACTGAAATGACAGCCACACACACACCACCCCATGAATGACTATTGATATTTACAGTCCAAGCACTAATGACATACACACATCCACCACCCCATAATTGACTGTTGATATTTACAGTCCAGGCACTGTAATGACACCCACACACCCACCACCCTCTGAATGACTGTTGATTTTTACTGTCAGAGCACTGTAATGACACCCACACACCTATTACATCATTAATAACTATTGATATTTACAGTTTAAGGACTGTAATGACATCCTCCACCCCATTTAAGACTGTTGATATTTACAGTCCATGCACTGTAATGACACCCACACACCAACCACCTCGTGAATGACTGTTGATACTTACAGTCCAAGCACTGTAATGTAACCCACACACCCATCACACCATGAATGACTGTTGATATTTACAGTCCAAGCACTGTAATGACACCTACCACACCATGAATGACTGTTGATATATACAGTTCAAGCACTGTAATGACATCCACACTACCACCACCCCATTAATGACTGTTGATATTAACAGTCCAAGCACAGTACCGACACCCATACATCCACTACCCCATGAATGACTTAATATTTATAGTCCAAGATCTGTAATTACACCTACACACCCACCACCCCATAAATGATTGTTGATATTTACAGTCCAGGCACTGTAATGACACACACCCCCACCAACCTATGAATGACTGTTGATATTTAGAGTCCAAGCACTGTAATGACACCCACACACCCACAACCCCATGAATGACTGTTGATATCTACAATCCAAGTACTGTAATGAAAACCACACACCCACCACCCCATGAATGACTGTTGATATTTAAAATCCAAGTACTGTATAAACACCCACACACTGACAACCCCATGCATAACTGTTGATATTTACAATCCAAGCATTGTATTGACACCCACACACTGACCACCCCATGATTGACTGTTGATATTTACAGTCCAAGCACTGTAATGACACACACTCCCACCAACCTATGAATGACTGTTGATATTTCCACTCCAAACTCTGTAATAGCACACAAACACACCATCAATGACAGTTGATATTTACAGTCCAAGTACTGTAATGACACCCAGACACCCATCACCCCATGAATGACTGTAGATATTTACAATTCAAGCACTGTAATGACACCCTCACACCTACCACCCCATGAATTATTGTTGATATTTACAATCCAAGCACTGTATTGACACCCACACACTGACCACCCCATGATTGACTGTTAATATTTACACTCTAAGCACTGTAATGACACCCACACACCCACTAACCAATAAATGACTGTTGATATTTACATTCCATGCACTGTAATGAGAACCACACACATTAACCACCACATAAATAACTGTTGATATTTACAGTCCAAGCACTATAATGACACCCACACAACCACAACCCCATTAATGTTGGTTAATATTTACAGTCCAAGCACTGTAATATAACCCACACACCAACCACCCCATGAATGACTGTTGATATTTCCAGTCCAAACACTGTAATGACACCCACCACCCCATTAATGACCATTGATATTTATAGTCCATGCACTATAATGACACCCACACACCCACCACTCAATGAATAACTGTTGATATTTCAGTCCAAGCACTGTAATGACACCCACACACCCACCACCCCATGAATGACTGTTAATATTTACAGTCCAAACACTGTAATGACACCTACACACCCAACACCCCATGAATGACTGTTGATATATACAGTCCAAGCACTGTAATGACACTCACCACACCATGAATGACTGTTGATATTTACAGTCAAAGCACTGTAATGGCACCCACCACCCCATGAATGACAGTTGATATTTACAGTCCAAGCACTGTAATGACAGCTACACACCCACCACCCCATGAATGACTGTTGATATATATTAACAGTCCAAGCACTGTAATGACACACAAACACTCACCACCCAATGAATGACTGTTGATATTTACAGTCCAAGTACTGTAATGACACACACACCCACCAACCCATGTATGACTGTTGATATTTACAGTACAAGCACTGTAATGTCACTGACACACCCCATGAATGACAGTTGATATTTACAGTCCAAGCACTGTAATGACAGCCACACACCCACCACCCCATGAATGACTGTTGATATATACAGTCCAAGCACTGTAACTACACTCACCACACCATGAATGACTGTTGATATTTACAGTCAAAGCACTGTAATGACAGCTACACACCCACCACCCCATGAATGACTGTTGATATATATTAACAGTCCAAGCACTGTAATGACACACAAACACCCACCACCCAATGAATGACTGTTGATATTTACAGTCCAAGCACTGTAATGACACCCACACCCACCAACCCATGAATGACTGTTGATATTTACAGTACAAGCACTGTAATGTCACTGACACACCCCATGAATGACAGTTGATATTTACAGTCCAAGCACTATAATGACACACACACACCAACCCATGAATGGCTGTTGATATTTACAGTACAAGCACTGTAATGTCACTGACACACCCCATGAATGACAGTTGATATTTACAGTCCAAGCACTGTAATGACACACATCCACCAATCCATGAATGACTGCTGATATTTACAGTCCAAACACTGTAATGACACCCACACAACCACAACCCCATGAATATTGGTTAATATTTACAGTCCAAGCACTGTAATATCACCCACACACTCACCACCCCATAAATGACTGTTGATATTTACAGTCCAAGCACTGTAATGACACCCACACACCCACCTTCCCATGAATGACTGTTGATATTTACAGTCCAAGCACTGTAATGACACCCTCCGCCCTAATAATGACTGTTGATATTTACAGTCCAAGCACTGTAATGACACCCACACATCCATCACCCCATGAATGACTGTTGATATTTACAGTCAAAGCACTATAATGACACCCACCACCCCATTAATGACTTGATATTTACACTCCAAACACTATAATTACACCTACACACCCACCACCCCTTGAATGACTGTTGATATTTACAGTCCAAGCACTGTAATGACACACACTCCCACCAACCTATAAATCATTGTTGATATTTACACTCCAAACTCTGTAATAGCATCCACACACACCATGAATGACGATTGATATTTACAGTCCAAGCACTGTAAATACACCCACACACACACCACCCCATGAATGACTGTTGATATTTACAATCCAAGCTCTGTAATGACACCCACACACCTACCACCCCATGAATGACTGTTGATATTTACAATCCAAGCACTGTATTGAGACCCACACACTGACCACCCCATGATTGACTGTTGATATTTACAGTCTAAGCACCGTATTGACACCCACACATCCACCAACCCATAAATAACTGTTGATATTTACATTCCATGCACTGTATTGTGACCCACACACATACCACCCTATGAATGACTGTTGATATTGAGAGTCCAAGCACTGTAATGACACTCACACACCATCAACCCCATGAATGCTTGTTGATATTTACAATCAAAGCAATGTAATGACACCCGCACACAAACCATCTTATTAATGACCATTGATATTTATAGTCCAAGCACTGTAATGACACCCACACACACACCACCCAATGAATAACTGTTGATATTTACAGTCCAAGCACTGTAATGAGACCCACACACCACCCACCCCATAAATGGCTGTTGATATTTACAGTCCAAGCATTGTAATGATACCCACACACCCACCACCCCATGAATGTCTGTTGATATTAACAGTCCAAGAACTGTAATGACACCCACACACTTACCATCCCATGAATGACTGTTGATATTTGCAGTCCAAGCGCTGTAATGACATCCACATACCCACCACCCTTTGAATGACTGTTGATATTTACAGTCCAAGCACTGTAATGATACTCACACACACAACATCCCATGAATGCATGTTGATATTTACAGTCTAAGCACTCTAATGACACCCACACACCTACCACCCCATAAATGATAGTTGATATTTATAGTCCAAGCACTGTAATGACACCCACACACCCACCACCACATTAACCCCTAAGAACCGCATTCCCCCTACCGCTACTGGAGCGTGAACCGCAACAACAAGGTCATTTTTAAAGTTTCGTTTAGGTAAATTTTGTTATAACAGATTTGTAGAGCTTGATTTTACACACCAGAATCTGTAAACTAAAAATTTCTAGGTCCACTGGTTTGTGTACAACAGCACCATGAGTAATAAAGTAGTTACCCCTAAAAAAAAACCTAAAATTAGAAAACGTGAGAGAGCGTATTTTCATTGCGTATATATGACGAGTGAACCATTTCCTTCTCACACCACTCATTAAAGGCCCAACCTAACCAGTGTTACCAATAAAGTGGCTGGATATAGCCCAAGCAGTTTTTTTTCTACCGGCTAAATATTACGTCAATCGGCTTCAAGGCCTAAATTCGCGGTGACGTGATATTTGGTCAATAAGCATTTAAGGGTTAATGACTGTTGATATTTAAAGTCCAAGCACTGTAATAACACCCACCACCCCATGAATGACTGTTGATATTTACAGTCCAAGCTCTGTAATGACACCCACACACCCACCACCCCTTAAATGACTGTTGATATTTACAGTCCAAGCACTGTAATGAAACCAACACACCGACCACCGCATTAATGACTCTTGATATTTACAGTACAAGCACTGTAATGACACCTACCACCCCATGAATGACGGTTGATATTTACACTCCAAGCACTGTAATAACACCCACACTCCCATGACCCCATGAATGACTGTTGATATGTACAGTCCAAGCACTGTAATGACACCCACCACCCCATAAATGACTGTTGATATTTTCAGTCAAAGCATTGTAATAACACCCACAGACTAACCAGCCCATGAATGACTGTTGATATTTACAGTCCGAGCACTGTAGTGACACCAACACACCCACCATCTCATGAATGACTGTTGATATTTACAGTCCAAGCACTGTAATGACACCCACACACCCACCACCCCATGAATGACTGTTGATATATACAGTCCAAGCACTTTAATGACACCCACATACCCACCACCTCATGAATGACTGTTTATATTTACAGTCCAAGCACTGTAATAACACAAACCACCCCATAAATGACTGTTGATATTTACAATACAATCACTATATTGACACCCACATACCCCATGATTGACTGTTGATATTTACTATCCACGCACTGTACTGATAACCACACACCCACCACCCCATGAATGACTTTTTGAACAACAAATATCGATTTTTAGCATGTTTTCGGCTTATATTTTGAAAATATTCTAGCACTGAGAAGGCATTTACAGATCGCTTTCGGGACCCAAAAATATCGAATTTTCGGGTGTTTTGAGCATGAATTTTAGATATCAAACCGGTACAGAAGATGCATGCACATATCGACTTTGGGTACCTAAAATATCGAATTTCGGCATTTGATGGGCCTTTATTTTGAAAATATTCTATTGCTGAATATGCATGTATAGATCGCTTCTGGGAACCAAAAATATCGAATTTTCAGGTATTTTGAGCCAGGATTTGTGAAATAAACGGGTACAGAAAACGCATGCACATATCGACTTTGGGCACAAAAAATATCGATTTTTAGTATGCTTTGGGCCTATATTTTGAAAGTATTCTTGCACTGAGTATGCATGTACAGATCGCTTCTGGGACCCAAAAATATCGAATTTTCGGGTGTTTTGAGCCTGAATATAAAATATAAACGGGTACCGAATATGCATGCACATATTGACTTTTTGCACCTAATAGGTCGAATTTCAACATGTTTTGGGCCTATATTATGAAAATACTCTAACACGGAGTAGGCATGTACAGATCGCTTCTGGGACCCAAAAATATCGAATTTTCGGGTGTTTTGAGCCAGAATTTGAGATATAAACGTGTACTGAAGATGCTTGCACATATCGACTTTTAGCACCTAAAATATCGATTTTGAGCATGTTTTGGGTCATTATCTTAAAAACATTCCAGCAAGGAGTAGGCATGTACATATCGCTATTGGGATACAAAAATATCGAATTTTTGGGTGATTTGATCCTGAATTTAGGATGTAAACGGGTACAGAAGATGCATACACATATTGACTTGGGCACCCAAAATATCGATTTTCAGCTTGTTCTGTGCCTGTAATTTGAAAATATTCTAGCACTGACTATGCATGTACAGATCGCATCTTTGACCCAAAAATATCATTTTTTTGGGTGTTTTGAGCCTGAATTTGAGATATAAACGGGTACAGAAAATGCATGCACATATCGATTTTGGGCACCTAAAATATCGATTTTCAACTTGTTTTTGTGCCTGTAATTTGAAAACATTCTAGCACTGAGTAGGCATGTACAGATCGCTTCTGGGACCCCAAAATATTGAATTTTAGGGTGTTTTGAGCTTGAATTTGGGATATAAACGGGTACTGAAGATGCATGCACATATTGACTTTGGGCACCTAAAATATCAATTTTCAGCATGTTTTGGGAGAGTATTTTGAAAATATTCTAACATTGAGTAGGCATGTACAGATCGCCTTTTGGACCCAAAAATATCGAATTTTCGGGTGTTTTGAGCCTGAATTTGGGATATAAACGGGTACAGAAGATTCATGCACATAATGACTTTGGGCACCTAAAATATCGATTTTTAGCATGTTTTGAGCCTACATTTTGAAAACATTCTAGCACTGAGTAGGCATGTACAGATCGCTTTTGGGACCAAAAAATATCGAACTTTCGGGTGTTTTGAGCCTGAATTTCAGAAATAAACGGGTACTAGAAATGCATGTACACATCGACTTTTGGCACCTAAAATATCGATTTTGAGCATGTTTTGGGTCTGTATCTTGAAAACATTCTAGCAAGGAGTAGGCATGTACAGATCGCTTCTAGGACCCAAAAATATCAAATTTTCGGGTGTCATGAGCCTGAATATGGGATATAAACGGGTACAGAAGATGCATGCACCTATTGACTTGGGCACTTAAAATATCGATTTTCAGCTTGTTCTGGGCCTGTATATTGAAAATATTCTAGCACTGACTATGCATGTACAGATCGCATCTGGGACCCAAAAATATCGAATTTTTGAGAGTTTTGAGCCTAAATTTGAGATATAAACGGGTACAGAAGATTCATGCACCTATTGACTTTGGACACCAAAAAAACAGATTTTTAGCATGTTTTGAGCCTATATTTTGAAAACATTCTAGTATTGAGTAGGCATCTACAGATTGCTTCTGGGGCCCAAAAATATCGAATTTTGGGGTGATTTGAGCCTGAATTTGGGATCTAAACGGGTACAGAAGATACCTGCACATATTGACTTGGGCACATAAAATATCGATTTTCAGCTTGTTTTGGGCCTGTAATTTGAAAATATTCTAGCACTGACTATGCATGTACAGATCGCTTCTTTGACCCAAAAAATCAAATTTTCGGGTGTTTTGAGCCTGAATTTGAGATATCGACTTTGGGCACCTAAAATATCGATTTTTAGCATGTTTTGAGCCTATATTTTGAAAACATTCTAGCACTGAGTAGGTATGTACAGATCGCTTCTGGGACCCAAAAATATCGAATTTTTGGGTGTTTTGAGGTTGAATTTGGGATATAAACGGGTGCAGAAGATGCATACACATATTGAATTTTGGCACCTAATATATTAATTTTCAACATGTTTTGGGCCTGAATCTTAGTAGGCATGTACAGATCGCTTCTGGGACCCAAAAATATCGAATTTTCATGTGTTTGTAGCCTGAATTTGGCATATAAACGGGTACAGAAGATGCATGCACATATTGACTTTGTGCACCTAAAATATCGATTTTCAGCATGTTTTGGGCCTGTATTTTGAAAATACTCTAACACGGAGTAGGCATGTACAGATCGCTTCTGGGACCCAAAAATATCAAATTTTCGGGTGTTTTAAACCTGAATTTGAGATATAAACGGGTACTAAAGATGCATGCACATATCGACTTTTAGGCATCTAAAATATCGATTTTGAGCATGTTTTGGGTCTGTATCTTGAAAACATTCTAACTAGGAGTAGGCATGTACAGATCGCTTCTTGGATCCAAAAATATCGAATTTTCGGGTGTTATAACCCTGAATTTGAGATATAAACGGGTACTGAAGATGCATGCACCTACCGACTTTGGACACTTAAAATATCGATTTTTAGCATGTTTAGAGCCTATATTTTGAAAACATTCTAGCACTGAGTAGGCATGTACAGATCGTTTCTGGGACCGAAAAATATCGAATTTTCGGGTGTTCTGAGTTTTAATTTGTGATATAAACGGTTGCAGAAGATGCATACACATATTGACTTTGGACACCTAATATATCGATTTTCAGCATGTTTTGGGCCTGTATCTGAATAGGCATGTACAGATCGCTTCGGGGACCCCAAAATATGGAATTTTTGGGTGTTCGTAGCCTGATTTTGAGTTATAAACGGGTACAAAAAATGCATGCACATATCGACTTTTGGGCAACTAAAAGATCGATTTTCAGTATGTTTTGGGCCTGTATTTTGAAAACATTCTAGCACTGAGTAGGCATGTACAGATTGCTTCTGGGACCCCAAAATATTGGATTTTCGGGTGTTTGTAGCCTGAATTTGAGATATAAACGGGTACAGAAGATACATGCACATATCGACTTTTGGGCACCTAAAGGATCGATTTTCAGTATGTTTTGGGCCTGTATTTTGAAACTACTCTAACATGGAGTAGGCATTTACAGATAGCTTCTGGGACCCCAAAATATCGAATTTTCGTGTGTTTTGGGTCTGAATTTGAGATATCGACTTTGGGCACCTAAAATATCGACTTTTAGTATGTTTTGGGACTATATTTTGAAAATATTCTAGCACTGAGTAGGCATGTACAGATCGCTTCTGGGACCCCAAAATATCGAATTATCGGGTGTTTTGAGCCTGAATTTGAGATATAAACGGGTACAGAAGATGCATGCACATATCGACTTTGGACACTTAAAATATCGATTTTTAGCATGTTTTGAGCCTATATTTTGAAAACATTCTAGCACTGAGTAGGCATGTACAGATCGTTTCTGGGACCGAAAAATATCGAATTTTCGGGTGTTCTGAGTTTTAACTTGTGATATAAACGGTTGCAGAAGATGCATACACATATTGACTTTGGACACCTAATATATCGATTTTCAGCATGTTTTAGGCCTGTATCTGAATAGGCATGTACAGATCGCTTCGGGGACCCCAAAATATGGAATTTTCGGGTGTTCGTAGCCTGATTTTGAGTTATAAACGGGTACAAAAGATGCATGCACATATCGACTTTTGGGCAACTAAAAGATCGATTTTCAGTATGTTTTGGGCCTGTATTTTGAAAACATTCTAGCACTGAGTAGGCATGTACAGATTGCTTCAGGGACCCCAAAATATTGGATTTTCGGGTGTTTGTAGCCTGAATTTGAGATATAAACGGGTACAGAAGATACATGCACATATCGACTTTTGGGCACCTAAAGGATCGATTTTCAGTATGTTTTGGGCCTGTATTTTGAAACTACTCTAACATGGAGTAGGCATTTACAGATAGCTTCTGGGACCCCAAAATATCGAATTTTCGTGTGTTTTGGGTCTGAATTTGAGATATCGACTTTGGGCACCTAAAATATCGACTTTTAGTATGTTTTGGGACTATATTTTGAAAATATTCTAGCACTGAGTAGGCATGTACAGATCACTTCTGGGACCTCAAAATATCGAATTTTCGGGTGTTTTGAGCCTGAATTTGAGATATAAATGGGTACTGAAGATGCATACACATATCGACTTTTGGACAACTAAAATATCGATTTTGAGCAAGTTTTGGGTCTGTATCTTGAAAACATTCGAACTAGGAGTAGGCATGTACAGATCGCTTTTAGGACCCAAAAATACCGAATTTTCGGGTGTTTTTAGCCTGAATTTGAGATATAAACGGGTACAGAAGATGCATGCACATATCGACTTTGGACACTTAAAATATCGATTTTTAGCATGTTTTGTGCCTATATTATGAAAACATTCTAGCACAGAGTAGGCATGTACAGATCGCTTCTGGGACCCAAAAATATCGAATTTTCGGGTGTTTTGATGTTGCATTTGGGATATAAACGGGCGCAGAAGATGCCTCCACATTTTGACTTTGGGCACCTAAAATATCGATTTTCAGCATGTTTTGGGCCTGTTTCTGAGTAGGCATGTACAGATCGCTTTTGGGACCCCAAAATATCGAATTTTTGGGTGTTTAGAGCCTCAATTTAAGATATAAACGGGTACAGAAGATGCATGCACATATCGACTTTTGGGCACCTACAATATCGATTTTCAGTATGTTTTGGGCCTGTATTATGAAAATACTCTAACACGGAGAAGGCATTTACAGATAGCTTCTGCGACCCCAAAATATTGAATTTTCGGGTGTTTTGGGCCTGAATTTGAGATATCGACTTTGGGCACCTAAAATATCGATTTTTAGCATGTTTTTTTGGACTATATTTTGAAAATATTCTAGCACTGAGTAGGCATGTACAGATCGCTTCTGGGACCTCAAATTTTTCGAATTTTCAGGTGTTTTGAGCCTGAATTTGAGATATAAACGGGTACTGAAAAGTCATGAACATATCGACTTTTTGGCACCTAAAATATCTATTTTGAGCATGTTTTGGGTCAGCATCTTAAAAACATTCTAACTAGGAGTAGGCATGTACAGATCGCTTCTGGGACACCAAAATACCGAATTTTCGTGTCTTTTCAGCCTGAATTTAAGATATAAACAGGTACAGATGATCCATGCACATATCGACTTTGGACAATTAAAATATCGATTTTTAGCATGTTTTCAGCATTTTTTTTTTAAACGTTCTAGCACTGTGTAGGCATGTACAGATCGCTTCTGGGACCCAAAAATATCGAATTTTCGGGTGTTTTGAGGTCGAATTTGGGATACAAACGGGTAAAGAAGATGCATGCACATATTGACTTTGGGCACCTAAAATATTGATTTTCAGCATGTTTTTGGCCTGTATTTTTAAAATACTCTAACACGGAGTAGGCATGTACAGATTGCTTCTGGGACCCCAAAATATCGAATTTTCATGTGTTTTGGGCCTGAATTTGAGATATAGACTTTGGGCACCTAAAATATCGATTTGTAGCATGTTTTGGGCCTATATTTCAAAAATATTCTAGCACTGAGTAGGCATGTACAGATCGCTTCTGGGACCCCAAAATATCGAATTTTCGTGTCTTTTAAGGTTAAATTTGAGATATAAACGGGTACAGAAGATGCATGCACATATCGACTTTGGACAGTTAAAATATCGATTTTTAGCATGTTTTAGGCCTATATTTTGAAAACATTCTAGCACTGAGTAGGCATGTACAGATCGCCTCTGGGGCCCAAAAATATCGATTTTTCGGGTGTTTTGAGGTTGAATATGTGATATAAACGGGTGCAGAAGATGCATACACATATTGACTTTGGGCACCTAAAATATCGATTTTTAGCATGTTTTGGGCCTGTATTTTTAAATACTCTAACACGGAGTAGGCATGTACAGATCACTTCTGGGACCTCAAAATATCGAATTTTCGGGTGTTTTGAGCCTGAATTTGAGATATAAATGGGTACTGAAGATGCATACACATATCGACTTTTGGACACCTAAAATATCGATTTTGAGCAAGTTTTGGGTCTGTATCTTGAAAACATTCGAACTAGGAGTAGGCATGTACAGATCGCTTTTAGGACCCAAAAATACCGAATTTTCGGGTGTTTTTAGCCAGAATTTGAGATATAAACGGGTACAGATGATGCATGCACATATCGACTTTGGACACTTAAAATATCGATTTTTAGCATGTTTTGTGCCTATATTATGAAAACCTTCTAGCACAGAGTAGGCATGTACAGATCGCTTCTGGGACCCAAAAATATCGAATTTTCGGGTGTTTTGAGGTTGCATTTGGGATATAAACGGGCGCAGAAGATGCATCCACATTTTGACTTTGGGCACCTAAAATATCGATGTTCAGCATGTTTTGGGCCTGTATCTGAGTAGGCATGTACAGATCGCTTTTGGGACCCCTAAATATCGAATTTTTGGGTGTTTAGAGCCTCAATTTAAGAAATAAACGGGTACAGAAGATGCATGCACATATTGACTTTTGGGCACATACAATATCGATTTTCAGCATGTTTTTGGCCTGTATTTTGAAAATACTCTAACACGGAGTAGGCATGTACAGATCGCTTCTGGGACCCCAAAATATCGAATTTTCATGTGTTTTGGGCCTGAATTTGATATATAGACTTTGGGCACCTAAAATATCGATTTTTAGCATGTTTTGGGCCTATATTTTGAAAATATTTTAGCACTGAGTAGGCATTTACAGATAGCTTCTGCTACCCCAAAATATTGAATTTTCGGGTGTTTTGGGCCTGAATTTGAGATATCGACTTTGGGCACCTAAAATATCGATTTTTAGCATGTTTTTGGACTATGTTTTGAAAATATTCTAGCACTGAGTAGGCATGTACAGATCGCTTCTGGGACCTCAAATTTTTCGAATTTTCAGGTGTTTTGAGCCTGAATTTGAGATATAAACGGGTACTGAAAAGTCATGAACGTATCGACTTTTTGAGACCTAAAATATCGATTTTGAGCATGTTTTGGGTCAGCAACTTAAAAACATTCTAACTAGGAGTATCCATGTACAGATCGCTTCTGGGACACCAAAATACCGAATTTTCGAGTCTTTTCAGCCTGAATTTAAGATATAAACAGGTACAGATGATCCATGCACATATCGACTTTGGACAATTAAAATATCGATTTTTAGCATGTTTTGAGCATTTTTTTTTTTAAACGTTCTAGCACTGTGTAGGCATGTACAGATCGCTTCTGGGACCCAAAAATATCGAATTTTCGGGTGTTTTGAGGTCGAATTTGGGATATAAACGGATAAAGAAGATGCATGCACATATTGACTTTGGGCACCTAAAATATTGATTTTCAGCATGTTTTTGGCCTGTATTTTGAAAATACTCTAACACGGAGTAGGCATGTACAGATCGCTTCTGGCACCCCAAAATATCGAATTTTCATGTGTTTTGGGCCTGAATTTGAGATATAGACTTTGGGCACCTAAAATATCGATTTTTTGCATGTTTTGGGCCTATATTTTGAAAATATTCTAGCACTGAGTAGGCATGTACAGATCGCATCTGGGACCCCAAAATATCAAATTTTCGTGTGTTTTAAGGTTAAATTTGATATATAAACGGGTACAGAAGATGCATGCACATATCGACTTTGGACACTTAAAATATCGATTTTTAGCATGTTTTGTGCCTATATTATGAAAACATTCTAGCACAGAGTAGGCATGTACAGATCGCTTTTGGGACCCAAAAATATCGAATTTTCGGGTGTTTTGAGGTTGAATTTGGGATATAAACGGGCGCAGAAGATGCATCCACATTTTGACTTTGGGCACCTAAAATATCGATTTTTAGCATGTTTTTGGGCCTGTATCTGAGTAGGCATGTACAGATCGCTTTTGGGACCCCAAAATATCGAATTTTTGTGTGTTTAGAGCCTTAATTTGAGATATAAACGGGTACAGAAGATGCATGCACATATTTACTTTGGGCACCTAAAATATTGATTTTCAGCATGTTTTGGACCTGTATTTTGAAAATACTCTAACACGGTGTAGGCATGTACAGATCGCTTCTGGGACCCCAAAATATCAAATTTTCGGGTGTTTTAAACCTGAATTTGAGATATAAACGGGTACTGAAGATGCATGCACATATCGACTTTTGGGCATCTAAAATATCGATTTTAAGCATGTTTTGGGCCTGTATTTTGAAAATACTCTAACACGGAGTAGGCATGTACAGATCGCTTCTTCGATCCCAAAATATCGAATTTTCGGGTGTTATAACCCTGAATTTGAGATATAAACGGGTACTGAAGATGCATGCACATATCGACTTTGGACACTTAAAATATCTATTTTTAGCATGTTTTGAGCCTATATTTTGAAAACATTCTAGCACTGAGTAGGCATTTACAGATAGCTTCTGGGATCCCAAAATATCGAATTTTCGGGTGTTTTGGGTCTGAATTTGAAATATCGACTTTGGGCACCTAAAATATCGATTTTTAGTATGTTTTGGGACTATATTTTGAAAATATTCTAGCACTGAGTAGGCATGTACAGATCGCTTCGGGGACCCCAAAATATCGAGTTTTCGGGTGTTTTGAGCCTGAATTTGAGATATAAACAGGTACTGAGGATGCATGCACATATCGACTTTTGGGCACCTAAAATATCGATTTTGAGCATGTTTTGGGTCTGTATCTTGAAAACATTCTACCTAGGAGAAGCCATGTACAGATCGCTTCTAGGACCCAAAAATACCGAATTTTCAGGTGTTTTAATCCCGAATTTGAGATATAAACGGGTACAGAAGATGCATGCACATATCGACTTTGGACACTTAAAATATTGATTTTTAGCAAGTTTTGAGCCAATATTATGAAAACATTTTAGCACTGAGTAGGTATGTACAGATCGCTTCTGGCACCCCAAAAAATCGAATTTTTGTGTGTTTTGAGGTTGAATTTAAGATATAAACGAGTACAGAAGATGCATGCACATATTGACTTTGGGCACCTAAAATATCGATTTTCAGCATGTTTTTGGCCTGTATGTTGAAAATACTCTAACACGGAGTAGGTATGTATAGATCGATTCTGGGACCCAAAAATATCGAATTTTCGGGTGTTTTGAGGTCGAATTTGGGATACAAACGGGTAAAGAAGATGCATGCACATATTGACTTTGGGCACCTAAAATATTGATTTTCAGCATGTTTTTGGCCTGTATTTTTAAAATACTCTAACACGGAGTAGGCATGTACAGATTGCTTCTGGGACCCCAAAATATCGAATTTTCATGTGTTTTGGGCCTGAATTTGAGATATAGACTTTGGGCACCTAAAATATCGATTTGTAGCATGTTTTGGGCCTATATTTCAAAAATATTCTAGCACTGAGTAGGCATGTACAGATCGCTTCTGGGACCCCAAAATATCGAATTTCCGTGTCTTTTAAGGTTAAATTTGAGATATAAACGGGTACAGAAGATGCATGCACATATCGACTTTGGACAGTTAAAATATCGATTTTTAGCATGTTTTAGGCCTATATTTTGAAAACATTCTAGCACTGAGTAATCATGTACAGATCGCCTCTGGGGCCCAAAAATATCGATTTTTCGGGTGTTTTGAGGTTGAATATGTGATATAAACGGGTGCAGAAGATGCATACACATATTGACTTTGGGCACCTAAAATATCGATTTTTAGCATGTTTTGGGCCTGTATTTTTAAATACTCTAACACGGAGTAGGCATGTACAGATCACTTCTGGGACCTCAAAATATCGAATTTTCGGGTGTTTTGAGCCTGAATTTGAGATATAAATGGGTACTGAAGATGCATACACATATCGACTTTTGGACACCTAAAATATCGATTTTGAGCAAGTTTTGGGTCTGTATCTTGAAAACATTCGAACTAGGAGTAGGCATGTACAGATCGCTTTTAGGACCCAAAAATACCGAATTTTCGGGTGTTTTTAGCCAGAATTTGAGATATAAACGGGTACAGATGATGCATGCACATATCGACTTTGGACACTTAAAATATCGATTTTTAGCATGTTTTGTGCCTATATTATGAAAACCTTCTAGCACAGAGTAGGCATGTACAGATCGCTTCTGGGACCCAAAAATATCGAATTTTCGGGTGTTTTGAGGTTGCATTTGGGATATAAACGGGCGCAGAAGATGCATCCACATTTTGACTTTGGGCACCTAAAATATCGATGTTCAGCATGTTTTGGGCCTGTATCTGAGTAGGCATGTACAGATCGCTTTTGGGACCCCTAAATATCGAATTTTTGGGTGTTTACAGCCTCAATTTAAGAAATAAACGGGTACAGAAGATGCATGCACATATTGACTTTTGGGCACATACAATATCGATTTTCAGCATGTTTTTGGCCTGTATTTTGAAAATACTCTAACACGGAGTAGGCATGTACAGATCGCTTCTGGGACCCCAAAATATCGAATTTTCATGTGTTTTGGGCCTGAATTTGATATATAGACTTTGGGCACCTAAAATATCGATTTTTAGCATGTTTTGGGCCTATATTTTGAAAATATTTTAGCACTGAGTAGGCATTTACAGATAGCTTCTGCGACCCCAAAATATTGAATTTTCGGGTGTTTTGGGCCTGAATTTGAGATATCGACTTTGGGCACCTAAAATATCGATTTTTAGCATGTTTTTGGACTATGTTTTGAAAATATTCTAGCACTGAGTAGGCATGTACAGATCGCTTCTGGGACCTCAAATTTTTCGAATTTTCAGGTGTTTTGAGCCTGAATTTGAGATATAAACGGGTACTGAAAAGTCATGAACATATCGACTTTTTGAGACCTAAAATATCGATTTTGAGCATGTTTTGGGTCAGCAACTTAAAAACATTCTAACTAGGAGTATCCATGTACAGATCGCTTCTGGGACACCAAAATACCGAATTTTCGAGTCTTTTCAGCCTGAATTTAAGATATAAACAGGTACAGATGATCCATGCACATATCGACTTTGGACAATTAAAATATCGATTTTTAGCATGTTTTGAGCATTTTTTTTTTTAAACGTTCTAGCACTGTGTAGGCATGTACAGATCGCTTCTGGGACCCAAAAATATCGAATTTTCGGGTGTTTTGAGGTCGAATTTGGGATATAAACGGATAAAGAAGATGCATGCACATATTGACTTTGGGCACCTAAAATATTGATTTTCAGCATGTTTTTGGCCTGTATTTTGAAAATACTCTAACACGGAGTAGGCATGTACAGATCGCTTCTGGCACCCCAAAATATCGAATTTTCATGTGTTTTGGGCCTGAATTTGAGATATAGACTTTGGGCACCTAAAATATCGATTTTTTGCATGTTTTGGGCCTATATTTTGAAAATATTCTAGCACTGAGTAGGCATGTACAGATCGCATCTGGGACCCCAAAATATCGAATTTTCGTGTGTTTTAAGGTTAAATTTGAGATATAAACGGGTACAGAAGATGCATGCACATATCGACTTTGGACACTTAAAATATCGATTTTTAGCATGTTTTGTGCCTATATTATGAAAACATTCTAGCACAGAGTAGGCATGTACAGATCGCTTTTGGGACCCAAAAATATCGAATTTTCGGGTGTTTTGAGGTTGAATTTGGGATATAAACGGGCGCAGAAGATGCATCCACATTTTGACTTTGGGCACCTAAAATATCGATTTTTAGCATGTTTTTGGGCCTGTATCTGAGTAGGCATGTACAGATCGCTTTTGGGACCCCAAAATATCGAATTTTTGTGTGTTTTGAGCCTTAATTTGAGATATAAACGGGTACAGAAGATGCATGCACATATTTACTTTGGGCACCTAAAATATTGATTTTCAGCATGTTTTGGACCTGTATTTTGAAAATACTCTAACACAGTGTAGGCATGTACAGATCGCTTCTGGGACCCCAAAATATCAAATTTTCGGGTGTTTTAAACCTGAATTTGAGATATAAACGGGTACTGAAGATGCATGCACATATCGACTTTTGGGCATCTAAAATATCGATTTTAAGCATGTTTTGGGCCTGTATTTTGAAAATACTCTAACACGGAGTAGGCATGTACAGATCGCTTCTTCGATCCCAAAATATCGAATTTTCGGGTGTTATAACCCTGAATTTGAGATATAAACGGGTACTGAAGATGCATGCACATATCGACTTTGGACACTTAAAATATCTATTTTTAGCATGTTTTGAGCCTATATTTTGAAAACATTCTAGCACTGAGTAGGCATTTACAGATAGCTTCTGGGATCCCAAAATATCGAATTTTCGGGTGTTTTGGGTCTGAATTTGAAATATCGACTTTGGGCACCTAAAATATCGATTTTTAGTATGTTTTGGGACTATATTTTGAAAATATTCTAGCACTGAGTAGGCATGTACAGATCGCTTCGGGGACCCCAAAATATCGAGTTTTCGGGTGTTTTGAGCCTGAATTTGAGATATAAACAGGTACTGAGGATGCATGCACATATCGACTTTTGGGCACCTAAAATATCGATTTTGAGCATGTTTTGGGTCTGTATCTTGAAAACATTCTAACTAGGAGAAGCCATGTACAGATCGCTTCTAGGACCCAAAAATACCGAATTTTCAGGTGTTTTAATCCCGAATTTGAGATATAAACGGGTACAGAAGATGCATGCACATATCGACTTTGGACACTTAAAATATTGATTTTTAGCAAGTTTTGAGCCAATATTATGAAAACATTCTAGCACTGAGTAGGTATGTACAGATCGCTTCTGGCACCCCAAAAAATCGAATTTTTGTGTGTTTTGAGGTTGAATTTAAGATATAAACGAGTACAGAAGATGCATGCACATATTGACTTTGGGCACCTAAAATATCGATTTTCAGCATGTTTTTGGCCTGTATGTTGAAAATACTCTAACACGGAGTAGGTATGTATAGATCGATTCTGGGACCCAAAAATATCGAATTTTCGGGTGTTTTGAGGTTGAATTTGTGATATTAACGGTTGCAGAAGATGCATACACATATTGACTTTGGGCACCTAATATATCGATGTTCAGCATGTTTGGGCCTGTATCTGAATAGGCATGTACAGATCGCTTCTTGGACCTCAAAATATCGAATTTTCGGGTGTTTGTAGCCTGAATTTGAGATATAAACGGGTACTGAAGATGCATGAACATATCGACTTTTTGGAACGTAAAATATCGATTTTGAGCATGATTTTGGTCTGTATCTTGAAAACATTCTAACTAGGAGTAGGCATGTACAGATTGCTTGTAGGACCCAGAAATACCGAATTTTCGGGTGTTTTGAGCCTGAATTTGAGATATAAACGGGTACAGAAGATGCATGCACATATTGACTTTGGGCACCGAAAATATCGATTTTCAACATGTTTTGGGGATGTATGTTGAAAATACTCTAACACTGAGTAGGCATATACAGATCGCTTCTGGAACCCCAAAATATCGAAATTTTCGGGTTTTTTAACCCTGAATTTGAGATATAAACAGGTACTGAAGATGCATGCACATTATGACTTTTGGGCACCTAAAATATCGATTTTGAGCATGTTTTAGGTCTGTATCTTGAAAACATTCTAACTAGGAGTAGGCATGTACAGATCGCTTCTAGGACCCAAAAATACCGAATTTTCAGGTGTTTTAATCCCGAATTTGAGATATAAACGGGTACAGAAGATGCATGCACATATCGACTTTGGACACCTAAAATATCGATTTTTAGCATGTTTTGAGCCTATATTTTGAAAACATTCTAGCACTGAGTAGGCATGTACAGATTGCTTCTGGGACCCCAAAATATCGAATTTTCGGGTGTTTGTAGCGTGAATTTGAGATATAAACGGGTACACAAGATGCATGCACATATCGACTTTTGGGCACCTAAAATATCGATTTTCAGTATGTTTTGGGCCTGTATTTTAAAAATACTCTAACACGGAGTAGGCATTTACAGATAGCTTCTGGGACCCCAAAATATTGAATTTTCAGGTGTTTTGGGCCTGAATTTGAGATATCGACTTTGGGCACCTAAGATATCGATTTTTAGCATGTTTTGGGCCTATATTTTGAAAATATTCTAGCACTGAGTAGGCATGTACAGATCGCTTCTGGGACCCCAAAATATCGAATTTTCGTGTGTTTTGAGGTTGAATTTGAGATATAAACGGGTACAGAAGATGCATGCACATATTGACTTTGGGCACCTAAAATATCGATTTTCAACATGTTTTGGGGATGTATGTTGAAAATACTCTAACACGGAGTAGGCATGTACAGATCGCTTCTGGAACCCCAAAATATCGAAATTTTCGGGTTTTTTAACCCTGAATTTGAGATATAAACAGGTACTGAAGATGCATGCACATTATGACTTTTGGGCACCTAAAATATCGATTTTGAGCATGTTTTGGGTCTGTATCTTGAAAACATTCAAACTAGGAGTAGGCATGTACAGATCGCTTCTAGGACCAAAAATACCGAATTTTCAGGTGTTTTAATCCCGAATTTGAGATATAAACGGGTACAGAAGATGCATGAACATATCGACTTTGGACACCTAAAATATCGATTTTTAGCATGTTTTGAGCCTATGTTTTGAAAACATTCTAGCAGTGATTAGGCATGTACAGATTGCTTCTGGGACCCCAAAATATCGAATTTTTCGGGTATTTGTAGCGTGAATTTGAGATATAAACGGGTACAGAAGATGCATTCACATATCGACTTTTGGGCACCTAAAATATCGATTTTCAGTATGTTTTGGGCCTGTATTTTGAAAATACTCTAACACGGAGTAGGCATTTACAGATAGCTTCTGGGACCCCAAAATATTGAATTTTCGGGTGTTTTGGGCCTGAATTTGAGATATCGACTTTGGGCACCTAAAATATCGATTTTTAGCATGTTTTCGGACTATATTTTGAAAATATTCTAGCACTGAGTAGGCATGTACAGATAGCTTCTGGGACCTCAAAATATCGAATTTTCGTGTGTTTTGAGCCTGAATTTGAGATATAAACGGGTACAGAAAAGTCATGAACATATCGACTTTTTGGGACCTAAAATATCGATTTTGAGCATGTTTTGGGTCAGTATCTTGAAAACATTCTAACTAGGAGTAGGCATGTACAGATCGCTTCTGGGACACCAAAATACCGAATTTTCGGGTATTTTAAGCCTGAATTTAAGATATAAACAGGTACAGATGATCCATGCACATATCGACTTTGGACAATTAAAATATCGATTTTTAGCATGTTTTGAGCCTTTTTTTTGAAAACATTCAAGCACTGTGTAGGCATGTACAGATCGCTTCTGGGACCCAAAAATATCGAATTTTCGGGTGTTTTGAGGTCGAATTTGGGATATAAACGGGTAAAGAAGATGCATGCACATATTGACTTTGGGCACCTAAAATATTGATTTTCAGCATGTTTTAGGCCTGTATTTTGAAAATACTCTAACACGAAGTAGGCATGTACAGATCGCTTCTAGGACCAAAAAATACCGAATTTTCGGGTATTTTGAGCCTGAATTTGAGATATAAACGGGTACAGAAGATGCATGCACATATCGATTTTGGACACTTAAAATATCGATTTTTAGCATGTTTTGAGCCTATATATTGAACACATTCTAGCACAGAGTAGGCATGTACAGATCGCTTCTGGGATGCAAAAATATCGAATTTTCAGGTGTTTTGAGTTTGAATTTTGGATATAAACGGGCTCAGAAGATGCATTCACATATCGACTTTTGGGCATCTAAAATATCGATTTTTAGCATGTTTTGAGCCTATATTTTGAAAATATTCTAGCACTGAGTAGGCATGTACAGATCGCTTCTGGGACCCCAAAATATCGAATTTTCGTGTGTTTTGAGGTTGAATTTGGGATATAAACGGGTACAGAAGATGCATGCACATATCGACTTTGGACACTTAAAATATCGATTTTTAGCATGTTTTGTGCCTATATTATGAAAACATTCTAGCACTGAGTAGGCATGTACAGATCGTTTCTGGCACCCCAAAATATCGAATTTTTGTGTGTTTTGAGGTTGAATTTGAGATATAAACGAGTACAGAAGATGCATGCACATGTTGACTTTGGGCACCTAAAATATCGATTTTCAGCATGTTTTGGGGATGTATGTTGAAAATACTCTAACACGGAGTAGGTATGTATAGATCGCTTCTGGGACCCAAAAATATCGAATTTTCGGGTGTTCAGAGGTTTAATTTGTGATATTAACGGTTGCAGAAGATGCATACACATATTGACTTTGGGCATCTAATATATCGATGTTCAGCATGTTTTGGGCCTGTATCTGAATAGGCATGTACAGATCGCTTCTTGGACCTTAAAATATCGAATTTTCGGGTGTTTGTAGCCTGAATTTGAGATATAAACGGGTACTGAAGATGCATGAACATATCGACTTTTTGGCACGTAAAATATCGATTTTGAGCATGATTTGGGTCTGTATCTTAAAAACATTCTAACTAGGAGTAGGCATGTACAGATCGCTTCTAGGACCCAAAAATACCGAATTTTCAGGTGTTTTAATCCCGAATTTGAGATATAAACGGGTACAGAAGATGCATGCACATATCGACTTTGGACACCTATAATATCGATTTTTAGCATGTTTTGAGCCTATATTTTGAAAACATTCTAGCACTGAGTAGGCATGTACAGTTTGCTTCTGGGACCCAGAAATATCGAATTTTCGGGTGTTTGTAGCGTGAATTTGAGATATAAACGGGTACAGAAGATGCATGCACGTATCGACTTTTGAGCACCTAAAATATCGATTTTCAGTATGTTTTGGGCCTGTATTTTGAAAATACTCTAACACGGAGTAGGCCTTTACAAATAGCTTCTGGGACCCCAAAATATTGAATTTTCGGGTGTTTTGGGCCTGAATTTGAGATATCGACTTTGGGCACCTAAAATATCGATTTTTAGCATGTTTTTGGACTATATTTTGAAAATATTCTAGCACTGAGTAGGCATGTACAGATCGCTTCTGGGACCTCAAAATATCAAATTCTCGGGTGTTTTGAGCCTGAATTAGAGATATAAACGGGTACTTAAGAGTCATGAACATATCGACTTTTTGGCACATAAAATATCGATTTTGAGCATGTTTTGGGTCAGGATCTTGAAAACATTCTAACTAGGAGTAGGCATGTACAGATCGCTTCTGGGACACCAAAATACCGAATTTTCGGGTCTTTTGAGCCTGAATTTAAGATATAAACAGGTACTGAAGATGCATGCACATATCGATTTTGGACACTTAAAATATCGATTTTTAGCATGTTTTGAGCCTATATTTTGAAAATACTCTAACACGGAGTAGGTATGTATAGATCGCTTCTGGGACCCAAAAATATTGAATTTTCGGGTGTTCTGAGGTTTAATTTGTGATATCAACGGTTGCAGAAGATGCAATCACATATTGACTTTGGGCACCTAATATATCGATGTTCAGCATGTTTTGGGCCTGTATCTGAATAGGCATGTACAGATCGCTTCTTGGACCTCAAAATATCGAATTTTCGGGTGTTTGTAGCCTTAATTTGAGATATAAACGGGTACTGAAGATGCATGAACATATCGACTTTTTGGAACGTAAAATATCGATTTTAAGCATGATTTGGGTCTGTATCTTGAAAACATTCTAACTAGGAGTAGGCATGTACAGATCACTTGTAGGACCCAAAAATACCGAATTTTAGGGTGTTTTAATCCCGAATTTGAGATATAAACGGGTACAGAAGATGCATGCACATATCGACTTTGGACACTTAAAATATTGATTTTTAGCATGTTTTGAGCCTATATTTTGAAAATATTCTAGCACAGAATAGGCATGTACAGATCACTTCTGGGACGCAAAAATATCGAATTTTCAGGTATTTTGAGTTTGAATTTGGGATATAAACGGGCTCAGAAGATGCATTCACATATCGACTTTTGGGCACCTAAAAGATTGATTTTCAGTATGTTTTGTGCCTGTATTTTGAAAATACTCTATCACGGAGTAGGCATGTACAGATCGCTTCTGGGACCCCAAAATATCGAATTTTCGATTGTTTTGAGCCTGAATTTGAGATATCGACTTTGGGCATCTAAAATATCGATTTTTAGCTTGTTTTGGGCCTATATTTTGAAAATATTCTAGAACTGAGTAGGCATGTACAGATCGCTTCTGGGACCCCAAAATATCGAATTTTCATGTGTTTTGAGGTTGAATTTGAGATATAAACGGGTACAGAAGATGCATTCACATATTGACTTAGGGCACCTAAAATATCGATTTTCAGCATGTTTTCGGCCTGTATGTTGAAAATACTCTAACACGGAGTAGGCATGTACAGATCGCTTCTGGAACCCCAAAATATCGAAATTTTCGGTTTTTTTAACCCTGAATTTGAGATATAAACGGGTACTGAAGATGCATGCACATATCGACTTTTGGGCACCTAATATATCGATTTTGAGCATGTTTTGGGTCTGTATCTTGAAAACATTCTAACTAGGAGTAGGCATGTACAGATCGCTTCTAGGACCCAAAAAAATCGAATTTTCAGGTGTTTTAATCCCGAATTTGAGATATAAACGGGTACAGAAGATGCATGCACATATCGACTTTGGACACCTAAAATATCGATTTTTAGCATGTTTTGAGCCTATGTTTTGAAAACATTCTAGCACTGAGTAGGCATGTACAGATTGCTTCTGGGACCCCAAAATATCGAATTTTCGGGTGTTTGTAGCGTGAATTTGAGATATAAACGGGTACAGAAGATGCATGCACATATCGACTTTTGGGCACCTAAAATATCGATTTTCAGTATGTTTTGGGCCTGTATTTTGAAAATACTCTAACACGGAGTAGGCCTTTACAGATAGCTTCTGGGACCCCAAAATATTGAATTTTCGGGTGTTTTGGGCCTGAATTTGAGATATCGACTTTGGGCACCTAAAATATCGATTTTTAGCATGTTTTTGGACTATATTTTGAAAATATTCTAGCACTGAGTAGGCATGTACAGATCGCTTCTGGGACCTCAAAATATCAAATTCTCGGGTGTTTTGAGCCTGAATTAGAGATATAAACGGGTACTTAAGAGTCATGAACATATCGACTTTTTGGCACATAAAATATCGATTTTGAGCATGTTTTGGGTCAGGATCTTGAAAACATTCTAACTAGGAGTAGGCATGTACAGATCGCTTCTGGGACACCAAAATACCGAATTTTCGGGTCTTTTGAGCCTGAATTTAAGATATAAACAGGTACTGAAGATGCATGCACATATCGATTTTGGACACATAAAATATCGATTTTTACCATGTTTTGAGCCTATATTTTGAAAATACTCTAACACGGAGTAGGTATGTATAGATCGCTTCTGGGACCCAAAAATATTGAATTTTCGGGTGTTCTGAGGTTTAATTTGTGATATAAACGGTTGCAGAAGATGCAATCACATATTGACTTTGGGCACCTAATATATCGATGTTCAGCATGTTTTGGGCCTGTATCTGAATAGGCATGTACAGATCGCTTCTTGGACCTCAAAATATCGAATTTTCGGGTGTTTGTAGCCATAATTTGAGATATAAACGGGTACTGAAGATGCATGAACATATCGACTTTTTGGAACGTAAAATATCGATTTTAAGCATGATTTGGGTCTGTATCTTGAAAACATTCTAACTAGGAGTAGGCATGTACAGATCACTTGTAGGACCCAAAAATACCGAATTTTCGGGTGTTTTAATCCCGAATTTGAGATATAAACGGGTACAGAAGATGCATGCACATATCGACTTTGGACACTTAAAATATCGATTTTTAGCATGTTTTGAGCCTATATTTTGAAAATATTCTAGCACAGAATAGGCATGTACAGATCACTTCTGGGACGCAAAAATATCGAATTTTCAGGTATTTTGAGTTTGAATTTGGGATATAAACGGGCTCAGAAGATGCATTCACATATCGACTTTTGGGCACCTAAAAGATTGATTTTCAGTATGTTTTGGGCATGTATTTTGAAAATACTCTATCACGGAGTAGGCATGTACAGATCGCTTCTGGGACCCCAAAATATCGAATTTTCGATTGTTTTGAGCCTGAATTTGAGATATCGACTTTGGGCATCTAAAATATCGATTTTTAGCATGTTTTGGGCCTATATTTTGAAAATATTCTAGAACTGAGTAGGCATGTACAGATCGCTTCTGGGACCCCAAAATATCGAATTTTCATGTGTTTTGAGGTTGAATTTGAGATATAAACGGGTACAGAAGATGCATTCACATATTGACTTAGGGCACCTAAAATATCGATTTTCAGCATGTTTTCGGCCTGTATGTTGAAAATACTCTAACACAGAGTAGGCATGTACAGATCGCTTCTGGAACCCCAAAATATCGAAATTTTCGGTTTTTTTAACCCTGAATTTGAGATATAAACGGGTACTGAAGATGCATGCACATATCGACTTTTGGGCACCTAATATATCGATTTTGAGCATGTTTTGGGTCTGTATCTTGAAAACATTCTAACTAGGAGTAGGCATGTACAGATCGCTTCTAGGACCCAAAAATACCGAATTTTCAGGTGTTTTAATCCCGAATTTGAGATATAAACGGGTACAGAAGATGCATGCACATATCGACTTTGGACACCTAAAATATCGATTTTTAGCATGTTTTGAGCCTATGTTTTGAAAACATTCTAGCACTGAGTAGGCATGTACAGATTGCTTCTGGGACCCCAAAATATCGAATTTTCGGGTGTTTGTAGCGTGAATTTGAGATATAAACGGGTACAGAAGATGCATGCACATATCGACTTTTGGGCACCTAAAATATCGATTTTCAGTATGTTTTGGGCCTGTATTTTGAAAATACTCTAACACGGAGTAGGCATTTACAGATAGCTTTTGGGACCCCAAAATATTGAATTTTCGGGTGTTTTGGGCCTGAATTTGAGATATCGACTTTGGGCACCTAAAATATCGATTTTTAGCATGTTTTTGGACTATATTTTGAAAATATTCTTGAACTGAGTAGGCATGTACAGATCGCTTCTGGGACCTCAAAATATCGAATTTTCGGGTGTTTTGAGCCTGAATTTGAGATATAAACGGGTACTGAAGAGTCATGAACATATCGACTTTTTGCCACCTAAAATATCGATTTTGAGCATGTTTTGGGTCAGTATCTTGAAAACATTCTAACTAGGAGTAGGCATGTACAGATCGCTTCTGGGACACCAAAATACCGAATTTTCGGGTTTTTTGAGACTGAATTAGAGATATAAACGGGAACAGAAGATGCATGCACATATCGATTTTGGGCACCTAAAATATCGATTTTCAGCATGTTTTCGGCCTGTATTTTGAAAATACTCTAACACGGAGTAGGCCTTTACAGATAGCTTCTGGGAACCCAAAATATTGAATTTTCGGGTGTTTTGGGCCTGAATTTGAGATATCGACTTTGGGCACCTAAGATATCGATTTTTAGCATGTTTTGGGCCTATATTTTGAAAATATTCTAGCACTGAGTAGGCATGTACAGATCGCTTCTGGGACCCCAAAATATCGAATTTTCGTGTGTTTTGAGGTTGAATTTGAGATATAAACGGGTACAGAAGATGCATGCACATATCGACTTTGGACACCTAAAATATCGATTTTTAGCATGTTTTGAGCCTATGTTTTGAAAACATTCTAGCACTGAGTAGGCATGTACAGTTTGCTTCTGGGACCCCAAAATATCGAATTTTCGGGTGTTTGTAGCGTGAATTTGAGATATAAACGGGTACAGAAGATGCATGCACATATCGACTTTTGAGCACCTAAAATATCGATTTTCAGTATGTTTTGAACCTGTATTTTGAAAATACTCTAACACGGAGTAGACATTTACAGATAGCTTCTAGGACCCCAAAATATTGAATTTTCGGGTGTTTTGGGCCTGAATTTGAGATATCGACTTTGGGCACCTAAGATATCGATTTTTAGCATGTTTTGGGCCTATATTTTGAAAATATTCTAGCACTGAGTAGGCATGTACAGATCGCTTCTGGGACCCCAAAATATCGAATTTTCGTGTGTTTTGAAGTTGAATTTTAGATATAAACTGGTACAGAAGATGCATGCACATATTGACTTTGGGCAACTAAAATATCGATTTTCAGCATGTTTTGGGGATGTATGTTGAAAATACTCTAACACGGAGTAGGCATGTACAGATTGCTTCTGGAAACCCAAAATATCGACATTTTCGGGTTTTTTAACCCTGAATTTGAGATATAAACAGGTACTGAAGATGCATGCACATTATGACTTTTGGGAACCTAAAATATCGATTTTGAGCATGTTTTGGGTCTGTATCTTGAAAACATTCTAACTAGGAGTAGGCATGTACAGATCGCTTCTAGGACCCAAAAATACCGAATTATCAGGTGTTTTGATCCCAGATTTGAGATATAAACGGGTATAGAAGATGCATGCACATATCGACTTTGGACACTTAAAATATTGATTTTTAGCAAGTTTTGAGCCTATATTATGAAAACATTCTAGCACTGAGTAGGCATGTACAGATCGCTTCTGGAACCCAAAAAAATCGAATTTTCGGGTGTTTGGAGCCTGAATTTGAGATATAAACTGGTACTGAAGATGCATCCACATATCGACATTTGGGCACCTAAAAGATCGATTTTCAGTATGTTTTGGGCCTGTATATTGAAAATACTCTAACACGGAGTAGGCATGTACAGATCGCTTCTGGAACCCCAAAATATAGAATTTTCATGTGTTTTGAGGTTGAATTTGAGATATAAACGGGTACAGAAGATGCATGCACTTATCGACTTTTGGGCACCTAAAATATCGATTTTCAGTATTTTTTGGGCCTGTATTTTGAAAATACTCTAACACGGAGTAGGCATTTACAGATAGCTTCTGGGACCCCAAAATATTGAATTTTCGGGTGTTTTGGGCATGAATTTGAGATATCGATTTCGGGCACCAAAAAATATCGATTTTTAGCATGTTTTTGGACTATATTTTGAAAATATTCTAGCACTGAGTAGGCATGTACAGATCGCTTCTTGGACCTCAAACTATCGAATTTTCGGGTGTTTTGAGCCTGAATTTGAGATATAAACGGGTACTGAAGATGCATGAACATATCGACTTTTGGGCACCTAAAAGATCGATTTTTAGCATGTTTTGGGCCTATATTTTGAAAATATTTTATCACTGAGTAGGCATGTACAGATCGCTTCTGGGACCCAAAAATATCAAATTTTCGGGTGTTCTGAGGTTTAATTTGTGATATTAACGGTTGCAGATGATGCATACACATATTGTCTTTGGGCACCTAATATATCGATTTTAAGCATGTTTTGAGCCTGTATCTGAATAGGCATGTACAGATCGCTTTTGGGACCTCAAAATATCGAATTTTCGGGTGTTTTTAGCCTGAATTTGAGATATAAACGGGTACTAAAGATACATAAACATATCGACTTTTTGGCACCTAAAATATCGATTTTGAGCATGTTTTGGGTCTGTATCTTAAAAAAACATTCTAACTAGGAGTAGGCATGTACAGATCGCTTGTAGGACCCAAAAATACCGAATTTTCGGGTATTTTGAGCCTGAATTTGAGATATAAAAGGGTACAGAAAATGAATGCACATATCGATTTTGGTCACTTAAAATATCGATTTTTAGCATGTTTTAAGCCTATATTTTGAAAACATTCTAGCACAGAGTAGGCATGTACAGATCGCTTGTGGGACGCAAAAATATCGAATTTTCGGGTGTTTTGAGGTTGAATTTAAGATATAAACGGGCTCAGAAGATGCATGCACTTATCGACTTTTGGGCACCTAAAATATCGATTTTCAGTATTTTTTGGGCCTGCATTTTGAAAATACTCTAACACGGAGTAGGCATTTACAGATAGCTTTTGGGACCCCAAAATATTGAATTTACTGGTGTTTTGGGCCTGAATTTGAGATATCGACTTTGGGCACCAAAAAATATCGATTTTTAGCATGTTTTTGGACTATATTTTGAAAATATTCTAGCACTGAGTAGGCATGTACAGATCGCTTCTGGGACCTTAAAATATCGAATTTTCGGGTGTTTTGAGCCTGAATTTGAGATATAAACGGGTACTGAAGATGCATGAACATATCGACTTTTTGGCACCTAAAATATCGATTTTGAGCATGTTTTGGGTCTGTATCTTGAAAATACTCTAGCACGGATTAGGTATTTACAGATCGCTTCTAGGACCCAAAAATATTGAATTTTCGGGTGTTCTGAGGTTTAATTTGTGATATCAATGGTTGCAGAAGATGCATTCACATATTGACTTTGGGCACCTAATATATCGATGTTCAGCATGTTTTGGACCTGTTTCTGAATAGGCATGTACAGATCGATTCTTGGACCTCAAAATATCGAATTTTCGGGTGTTTGTAGCCTTAATTTGAGATATAAACGGGAACAGAAGATGCATGCACATATCGACTTTGGACACCTAAAATATTGATTTTTAGCATGTTTTGAGCCTATGTTTTGAAAACATTCTAGCACTGAGTAGGCATGTACAGATTGCTTCTGGGACCCCAATTTATCGAATTTTCGGGTGTTTGTAGATGAATTTGAGATATAAACGGGTACAGAAGATGCATGCACATATCGACTTTTGGGCACCTAAAATATCGATTTTCAGTATGTTTTCGGCCTGTATTTCGAAAATACTCTAACACGGAGTAGGCCTTTATAGATAGCTTCTGGGAACCCAAAATATTGAATTTTCGGGTGTTTTGGGCCTGAATTTGAGATATCGACTTTGGGCACCTAAGATATCGACTTTTAGCATGTTTTAGGCCTATATTTTGAAAATATTCTAGCACTGAGTAGGCATGTACAGATCGCTTCTGGGACCCCAAAATATCGAATTTTCGTGTGTTTTGAGGTTGAATTTGAGATATAAACGGGTACAGAAGATGCATGCACATTATGACTTTTGGGCACCTAAAATATCGATTTTGAGCATGTTTTGGGTCTGTATCTTGAAAACATTCTAACTAGGAGTAGGCATGTACAGATCGCTTCTAGGACCCAAAAATACCGAATTTTCAGGTGTTTTAATCCCGAATTTGAGATATAAACGGGTACAGAAGATGCATGCACATATCGACTTTGGACACCAAAAATATCGATTTTTAGCATGTTTTGAGCCTATGTTTTGAAAACATTCTAGCACTGAGTAGGCATGTACAGTTTGCTTCTGGGACCTCAAAATATCGAATTTTCGGGTGTTTGTAGCGTGAATTTGAGATATAAACGGGTACAGAAGATGCATGCACATATCGACTTTTGAGCACCTAAAATATCGATTTTCAGTATGTTTTGGGCCTGTATTTTGAAAATACTCTAACAATGAGTAGGCATTTACAGATAGCTTCTGGGACCACAAAATATTGAATTTTCGGGTGTTTTGGGCCTGAATTTGAGATATAAACGGGTACTGAAGATGCATCCACATATTGACTTTGGGCACCTAAAATATCGATTTTCAGCATGTTTTGGGCCTGTATGTTGAAAATAATCTAACACGGAGTAGGTATGTATAGATCGCTTCTGGGACCCAAAAATATCGAATTTTCGGGTGTTTTGAGGTTTAATTTGTGATATTACGGTTGCCGAAGATGCATACACATATTGACTTTGGGCACCTAATATATTGATTTTCAGCATGTTTTGGGCCTGTATCTGAATAGGCATGTACAGATCGCTTCAGGGACCTCAAAATATCGAATTTTCGGGTATTTTGAGCCTGAATTTGAGATATAAACGGGTACAGGAGATGCATGCACATATCGATTTTGGACACTTAAAATATCGATTTTTAGCATGTTTTGAGCCTATATTTTGAAAACATTCTAGCACAGAGTAGGCATGTACAGATCGCTTCAGGGACGCAAAAATATCGAATTTTCGGGTGTTTTGAGGTTGAATTTGGGATATAAACGGGCTCAGAAGATGCATACACATATCGACTTTTGGGCACCTAAAAGTTCGATTTTTAGCATGTTTTGGGCCTATATTTTGAAAATATTCTAGCACTGAGTAGGCATGTAGAGATCGCATCTGGGACCCCAAAATATCGAATTTTGTGTGTTTTGAGGTTGAATTTGAGATATAAACGGGCACAGAAAATGCATCCACATTTTGACTTTGGGAAACTAAAATATCGATTTTCAGCATTTTTTGGGCCTGTATCTGAGTAGGCATGTACAGATCGCTTTTGGGACCCAAAAATATCGAAATTATGGGTGTTTAGAGCCTCAATTTGAGATATAAACGGGTACAGAAGATGCATGCACATATCGACTTGTGGGCACCTAAAAGATCGATTTTCAGTATGTTTTGGGCCTGTATTTATAAAATACTCTAAATCGGAGTAGGCTGTACAGATCGCTTTTGGGACCCCAAAATATCGAATTTTCGGGTGTTTTGGGACTGAATTTGAGATATCGACTTTGGGCACCTAAGATATCGATTTTCAGCATGTTTTGGGCCTGTATGTTGAAAATACTCTAACACGGAGTAGGCATGTACAGATCGCATCTGGAACCTCAAAATATCGAAATTTTCGGGTTTTTTAACCCTAAATTTGAGATATAAACAGGTACTGAAGATGCATGCACATATCGACTTTTGGGCACCTAAAATATCGATTTTGGGCATGTTTAAGGTCTGTATCTTGAAAACATTCTAGCAGAGGGTAGGCATGTACAGATCGCTTCTGGGACCCAAAAATATAGAATTTTCGGGTGTTCTGAGGTTTAATTTGTGATATTAACGGTTGCAGATGATGCATACACATATTGTCTTTGGGCACCTAATATATCGATTTTAAGCTTGTTTTGGGCCTGTATCTGAATAGGCATGTACAGATCGCTTTTGGGACCTCAAAATATCGAATTTTCGGGTGTTTGTAGCTTGAATTTTAGATATAAACAGTTACTGAAGATACATAAACATATCGACTTTTTGGCACCTAAAATATCGATTTTGAGCATGTTTTGGGTCTGTATCTTAAAAAAACATTTCAACTAGGAGTAGGCATGTACAGGTCGCTTGTAGGACCCAAACATACCGAATTTTCGGGTATTTTGAGCCTGAATTTGAGATATAAAAGGGTACAGAAAATGAATGCACATATCGATTTTGGTCACTTAAAATATCGATTTTTAGCATGTTTTGAGCCTATATTTTGAAAACATTCTAGCACAGAGTAGGCATGTACAGATCGCTTCTGGGACGCAAAAATATCGAATTTTCGGGTGTTTTGAGGTTGAATTTGGGATATAAACGGCCTCAGAAGATGCATGCACTTATCGACTTTTGGGAACCTAAAATATCGATTTTCAGTATTTTTTGGGCCTGTATTTTGAAAATACTCTAACACGGAGTAGGCATGTACAGATAGCTTTTGGGACCCCAAAATATTGAATTTACGGGTGTTTCGGGCCTGAATTTGAGATATCGACTTTGGGCACCAAAAAATATCGATTTTTAGCATGTTTTTGGACTATATTTTGAAAATATTCTAGCACTGAGTAGGCATGTACAGATCGCTTCTGGGACCTCAAAATATCGAATTTTCGGGTGTTTTGAGCCTGAATTTGAGATATAAACGGGTACTGAATATTCATGAACATATCGGCTTTTTGGCACCTAAAATATCGATTTTGAGCATGTTTTTTGTCTGTATCTTGAAAACATTCTAACCAGGAGTAGGCATGTACAAATCGCTTCTAGGACCCAAAAAAAACGAATTTTCGGGTGTTTTGATCCCGAATTTGAGATATAAACGGGTACAGAAGATGAATGAACATATCGACTTTGGACACTTAAAATATCGATTTTTAGCATGTTTTGAGCCAATATTTTGAAAGCATTCTAGCAATGAGTAGGCATGTACAGATCGCTTCTGGGACCCAAAAATATCGAATTTTCCGGTGTTCTGAGGTTGAATTTGTGATATAAACGGTTGCAGAAGATGCATACACATATTGACTTTGGGCGCCTAATATATCGATTTTTAGCATATTTTGGGCCTTTATCTGAATAGGCATGTACAGATCGCTTCTGGGACCCCAAAATATCAAATTTTCAGGTGTTTTGGGCCTGAATTTGCGATATCGACTTTGGGCACCTAAAATATCGATTTTTAGCATGTTCTGGACTTGTATTTTGAAATACTCTAACACGGAGTAGGCATGTACAGATCGCTTCTGGGACCCCGAAATATCGAATTTTCGGGTGTTTTGAGCCTGAATTTGAGATATAAACGGGTACTGAAGATGAATGCACATATCGACTTTTGGACACCTAAAATATCGATTTTTAGCATGTTTTGGGTCTGTATCTTGAAAACATTCGAACTAGGAGTAGGCATGTACAGATCGCTTCTGGGACCCCAAAATACCGAATTTTCGGGTGTTTAGAGCCTCAATTTGAGATGTAAACGGGTACTGAAGATGCATGCACATATCGACTTTTGGACACCTAAAATATCAATTTTTAGCATGTTTTGGGACTGTATTTTGAAAATACTCCAACACGGAGTAGGCATGTACAGATCGCTTCTGGAACCCAAAAATATCGAATTTTCGGGAGTTTTAACCCTGAATTTAAGATTTAAACGGGAACTGAAGATGCATGCACATATCGACTTTTGGGCACCTAAAATATCGATTTTGAGCATGTTTTGGGTCTGTATCTTGAAAACATTCTAACCAGGAGTAGGCATGTACAGATCGCTTCTAGGACACAAAAATACCGAATTTTTGAGTGTTTTGAGCCTGAATTTGAGATATCAACGGGTACAGAAGGTACATGCACATATCGACTTTGGAAACTTTAAATATCGATTTTTGGCATGTTTTCAGCCTATGTTTTGAAAACATTCTAGCACTGAGTAGGCATGTACAGATCGCTTCTGGGACCCAAAAATATCGAATATTCGGTGTTTGGAGCCTAAATTTGAGATATAAACGGGTACAGAAGATGCATGCAAATATCGACTTTTGGGCACCTAAAAGATCAATTTTTAACATGTTTTGCGACTGTGTTTTGAAAATACTCTAACACGGAGTAGGCATGTACAGATCGCTTCTGGGACCTCAAAATATCGATTTTTCGGGTGTTTTGAGGCTGTATTTGAGATAAAAACGGGAACAGAAGATGCATGCACATATTGACTTTGGGCACCTAAAATATCGATTTTCAACATGTTTTGGGCCTGTATTTTGAAAATACTCTAACACGGAGTAGGCATGTACAGATCGCTTCTGGGACCCCAAAATATCGAATTTTCGGGTTTTTTGAGCCTGAATTTGAGATATATACGGGTACTGAAGATGCATGCACATATCGACTTCTGGGCACCTAAAAGATCGATTTTCAGTATGTATTAGGCCTCTATTTTTAAGATACTCTACCACGGAGTAGCCATGTACATATCGCTTCTGGGACCCCAAAATATCGAATTTTCGAATGTTTTGGGCCTGAATTTGAGATATCGATTTAGTGCACTTAAAATATCGATTTTTAGCTTGTTTTGGAATTATAGTTTGAAAACATTCTAGCAATGAATAAGCATGTTCAGATTTCTTCTGGGACCCCAAAATATCGAATTTTCGGGTATTTTGAGGTTGAACTAGGGATATAAACGGGTGCAGAAGATGCATACACATATTGACTCTGGGCACCTAAAATATCTATTTTCACCATGTTTTGGGCCTGTATCTGAGTAGGCATGTACAGATTGCTTTAAGGACCCCAAAATATCGAATTTTAGGGTGTTTGAAGCCTGAATTTGAGATATAAACGTTTACAGAAGATGAATGCACATATCGACTTTTGGGCACCTAAAAGATCGATTTTTTAGTATGTTTTGGGCCTGTATATTGAAAATACTTTAACACGGTGTATGCATGAACAGATCGCTTCTGGGACCCTAAAATATCGCATTTTCGGGTTTTTGGAGCTTGAATTTGAGATATAAACGTGAACAGAAGATGCATGCACATATCGACTTTTGGGCACCTAAAAGATTGATTTTCAGTATGTTTTGGGCTTGTATTTTAAAAATACTCTAACACGGAGTAGGTATGCTCAAATCGCTTCTGGGACCACAAAATATCGAATTTTCGGGTGTTTTGGGCCTGATTTTGAGATATCGACGTTGGGCACCTAAAATATCGATTTTTAGCATGTTTTGGGACTATATTTTGAAAATATTCTAGCACTGAGTAGGCCTGTAGAGATCGCTTCTGGGACATCAAAATATCAAATTTTCGGGTGTATTGAGCCTGAATTTGTGATATAAACGGGTACTGAAGATGCATGCACATATTGACTTTGGGCACCTAAAATATTGATTTTCTGCATGTTTTGGGCCTGTATTTTGAAAATACTCTAACACGGAGTAGGCATGTACAGATCGCTTCTGGGACCCCAAAATATCGAATTTCCGGGTGTTAAGAGCCTGAATTTGAGATATAAACGGGTACTGATGATGCATGCACATATCGACTTTTGGGCTCCTAAAATATTGTTTTTGAGCATGTTTTGGGTCTGTATCATGAAAACATTCTAACCAGGAGTAGGCATGTACAGATCGCTTCTAGGACCCAAAAATACCGAATTTTCGGGTGTTTTGAGCCTGAATTTGAGATAAAAACGGGTACAGAAGGTACATGCACATATCGACTTTGGAATCTTAAAATATCGATTTTTGCCATGTTTTCAGCCAATGTTATGAAAACATTCTAGCACTGAGTAGGCATGTACAGATCGCTTCTGGGACCTGAAAATATCGAATTTTTGGGTGTTTGGAGCCTGAATTTGAGATATAAACGGGTACAGAAGATGCATGTACATATCTACTTTTGGGCACCTAAAAGATCAATTTTTAACATGTTTTGGGCCTGTATTTTGAAAATACTCTGACACGGAGTAGGCATGTACAGATCGCTTCTGGGACCTCAAAATATCGATTTTTCGGGTGTTTTGAGGCTGAATTTGAGATATAAACGGGTACAGAAGATGCATGCACATATTGACTTTGGGCACCTAAAAGATCGATTTTCAGTATGTTTTGGGCCTGTATTTTGAAAATGCTCTAACACGGAGTAGGCATGTACAGATCGCTTCTGGAACCTCAAAATATCGAATCTGCGGGTGTTTTCGGCCTGAATTTGAGATATCGACTTTGGGCACCTAAAATATCGATTTATAGCATGTTTTTGGACTATATTTTTAAAATATTCTAGCACTGAGTAGGCATGTACAGATCGCTTCTGGGACCTCAAAATATCAAATTTTCGGGTGTATTGAGCCTGAATTTGTGATAAAAACGGGTACAGAAGAAGCATGCACATATTGACTTTGGGCACCTAAAATATCGATTTTCAGCATGTTTTGGGCCTGTATATTGAAAATACTCTAACACGGTGTATGCATGAACAGATCGCTTCTGGGACCCTAAAATATCGAATTTTCGGGTTTTTGGAGCCTGAATTTGAGATATAAACGGGTAAAGAAGATGAATGCACATATCGACTTTTGGGCACCTAAAAGATCGATTTTCAGTATGTTTTGGGCTTGTATTTTAAAAATACTCTAACACGGAGTAGGTACGCTCAAATCGCTTCTGGGACCACAAAATATCGAATTTTCGGGTGTTTTGGGCCTGATTTTGAGATATCGACGTTGGGCACCTAAAATATCGATTTTTAGCATGTTTTGGGACTATATTTTGAAAATATTCTAGCACTGAGTAGGCATGTACAGATCGCTTCTGGGACATCAAAATATCAAATTTTCGGGTGTATTGAGCCTGAATTTGTTATATAAACGGGTACAGAAGATGCATGCACATATTGACTTTGGGCACTTAAAATATTGATTTTCTGCATGTTTTGGGCCTGTTTTTTTAAAATACTCTAACACGGAGTAGGCATGTACAGATCGCTTCTGGGACCCTAAATTATCGAATTTTCGGGTGTTTTGAGCCAGAATTTGAGATATAAACGGGTACTTATGATGCATGCACATATCGACTTTTGAGCACCTAAAATATCGATTTTGAGCATGTTTTGTTTCTGTATCTTGAAAACATTCTAACCAGGAGTAGGCATGTACATATCGCTTCTAGGACCCAAAAATACCGAATTTTCGGGTGTTTTGAGCCGGAATTTGAGATATAAACGGGTACAGAAGATGCATGCACATATTGACTTTGGGCACCTAAAATATTGATTTTCTGCATGTTTTGGGACTATATTTTGAAAATACTATAACACGGAGTAGGCATGTACAGATCGCTTCTGGGACCTCAAAATATCGATTTTTCGGGTGTTTTGAGGCTGAATTTGAGATATAAACGAGTACAGAAGATGCATGCCCATATTGACTTTGGGCACCTAAAATATCGATTTTTAGCATGTTTTGGGCCTGTACTTTGAAAATACTCTAACACGGTGTATGCATGAACAGATCGCTTCTGGGACAATAAAATATCGAATTTTCGGGTTATTGGAGCCTGAATTTGAGATATAAACGGGTACAGTAGATGCATGCACATATCGACTTTTGGGCACCCAAAAGATCGATTTTCAGTATGTTTTGGGCTTGTATTTTAAAAATATTCTAACACGGAGTAGGTATGCTCAAATCGCTTCTGGGACCACAAAATATCGAATTTTCGGGTGTTTTGGGCCTGATTTTGAGATATCGACGTTGGGCACCTAAAATATCGATTTTTAGCATGTTTTGGGACTATATTTTGAAAATATTCTAGCACTGAGTACAGATTGCTTCTGGGACATCAAAATATCAAATTTTCAGGTGTATTGAGCCTGAATTTGTGATATAAACGGGTACAGAAGATGCATTGACATATTGACTTTGGGCACCTAAAATATTGATTTTCTGCATGTTTTGGGCCTGTATTTTGAAAATACTCTAACGCGGAGTAGGCATGTACAGATCGCTTCTGGGACCCCAAAATATCGAATTTTCGGGTGTTTTGAGCCTGAATTTGAGATATAAACGGGTACAGAAGGTACATGCACAGATCGACTTTGGATACTTAAAATATCGATTTTTGGCATGTTTTCAGCCAATGCTTTGAAAACATTCTAGCACTGAGTAGGCATGTACAGATCGCTTCTGGGACCAAAAAATATCGAATTTTCGGGTGTTTGGAGCCTGAATTTGAAATATAAACGGGTACAGAAGATGCATCGGCATATTGACTTTCGGCACCTAAAATTTCGATTTTCAGCGTGTTTTGGGCTTGTATCTGAGTAGGCATGTACAGATCGCTTGTGCGACCCCATAATGTCGAGTTTTCGGGTGTTTGGAGCCTGAATTTGAGATATAAACGGGTACAGAAGATGCATGCACATATCGACTTTTGGGCACATAAACGATCGATTTTCAGTATGTTTTGGGCCTGTATTTTGAAAATGCTCTAACACGGGATAGGCATGTACAGATCGCTTCTGGAACTGCAAAATATCGAATTTTCGGGTGTTTTGGGCCTGAATTTGAGATATCGACTTTGGACACCTAAAATATCGATTTTTAGCATGTTTTTGGACTATCTTTTGAAAATATTCTAGCACTGACTAGGCATGTACAGATCGCTTCTGGGACCTCAAAATATCAAATTTTCGGGTGTATTGAGCCTGAATTTGTGATAAAAACGGGTACAGAAGATGCATGCACATATTGACTTTGGGCACCTAAAATATCGATTTTCAGCATGTTTTGGGCCGGTATATTGAAAATACTCTTACCCAATGTGTATACATGAACAGATCGCTTCTGGGACCCTAAAATATCGAATTTTCGAGTTTTTGGAGCCTGAATTTGAGATATAAACGGGTACTGAAGATGCATGCACATATCGACTTTTGGGCACCTAAAAGATCGATTTTCAGTATGTTTTGGGTTTGTATTTTACAAAAATACTCTAACACGAAGTAGGTATGCTCAAATCGCTTCTGGGACCACAAAATATCGAATTTTCGGGTGTTTTGGGCCTGATTTTGAGATATCGACGTTGGGCACCTAAAATATCGATTTTTAGCATGTTTTGGGACTATATTTTGAAAATATTCTAGCACTGAGTAGGCATGTACAGATCGCTTCTGGGACCCAAAAATATCGAATTTTCGGGTGTTTGGAGCCTGAATTTGAGATATAAACGGGTACAGAAGATGCATGCACATATCGACTTTTGGGCACATAAAAGATCGATTTTCAATATGTTTTGGGCCTATATTTTGAAAATATTCTAACACTGAGTAGGCATGTACAGATCGCCTCTGGGATCCCAAAATATCGGATTTTCTGGTGTTTTGGGCCTGAATTTGAGATATCGACTTTGGGCACCTAAAATATCGATTTTTAGCATGTATTGGGTCTATATTTTGAAAATATTCTAGCACTGAGTAGGCATGTACAGATCGCTTCTGAGACCCCATAATATCGAATTTTCGGGTGTATTGAGCCTGAATTTGTGATATAACCGGGTACAGAAGATGCATCCACATATTGACTTTGGGCACCTAAAATATTGATTTTCTGCATGTTTTGGGCCTGTATTTTGAAAATACTCTAACACGGAGTAGGCATGTACAGTTCGCTTCTGGGACCCCAAAATATCGAATTTTCGGGTGTTTTGAGCCTGAATTTGAGATATAAACGGGTACTGATGATGCATGCACATATCGACTTTTGGGCACCTAAAATATCGATTTTGAGCATGTTTTGGGTCTGTATCTTGAAAACATTCTAACCAGGAGTAGGCATGTACATATCGCTTCTAGGACCCAAAAATACCGAATTTTCGGGTGTTTTGAGCGTGAATTTGAGATATAAACGGGTACAGAATGTACATGCACATATCGACTTTGGAAACTTAAAATATCGATTTTTGGCATGTTTTCAGCCAATGTTTTGAAAACATTCTAGCACTGAGTAGGCGTGTACAGATCGCTTCTGGGACCCAAAAATATCGAATTTTCGGGTGTTTGAAGCCTGAATTTGAGATATAAACGGGTACAGAAGATGCATGCACATATCGACTTTTGGGCACATAAAAGATCGATTTTTAGTATGTTTTGGGCCTATATTTTGAAAATATTCTAACACTGAGTAGGCATGTACAGATCGCCTCTGGGACCCCAAAATATCGAATTTTCTGGTGTTTTGGGCCTGAATTTGAGATATCGACTTTGGGTACCAAAAATATCGATTTTTAGCATGTATTGGGTCTATATTTTAAAAATATTCTAGCACTGAGTAGGCATGTACAGATCGCTTCTGAGACCCCATAATATCGAATTTTCGGGTGTATTGAGCCTGAATTTGTGATATAACTGGGTACATAAGATGCATGCACATATTGACTTTGGGCACCTAAAATATTGATTTTCTGCATGTTTTGGGCCTCTATTTTGAAAATACTCTACCACGGAGTAGCCATGTACAGATCGCTTCTGGGACCCCAAAATATCGAATTTTCGAATGTTTTGGGCCTGAATTTGAAATATAAACGGGTACTGATGATGAATGCACATATCGACTTTTGGGCACCTAAAAGATCAATTTTTAACATGTTTTGGGCCTGTATTTTGAAAATACTCTAACACGGAGTAGGCATGTACAGATCGCTTCTGGGACCTCAAAATATCGATTTTTCGGGTGTTTTGAGGCTGAATTTGAGATATAAACGGGTACAGAAGATGCATGCACATATTGACTCTGGGCACCTAAAATATTTATTTTCAGCATGTTTTGGGCTTGTATCTGAGTAGGCATGTACAGATTGCTTTAAGGACCCCAAAATATCGAATTTTCGGGTGTTTGGAGCCTGAATTTGAGATATAAACGGGTACAGAAGATGAATGCACATAATGACTTTTGGGCACCTAAAAGATCGATTTTCAGTATGTTTTGGGCCTGTATTCTTAAAAATACTCTAACCCGGAGTTTGCATGTACAGATCGCTTCTGGGACCCCAAAATATCGAATTTTCGGGTGTTTTGCGCCTGAATTTGAGATATCGACTTTGGGCACCTAAAATATCGATATTAGCATGTTTTGGGCCTATATTTTAAAAATATTCCAACACTGAGTACAGATCGTTTCTGGGACCCCAATATATCGAATTTTCGGGTGTTTCGAGCCTGAATTTGAGATATAAACGGGTACAGAAGATGCATCCTCATATTGACTTTGGGCACCTAAAACATTTATTTTCAGCATGTTTTCTGCCTGTATTTTGAAAATACTCTAACACAGAGTAGGCATGTACAGATCGTTTCTGGGACCCCAAAATATCGAATTTTCGGGTGTTTTGAGCCTGAATTTGAGATATATACGGGTACTGAAGATGCATGCACATATCGACTTTTGGGCACCTAAAAGATCGATTTTCAGTATGTTTTGGGCCTCTATTTTGAAAATACTCTACCACGGAGTAGCCATGTACAGATCGCTTCTGGGACCCCAAAATATCGAATTTTCGAATGTTTTGGGCCTGAATTTGAGATATCAACTTTGTGCACTTAAAATATCGATTTTTAGCATGTTTTGGAACTATATTTTGAAAACATTCTAGCAATGAGTAGGCATGTACAGATTGCTTCTGGGACCCCAAAATATCGAATTTTCGGGTGTTTTGAGGTTGAACTTGGGATTTAAACGGGTGCAGAAGATGCATACACATATTGACTTTTGGGCACCTAAAAGATCGATTTTCAGTATGTTTTGGGCCTCTATTTTGAAAATACTCTACCACGGAGTAGCCATGTACAGATTGCTTCTGGGACCCCAAAATATCGAATTTTCGAATGTTTTGGGCCTGAATTTGAGATATCGACTTTGTGCACTTAAAATATCGATTTTTAGCATGTTTTGGAACTATATTTTGAAAACATTCTAGCAATGAGTAGGCATGTACAGATTGCTACTGGGACCCCAAAATATCGAATTTTCGGGTGTTTTGAGGTTGAACTTGGGATTTAAACGGGTGCAGAAGATGCATACACATATTGACTCTGGGCACCTAAAATATTGATTTTCAGCATGTTTTGGGCCTGTATCTGAGTAGGCATGTACAGATTGCTTTAAGGACCCCAAAATATCGAATTTTAGGGTGTTTTGAGCCAGAATTTGAGATATAAACGGGTACTGAAGATGCATGAACATATCGACTTTTTGGCACCTAAAATATCAATTTTGAGCATGTTTTGGGTCTGTATCTTGAAAACATTCTAACTAGGAGTAGGCATGTACAGATCTCTTCTGGGACCCAAAAATATCGAATTTTCGGGTGTTTTGAGGTTGAATTTGGGATATAAACGGGTACAGAAGATGCATGCACATATCGACTTTGGACACTTAAAATATCGATTTTTAGCATGTTTTAAGCCTATATTTTGAAAACATTCTAGCACTGAGTAGAAATCTACAGATCGCTTCTGGGACCCCAAAAAATCGAATTTTCGGGTGTTTGTAGCGTGAATTTGAGATATAAACGGGTAGAGAAGAGGCAAGCACATATTGACTTTGTGCACCTAAAATATCGATTTTCATTATGTTTTGGGGCCGTATTTTGAAAATACTCTAACACGGAGTAGGCATGTACAGATCGCTTCTGGGACCCCAAAATATCGGATTATCGGGTGTTTTAACCCTGAATTTGAGATATAAACGGGTACTGTAGATGCATGCACATATCGACTTTTGGGCACCTAAAATATCGATTTTGAGCATGTTTTGGGTCTGTATCTTGAAAACATTCTAACTAGGAGTAGACATCTACAAATCTTTTCTAGGAACCAAAAATACCGAATTTTCGGGTGTTTTGATCCCGAATTTGAGATATAAACGGGTACAGAAGATTCATGCACATATCGACTTTAGACACTTAAAATATCGATTTTTAGCATGATTTGAGCCTATATTTTGATAACATTCTAGCACAGAGTAGGCATGTACAGATCGCTTCTGGGACCCAAAAATATCGATTTTTCGGGTGTTTTGAGGTTGAATTTGGGATATAAACGGGTACAGAAGATGCATGCACATATCGACTTTGGACACTTAAAATATCGATTTTTAGCATGTTTTGAGCCTATATTTTAAAAACATTCTAGCACTGAGTAGGCATGTACAGATCGCTTCTGGGACCAAAAAATATCGAATTTTCAGGTGTTCTGAGGTTGAATTTGTGATATAAACGGTTGCAGTAGATGCATACACATATTGACTTTGGGCACCTAATATATCGATTTTCAGCATGCTTTGGGCCTGTATCTGAATATTCATGTACAGATCGCTTCTGAGACCCCAAAATATCGATATTTCGGGTGTTTTGGGATTGAATTTGAGATATCGATTTTGGGCACCAAAAATATCGATTTTTAGCATGTTTTGGGATTATATTTTGAAAATATTCTAGCACTGAGTTGGCATGTACAGATCGCTTCTGGGACCCAAAAATATCGAATTTTCGGGTGTTCTGAGGTTGAATTTGTGATATAAACGGGTGCAGAAGATACATACACATATTGACTTTGGGCACCTAAAATATCGATTTTTAGCATGTATTGGGCCTGTATTTTGAAATACTCTAACACGGAGTAGGCATGTGCAGATTACTTCTGGGACCCCAAAATATTGAATTTTCGGGTGATTTGAGCCTGAATTTGAGATATAAACGGGTACTGAAGATGAATGCACATATCGACTTTTTGACACCTAAAATATCGATTTTAAGCAAGTTTTGGGTTTGTATCTTGAAAACATTCGAACTAGGAGTAGGCATGTACAGATTGCTTGTAGGACCGCAAAAATACCGAATTTTCGGGTGTTTTGAGCCTGAATTTGAGAAATATACAGGTACAGAAGATGCATGCACATATCGACTTTGGACACTTAAAATATCGATTTTTAGCATGTTTTGAGCCTATATTTTGAAAAAATTCTAGCACTGAGTAGGCATGTACAGATCGCTTCTGGGACCACAAAATATCGAATTTTCGGGTGTTTTAACCCCGAATTTGAGATAAAAACGGGTACTGAAGATGCATGCACATATTGACTTTTGGACACCTAAAATATCGATTTTGAGCAAGTTTTGGGTTTGTATCTTGAAAACATTCGAACTAGGAGTAGGCATGTACAGATCGCTTCTAGGACCCAAAAATACCGAATTTTCTTGTGTTTTGAGGTTGAATTTGAGATATAAACGGGTAGAGAAGAGGCATGCACATATTGACTTTGGGCACCAAAAATATCGATTTTCAGCATGTTTTGTGCCTGTATTTTGAAAATACTCTAACACGGAGTAGGCATGTACAGATCACTTCGGGGACCCCAAAATATCGAATTATCGGGTGTTTTAACCCTGAATTTGAGATATAAACGGGTACTGTAGATGTATGCACATATCGACTTTTGGGCATCTAAAATATCGATTTTGAGCATGTTTTATGTCTGTATCTTGAAAACATTCTAACTAGGAGTAGGCATCTACAGATCTCTTCTGGGAACCAAAAATACCGAATTTTCGGGTGTTTTGATCCCGAATTTGAGATATAAACGGGTACAGAAGATGCATGCACATATCGACTTTGGACACTTTAAATATCGATTTTTAGCATGTTTTGAGCCTATATTTTAAAAACATTCTAGCACTGAGTAGGCATGTACAGATCGCTTCTGGGACCAAAAAATATCGAATTTTCAGGTGTTCTGAGGTTGAATTTGTGATATAAACGGTTGCAGTAGATGCATACACATATTGACTTTGGGCACCTAATATATCGATTTTCAGCATGCTTTGGGCCTGTATCTGAATATTCATGTACAGATCGCTTCTGAGACCCCAAAATATCGATATTTCGGGTGTTTTGGGATTGAATTTGAGATATCGATTTTGGGCACCAAAAATATCGATTTTTAGCATGTTTTGGGATTATATTTTGAAAATATTCTAGCACTGAGTAGGCATGTACAGATCGCTTCTGGGACCCAAAAATATCGAATTTTCGGGTGTTCTGAGGTTGAATTTGTGATATAAACGGGTGCAGAAGATACATACACATATTGACTTTGGGCACCTAAAATATCGATTTTTAGCATGTATTGGGCCTGTATTTTGAAATACTCTAACACGGAGTAGGCATGTGCAGATTACTTCTGGGACCCCAAAATATTGAATTTTCGGGTGTTTTGAGCCTGAATTTGAGATATAAACGGGTACTGAAGATGAATGCACATATCGACTTTTTGACACCTAAAATATCGATTTTAAGCAAGTTTTGGGTTTGTATCTTGAAAACATTCGAACTAGGAGTAGGCATGTACAGATTGCTTGTAGGACCGCAAAAATACCGAATTTTCGGGTGTTTTGAGCCTGAATTTGAGAAATATACAGGTACAGAAGATGCATGCACATATCGACTTTGGACACTTAAAATATCGATTTTTAGCATGTTTTGAGCCTATATTTTGAAAAAATTCTAGCACTGAGTAGGCATGTACAGATCGCTTCTGGGACCCCAAAATATCGAATTTTCGGGTGTTTTAACCCCGAATTTGAGATAAAAACGGGTACTGAAGATGCATGCACATATTGACTTTTGGACACCTAAAATATCGATTTTGAGCAAGTTTTGGGTTTGTATCTTGAAAACATTCGAACTAGGAGTAGGCATGTACAGATCGCTTCTGGGACCCAAAAATACCGAATTTTCTTGTGTTTTGAGGTTGAATTTGAGATATAAACGGGTAGAGAAGAGGCATGCACATATTGACTTTGGGCACCAAAAATATCGATTTTCAGCATGTTTTGTGCCTGTATTTTGAAAATACTCTAACACGGAGTAGGCATGTACAGATCACTTCGGGGACCCCAAAATATAGAATTATCGGGTGTTTTAACCCTGAATTTGAGATATAAACGGGTACTGTAGATGTATGCACATATCGACTTTTGGGCATCTAAAATATCGATTTTGAGCATGTTTTATGTCTGTATCTTGAAAACATTCTAACTAGGAGTAGGCATCTACAGATCTCTTCTGGGAACCAAAAATACCGAATTTTCGGGTGTTTTGATCCCGAATTTGAGATATAAACGGGTACAGAAGATGCATGCACATATCGACTTTGGACACTTAAAATATCGATTTTTAGCATGTTTTGAGCCTATATTTTGAAAACATTCTAGCACTGAGTAGGCATGTACAGATCGCTTCAGGAACCCCAAAATATCGATTTTTCGGGTGTTTTAACCCTGAATTTGAGATATAAACGGGTACAGAAGATGCATGCACATATCGACTTTGGACACTTAAAATATCGATTTTTAGCATGTTTTGAGCCTATATTTTAAAAACATTCTAGCACTGAGTAGGCATGTACAGATCGCTTCTGGGACCATAAAATATCGAATTTTCAGGTGTTCTGAGGTTGAATTTGTGATATAAACGGTTGCAGTAGATGCATACACATATTGACTTTGGGCACCTAATATATCGATTTTCAGCATGCTTTGGGCCTGTATCTGAATATTCATGTACAGATCGCTTCTGAGACCCCAAAATATCGATATTTCGGGTATTTTGGGCCTGAATTTGAGATATCGACTTTGGGCACCAAAAATATCGATTTTTAGCATGTTTTGGGATTATATTTTGAAAATATTCTAGCACTGAGTAGGCATGTACAGATCGCTTCTGGGACCCAAAAATATCGAATTTTCGGGTGTTCTGAGGTTGAATTTGTGATATAAACGGGTGCAGAAGATACATACACATATTGACTTTGGGCACCTAAAATATCGATTTTTAGCATGTATTGGGCCTGTATTTTGAAATACTCTAACACGGAGTAGGCATGTGCAGATTACTTCTGGGACCCCAAAATATTGAATTTTCGGGTGTTTTGAGCCTGAATTTGAGATATAAACGGGTACTGAAGATGAATGCACATATCGACTTTTTGACACCTAAAATATCGATTTTAAGCAAGTTTTGGGTTTGTATCTTGAAAACATTCGAACTAGGAGCATACATGTACAGATTGCTTGTAGGACCGCAAAAATACCGAATTTTCGGGTGTTTTGAGCCTGAATTTGAGAAATATACAGGTACAGAAGATGCATGCACATATCGACTTTGGACACTTAAAATATCGATTTTTAGCATGTTTTGAGCCCATATTTTGAAAAAATTCTAGCACTGAGTAGGCATGTACAGATCGCTTCTGGGACCCCAAAATATCGAATTTTCGGGTGTTTTAACCCTGAATTTGAGATAAAAACGGGTACTGAAGATGCATGCACATATCAACTTTTGGACACCTAAAATATCGATTTTGAGCAAGTTTTGGGTTTGTATCTTGAAAACATTCGAACTAGGAGTAGGCATGTACAGATCCCTTCTAGGACCCAAAAATACCGAATTTTCTTGTGTTTTGAGGTTGAATTTGAGATATAAACGGGTAGAGAAGAGGCATGCACATATTGACTTTGGGCACCAAAAATATCGATTTTCAGCATGTTTTGTGCCTGTATTTTGAAAATACTCTAACACGGAGTAGGCATGTACAGATCACTTCTGGGACCCCAAAATATCGAACTATCGGGTGTTTTAACCCTGAATTTGAGATATAAACGGGTACTGTAGATGTATGCACATATCGACTTTTGGGCACCTAAAATATCGATTTTGAGCATGTTTTATGTCTGTATCTTGAAAACATTCTAACTAGGAGTAGGCATCTACAGATCTCTTCTGGGAACCAAAAATACCGAATTTTCGGGTGTTTTGATCCCGAATTTGAGATATAAACGGGTACAGAAGATGCATGCACATATCGACTTTGGACACTTAAAATATCGATTTTTAGCATGTTTTGAGCCTATATTTTGAAAACATTCTAGCACTGAGTAGGCATGTACAGATCGCTTCTGGGACCCAAAAATATCGAATTTTCGGGTGTTCTGAGGTTGAATTTGTGATATAAACGGGTGCAGAAGATACATACACATATTGACTTTAGGCACCTAAAATATCGATTTTTAGCATGTTTTGGGCCTGTATTTTGAAATACTCTAACACGGAGTAGGCATGTGCAGATTACTTCTGGGACCCCAAAATATCGAATTTTCGGGTGTTTTGAGCCTGAATTTCAGATATAAAAGGGTACTGAAGATGAATGCACATATCGACTTTTGGACACCTAAAATATCGTTTTTGAGCAAGTTTTGGGTTTGTATCTTGAAAACATTCGAACTAGGAGTAGGAATGTACAGATTGCTTGTAGGACCCCCAAAATACCGAATTTTCGGGCGCTTTGAGCCTGAATTTGAGAAATATACAAGTACAGAAGATGCATGCACATATCGACTTTGGACACTTTAAATATCAATTTTTAGCATGTTTTGAGCCTATATTTTGAAAAAATTCTAGCACTGAGTGCCGTACAGATCGCTTCTGGGACCCCAAAATATCGAATTTTCGTGTGTTTTGAAGTTATATTTGAGAAATAAACGGGTAGAGAAGATGCATGCACATATTTACTTTGGGCACCTAAAATATGGATTTTCAGCATGTTTTGGGCCTGTATTTTGAAAATACTCTAACACGGAGTAGGCATATACAGATTACTTCTGGGACCCCAAAATATCGAATTTTCATGTGTTTTAACCCTGAATTTGAGATAAAAACGGGTACTGAAGATGCATGCACATATCGACTTTTGGGCACCTAAGATATCGATTTTGAGCATGTATTGGTCTGTATCTTGAAAACATTCTAACTAGGAGTAGGCATGTACAGATCGCTTCTAGGACCCAAAAATTCCGAATTTTCGGGTGTTTTGATCCCGAATTTGAGATATAAACGGGTACAGAAGATTCATGCACATATCGACTTTGGACACTTAAAATATCGATTTTTAGCATGTTTTGAGCCTATATTTTGAAAACATTCTAGCACTGAGTAGGCATGTACAGATCGCTTCTGGGACCCAAAAATATCGAATTTTCAGGTGTTCTGAGGTTGAATTTGTGATATAAACGGTTGAAGAAAAGGCATACACATATTGACTTTGGGCACCTAATATATCGATTTTCAGCATGCTTTGGGCCTGTATCTGAATATTCATGTACAGATCGCTTCTGAGACCCCCAAAATATCGATATTTCGGGTGTTTTGGGCCTGAATTTGAGATATCGACTTTGGGCACCAAGAATATCGATTTTTAGCATGTTTTGGGATTATATTTTGAAAATATTATAGCACTGAGTAGGCATGTACAGATCGCTTCTGGGACCCAAAAATATCGAATTTTCGGGTGTTCTGAGGTTGAATTTGTGATATAAACGGGTGCAGAAGATACATACACATATTGACTTTGGGCACCTAAAATATCGATTTTTAGCATGTTTTGGGCCTTTATTTTGAAATACTCTAACACGGAGTAGGCATGTGCAGATTACTTCTGGGACCCCAAAATATCGAATTTTCGGGAGTTTTAACCCTGAATTTGGAATATAAACGGGTACTGAAGATGCATGAACATATCGACTTTTGGGCACCTAAAATATCGATTTTGAGCATGTTTTGGGTCTGTATCTTGAAAACATTCCAACTAGGAGTAGGCATGTACAGATCGCTTGTAGGACTACAAAATATCGAATTTTTGGGAGTTTGTAGCGTGAATTTGAGATATAAACGGGTACAGAAGATGCATGCACAAATCGACTTTCAGGCACCAAAAATACCGATTTTGAGCATGTTTTGGGTCTGTATCTTAAAAACATTCTAACTAGGAGTAGGTATGTACAGATCGCTTCTAGGACCCAAAAATATCGAATTTTCGGGTGTTTTGAGCCTGAATTTGAGATATAAACGGGTACATAAAATGCATGCACATATCGACTTTGGAAAATTAAAATATCGAGTTTTAGCATGTTTTGAGCCTATATTTTGAAAACATTCTAGCACTGAGTAGGCATGTACAGAGAGCTTCTGGGACCCAAAAATATCGAATTTTCGGGTGTTTGGAGGTTGAATTTGGGATATAAACGGGTGCAGAAGATGCATACACATATTGACTTTGGGCACCTAAAATATCGATTTTCAGCGTGTTTTGGGCCTGTATCTGTGTAGGCATGTACAGATCGCTTGTGGGACCCCATAATGTCGAATTTTCAGGTGTTTGGAGCCTGAATTTGAGATATATACGGGTACAGAAGATGCATGCACATATTGACTTTGGGCACCTAAAATATCGATTTTCAGCATGTTTTGGGCCAGTATTTTGAAAATACTCTAACACAGAGTAGGCATGTACAGATCGCTTCTGGGACCCAAAAATATCGAATTTTCGGTTGTTTTGAGACTGAATATGAGATATAAACGGGTACTGAAGATGTATGCACATATCGACTTTTGGGCACCCAAAATATCGATTTTGAGCATGTTTTGCGCCTGTATCTTGAAAACATTCTAATTAGTATTAGGCATGTACATATCGCTTCTAGGACCCAAAAATACCGAATTTTCGGGTGTTTTGAGGTTGAATTTGAGATTTAAACGGGTACAAAATGTACATGCACATATCGACTTTGGACACTTATAATATCGATTTTTAGAATGTTTTGAGCCTATATTTTGAAAACATTCTAGCACTGAGTAGGCACGTACAGATCGCTTCTAGGACCCAAAAAAAAACGAATTTTCGGGTGTTTTGAGGCTGAATTTGAGATATAAACGGGTACAGAAGATGCATGCACATATTGACTTTGGGCACCTAAAATATCGATTTTCAGCATGTTTTGGGCCAGTATTTTGAAAATACTCTAACACGGAGTAGGCATGTACAGATCGCTTCTGGGACCCCAAAATATCGAATTTTCGGGTGTTTTGAGCCTGAATTTGAGATATATACGGGTACTGAAGATGCATGCACATATCGACTTTTCGGCACCTAAAATATCGATTTTCAGTATGTTTTGGGCCTCTATTTTAAAAATACTCTACCACGGAGTAGCCATGTACAGATCGCTTCTGGGACCCCAAAATATCGAATTTTCATATGTTTTGGGCCTGAATTTGAGATATCGACTTTGTGCAATTAAAATATCGATTTTTAGCATGTTTTGGAACTATATTTTGAAAACATTCTAGCACTGAGTACAGATCGTTTCTAGGACCCCAAAATATCGAATTTTCGGGTGTTTCGAGCCTGAATTTGAGATATAAACGGGTACAGAAGATGCATGCACATATTGACTTTGGGCACCTAAAATATTTATTTTCAGCATGTTTTCTGCCTGTATTTTGAAAATACTCTAACACGGAATAGGCATGTACAGATCGCTTCTGTGACCCCAAAATATCGAATTTTCGAGTGTTTTGAGCCAGAATTTGAGATATAAACGGGTACTGATGATCCATGCACATATCGACTTTTGGGCACCTAAGATATCGATTTTGAGCATGTTTTGGGTCTGTATCTTGAAAACATTCTAACCAGGAGTAGGCATGTACAGATCACTTCTGGGACCCCAAAATATCGAATTTTCGGGTGTTTGGAGCCTGAATTTGGGATATAAACGGGTGCAGAAGATTCATACACATATTGACTTTGTGCACTTTAAATATCGATTTTTAGCATGTTTTGGGCCTATAGTTTGAAAATAATCTAGCGCTGAGTAGGCATGTACAAATCGCTTCTAGGACCTAAAAATACCGATTTTTCGGGTGTTTTTGAGGTTGAATTTGGGATATAAACGGGTGCAGAAGATGCATACACTTATTGACTTTGGGCAACTAAAATTTCGATTTTCAGCGTGTTTTGGGCCTGTATCTGAGTAGGCATGTTCAGATTTCTTTAATTAAGGACCCCAAAATATCGAATTTTAGGGTGTTTGGAGCCTGAATTTGAGATATAAACGATTACAGAAGATGCATGCACATATTGACTTTGGGCACCTAAAATATCGAATTTCAGCCAGTTTTGGGCCTGTATATTGAAAATACTCTAACACGGTGTATGCATGAACAGATCGCTTCTGTGACCCTAAAATATCGAATTTTCAGGTTTTTGGAGCCTAAATTTGAGATATAAACGGGTACAGAAGATGCATGCACATATCGACTTTTGGGCACCTAAAAGATCGATTTTCAGTATGTTTTGGGCTTGTATTTTAAAAATACTCTAACACGGAGTAGGTATGCTCAAATCGCTTCTGGGACCACAAAATATCGAATTTTCGGGTGTTTTGGGCCTGATTTTGAGACATCGACGTTGGGCACCTAAAATATCGATTTTTAGAATGTTTTGGGACTATATTTTGAAAATATTCTAGCACTGAGTAGGCATGTACAGATCGCTTCTGGGACATCAAAATATCAAATTTTCGGGTGTATTGAGCCTGAATTTGTGATATAAACGGGTACAGAAGATGCATGCACATATTGACTTTGGGCACCTAAAATATTTATTTTCTGCATGTTTTGAAAATACTCTAACACGGAGTAGGCATGTACAGATCGCTTCTGGGACTCCAAAATATCGAATTTTCGGGTGTTTTGAGCCTGAATTTGAGATATAAACGGGTACTGATTATGCATGCACATATCGACTTTTGGGCACCTAAAATATCGATTTTGAGCATATTTTGGGTCTGTATCTTGAAAACATTCTAACCAGGAGTAGGCATGTACAGATCGCTTCTAGGACCCAAAAATACCGAATTTTTGGGTGTTTTCAGCTTGAATTTGAGATATAAACGGGTACAGAAGGTACATGCACATATCGACTTTGGAAACTTAAAATATCGATTTTTGCCATGTTTTCAGCCTATGTTTTGAAAACATTTTAGCACTGAGTAGGCATGTACAGATCGCTTCTGGGACCCAAAAATATCGAATTTTCGGGTGTTTGGAGCCTGAATTTGAGATATAAACGGGTACAGAAGATGCATGCACATATCGACTTTTGGGCACCTAAAAGATAAATTTTTAACATGTTTTGGGCCTGTATTTTGAAAATACTCTAACTCAGAGTATACATGTACAGATCTCTTCTGGGACCCCAAAATATCGAATTTTCGTCTGTTTTGAGGTTGAACTTGGGATACAAACGGGTGCAGAAGATGAATACACATATTGACTCTGGGCACCTAAAAAATCTATTTTCAGCATGTTTTGGGCCTGTATCTGAGTAGGCATGTACAGATTGCTTTAACTAAGGACCCCAAAATATCGAATTTTAGGGTGTTTGGAGCCTGAATTTGAGATATAAACGGGTACAAAAGATGCATGCACATATCGACTTTTGGGCACATAAATGATCGATTTTCAGTATGTTTTGGGCCTGTATTTTGAAGATGCTCTAACACGGAGTAGGCATGTACAGATCGCTTCTGGAACCCCAAAATATCGAATTTTCGGGTGTTTTGGGCCTGAATTTGAGATATCGACTTTGGGCACCTAAAATATCGATTTTAGCATGTTTTGGGCCTATATTTTGAAAATATTCTAGCACTGAGTACAGATCGTTTCAAGGACCCCAAAATATCAAATTTTCGGGTGTTTCGAGCCTGAATTTGAGATATAAACTGGTACTGATGATCCATGCACATATCGACTTTTGGGCACCTAAGATATCGATTTTGAGCATGTTTTGGGTCTGTATCTTGACAACATTCTAACCAGGAGTAGGCATGTACAGATCACTTCTGGGACCCCAAAATATCGAATTTTCGGGTGTTTGGAGCCTGAATTTGAGATATCGACTTTGTGCACTTTAAATATCTATTTTTAGCATGTTTTGGGCCTATAGTTTGAAAATAATCTAGCGCTGAGTAGGCATGTACAAATCGCTTCTGGGACCCAAAAATATCGAATTTTCGGGTGTTTTGAGGTTGAATTTGGGATATAAACGGGTGCAGAAGATTCATACACATATTGACTTTGGGCACCTATAATATCGATTTTCAGCATGTTTTGGGCCTGTATTTTGAAAACATTCTAACTAGGAGTAGGCATGTACAGATCGCTTCTAAGACCCAAAAATACCGATTTTTCGGGTGTTTTGAGGTTGATTTTGGGATATAAACGGGTGCAGAAGATGCATACACATATTGACTTTGGGCACCTAAAATTTCGATTTTCAGCGTGTTTTGGGCCTGTATCTGAGTAGGCATGTACAGATTGCTTTAATTAAGGATCCCAAAATATCGAATTTTAGTGTGTTTGGAGCCTGAATTTGAGATATAAACGGGTACAAAAGATGCATGCACATATCGACTTTTGGGCACATAAATGATCGATTTTCAGTATGTTTTGGGCCTTTATTTTGAAAATGCTCTAACACGGAGTATGCATGTACAGATCGCTTCTGGAACCCCAAAATATCGAATTTTCGGGTGTTTTGGGCCTGAATTTGAGATATCGACTTTGGGCACCTAAAATATCGATTTTTAGCATGGTTTTGGACTATATTTTGAAAATATTCTAGCACTGAGTAGGCATGTAAAGATCGCTTCTGGGATATCAAAATATCAAATTTTCGAGTGTATTGAGCATGAGTTTGTAATAAAAACGGGTACAGAAGATGCATGCACATATTGACTTTGGGCACCTAAAATATCGAATTTCAGCCAGTTTTGGGCCTGTATATTGAAAATACTCTAACACGGTGTATGCATGAACAGATCGCTTCTGGGACACTAAAATATCGAATTTTCAGGTTTTTAGAGCCTAAATTTGAGATATAAACGGGTACAGAAGATGCATGCACATATCGACTTTTGGGCACCTAAAATATCGATTTTGAGCATATTTTGGGTCAGTATCTTGAAAACATTCTAACCCGGAGTAGGCATGTACAGATCGCTTCTAGGACCCAAAAATACCGAATTTTTGGGTGTTTTCAGCTTGAATTTGAGATATAAACGGGTACAGAAGGTACATGCACAAATCGACTTTGGAAACTTAAAATATCGATTTTTGCCATGTTTTCAGCCTATGTTTTGAAAACATTTTAGCACTGAGTAGGCATGTACAGATCGCTTCTGGAACCCCAAAATATCGAATTTTCGGGTGTTTGGAGCCTGAATTTGAGATATAAACGGGTACAGAAGATGCATGCACATATCGACTTTTGGGCACCTAAAAGATAAATTTTTAACATGTTTTGGGCCTGTATTTTGAAAATACTCTAACACATAGTATGCATGTACAGATCGCTTCTGGGACCCCAAAATATCGAATTTTCGTCTGTTTTGAGGTTGAACTTGGGATACAAACGGGTGCAGAAGATGCATACACATATTGACTCTGGGCACATAAAATATCTATTTTCAGCATGTTTTGGGCCTGTATCTGAGTAGGCATGTACAGATTGCTTTAATTAAGGACCCCAAAATATCGAATTTTAGGGTGTTTGGAGCCTGAATTTGAGATATAAACGGGTACAAAAGATGCATGCACATATCGACTTTTGGGCACATAAATGATCGATTTTCAGTATGTTTTGGGCCTGTATTTTGAAAATGCTCTAACACGGAGTAGGCATGTACAGATCGCTTCTGGAACCCCAAAATATCGAATTTTCGGGTGTTTTGGGCCTGAATTTGAGATATCGACTTTGGGCACCTAAAATATCGATTTTTAGCATGTTTTTGGACTATATTTTGAAAATATTCTAGCACTGAGTAGGCATGTACAGATCGCTTCTGGGACATCAAAATATCAAATTTTCGAGTGTATTGAGCCTGAGTTTGTGATAAAAACGGGTACAGAAGAGGCATGCACATATTGACTTTGGAAACTTAAAATATCGATTTTTGCCATGTTTTCAGCCTATGTTTTGAAAACATTTTAACACTGAGTAGGCATGTACAGATCGCTTCAGGAACCACAAAATATCGAATTTTCGGGTGTTTGGAGCCTGAATTTGAGATATAAACGGGTACAGAAGATGTATGCACATATCGACTTTTGGGCACCTAAAAGATCAATTTTTAACATGTTTTGGGCCTGTATTTTGAAAATACTTTAACATAGAGTAGGCATGTACAGATCGCTTCTGGGACCCCAAAATATCGAATTTTCGTCTGTTTTGAGGTTGAACTTGGGATACAAACGGGTGCAGAAGATGCATACACATATTGACTCTGGGCACCTAAAATATCTATTTTCAGCATGTTTTGGGCCTGTATCTGAGTAGGCATGTACAGATTGCTTTAATTAAGGACCCCAAAATATCGAATTTTAGGGTGTTTAGAGCCTGAATTTGAGATATAAACGGGTACAGAAGATGAATGCACATATCGACTTTTGGGCACCTAAAAGATCGATTTTCAGTATGTTTTGGGCCTGTATTTTTAAAAATACTCTAGCACTGAGTACAGATCGTTTCTGGGACCCCAAAATATCGAATTTTCGGGTGTTTTGGGCCTGAATTTTAGATATCGACTTTGGGCACCTAAAATATCGATTTTAGCATGTTTTGTACCTATATTTTGAAAATATTCTATCACTGAGTACAGATCGTGTCTGGGACCCCAAAATATCGAATTTTCGGGTGTTTCGAGCCTGAATTTGAGATATAAACGGGTACAGAAGATGCATGCAGATATTGACTTTGGGCACCCAAAATATTTATTTTCAGCATGTTTTCTGCCTGTATTTTGAAAATACTCTAACACAGAGTAGGCATGTACAGATCGCTTCTGGGACCCCAAAATATCGAATTTTCGAGTGTTTTGAGCCTGAATTTGAGATATAAACGGGTACTGATGATCCATGCACATATCGACTTTTGTGCACTTAAAATATCGATTTTGAGCATGTTTTGGGTCTGTATCTTGAAAACATTCTAACCAGGAGTAGGCATGTACAGATCGCTTCTGGGACCCAAAAATATCGAATTTTCGGGTGTTTGGAGCCTGAATTTGAGATTTCGACTTTGTGCACTTTAAATATCGATTTTTAGCATGTTTTGGAACTATATTTTGAAAACATTCTAGCAATGATTAGGCATGTACAGATTGCTTCTGGGACCCCAAAATATCGAATTTTCGGGTGTTTTGAGGTTGAACTTGGGATATAAACGGGTGCAGAAGATGCATACACATATTGACTCTGGGCCCCTAAAATATCTATTTTCAGCATGTTTTGGGCCTGTATCTGAGTAGGCATGTACAGATTGCTTTAATTAAGGACCCCAAAATATCGAATTTTAGGGTGTTTGGAGCCTTAATTTGAGATATAAACGGGTACAGAAGATGAATGCACATATCGACTTTTGGGCACCTAAAAGATCGATTTTCAGTATGTTTCGGGCCTGTATTTTTAAAAATACTATAACACGGAGTAAGCATGTACAGATCGCTTCTGGGACCCCAAAATATCGAATTTTCGGGTGTTTTGAGCCTGAATTTGAGATATAAACGGGTACAGAAGATGCATGCACATGTTGACTTTGGGCACCTAAAATATCGATTTTCAGCATGTTGTGGGACTGTATTTTGAAAATACTCTAACACAGAGTAGGCATGTACAGATCGCTTCTGGGACCCTAAAATATCGAATTTTCGGGTTTTTGGAGCCTGAATTTGAGATATAAACAGGTACAGAAGATGCATGCACATATCGACTTTTGGGCACCTAAAAGATCGATTTTCAGTATGTTTTGGGCTTGTATTTTAAAAATACTCTAACACGGAGTAGGTATGCTCAAATCGCTTCTGGGACCACAAAATATCGAATTTTCGGGTGTTTTGGGCAAGATTTTGAGATATCGACGTTGGGCACCTAAAATATCGATTTTTAGCATGTTTTGGGACTATATTTTGAAAATATTCTAGCACTGAGTAGGCATGTACAGATCGCTTCTGGGACATCAAAATATCAAATTTTCGGGTGTATTGAGCCTGAGTTTGTGATATAAACGGGTACTGATGATGCATTCACCAATCGACTTTTGGGCCCCTAAAATATCGATTTTGAGCATGTTTTGGGCCTGTATCTGAGTAGGCATGTACAGATTGCTTTAATTAAGGACCCCAAAATATCGAATTTTAGGGTGTTTGGAGCCTGAATTTGAGATATAAACGGGTACAGAAGATGAATGCACATATCGAATTTTGGGCACCTAAAAGATCGATTTTCAGTATGTTTTGGGCCTTTATTTTTAAAAATACTCTAACACGGAGTAGGCATGTACAGATCGCTTCTGGGACCCCAAAATATCGAATTTTTGGGTGTTTGGAGCCTGAATTTGAGATATAAACGGGTACAGAAGATGAATGCACATATCGACTTTTGGGCACCTAAAAGATCGATTTTCAGTATGTTTTGGGCCTGTATTTTTAAAAATACTCTAACACGGAGTAGGCATGTACAGATCGCTTCTGGGACCCCAAAATATCGAATTTCCGGGTGTTTTGAGCATGAATTTGAGATATAAACGGGTACAGAAGATGCATGCACATATTGACTTTTGGCACCTAAAATATCGATTTTTAGCATGTTGTGGGACTGTATTTTGAAAATACTCTAACACAGAGTAGGCATGTACAGATCGCTTCTGGTATCTCAAAATATCGAATTTTCGAGTGTTTTGAGCCTGAATTTGAGATATAAACGGGTACTGACGATCATGCACATATCGACTTTTGGGCACCTAAAATATCGATTTTGAGCATGTTTTGGGTCTCTATCTTGAAAACATTCTAACCAGGAGTAGGCATGTACAGATCGCTTCTGGGACCCCAAAATATCGAATTTTCGGGTGTTTGGAGCCTGAATTTGAGATATCGACTTTGTGCACTTTAAATATCGATTTTTAGCATGTTTTGGAACTATATTTTGAAAACATTCTAGCAATGATTATTCATGTACAGATTGCTTCTGGGACCCCAAAATATCGAATTTTCGGGTGTTTGGAGCCTGAATTTGAGATATAAACGGGTACAGAAGATGCATGCACATATTGACTTTGGTCACCTAAAATATCGATTTTCAGCATTTTGTGGGCCTGTATTTTGAAAATACTCTAACACAGAGTAGGCATGTACAGATCGCTTCTGGGTCCCAAAAATATCGATTTTTCGGTTGTTTTGAGACTGAATTTGAGATATAAACGGGTACTGAAGATGTATGCACATATCGACTTTTGGGCCCCTAAAAGATCGATTTTCAGTATGTTTTGGGCCTGTATTTTTAAAAATACTCTACCACTGAGTACAGATCGCTTCTGGGGCCCCAAAATATCGAATTTACGGGTGTTTTGGGTCTGAATTTGATATATCGACTTTGGGCCCCTAAAATATCGATTTTTAGCATGTTTTGGGCCTATAGTTTGAAAATAATCTAGCGCTGAGTAGGCATGTACAGTTAGCTTCTGGGACCCAAAAATATCGATTTTTCGGGTGTTTTGAGGTTGAATTTGGGATATAAACGGGTGCAGAAGATGCATACACATATTGACTTTGGGCACCTAAAATTTCGATTTTCAGCGTGTTTTGGGCCTGTATCTGAGTAGGCATGTACAGATCGCTTGTGCGACCCCATAATGTCGAATTTTCGGGTGTTTGGAGCCTGAATTTGAGATATAAACGGGTACAGAAGATGCATGCACATATCGACTTATGGGCACATAAATGATCGATTTTCAGTATGTTTTGGGCCTGTATTTTGAAAATGCTCTAACACGGAGTAGGCATCTACAGATCGCTTCTGGAACCCAAAATATCGAATTTAACGGTGTTTTGCGCCTGAATTTGAGATATCGACTTTGGGCACCTAAAATATCGATTTTTAGCATGTTTTGGGACTATATTTTGAAAATATTCTAGCACTGAGTAGGCATGTACAGATCGCTTCTGGGACATCAAAATATCAAATTTTCGGGTGTATTGAGCCTGAGTTTGTGAAAAAAACGGGTACAGAAGAGGCATGCACATATTGACTTTGGGCACCTAAAATATCGATTTTCAGCATGTTTTGGGACTGTATATTGAAAATACTCTTACACGGTGTATGCATGAACACATCGCTTCTGGGACCCTAAAATATCGAATTTTCGGGTTTTCGGAGCCTGAATTTGAGATATAAACAGGTACAGAAGATGCATGCACATATCGACTTTTGGGCACCTAAAAGATCGATTTTCAGTATGTTTTGGGCTTGTATTTTAAAAATACTCTAACACGGAGTAGGTATGCTCAAATCGCTTCAGGGACCACAAAATATCGAATTTTCGGGTGTTTTGGGCCTGATTTTGAGATATCGACGTTGGGCACCTAAAATATCGATTTTTAGCATGTTTTGGGACTATATTTTGAAAATATTCTAGCACTGAGTAGGCATGTACAGATCGCTTCTGGGACATCAAAATATCAAATTTTCGGGTGTATTGAGCCTGAGTTTGTGATATAAACGGGTACTGATGATGCATGCACATATCGACTTTTGGGCACCTAAAATATCGATTTTGAGCATGTTTTGGGTCTGTATCTTGAAAACATTCTAACCAGGAGTAGGCATGTACAGATCACTTCTAGGACCCAAAAATACCGAATTTTCGGGTGTTTTGAGCCTGAATTTGAGATATAAACGGGTAAAGAAGGTACATGCACAATATTATCGACTTTGGAAAATTAAAATATCGATTTTTGGCATGTTTTCAGCCAATGTTTTGAAAACATTCTAGCACTGAGTAGGCATGTACAGATCGCTTCTGGGACCCAAAAATATAGAATTTTCGGGTGTTTGGAGCCTGAATTTGAGATATAAACGGGTACAGAAGATGCATGCACATATCGACTTTTGGGCACCTAAAAGATCAATTTTTAACATGTTTTGGGCCTGTATTTTGAAAATACTCTAACACGGAGTAGGCATGTACAGATCGCTTCTGGGACCCCAAAATATCGATTTTTCGGGTGTTTTGAGGCTGAATTTGAGATATAAACGGGTACAGAAGATGCATGCACCTATTGACTTTGTTCACCTAAAAGATCGATTATCAGTATGTTTTGGGCCTCTATTTTGAAAATACTCTACCACGGAGTAGCCATGTACAGATCGCTTCTGGGACCCCAAAATATCGAATTTTCGAATGTTTTGGGCCTGAATTTGAGATATCGACTCGGTGCACTTAAAATATCGATTTTTAGCATGTTTTGGAACTATATTTTGAAAACATTCTAGCAATGAGTAGGCATGTACAGATTGCTTCTGGGACCCCAAAACATCGAATTTTCGGGTGTTTTGAGGTTGAACTTGGGATATAAACGGGTGCAGAAGATGCATACACATATTGACTTTTGGGCACCTAAAATATCTATTTTCAGCATGTTTTGGGCCTGTATCTGAGTAGGCATGTACAGATTGCTTTAAGGACCCCAAAATATCGAATTTTAGGATGTTTGGAGCCTGAATTTGAGATATAAACGGGTACAGAAGATGAATGCACATATCGACTTTTGGGCACCTAAAAGATCGATTTTCAGTATGTTTTGGGCCAGTATTTTAAAAAATACTCTAACACGGAGTGGGCATGTACAGATCGGTTCTTGGTCCCCAAAATATCGAATTTTCGGGTGTTTTGGGCCTGAGTTTGAGATATCGACTTTGGGCACCTAAAATATCGATTTTAGCATGTTTTGGGCCTATATTTTGAAAATATTCTAGCACTGAGTACTGATCGTTTCTGGGTCCCCAAAATATAGAATTTTCTAGTGTTTCGAGCCTGAATTTGAGATATAAACGGGTACAGAAGATGCAATCACATATTTACTTTGGGCACCTAAAATATTGATTTTCAGCATGTTTTCTGCCTGTATTTTGAAAATACTCTAACACGGAGTAGGCATGTACAGATCGCTTCTGGGACCCCAAAACATCGAATTTTCGAGTGTTTTGAGCCTGAATTTGAGATATAAACGGGTACTGATGATCCATGCACATATCGACTTTTGGGCACCTAAAATATCGATTTTAAGCATGTTTTAAGTCTGTTTCTTTAAAACATTCTAACCAGGAGTAGGCATGTACAGATCGCTTCTGGGACCCCAAAATATTGAATTTTCGAGTGTTTTTAGCCTGAATTTGAGATATAAACAGGTACTGAAGATGCATTCACATATCGACTTTTGGGCACCTAAAAAATCGATTTTCAGTATGTTTCGGGCCTATAGTTTGAAAATAATCTAGCGCTGAGTAGGCATGTACAGTTAGCTTCTGGGACCCAAAAATATCGAATTTTCGGGTGTTTTGAGGTTGAATTTGAGATATAAACGGGTGCAGAAGATGCATACACATATTGACTTTGCGAACCTATAATATCGATTTTCAGCATGTTTTGGGCCTGTATCTGAGTAGGCATGTACAGATCGCTTGTGCGACCCTATAATGTCGAATTTTCGGATGTTTGGAGCCTGAATTTGAGATATAAACGGGTACAGAAGATGCATGCACATATCGACTTTTGGGCACATAAATGATCGATTTTCAGTATGTTTTGGGCCTGTATTTTGAAAATGCTCTAACACGGAGTAGGCATGTACAGATCGCTTCTGGAACCCCAAAATATCGAATTTTACGGTGTTTTGGACCTGAATTTGAGATATCGACTTTGGGCATCTAAAATATCGATTTTTAGCATGTTTTGGGACTATATTTTGAAAATATTCTAGCACTGAGTAGGCATGTACAGATTGCTTCTGGGACATCAAAATATCAAATTTTCGGGTGTATTGAGCCTGAGTTTGTGATATAAACGGGTACTGATGATGCATGCACATATCGACTTTTGGGCACCTAAAATATCGATTTTGAGCATGTTTTGGGTCTGTATCTTGAAAACATTCTAACCAGGAGTAGGCATGTACAGATCGCTTCTAGGACCCAAAAATACCGAATTTTCGGGTGTTTGGAGCCTGAATTTGAGATATAAACGGGTACAGAAGATGCATGCACATATCGACTTTTGGGCACCTAAAAGATCAATTTTAAACATGTTTTGGGCCTGTATTTTGAAAATACTCTAACACGGAGTAGGCATGTACAGATCGCTTCTGGGACCTCAAAATATCGATTTTTCGGGTGTTTTAAGCCTGAATTAGAGATATAAACGGGTACAGAAGATGCATGCACATATTGACTTTGTTCACCTAAAAGATCGATTTTCAGTATGTTTTGGGCCTCTATTTTGAAAATACTCTACCACGGAGTAGCCATGTACAGATCGCTTCTGGGACCCCAAAATATCGAATTTTCGAATGTTTTGGGCCTGAATTTGAGATATCGACTCGGTGCACTTAAAATATCGATTTTTTAGCATGTTTTAGAACTATACTTTGAAAACATTCTAGCAATGAGTAGGCATGTACAGATTGCTTCTGGGACCCCAAAACATCGAATTTTCCGGTGTTTTGAGGTTGAACTTGGGATATAAACGGGTGCAGAAGATGCATACACATATTGACTCTTGGCACCTAAAATATCTATATTCAGCATGTTTTGGGCCTGTATCTGAGTAGGCATGTACAGATTGCTTTAATGACCCCAAAATATCGAATTTTAGGGTGTTTGGAGCCTGAATTTGAGATATAAACGGGTACAGAAGATGAATGCACATATCGACTTTTGGGCACCTAAAAGATCGATATTCAGTATGTTTTGGTCCTGTATTTTAAAAAATACTCTAACACGGAGTAGGCATGTAAAGATCGCTTCTGGGACCCCAAAATATCGAATTTTCGGGTGTTTCGAGCCTGAATTTGAGATATAAACGGGTACAGAAGATGCAAGCACAGATTTACTTTGGGCACCTAAAATATTGATTTTCAGCATGTTTTCTGCCTGTATTTTGAAAATACTCTAACACGGAGTAGGCATGTACAGATCGCTTCTGGGACCCCAAAATATCGAATTTTCGAGTGTTTTGAGCCTGAATTTGAGATATAAACGGGTACTGATGATCCATGCACATATCGACTTTTGGGCACCTAAAATATCGATTTTGGGCATGTTTTGGGTCTGTATCTTGAAAACATTCTATCCAGGAGTAGGCATGTACAGATCGCTTCTGGGACCCCAAAATATCGAATTTTCCGGGGTTTTGAGCCTGAATTTGAGATATATACGGGTACTGAAGATGCATTCACATATCGACTTTTGGGCACCTAAAAGATCGATTTTCAGTACTTTTTGGGCCTCTATTTTGAAAATACTCTACCACGGAGTAGCCATGTACTGATCGCTTCTGGGACCCCAAAATATCGAATTTTCGAATGTTTTGGGCCTGAATTTGAGATATCGACTTTGTGCACTTAAAATATCGATTTTCAGTATGTTTTGGGCCTGTATTTTAAAAAATACTCTAACACGGAGTAGGCATGTACAGATCGCTTCTGGGACCCCAAAATATCAAATTTTCGGGTGATTTTGGCCTGAATTTGAGATATCGACTTTGTTCACCTAAAATATCGATTTTAGCATGTTTTGGGCCTATATTTTGAAAATATTCTAGCACTGAGTACAGATTGTTTCTGGGACCCCAAAATATCGAATTTTCGGGTGTTTTGAGCCTGAATTTGAGATATAAACGTGTACAGAAGGTACATGCACATATCGACTTTGGAAACTTAAAATATCGATTTTTAGCATGTTTTCAGCCAATGTTTTGAAAACATTCTGGCACTGAGTAGGCATGTACAGATCGCTTCTGGGACCCTAAAATATAGAATTTTCGGGTGTTTGGAGCCTGAATTTGAGATATAAACGGGTACAGAAGATGCATGCACATATCGACTTTTGGGCACCTAAAAGATCAATTTTTAACATGTTTTGGGCCTGTACTTTAAAAATACTCTAACACGGAGTAGGCATGTACAGATCGCTTCTGGGACCTCAAAATATCGATTTTTCGGGTGTTTTGAGGCTGAATTTAAGATATAAACGGATACAGAAGATGCATGCACATATTGACTTTGTTCACCTAAAAGATCAATTTTCAATATCTTTTGGGCCTCTATTTTGAAAATACTCTACCACGGAGTAGCCATATACAGATCGCTTCTGGGACCCCAAAATATCGAATTTTCGAATGTTTTGGGCCTGAATTTCAGATATCGACTTTGTGCACTTAAAATATCAATTTTTAGCATGTTTTGGAACTATTTTTTGAAAACATTCTAGCAATGAGTAGGCATGTACAGATTGCTTCTGGGACCCCAAAATATCGAATTTTCGGGTGTTTGGAGCCTGAATTTGAGATATAAACGGGTACAGAAGATAAATGCACATATCGACTTTTGAGCACCTAAAAGATCGATTTTCAGTATGTTTTGGGCCTGTATTTTTAAAAATACTCTAACACGGAGTAGGCATGTTAAGATCGCTTCTGGGACCCCAAAATATCAAATTTTCGGGTGTTTTTGGCCATAATTTGAGATATCGACTTTGGGCACCTAAAATATCGATTTTAGCATGTTTTGGGCCTATATTTTAAAAATATTCTAGCACTGAGTACAGATCGTTTCTGGGACCCCAAAATATCGAATTTTCGGGTGTTTTGAGCCTGAATTTGAGATATAAACGGGTACAGAAGATGTATGCACATATTGACTTTGGGCACCTAAAATATTTATTTTTAGCAGGTTTTCTGCCTGTATTTTGAAAATACTTTAACACGAAGTAGGCATGTAAATATCGCTTCTGGGACCCCAAAATATCGAATTTTCGAGTGTTTTGAGCCTGCAATTGAGATATAAACAGGTACTGAATATGCATGCACATATCGACTTTTGGGCACCTAAAATATCGATTTTAGCATGTTTTGGGTCTGTATCTTGAAAACATTCTAACTAGGAGTAGGCATGTACAGATCGCTTCTAGGACCCAAAAATACCGAATTTTCGTGTGTTTTGAGCCTGAATTTGAGATATAAACGGGTACAGAAGATGCATGCACATATAGACTTTGGACACTTAAGATATCGATTTTTAGCATGTTTTGGAACATATATTTTGAAAATATTCTCGCACTGAGTATGCATGTACAGATCGCTTCTGGGTCCTCAAAATATAGAATTTTAGGGTGTTTTGAGGCTGAATTTGAGATATAAACGGATACAGAAGATGCATGCACACATCGACTTTGGACACTTAAAATATCGATTATTAGTATGTTTTGAGCCTATATTTTGAAAACATTCTAGCACTGACTAGGCATGTACAGATTGCTTCTGGGACCCCAAAATATCGAATTTTCGGGTGTTTTGAGGTTGAATTTGTGATATAAACGGGTGCAGAAGATGCATACACATATTGACTCTGGGCACCTAAAATATCGATTTTCAGCATGTTTTGGGCCTGTATCTGAGTAGGCATCTACAGATTGCTTTAAGAACCCCAAAATATCGAATTTTAGGGTGTTTATAGCCTGAATTTGAGATATAAACGGATACAGAAGATGAATGCACATATCGACTTTTGGGCACGTAAAAGATCGATTTTCAGTATGTTTTGGGCCTGTATTTTGAAAATACTCTAACACGGAGTAGGCATGTACAGATCGCTTCTGGGGCCCCAAAATATCGAATTTTCGGGTGTTTTGGGCCTGAATTTGAGATATCGACTTTGGGCACCTAAAATATCGATTTTAGCATGTTTTGGGCCTATATTTTAAAAATATTCTAGCACTGATTACAGATTGTTTCTGGGACCCCAAAATATCGAATTTTCGGGTGTTTTGAGGCTGAATTTGAGATATAAACGGGTACAGAAGATGCATGCACACATCGACTTTGGACACTTAAAATATCGATCATTAGCATGTTTTCAGCCTATATTTTGAAAACATTCTAGCACTGAGTAGGCATGTACAGATTGCTTCTGGGACCCCAAAATATCGAATTTTTGGGTGTTTTGAGGTTGAATTTTGGATATAAACGGGTGCAGAAGATGCATACACATATTGACTCTGGGCACCTAAAATATCGATTTTCAGCATGTTTTGGGCCTGTATCTGAGTAGGCATCTACAGATTGCTTTAAGGACCCCAAAATATCGAATTTTAGGGTGTTTAGAGCCTGAATTTGAGATATAAACGGATACAGAAGATGAATGCACATATCGACTTTTGGGCACGTAAAAGATCGATTTTCAATATGTTTTGGGCCTGTATTTTGAAAATACTCTAACACGGAGTAGGCATGTACAGATCGCTTCTGGGACCCCAAAATATCGAATTTTCGGGTGTTTTGGGCCTGAATTTGAGATATCGACTTTGGGGACCTAAAATATCGATTTTAGCATGTTTTGGGCCTATATTTTGAAAATATTCTAGCACTGATTACAGATTGTTTCTGGGACCCCAAAATATCGAATTTTCGGGTGTTTTGAGGCTGAATTTGAGATATAAACGGGTACAGAAGATGCATGCACACATCGACTTTGGACACTTAAAATATCGATCATTAGCATGTTTTAAGCCTATATTTTGAAAACATTCTAGCACTGAGTAGGCATGTACAGATTGCTTCTGGGACCCCAAAATATCGAATTTTCGGGTGTTTTGAGGTTGAATTTGGGATATAAACGGGTGCAGAAGATGCATACACATATTGACTCTGGGCACCTAAAATATCGATTTTCAGCATGTTTTGGGCCTGTATCTGAGTAGGCATGTACAGATTGCTTTAAGGACCCCAAAATATCGAATTTTCGGGTGTTTGGAGCCGGAATTTGAGATATAAACGGGTTTTAGAAGATGAATGCACATATCGACTTTTGGGCACCTAAAAGATCGATTTTCAGTATGTTTTGGGCCTGTATTTTGAAAATACTCTAGCACTTAGTAGGCATGTACGGATCGCTTCTTGGACCCCAAAATATCAAATTTTCGGGTGTTTTGGGCCTGAATTTGAGATATCGACTTTGGGCACCTAAAATATCGATTTTAGCATGTTTTGGGTCTGTATCTTGAAAACATTCTAACTAGGACTAGGCATGTACAGATCGCTTCTAGGACCCAAAAATATCGAATTTTAGGGTGTTTGGAGGTTGAATTTGAGATATAAACGGGTACAGAAGATAATTGCACATATCGACTTGTGGGCACCTAAAATATCGATTTTCAGTATGTTTTTTGCCTGTATTTTGAAAATACTCTAACAAGGAGTAGGCATGTACAGATCGCTTCTGGGTCCCCAAAATATCGAATTTTAGGGTGTTTTGGGCCTGAATTTGAGATATCGACTATGTGCACCTAAAATATCGATTTTATTATGTTTTGGGCCTATATTTAAAAAAAATATTCTAGCACTGAGTACAGATCGTTTCTGGGACCGCAAAATATCGAATTTTCGGGTGTTTCGAGCCTGAATTTGAGATATAAACGGGTACAGAAGATGCATGCACGTATTGACTTTGTGCACCTAAAATATTGATTTTCTGCATGTTTTGGGACTGTATTTTGAAAATACTCTAACACGGAATAGACATGTACAGATCGCTTCTGGGACCCCAAAATATCGAATTTTCCGGTGTTTGGAGTCTGAATTTGAGATATAAACGGGTACAGAAGATGAATGCACATATCGACTTTTGGGCACCTAAAAGATCGATTTTCAGTATGTTTTGTGCCTGTATTTTTAAAAATACTCTAGCACGGAGTAGGCATGTACAGATCGCTTCTTGGACCCGAAAATATCGAATTCGCGGGTGTTTTGGGCCTGAATTTGAGATATCGACTTTGGGCACCTAAAATATCGATTTTCAACATGTTTTTGGCCTGTATTTTGAAAATATTCTAACACGGAGTATGCATGTACAGATCGCTTCTGGGACCCCAAAATATCTAATTTTTGGGTGTTTTGAACCTGAATTTGAGATATAAACGGGTACTGAAGATGCATGCGCATATCGACTTTTGGGCACCTAAAATATCGATTTTTAGCATGTTTTGGGTCTGCATCTTGAAAACATTCTAACTAGGAGTAGGCATGTACAGATCGCTTCTGGGACCTCAAAATATCGATTTTTCGGGTGTTTTAAGCCTGAATTTGAGATATAAACGGGTACAGAAGATGCATGCACATATCGACTTTGGACACTTAAAATATCGATTTTTAGGATGTTTTGAGCCTATATTTTGAAAATATTCTAGCACTGAGTACAGATCGTTTCGTGGACCCCAAAATATCGAATTTTAGGGTGTTTGGAGCTTGAATTTGAGATATAAACGGGTACAGAAGATCATTGCACATATCGACTTTTGGGCACCTAAAAGATCGATTTTCAGTATGTTTTTTGCCTATATTTTGAAAATACTCTAACAAAGAGTAGGCATGTACAGATCGCTTCTGGGACCCCAAAATATCGAATTTTCGGGTATTATGGGCCTGAATTTGAGATATCGACTTTGGGCACCTAAAATATCGATTTTATTATGTTTTGGGCCTATATTTAAAAAAAATATTCTAGAACTGAGTACAGATCGTTTCTGGGACCGCAAAATATCGAATTTTCGGGTGTTTCGAGCCTGAATTTGAGATATAAACGGGTACAGAAGATGCATGCACATATTGACTTTGGGCACCTAAAATATTGATTTTCTGCATGTTTTGGGCCAGTATTTTGAAAATACTCTAACACGGAGTAGGCATGTACAGATCGCTTCTGGGACCCCAAAATATCGAATTTTCGGGTGTTTTGGGCCTGAATTTGAGATATCGACTTTGGGTACCTAAAATATCGATTTTAGCATGTTTTGGGCCTATATTTTGAAAAAATTCTAGCACTGAGTACAGATCATTTCGGGGACCCCAAAATATCGAATTTTCGGGTGTTTTGAGCCTGAATTTGAGATATATACGGGTACTGAAGATGCATGCACATATCGACTTTTGGGCACCTAAAAGATCGATTTTCAGTATGTTTTGGGCCTCTATTTTGAAAATACTCAACCACGGAGTAGCCATGTACAGATTGCTTCTGGGACCCCAAAATATCGAATTTTCGAATGTTTTGGGCCTGAATTTGAGATATCGACTTTGTGCACTTAAAATATCGATTTTTAGCATGTTTTGGAACTATATTTTGAAAACATTCTAGCAATGAGTAGGCATGTACAGATTGCTTCTGGGACCCCAAAATATCGAATTTTCGGGTGTTTGGAGCCTGAATTTGAGATATAAACGGGTTCAGAAGATGAATGCACATATTGACTTTTGGGCACCAAAAAGATCGATTTTCAGTATGTTTTGGGCCCGTTTTTTAAAAAATACTCTAACACGAGTAGGTATGTACAGATCGCTTCTGGGACCCCAAAATATCAAATTTTCGGGTGTTTTGGGCCTGAATTTGAGATATCGACTTTCGGCACCTAAAATATCGATTTTAGCATGTTTTGGGCCTATATTTTGAAAATATTCTAGCACTGAGTACAGATCGTTTCTGGGACCCCAAAATATCGAATTTTCGGGTGTTTCGAGCCTGAATTTGAGATAAAAACGGATACAGAAGATGCATGCACATATTGACTTTGGGCACCTAAAATATTTACTTTCAGCATGTTTTCAGCCTGTATTTTGAAAATACTCTAACACGGAGTAGGCATGTACAGATCGCTTCTGGGACACCAAAATATCGAATTTTCGGGTGTTTTGAGCCTGCATTTGAGATATAAACGGGTACAGAAAATGCATGCACATATCGACTTTGGACACTTAAAATATCGATTTTTGGGGTGTTTTGAGCCTATATTTTGAAAATATTCTAGCACTGAGTACAGATCGTTTCTGGGACCCCAAAATATCGAATTTTAGGGTGTTTGGAGCTTGAATTTGGGATATAAACGGGTACAGAAGATGCATGCACATATCGAATTTGGACACTTAAAATATCGATTTTTAGCATGTTTTGAGCTTATATTTTGAAAACATTCTTACACTGAGTAGGCATGTACAGATTGCTTCTGGGACCCAAAAATATCGAATTTTCGGATGTTTTAAGTTGAATTTGGGTTATAAACGGGTGCAGAAGATGCATACCCATATTGATTTTGGGCACCTAAAATATCGATTTTCAGCATGTTTTCGTCCTGTATCTGAGTAGGCATTTACAGATCGCTTCTGGGACCTCAAAATATTGAATTTTCGGGTGTTTGGAGCCTGAATTTAAGATATAAACGGGTACAGAACATGCCTGCACATATCGACTTTTGGGAACCTAAAATATCGATTTTCAGTATGTTTTGGGCCTGTATTTTGAAAATACTCTAACACGGAGTAGCCATGTACAGATCGCTTCTAGGATCCCAAAATATCGAATTTTCGGGTGTTTTCAGCCTGAATTTGTGATATAAACGGGTACTGAAGATGCATGCACATATCGACTTTTGGGCACCTAAAATATCGATTTTAGCATGTTTTGGGTCTGCATCTTGAAAACATTCTAACTAGGAGTAGGCATGTACAGATCGCTTTTCGGACCCAAAAATACCGAATTTTCGGGTGTTTTGAGCCTGAATTTGAGATATAAACAGGTTCAGAAGATGCATGCACATATCGTCTTTCGACCATTAAAATATCGATTTTTAGCATGTTTTGAGCCTATATTTTGAAAACATTCTAGCACTGAGTAGGCATGTACATATCGCTGCTTTAATCCAAAAATATCGAAATTTCGGGTGTTTTGAGGTTGAATTTGGGATATAAACGGGTGCAGAAGATGCATACACATATTGACTTTGGACACCTAAAATATAGATTTTTAGCATGTTTTGGGCCTGTATCTGAGTAGGCATGTACAGATCCCTTCTGGGACCCAAAAATATCGAATTTTCGGGTGTTTGGAGCCTGAATTTGAGATATAAACGGGAACAGAAGATGCATGCGCATATCGACTTTTGGGCACCTAAAAGATCGCTTTTCATTATGTTTTGGTCCTGCATTTTGAAAATACTCTAACACGGAGTATACATGTACAGATCGCTTCAGGAACCCCCAAATATCGAATTTTCGGGTGTTTTGAGCCTGAATTTGAGATATAAACGGGTACATATTGACTTTGGGCACATAAAATATCGATTTTCAGCATGTTTTGGGCCTATTTTTTAAAAATATTCTAGCACTGAGTAGGCATGTACAGATCGCTTCTGGGACCCCAAAATCTCGAATTTTCGGGTGTTTTAAGCCTGAATTTGAGATATAAACGGGTACAGAAGATACATGTACATATCGACTTTGGACACTTAAAATATCGATTTTTAGCATGTTTTGAGCCTATATTTTGAAAACATTCTAGCACTGAGTAGGCATGTACAGATCGCTTCTGGAACCCAAAAATATCGAATTTTCGGGTGTTTTGAGGTTGAATTTGGGATATAAACGGGTGCAGAAGATGCATACACATATTGACTTTGGGCACCTAAAATATCGATTTTCAGCATGTTTTCGTCCTGTATCTGAGTAGGCATTTACAGATCGCTTCTGGGACCTCAAAATATTGAATTTTCGGGTGTTTGGAGCCTGAATTTAAGATATAAACGGGTACAGAACATGCCTGCACATATCGACTTTTGGGAACCTAAAATATCGATTTTCAGTATGTTTTGGGCCTGTATTTTGAAAATACTCTAACACGGAGTAGCCATGTACAGATCGCTTCTAGGATCCCAAAATATCGAATTTTCGGGTGTTTTCAGCCTGAATTTGTGATATAAACGGGTACTGAAGATGCATGCACATATCGACTTTTGGGCACCTAAAATATCGATTTTAGCATGTTTTGGGTCTGCATCTTGAAAACATTCTAACTAGGAGTAGGCATGTACAGATCGCTTTTCGGACCCAAAAATACCGAATTTTCGGGTGTTTTGAGCCTGAATTTGAGATATAAACAGGTTCAGAAGATGCATGCACATATCGTCTTTCGACCATTAAAATATCGATTTTTAGCATGTTTTGAGCCTATATTTTGAAAACATTCTAGCACTGAGTAGGCATGTACATATCGCTGCTTTAATCCAAAAATATCGAAATTTCGGGTGTTTTGAGGTTGAATTTGGGATATAAACGGGTGCAGAAGATGCATACACATATTGACTTTGGACACCTAAAATATAGATTTTTAGCATGTTTTGGGCCTGTATCTGAGTAGGCATGTACAGATCCCTTCTGGGACCCCAAAATATCGAATTTTCGGGTGTTTGGAGCCTGAATTTGAGATATAAACGGGAACAGAAGATGCATGCGCATATCGACTTTTGGGCACCTAAAAGATCGCTTTTCATTATGTTTTGGTCCTGCATTTTGAAAATACTCTAACACGGAGTATACATGTACAGATCGCTTCAGGAACCCCCAAATATCGAATTTTCGGGTGTTTTGAGCCTGAATTTGAGATATAAACGGGTACATATTGACTTTGGGCACCTAAAATATCGATTTTCAGCATGTTTTGGGCCTATTTTTTAAAAATATTCTAGCACTGAGTAGGCATGTACAGATCGCTTCTGGGACCCCAAAATCTCGAATTTTCGGGTGTTTTAAGCCTGAATTTGAGATATAAACGGGTACAGAAGATACATGTACATATCGACTTTGGACACTTAAAATATCGATTTTTAGCATGTTTTGAGCCTATATTTTGAAAACATTCTAGCACTGAGTAGGCATGTACAGATCGCTTCTGGAACCCTAAAATATCGAATTTTCGGGTGTTTTGAGGTTGAATTTGGGATATAAACGGGTGCAGAAGATGCATACACATATTGACTTTGGGCACCTAAAATATCGATTTTCAGCATGTTTTCTTCCTGTATCTGAGTAGGCATTTACAGATCGCTTCTGGGACCTCAAAATATTGAATTTTCGGGTGTTTGGAGCCTGAATTTAAGATATAAACGGGTACAGAACATGCCTGCACATATCGACTTTTGGGAACCTAAAATATCGATTTTCAGTATGTTTTGGGCCTGTATTTTGAAAATACTCTAACACGGAGTAGCCATGTACAGATCGCTTCTAGGATCCCAAAATATCGAATTTTCGGGTGTTTTGAGCCTGAATTTGTGATATAAACGGGTACTGAAGATGCATGCACATATCGACTTTTGGGCACCTAAAATATCGATTTTAGCATGTTTTGGGTCTGCATCTTGAAAACATTCTAACTAGGAGTAGGCATGTACAGATCGCTTTTCGGACCCAAAAATACCGAATTTTCGGGTGTTTTGAGCCTGAATTTGAGATATAAACAGGTTCAGAAGATGCATGCACATATCGACTTTAGACACTTAAAATATCGATTTTTAGCATGTTTTGAGCCTATATTTTGAAAACATTCTAGCACTGAGTAGGCATGTACATATCGCTGCTTTAATCCAAAAATATCGAAATTTCGGGTGTTTTGAGGTTGAATTTGGGATATAAACGGGTGCAGAAGATGCATACACATATTGACTTTGGACACCTAAAATATAGATTTTTAGCATGTTTTGGGCCTGTATCTGAGTAGGCATGTACAGATCCCTTCTGGGACCCCAAAATATCGAATTTTCGGGTGTTTGGAGCCTGAATTTGAGATATAAACGGGAACAGAAGATGCATGCGCATATCGACTTTTGGGCACCTAAAAGATCGCTTTTCATTATGTTTTGGTCCTGCATTTTGAAAATACTCTAACACGGAGTAGACATGTACAGATCGCTTCAGGGACCCCCAAATATCGAATTTTCGGGTGTTTTGAGCCTGAATTTGAGATATAAACGGGTACATATTGACTTTGGGCACCTAAAATATCGATTTTCAGCATGTTTTGGGCCTATTTTTTAAAAATATTCTAGCACTGAGTAGGCATGTACAGATCGCTTTTGGGACCCCAAAATCTCGAATTTTCGGGTGTTTTAAGCCTGAATTTAAGATATAAACGGGTACAGAAGATACATGTACATATCGACTTTGGACACTTAAAATATCGATTTTTAGCATGTTTTGAGCCTATATTTTGAAAACATTCTAGCACTGAGTAGGCATGTACAGATCGCTTCTGGAACCCTAAAATATCGAATTTTCGGGTGTTTTGAGGTTGAATTTGGGATATAAACGGGTGCAGAAGATGCATACACATATTGACTTTGTGCACCTAAATTATCGATTTTCAACATGTTTTGGGCCTGTATCTGAGTAGGCATGTACAGATCGCTTCTGGGACCCCAAAATATCGATTTTTCGGGTGTTTGGAGCCTGAACTTGAGATTTAAACGGGTACAGAAGATGCATGCACATATCGACTTTGGGGCACGTATAAGATCGATTTTAAGTATGTTTTGGGCCTGTACTTTGAAAATACTCTAACACGGAGTAGGCATGTACATATCGCTTCTGGGACCCCAAAATATCGAATTTTCGGGTGTTTTGAGATTGAATTTGAGATATAAACGGGTACAGAACATGCATGCACATATTGACTTTGTACACCTAAAATATCGATTTCCAGCATGTTTTGGGCCAGTATTTTGAAAATACTCTAACACGGAGTATGCTTGTACAGATCGCTTCTGGGAACTAAAAATATCGAATTTTCGGGTGTTTTGAGCCTGAATTTGAAATATAAACGGGTACTGAAGAAGCATGCACATAACGATTTTTGGGCACCTAAAATATCGATTTTTAGCATGTTTTGGGCCAGTATTTTGAAAATACTCTAACACGGAGTATGCTTGTACAGATCGCTTCTGGGAACTAAAAATATCGAATTTTCGGGTGTTTTGAGCCTGAATTTGAAATATAAACGGGTACTGAAGAAGCATGCACATAACGATTTTTGGGCACCTAAAATATCGATTTTTAGCATGTTTTGGGACAGTATCTTGAATACATTCTAAATAGGAGTAGGCATGTACAGATCGCTTCCAGGACCCAAAAATACCGAATTTTCGGGTGTTGTGATTATGAATTTGCGATATAAACGGGTACAGAATATGCATGCACATATCGACTTTGGACACTTAAAATATCGATTTTTAGCATGTTTTGAGCCTATATTTTAAAAACACTCTAGCACTGAGTTGGCATGTACAGATCGCTTTTGGGACCCAAAAATATCGAATTTTCGGGTGTATTGAGGTTGAATTTGGGATATAAACGGGTGCAGAAGATGCATACACATATTTACTTTGGGCACCTAAAATATCGATTTTCAGCATGTTTTGGGCCTGTATCTGAGTAGGCATGTACATATCGCTTCTGGGACCCCAAAATATCGAATTTTCGGGTGTTTGGAGCCTAAATTTGAAATATAAACGGGTACAGAAAATGCATGCACATATAGACTTTAGGCACCTAAAATATCGATTTTCAGCATGTTATGGGTCAGTATTTTGAAAATACTCTAACACGGAGGAGGCATGTACAAATCGCTTCTGGGACCCCAAAATATCGAATTTTCGGGTGTTTTGAGCCTGAATTTGAGATATAAAGGGAACAGAACATGAATGCACAAATCGACTTTTGGGCACCTAAAATATCGATTTTCAGTATGTTTTGGGCCTGTACTTTGAAAATACTCTAACACGGAGTAGCCATGTACAGATCGCTTCTGGGATCCCAAAATATCAAATTTTCGGGTGTTTTGAGCCTGAATTTGAGATTTAAACGGTTACTGAAGATGCATGCAAATATCAACTTTTGCGCACATAAAATATCGATTTTGAGCATGTTTTGGATCTGTATCTTAAAAACATTCTAATTAGGAGTAGGCATGTACATATCGCTTCTAGGACCCCAAAATACCGAATTTTCGGGTGTTTTGAGCCTGAATTTGAGATATAAACGGGAACAGAACATGCTTGAACAAATCGACTTTTGGGCACCTAAAATATCGATTTTCAGTATGTTTTGGGCCTGTATTTTGAAAATACTCTAACACAGAGTAGCCATGTACAGATCGCTTCTGGAATCCCAAAATATCGAATTTTAGGGTGTTTTGAGCCTGAATTTAAGATATAAACGGTTACTGAAGATTCATGCACATATCAACTTTTGGGCACCTAAAATATCGATTTTGAGCATGTTTTGGGTCTGTATCTTGAAAACATTCTAACTAGGAGTAGGCATGTACAGATCGCTTTTAGGACCCAAAAATACTGAATTTTCGGGTGTTTTGAGCGTGAATTTGAGATATAAACGTGTACAGAAGATGTATGCACATATCGACTTTGGACACTTATAATATCGATTTTTAGCATATTTTGAGCCTATATTTTGAAAATATTCTAGCACTGAGTAGGCATGTACAGATCGCCTCTGGGACCCCAAAATATCGAATTTTCTGGTGTTTTTGGCCTGAATTTGAGATATCGACTTTGGGCACCTAAAATATCGATTTTTAGCATGTATTGGGTCTATATTTTGAAAAGTATTGAGTAGGCATGTACAGATCGCTTCTGAGACCCCAAAATATCGAATTTTCGGGTGTTTGGATCCTGAATTTGAGATATAAACGGGTACAGAAGATGCATGCACATATCGACTTTTAGGCACATAAAAGATTGATTTTCAGCATGTTTTGGGCCTATATTTTGAAAATATTCTAACACTGAGTAGGCATGTACAGATCGCCTCTGGGACCCCAAAATAACGAATTTTCGGGTGTTTTGAGCCTGAATTTGAGATATAAACGTGTACTGAGGATGCATGCACATATCGACTTTTGGGCACATAAAATATCGATTTTTAGCATATTTTGGGTCTGTATCTTGAAAACATTCTAACTAGGAGTAGGCATGTCCAGATCGCTTTTGGGACCCCAAAATATCGAATTTTTGGGTGTTTGGACCTGAATTTGAGTTATAAACGGGTACAGAAGATGAATGTACATATCGACTTTTGGGCACCAAAAAGATCGATTTTCAGTATGTTTTGGGCCTGTATTTTGAAAATACTCTAACACGGAGTAGGCATGTACAGATCGCTTCTGGGACCCCAAAATATCGAATTTTCGGGTGTTTTGGGCCTAATTTTGAGATATCGACTTTGGGCACTTAAAATATCGATTTTTAGCAAGTTTTGGGCCTATATTTTGAAAATATTCTAGCACTGAGTAGGCATGTACAGATCGCTTCTGGGACTCCAAAATATCGAGTTTTCGGGTGTTTTGAGCATGGATTTGAGATATAAACAGGTACAGAAGATGCATGCACATATTGACTTTGGACACCTAAAATATCGATTTTCAGCATGTTTTGGGCCTGTATTTTAAAAATACTCTAAGACGGAGTAAGCAGGTACAGATCGGTTCTGGGACCCCAAAATATCGAATTTTCGGGTGTTATGAGGATGAATTTGGGATATAAACGGGTGCAGAAGATGCATGCACATATCGACTTTTGGGCACTTAAAAGACCAATTTTCAGTATGTTTTGGGCCTGTATTTTGAAAATACTCTAACACCGAGTAGGCATGTACAGAACGTTTCTGGGACCCCAAAATATCGAATTTTCGGGTGTTTTGGGCCTGAATTTGAGATATCAACTTTGGGCACCTAAAATATCGATTTTTAGCATGTTTTGATCCTGTATCTTAGTAGGCATGTACAGATCACTTCTGGGACCCCAAAATATTAAGTTTTTGTGTGTTTTGGGCCTGAATTTGGGATATCGACTTTGGGCTCCTAAAATATCGATTTTTAGCATGTTTTAGGTCTGTATCTTAAAAGCATTCTAACGAGGAGTAGGCATGTACAGATCGCTTCTAGGACCCAAAAATACCGAATTTTCGGGTGTTTTGAGCCTGAATTTGAGATATAAACGGGTACAGAAGATGCATGCACATATCGACTTTGGACACTTAAAATATCGATTTTTAGCATGTTTTGAGCCTATATTTTGAAAACATTCTAGCACTGACTAGGCATGTACAGATCGCTTCTGGGACCCCAAAATATCGAGTTTTCGGGTGTTTGGAGCTGAATTTGAGATATAAACGGGTACAGAAGATGCATGCACATATTCACTTTGGGCACCTAAAATATCGATTTTCTGCATGTTTTGGGCCAGTATTTTGAAAATACTCTAACACGGAGTAGGCATGTACAGATCGCTTCTGGGACCCCAAAATATCGAATTTTCGGGTGTTTTTGGCCTAATTTTGAGATATCGACTTTGGGCACTTAAAATATCTATTTTTAGCATGTTTTGGGCCTATATTTTGAAAATATTCTAGCACTGAGTAGGCATGTACAGATCGCTTCTGGAACCCCAAAATATCGAATTCTCAGGTGTTTTGAGCTGAATTTGAGATATAAACGTGTACGGAAGATACATGCACATATTGACTTTGCGCACCTAAAATATCGATTTTCAGCATGTTTTGGGCCTGTATTTTGGAAATACTCTAACACGGACTAGGCATGTACAGATCTTTTTTTGGGACCCCAAAATATCGAATTTTCGGGTGTTTTGGGCCTGAATTTGAGATATCGACTTTGGGCACCTAAATATATCGATTTTTAGCATGTTTTGTGCCTATATTTTGAAAATATTCTAGCACTGAGAAGGCATGTACATATCGCTTCTGGGACCCTAAAATATCGAATTTTCGGGTGTTTGGAGCCTGAATTTGAGATATCGACTTTGGGCACCTAAAATATCGATTTTTAGCATATTTTTAGCCTATATTTAGAAAACATTCTAGCACTGAGTAGGCATGTACAGATCGCTTCTGGGACCCAAAAATATCGAATTTTCGGGTGTTTTGAAGTTGAATTTGAGATATAAATGGGTGCAGAAGATGCATACACATATTAACTTTGGGCACCTAAAATATCGATTTTCAGCATGTTTGAGCCTGTATCTAAGTAGGCATTAACAAATCGCTTCTGGGACCCGAAAATATCGAATTTTTGTGTGTTTGGAGCATGAATTTGAGATATAAACGGGTACAGAAGATGCATGAACATATTAACTTTTGGGCACCTACAAGATCGATTTTCAGTATGTTTTAAGCTAGTATATTGAAAATACTCTAACACGGAGTAGGCATGTACAGATCGCTTCTGGGACCCCAAAATATCGAATTTTCGGGTGTTTTAGGCCTGAATTTGAGATATCGACTTTGGGCACTTAAAATATCGATTTTTAGCATGTTTTGGGCCTATATATTGAAAATATTCTAGCACTGAGTATGCATGTACAGCTAGCTTCTGGGACCCCAAAATATCGAATTTTCGGGTTTTTTGAGCCTGAATTTGAGATATAAACGGGTACAGAAGATGCATACACATATTGACTTTGGACACCTAATATATCGATTTTCAGCATGTTTTGGGCCTGTATTTTAAAAATACTCTAAGACAGAGTAAGCAGGTACAGATCGCTTCTGGGACCCCAAAATATCGAATTTTCGTTTTTTTTTTTAGCCTGAATTTGAGATATAAACGGGTACAGTAGGTGCATGCACATATCGACTTTGTACACTTAAAATATCGATTTTTAGCATGTTTTTTAGCCTATATATTGAAAACATTCTAGCACTGAGTAGACATGTACAGATCGCTTCTGGGACCCCAAAATATCGAATTTTCGGGTGTTTTGAGGGTGAATTTGGGATATAAACGGGTGCAGAAGAGATGCATGCACATTTCGACTTTTAGGCAATTAAAAGACCAATTTTCAGTATGTTTTGGGCCTGTATTTTGAAAATACTCTAACACGGAGTAGGCATGTACAGATCGTTTCTGGGACCCCAAAATATCGAATTTTCGGGTGTTTTGGGCCTGAATTTGAGATATCGACTTTGGGCACCTAAAATATCTATTTTTAGCATGTTTTGGTCTTGTATCTTAGTAAGCATGTACAGATCACTTCTGGGACCCCAAAATATTAAGTTTTTGGGTGTTTTGGGCCTGAATTTGAGATATCGACTTTGGGCTCTTAAAATATCGATTTTTAGCAAGTTTTAGGTCTGTATCTTAAAAGCATTCTAACAAGGAGTAGGCATGTACAGATCGCTTCTAGGACTCAAAAATATCTAATTTTCGGGTGTTTTGAGCCTGAATTTGAGATATAAACGGGTACAGAAGTTGCATGCACATATCGACTTTGGAAACTTAAAATATCGATTTTTAGCATGTTTTGAGCCTATATTTTGAAAACATTCTAGTACTGACTAGGCATGTACAGTTCGCTTCTGGGACCCCAAAATATCGAATTTTCGGGAGTTTGGAGCTGAATTTGAGATATAAACGGGTACAGAAGACGCATGCACATATTCACTTTGGGCACCTAAAATATCGATTTACTGCATGTTTTGGGCCAGTACTTTGAAAATACTCTAACACGGAGTAGGCATGTACAGATCGCTTCTGTGACCCCAAAAAATCGAATTTTCGGGTGTTTTGGGCCTAATTTTGAGATATCGACTTTGGGCACTTAAAAAATCGATTTTTAGCAAGTTTTGGGCCTATATTTTGAAAATATTCTAGCACTGAGTAGGCATGTACAGATCGCTTCTGGGACTCCAAAATATCGAGTTTTCGGGTGTTTTGAGCATGGATTTGAGATATAAACAGGTACAGAAGATGCATGCACATATTGACTTTGGACACCTAAAATATCGATTTTCAGCATGTTTTGGGCCTGTATTTTAAAAATACTCTAAGACGGAGTAAGCAGGTACAGATCGCTTCTGGGACCCCAAAATATCGAATTTTTGGGTGTTTTGAGGTTGAATTTGGGATATAAACGGGTGCAGAAGATGCATGCACATATCGACTTTTGGGCACTTAAAAGACCAATTTTCAGTATGTTTTGGGCCTGTATTTTGAAAATACTCTAACACCGAGTAGGCATGTACAGAACGTTTCTGGGACCCCAAAATATCGAATTTTCGGGTGTTTTGGGCCTGAATTTGAGATATCAACTTTGGGCACCTAAAATATCGATTTTTAGCATGTTTTGATCCTGTATCTTAGTAGGCATGTACAGATCACTTCTGGGACCCCAAAATATTAAGTTTTTGTGTGTTTTGGGCCTGAATTTGAGATATCGACTTTGGGCTCCTAAAATATCGATTTTTAGCATGTTTTAGGTCTGTATCTTAAAAGCATTCTAACGAGGAGTAGGCATGTACAGATCGCTTCTAGGACCCAAAAATACCGAATTTTCGGGTGTTTTGAGCCTGAATTTGAGATATAAACGGGTACAGAAGATGCATGCACATATCGACTTTGGACACTTAAAATATCGATTTTTAGCATGTTTTGAGCCTATATTTTGAAAACATTCTAGCACTGACTAGGCATGTACAGATCGCTTCTGGGACCCCAAAATATCGAGTTTTCGGGTGTTTGGAGCTGAATTTGAGATATAAACGGGTACAGAAGATGCATGCACATATTCACTTTGGGCACCTAAAATATCGATTTTCTGCATGTTTTGGGCCAGTATTTTGAAAATACTCTAACACGGAGTAGGCATGTACAGATCGCTTCTGGGACCCCAAAATATCGAATTTTCGGGTGTTTTTGGCCTAATTTTGAGATATCGACTTTGGGCACTTAAAATATCGATTTTTAGCATGTTTTGGGCCTATATTTTGAAAGTATTCTAGCACTGAGTAGGCATGTACAGATCGCTTCTGGGACCCCAAAATATCGAATTCTCAGGTGTTTTGAGCTGAATTTGAGATATAAACGGGTACGGAAGATACATGCACATATTGACTTTGCGCACCTAAAATATCGATTTTCAGCATGTCTTGGGCCTGTATTTTGGAAATACTCTAACACGGACTAGGCATGTACAGATCTTTTTTTGGGACCCCAAAATATCGAATTTTCGGGTGTTTTGGGCCTGAATTTGAGATATCGACTTTGGGCACCTAAAATATCGATTTTTAGCATGTTTTGTGCCTATACTTTGAAAATATTCTAGCACTGAGTAGGCATGTACATATCGCTTCTGGGACCCCAAAATATCGAATTTTCGGGTGTTTGGAGCCTGAATTTGAGATATCGACTTTGGGCACCTAAAATATCGATTTTTAGCATGTTTTGGGCCTACATTTTGGAAATAATCTAGCACTGAGTAGGCATGTACAGATCACTTCTGGGACCCCAAAATATCGAATTTTCGGGTGTTTGGAGCCTGAATTTGAGATATAAACGGGTACAGAAGATGCATGCACATATTGACTTTGGGAACCTAAAATATCGATTTTCAGCATGTTTTGGGCCTGGATTTTGAAAATACTCTAATACGGAGTAGCCATGTACAGATCGCTTCTGGGATCCCAAAATATCGAATTTTCATGTGTTTTGAGCCTGAATTTGAGATATAAACGATTACTGAAGATGCATGCACATATCAACTTTTGGGAACTTAAAATATCGATTTTTAACATGTTTTGGATCTGTATCTTGAAAACATTCTAACTAGGAGTAGGCATGTACAGATCGCTTCTAGGACCCAAAAATAGCGAATTTTCGGGTGTTTGGAGCATGAATTTGAGATATAAACAGGTACAGAAGATGCATGCACATATTGAATTTGAGCACCTAAAATATCGATTTTCAGCATGTTTTGGGGCTGTATTTTGAAAATACTCTAACACGAAGTAGGCATGCACAGATCGCTTCTGGGACCCAAATATATCGAATTTTCGGGTGTTTTGAGCCTGAATTTGAGATATAAACGGGTACAGAAGATGCATGCACATATTGAATATAGCACCTAAAATATCGATTTTCAGCATGTTTTGGGCCTGTATCTGAGTAGGCATGTACAGATCGCTTCTTGGACCCCAAAATACCGAATTTTCGTGTGTTTGAAGCCTGAATTTGAGATATAAACGGGTACAGAAGATGCCTTCACATATTGACTTTGGGCATCTAAAATATCGATTTTCAGCATCTTTTGGGTATGTATCTGATTAGGCATGTACAGAACGCTTCTGGGTCTTCAAAATATCGAATTTTCGGGTGTTTGGAGCCTGAATTTGAGATATAAACGGGTACTGAAGATGCATGCACATATCGACTATTGGGCACATAAAATATCGATTTTCAGCATGTTTTGGGCCTGTATTTTGAAAATACTCTAACACGGAGTAAGCATGTACGGATTGCTTCTGGGACCCCAAAATATTGAATTTTTGGGTGTTTTGAGCCTGAATTTGAGATATAAACGGGTACTGAAGATGCATGCACATATCGACTATTGGGCACATAAAATATCGATTTTTAGCATGTTTTGGGTCTGTATCTTGAAAACATTCTAAGTAGGAGTAGGCATGTACAGATCGCTTTTGGGACCCCAAAATATCGAATTTTTGGGTGTTTGGACCTGAATTTGAGGTATAAACGGGTACAGAAGATGAATGTACATATCGACTTTTGGGCACCTAAAAGATCGATTTTCAGTATGTTTTGGGCCTGTATTTTGAAAATACTCTAACTCGGAGTATGCATGTACAGGTCGCTTCTGGGACCCCAAAATATCGAATTTTCGGGTGTTTTGGGCCTGAAATTGAGATATGGACTTTGGGAACCTAAAATATCGATTATTAGCATGTTTTGGGCCTATATTTTGAAAATATTCTAGCACTGAGTAGGCACGTACAGATCGCTTCTGGGACCTAAAAAAAAAAATCTAATTTTCGGGTGTTTTGAGGTTTAATTTGGGATATAAACGGGTGCAGAAGATGAATACACATATTGACTTTGGGCACATAAAATATCGATTTTCAACATGTTTTTTGCCTGTATCTGAGTAGGCATGTACAGATCGCTTCTGGGACTTCAAAATATAGAATTTTCGGGTGTTTGGAGCCAGAGTTTAAGATATAAACGGGTACTAAAGAAAAAAGCACATATCGACTTTGGAAACTTAAAATATCGATTTTTAGCATGTTTAAGCCTATATTTTGAAAACATTCTAGCACTGAGTAGGCATGTACAGATCGCTTCTGGGACCCAAAAATATTGAATTTTCGGGTGTTTTGAAGTTGAATTTGAGATATAAACGGGTGCAGAAGATGCATACACATATTGACTTTGGGCACCTAAAATATCGATTTTGAGCATGTTTGGGCCTGTATCTGAGTAGGCATGTACAAATCGCTTCTGGGACCCGAAAATATCGAATTTTTGTGGGTTTGGAGCATGAATTTGAGAGATAAACGGGTACAGAAGATGCATGCACATATCAAATTTTGGGCACCTACAAGATCGATTTTCAGTATGTTTTGGGCCTGTATTTTGAAAATACTCTAAACGGAGTAGGCATGTACAGATTGCTTCTGGGACCCCAAAATATAAATTTTTCGGGTGTTTTGGGCCTGAATTTGAGATATCGACTTTGGGCACTTAAAATATCGATTTTAGCATGTTTTGGGCCTATATATTGAAAATATTCTAGCACTGAGTATGCATGTACAGCTACCTTCTTGGACCCCAAAATATCGAATTTTCGGGTGTTTTGAGCCTGAATTTGAGATATAAACGGGTACAGAAGATGCATGCACATATTGACTTTCGGTACCTAAAATATCGATTTTCAGCATGTTTTGGGCCTGTATCTGAGTAGGCATGTACAGATCGCTTCTGGGACCTCAAAATATCGAGTTTTCGGGTGTTTGGAGCCTGAATTTGAGATATAAACGGGTACAGATGATGAATGCACATATCGACTTTTCGGCACCTAAAAGATAGATTTTCATTATGTTTTGGGCCTGTAATTTGAAAATACTCTAACACGGAGTAGGTATGTACAGATCGATTCTGGGACCCCAAAATATCGAATTTTCGTGTGTTTTGGGCCTGAATTTGAGATATCGACTTTGCGCACCTAAAAATACGATTTATAGCATGATTTGGGCATATATTTTGAAAATATTCTAGCACTGAGTAGGCATTGACAGATCGCTTCTGGGACCACAAAATATCGAATTTTCGGTTGTTTTTGAGCCTGAATTTGAGATATCGACTTTGGGCACCTAAAATATCGATTTTTAGCATGTTTTGTGCCTATATTTTGAAAATATTCTAGCACTGAGTAGGCATGTACATATCGCTTCTCGGACCCCAAAATATCGAATTTTCGGGTGTTTGGAGCCTGAATTTGAGATATCGACTTTGGGCACCTAAAATATCGATTTTTAGCATGTTTTGTTCCTACATTTTGAAAAATATCTAGCACTGAGTAGGCATGTACAGATCACTTCTGGGACCCCAAAATATCGAATTTTCGGGTGTTTGGAGCCTGAATTTGAGATATAAACGGGTGCAGAAGATGCATGCACATATAAACTTTGGACACCTAAAATATCGATTTTCAGCATGTTTTGGGCCTGTATTTTGAAAACACTCTAACACGGAGTAAGCATGTACAGATCGCTTCTGGAACCCCAAAATATCGAATTTTCGGGTTTTTTGAGACTGAATTTGAGATATAAACGGGTACAGAAGATGCATGCACATATCGACTTTTAGGCACCTAAAATTATCGATTTTGAGCATGTTTTGGGTCTGTATCTAGAAAACATTCTAACTAGGAGTAGGCATGTACAGATCGCTTCTAGTACCCAAAAATACTGAATTTTCGGGTGTTTTGAGCCTGAATTTGAGATATAAACGTGTACAGAAGATGCATGCACATATCGACTTTGGACACTTATAATATCGATTTTTAGCATGTTTTGAGCCTATATTTTAAAAATATTCTAGCACTGAGTAGGCATGTACAGATCGCTTATGGGACCCAAAAATATCGAATTTTCAAGTGTTTTGAGGTTGAATTTGGGATATAAACGGGTGAATAAGATGCATACACATATTGACTTTGGGCACCTAAAATATGGATTTTCAGCATGTTTTGGGCCCATATTTTGAAAATACTCTAAAACGGAGTAGGCATATACAGATCGCTTCTGGGACCCCAAAATATCGAATTTTTGGGTGTTTGGAGCCTGAATTTGAGATATAAACGGGTACAGAACATGCATGCACATATCGACTTTTGGGCACATAAAAGATCGATTTTCAGTATGTTTTGGGCCTATATTTTGAAAATATTCTAACACTGAGTAGGCATGTACAGATCGCCTCTGGGACCCCAAAATATCGAATTTTCTGGTGTTTTGGGCATGAATTTGAGATACCGACTTTGGGCACCTAAAAAAATCGATTTTTAGCATGTATTGGTTCTATATTTTGAAAATATTCTAGCACTGAGTAGGCATGTACAGATCGCTTCAGAGACCCCAAAATATCGAATTTTCGGGTATATTGAGCCTGAATTTGAGATATAAACGGGTACAGAAGATTCATGCACATATTGACTTTGGGCACCTAAAATATCGATTTTCAGCATGTTTTGGGCCTGTAATTTGAAAATACTCTAACACGGAGTAGGCATCTACGGATTGCTTCTGGGACACCAAAATATCGAATTTTCTGGTGTTTTGAGCCTGAATTTGAGATATAAACGGGTACTGAAGATGCATGCACATATCGACTTTTGGGCACATAAAATATCGATTTTTAGCATGTTTTGGGTCTGTATTTCAAAAACATTCTAACTAGGAGTAGGCATGTACAGATCGCTTCTGGAACCCCAAAATATCGAATTTTCGGGTTTTTTGAGCCTGAATTTGAGATATAAACGGGTACAGAAGATGCATGCACATATCGACTTTCAGGCACCTAAAATTATCGATTTTGAGCATGTTTTGGTTCTGTATCTAGAAAACATTCTAACTAGGAGTAGGCATGTACAGATCGCTTCTAGGACCCAAAAATACTGAATTTTCGGGTGTTTTGAGCCTGAATTTGAGATATAAACGTGTACAGAAGATGCATGCACATATCGACTTTGGACACTTATATTATCGATTTTTAGCATGTTTTGAGCCTATATTTTGAAAATATTCTAGCACTGAGTAGGCATGTACAGATCGCTTATGGGACACAAAAATATCGAATTTTCAAGTGTTTTGAGGTTGAAATTGGGATATAAACGGGTGAATAAGATGCATACACATATTGACTTTGGGCACCTAAAATATGGATTTTCAGCATGTATTGGGCCCGTATTTTGAAAATACTCTAAAACGGAGTAGGCATATACAGATCGCTTCTGGGACCCCAAAATATCGAATTTTCGGGTGTTTGGAGCCTGAATTTGAGATATAAACGGGTACTGAAGATGCATGCACATATCGACTATTGGGCACATAAAATATCGATTTTTAGTATGTTTTGGGTCTGTATCTTAAAAACATTCTAACTAGGAGTAGGCATGTACAGATCACTTTTGGGACCCCAAAATATCGAATTTTTGGGTGTTTGGACCTGAATTTGAGGTATAAACGGGTACAGAAGATGAATGTACATATCGACTTTTGGGCACCTAAAAGATCGATTTTCAGTATGTTTTGGGCGTGTATTTAAAAAATACTCTAACACGGAGTATGCATGTACAGATCGCTTCTGGGACCCCAAAATATCGAATTTTCGGGTGTTTTGGGCCTGAAATTGAGATATGGACTTTGGGAACCTAAAATATCGATTTTTAGCATGTTTTGGGCCTATATTTTGAAAATATTCTAGCACTGAGTAGGCACGTACAGATCGTTTCTGGGACCCCAAAATTACCGAATTTTCGGGTGTTTTGAGCCTGAATTTGAGATATAAACGGTTACAGAAGATGCATGCACATATCGACTTTGGACACTTAAAATATCGATTTTTAGCATGGTTTGAGCTTATATTTTGAAAACATTCTAGCACTGAGTAGGCATGTAAAGATTGCTTCTGGGACCGTAAAATGTTGAATTTTCGGGTGTTTTGAGGTTGAATTTGGGATATAAATGGGTACTGAAGATGCATGCACATATCGACTTTTGGACTCCTAAAATATCGATTTTGAGCTTGTTTTGGGTCTGTATCTTAAAAACATTCTAACTAAGAGTACGCATTTACAGTTTGCTTCTAGGACCCAAAAATACCGAATTTTTGGGTGTTTTGAGGCGGATTTTGAGATATAAACAGGTACAGAAGATTCATGCACATATCGACATTGGACACTTAAAATATCGATTTTTAGCATGTTTTGAGCCTATATTTTGAAAACATTCTAGCACTGAGTAGGCATGAACAGATCGCTTCTGGGACCTAAAAAAAAAAAATCTAATTTTCGGGTGTTTTGAGGTTGAATTTGGGATATAAACGGGTGCAGAAGATGAATACACATATTGACTTTGGGCACATAAAATATCGATTTTAAACATGTTTTTTGCCTGTATCTGACTAGGCATGTACAGATCGCTTCTGGGACCCCAAAATATAGAATTTTCGGGGATTTGGAGCCTGAGTTTAAGATATAAACGGGTACTAAAGATGCATGCACATATCGACTTTGGACACTTAAAATATCGATTTTTAGCATGTTTTAAGCCTATATTTTGAAAACATTCTAGCACTGAGTAGGCATGTACAGATCGCTTCTGGGACCCAAAAATTTCGAATTTTCGGGTGTTTTGAGGTTGAATTTGGGATATAAACGGGTGCAGAAGATGCATACACATATTGACTTTGGGCACCTAAAATATCGATTTTTAGCATGTTTTGGGCCTGCATCTGAGTAGGCATGTACAGATTGCTTTTAGGACCCAAAAATGCCGAATTTTCGGGTGTTTTGGGCCTGAATTGAGATATCGACTTTGGTCACTTAAAATATCGATTTTTAGAATGTTTTAGGCATATATTTTGAAAATATTTTTGAACTGAGTAGGCATGTACAAGCCACTTCTGGGACCCCAAAATATCGAATTTTCGGGTGTTTTGAGCCTGAATTTGAGATATAAACGGGTACAGAAGATGCATGCACATATTGACTTTGGACACCTAAAATATCGATTTTCAGCATGTTTTGGGCCAGTATTTTGAAAATACTCTAACACGGAGTAGGCATGTACAGATCACTTCTGGGACCCCAAAATATCGAATTTTCGGGTGTTTTGGGCCTAAATTTGGGATATCGACTTTGGGCACTTAAAATATCGATTTTTAGCATGTTTTGGGCCTATATTTTGACAATATTCTAGCACTGAGTAGGCATGTACAGATCCCTTCTGGGACCCCAAAATATCGAATTCTCGGGTGTTTTGATCCTGAATTTGAGATATAAACGGGTACAGAAGATACATGCACATATTGACTTTGCACACCTAAAATATCGATTTTCAGCATGTTTTGGGCCTGCATCTGAGTAGGCATGTACAGATTTCTTCTAGGACCCAAAAATACCGAATTTTCGGGTGTTTTGGGCCTGAATTGAGATATCGACTTTGGGCACTTAAAATATCGATTTTTAGAATGTTTTAAGCATATATTTTGAAAATATTCTTGAACTGAGTAGGCATGTACAAATCGCTTCTGGGACCCCAAAATATCGAATTTTTGAGTGTTTTGAGCCTGAATTTGAGATATAAACGGGTACAGAAGATGCATGCACATATTGACTTTGGGCACCTAAAATATCGATTTTCAGCATGTTTTGGGCAGGTTTTTTGAATATACTCTAACACGGAGTAAGCATGTACAGATCGCTTCTGGGACCTCAAAATATCGAATTTTCGGGATTTTTGAGCCTCAATTTGAGATATAAACGGGTACAGAAGATGAACGCACTTATCGACTTTTGGGCACCTAAAATATCGATTTTGAGCATGTTTTAGGTCTGTATCTTGAAAACATTCTAACTAGGAGTAGGCATGTACAGATCGCTTCTGGGAACCAAAAATATCAAATTTTCGGGTGTTTTGAGGTTGAATTTGGGATATAAACGGATGCAGAAGATGCATACACATATTGACTTTGGGCAACTAAAATATCGATTTTTAGCATGTTTTCGGCCTGTATCTGAGTAGCCATGTACAGATCGCTTCTGGGACCCCAAAATATCGAATTTTCGGGTGTTTGGAGCCTGAAATTGAGATATAAACGGGTTCAGAAGATGCATGCACATATCGACTTTTGGACACTTAAAAGATCGATTTTCAGTATGTGTTGGGCCTGTAATTTGAAAATACTCTAAGACGGAGTAAGCAGGTACAGATCGCTTCTGGGACCCCAAAATATCGAATTTTCGGGTGTTTTGAGGTTGAATTTGGGATATAAACGGGTGCAGAAGATGCATGCACATATCGACTTTTGGGCACTTAAAAGACAAATTTTCAGTATGTTTTGGGCCTGTATTTTGAAAATACTCTAACACCGAGTAGGCATGTACAGATCGTTTCTGGGACCCCAAAATATCGAATTTTCGGGTGTTTTGGGCCTGAATTTGATATATCAACTTTGGTCACCTAAAATATCGATTTTTAGCATGTTTTGGTCCTGTATCTTAGTAGGCATGTACAGATCACTTCTGGGACCCCAAAATATTAAGTTTGTGTGTGTTTTGGGCCAGAATTTGAGATATCGACTTTGGGCTCTTAAAATATCGATTTTTAGCATGTTTTAGGTCTGTATCTTAAAAGCATTCTAACGAGGAGTAGGCATGTACAGATCGCTTCTAGGACCCAAAAATACCGAATTTTCGGGCGTTTTGAGCCTGAATTTGAGATATAAACGGTTACAGAATATGCATGCACATATCGACTTTGGACACTTAAAATATCGATTTTTAGCATGTTTTGAGCCTATATTTTGAAAACATTCTAGCACTGACTAGGCATGTACAGATCGCTTCTGGGACCCCAAAATATCGAGTTTTCGGGTGTTTGGAGCTGAATTTGAGATATAAACGGGTACAGAAGATGCATGCACATATTCACTTTGGGCACCTAAAATATCGATTTTCTGCATGTTTTGGGCCAGTATTTTGAAAATACTCTAACACGGAGTAGGCATGTACAGATCGCTTCTGGGACCCCAAAATATCGAATTTTCGGGTGTTTTGAGCCTAATTTTGAGATATCGACTTTGAGCACTTAAAATATCGATTTTTAGCATGTTTTGGGCCGATATTTTGAAAATATTCTAGCACTGAGTAGGCATGTACAGATCGCTTCTGGGACCCCAAATATCGAATTCTCAGGTGTTTTGAGCTTAATTTGAGATATAAACGGGTACGGAAGATACATGCACATATTGACTTTGCGCACCTAAAATATCGATTTTCAGCATGTTTTGGGCCTGTATTTTGGAAATACTTTAACACGGACTAGGCATGTACAGATCTTTTTTTGGGACCCCAAAATATCGAATTTTCGGGTGTTTTGGGCCTGAATTTGAGATATCGACTTTGGGCACCTAAAATATCGATTTTTAGCAAGTTTTGTGCCTATATTTTGAAAATATTCTAGCACTGAGTAGGCATGTACATATCGCTTCTGGGACCCCAAAATATCGAATTTTCGGGTGTTTGGAGCCTGAATTTGAGATATCGACTTTGGGCACCTAAAATATCGATTTTTAGCATGTTTTGGGCCTACATTTTGGAAATAATCTAGCACTGAGTAGGCATGTACAGATCACTTCTGGGACCCCAAAATATCGAATTTTCGGGTGTTTTGAGCCTGAATTTGAGATATAAACGATTACTGAAGATGCATGCACATATCAACTTTTGGGAACCTAAAATATCGATTTTTAACATGTTTTGGATCTGTATCTTGAAAACATTCTAACTAGGAGTAGGCATGTACAGATCGCTTCTAGGACCCAAAAATAGCGAATTTTCGGGTGTTTGGAGCATGAATTTGAGATATAAACAGGTACAGAAGATGCATGCACATATTGAATTTGAGCACCTAAAATATCGATTTTCAGCATGTTTTGGGGCTGTATTTTGAAAATACTCTAACACGAAGTAGGCATGCACAGATCGCTTCTGGGACCCCAAAATACCGAATTTTCGTGTGTTTGAAGCCTGAATTTGAGATATAAACGGGTACAGAAGATGCCTTCACATATTGACTTTGGGCATCTAAAATATCGATTTTCAGCATGTTTTGGGCATATATCTGATTAGGCATGTACAGATCGCTTCTGGGACTCCAAAATATCGAATTTTCGGGTGTTTGGAGCCTGAATTTGAGATATAAACGGGTACATAAGATGCATGCACAAATCGACTTTTGGGTACCTAAAAGATCGATTTTCAGTATGTTTTGGGCCTTTATTTTGAAAACACTCTAACACGGAGTAGGCATGTACAGATCGCTTCTGGGACCCTTAAAATATCGAATTTTCGGGTGTTTTGAGGCTGAATTTGATATATAAACGGGTACTGAAGATGAATGCACATATCAACTTTTGGGCACATAAAATATCGATTTTGAGCATGTTTTGGGTCTGTATCTAGAAAACATTCTAACTAGGAGTAGGCATGTACAGATCGCTTCTAGGACCCAATAATACTGAATTTTCGGGTGTTTTGAGCCTGAATTTGAGATATAAACGTGTACAGAAGATGCATGCACATATCGACTTTTCGGCACCTAAAAGATAGATTTTCATTATGTTTTGGGCCTGTAATTTGAAAATACTCTAACACGGAGTAGGTATGTACAGATCGCTTATGGGACCCCAAAATATCGAATTTTCGTGTGTTTTGGGCCTGAATTTGAGATATCGACTTTGGGCACCTAAAAATATGATTTATAGCATGATTTGGGGATATATTTTGAAAATATTCTAGCACTGAGTAGGCATTTACATATCGCTTCTGGGACCCCAAAATATCGAATTTTCGGGTGTTTGGAGCCTGAATTTGAGATATCGTCTTTGGGCACCTAAAATATCGATTTTTAGCATGTTTTGTTCCTACATTTTGAAAAATATCTAGCACTGAGTAGGCATGTACAGATCACTTCTGGGACCCCAAAATATCGAATTTTCGGGTTTTTTGAGCCTGAATTTGAGATATAAACGGGTACAGAAGATGCATGCACATATCGACTTTTAGGCACCTAAAATTATCGATTTTGAGCATGTTTTGGGTCTGTATCTAGAAAACATTCTAACTAGGAGTAGGCATGTACAGATCGCTTCTAGGACCCAAAAATATCGAATTTTCGGGTGTTTGGAGCCTGAATTTGAGATATAAACGGGTACAGAAGATGCATGCACATATCGACTTTTGGGCACATAAAAGATCGATTTTCAGTATGTTTTGGGCCTATATTTTGAAAATATTCCAACACTGAGTAGGCATGTACAGATCGCCTCTGGGACCCCAAAATATCGAATTTTCTGGTGTTTTGGGACTGAATTTGAGATATCGACTTAGGGCACCTAAAATATCGATTTTTAGCATGTATTGGGTCTATATTTTGAAAATATTCTAGCACTGAGTAGGCATGTACAGATCGCTTCTGAGACCCCAAAATATCGAATTTTCGGGTATTTTGAGCCTGAATTTGAGATATAAACGGGTACAGAAGATTCATGCAGATATTGACTTTGAGCACCTAAAATATCGATTTTCAGCATGTTTTGGGCCTGTATTTTGAAAATACTCTAACACGGAGTAGGCATGTACGAATTGCTTCTGGGACCCTAAAATATAGAATTTTTGGGTGTTTTGAGCCTGAATTTGAGATATAAACGGGTACTGAAGATGCATGCACATATCGACTATTGGGCACATAAAATATCGATTTTTAGCATGTTTTGGGTCTGTATCTTGAAAACATTCTAAGTAGGATTAGGCATGTACAGATCGCTTTTGGGACCCCAAAATATCGAATTTTTGGGTGTTTGGACCTGAATTTGAGGTATAAACGGGTACAGAAGATGAATGTACATATCGACTTTTGGGCACCTAAAAGATCGATATTCAGTATGTTTTGGGCCTGTATTTTGAAAATACTCTAACACGGAGTATGCATGTACAGATCGCTTCTGGGACCCCAAAATATCGAATTTTCGGGTGTTTTGGGCCTGAAATTGAGATATGGACTTTGGGAACCTAAAATATCGATTTTTAGCATGTTTTGGGCCTATATTTTGAAAATATTCTAGCACTGAGTAAGCACGTACAGATCGTTTCTGGGACCCCAAAATTACCGAATTTTCGGGTGTTTTGAGCCTGAATTTAAGATATAAACAGGTACAGAAGATGCATGCACATATCGACTTTGGACACTTAAAATATCGATTTTTAGCATGTTTTGAGCCTATATTTTGAAAACATTCTAGCACTGAGTAGGCATGTTAAGATTGCTTCTGGGACTGTAAAATGTTGAATTTTCGGGTGTTTTGAGGTTGAATTTGGGATATAAATGGGTACTGAAGATGCATGCACATATCGACTTTTGGACTCCTAAAATATCGATTTTGAGCTTGTTTTGGGTCTGTATCTTAAAAACATTCTAACTAGGAGTACGCATTTACAGTTCGCTTCTAGGACCCAAAAATACCGAATTTTTGGGTGTTTTGAGGTGGAATTTGAGATATAAACAGGTACAGAAGATTCATGCACATATCGGCTTTGGACACTTAAAATATCGATTTTTAGCATGTTTTGAGCCTATATTTTGAAAACATTCTAGCACTGAGTATGCATGAACAGATCGCTTCTGGGACCTAAAAAAAAAAATCTAATTTTCGGGTGTTTTGAGGTTGAATTTGGGATATAAACGGGTGCAGAAGATGAATACACATATTGACTTTGGGCACATAAAATATCGATTTTCAACATGTTTTTTGCCTGTATCTGAGTAGGCATGTACAGATCGCTTCTGGGACTTCAAAATATAGAATTTTCGGGTGTTTGGAGCCTGAGTTTAAGATATAAACGGGTACTAAAGATGCATGCACATATCGACTTTGGAAACTTAAAATATCGATTTTTAGCATGTTTTAAGCCTATATTTTGAAAACATTCTAGCACTGAGTAGGCATGTACAGATCGCTTCTGGGACCCAAAAATATCGAATTTTCGGGTGTTTGGAGCCTGCATTTGAGATATAAACGGGTACAGAAGATGCATGCACATATTGACTTTGGACACCTAAAATATCGATTTTCAGGATGTTTTGGGCCTGTATTTCGAAAATACTCTAACACTGGGTAGGCATGTACAGATCGCTTCTGGGACCCCAAAATATCGAATTTTCGGGTGTTTTGGTTCTGAATTTGAAATATCGATATTGGGCACCTAAAATATCGATTTTTAGCATGTTTTGATCCTGTATTTTGAAAATATTCTAGCACTGAGTAGGCATGTACAGATCGCTTCTGGGACCCAAAAATATCGAGTTTTCGGGTGTTTGGAGCCTGCATTTGAGATATAAACGGGTTCAGAAGATGCATGCACATATCGACTTTTGGACACTTAAAAGATCGATTTAAAGTATGTGTTGGGCCTGTATTTTGAAAATACTCTAACACGGAGTAGGCATGTACAGATCGTTTCTGGGACCCAAAAATATCGACTTTTCGTGTGTTTTGAGCCTGAATTTGAGATATAAACGTGTTCTGAAGATGCATGCACATATTGACTTTTGGACACCAAAAATATCGATTTTGAGCATATTTTCCTCTGTATCTTGAAAACATACTAACTAGAAGTAGGCATGTACAGATCGCTTCTAGGACCAAAAAATTACGAATTTTCGGGTGTTTTGAGCCTGCATTTGAGATATAAACGGGTTCAGAAGATGCATGCACATATCAACTTTGGACACATAAAATAACGATTTTTAGCATGTTTTTAGCCTATATTTAGAAAACATTCTAGCATTGAGTAGGCATGTACAGATCGCTTCTGGGACCCAAAAATATCGAATTTTCGGGTGTTTTGAAGTTGAATTTGAGATATAAACGGGTGCAGAAGATGCATACACATATTAAGTTTGGGCACCTTAAATATCGATTTTGAGCATGTTTGGGCCTGTATCTGAGTAGGCATGTACAAATCGCTTCTGGGACCCGAAAATATCGAATTTTTGTGGGTTTGGAGCATGAATTTGAGAGATAAACGGGTACAGAAGATGCATGCACATATCAAATTTTGGGCACCTACAAGATCGATTTTCAGTATGTTTTGGGCCTGTATTTTGAAAATACTCTAAACGGAGTAGGCATGTACAGATTGCTTCTGGGACCCCAAAATATAAATTTTTCGGGTGTTTTGGGCCTGAATTTGAGATATCGACTTTGGGCACTTAAAATATCGATTTTAGCATGTTTTGGGCCTATATATTGAAAATATTCTAGCACTGAGTATGCATGTACAGCTACCTTCTGGGACCCCAAAATATCGAGTTTTCGGGTGTTTGGAGCCTGAATTTGAGATATAAACGGGTACAGATGATGAATGCACATATCGACTTTTCGGCACCTAAAAGATAGATTTTCATTATGTTTTGGGCCTGTAATTTGAAAATACTCTAACACGGAGTAGGTATGTACAGATCGCTTCTGGGACCCCATAATATCGAATTTTCGTGTGTTTTGGGCCTGAATTTGAGATATCGACTTTGGGCACCTAAAAATACGATTTATAGCATGATTTGGGCATATATTTTGAAAATATTCTAGCACTGAGTAGGCATTTACAGAACGCTTCTGGGACCACAAAATATCGAATTTTCGGGTGTTTTTGAGCCTGAATTTGATATATCGACTTTGGGCACCTAAAATATCGATTTTTAGCATGTTTTGTGCCTATATTTTGAAAATCTTCTAGCACTGAGTAGGCATGTACATATCGCTTCTGGGATCCCAAAATATCGAATTTTCGGGTGTTTGGAGCCTGAATTTGAGATATCGACTTTGGGCACCTAAAATATCGATTTTTAGCATGTTTTGTTCCTACATTTTGAAAAATATCTAGCACTGAGTAGGCATGTACAGATCACTTCTGGGACCCCAAAATATCGAATTTTCGGGTGTTTGGAGCCTGAATTTGAGATATAAACGGGTACAGAAGATGCATGCACATATTAACTTTGGACACCTAAAATATCGATTTTCAGCATGTTATGGGCCTGTATTTTGAAAACACTCTAACACGGAGTAAGCATGTACAGATCGCTTCTGGAACCCCAAAATATCGAATTTTTGGGTTTTTTGAGCCTGAATTTGAGATATAAACGGGTACAGAAGATGCATGCACATATCGACTTTTAGGCACCTAAAATTATCGATTTTGAGCATGTTTTGGGTCTGTATCTAGACAACATTCTAACTAGGAGTAGGCATGTACAGATCGCTTCTAGGACCCAAAAATACTGAATTTTCGGGTGTTTTGAGCCTGAATTTGAGATATAAACGTGTACAGAAGATGCATGCACATATCGACTTTGGACACTTATAATATCGATTTTTAGCATGTTTTGAGCCTATATTTTGAAAATATTCTAGCACTGAGAAGGCATGTACAGATCGCTTATGGGACCCAAAAATATCGAATTTTCAAGTGTTTTGAGGTTGAATTTGGGATATAAACGGGTGAATAAGATGCATACACATATTGACTTTGGGCACCTAAAATATGGATTTTCAGCATGTTTTGGGCCTGTATTTTGAAAATACTCTAAAACGGAGTAGGCATATACAGATCGCTTCTGGGACCCCAAAATATCGAATTTTCGGGTGTTTGGAGCCTGAATTTGAGATATAAACGGGTACAGAAGATGCATGCACATATCGACTTTTGGGCACATAAAAGATCGATTTTCAGTATGTTTTGGGCCTATATTTTGAAAATATTCTAACACTGAGTAGGCATGTACAGATCGCCTCTGGGACCCCAAAATATCGAATTTTCTGGTGTTTTGGGCATGAATTTGAGATACCGACTTTGGGCACCTAAAAAATCGATTTTTAGCATGTATTGGTTCTATATTTTGAAAATATTCTAGCACTGAGTAGGCATGTACAGATCGCTTCTGAGACCCCAAAATATCGAATTTTTGGCTATTTTGAGCCTGAATTTGAGATATAAACGGGTACAGAAGATTCATGCACATATTGACTTTGGGCACCTAAAATATCGATTTTCAGCATGTTTTGGGCCTGTATTTTGAAAATACTTTAACACGGAGTAGGCATCTACGGATTGCTTCTGGGACACCAAAATATCGAATTTTCGGGTGTTTTGAGCCAGAATTTGAGATATAAACGGGTACTGAAGATGTATGCACATATCGACTTTTGGGCACCTAAAATATCGATTTTCAGCATGTTTTGGGTCTGTATCTTGAAAACATTCTAACTAGGAGTAGGCATGTACAGATCACTTTTGGGACCCCAAAATATCGAATTTTTGAGTGTTTGGACCTGAATTTGAGATATAAACGGTTACAGAAGATGCATGCACATATCGACTTTGGACACTTAAAATATCGATTTTTAGCATGTTTTGAGCCTATATTTTGAAAACATTCTAGCACTGAGTAGGCATGTAAAGATTGCTTCTGGGACCGTAAAATGTTGAATTTTCGGGTGTTTTGAGGTTGAATTTGGGATATAAATGGGTACTGAAGATGCATGCACATATCGACTTTTGGACTCCTAAAATATCGATTTTGAGCTTGTTTTGGGTCTGTATCTTAAAAACATTCTAACTAGGAGTACGCATTTACAGTTCGCTTCTAGGACTCAAAAATACCGAATTTTTGGGTGTTTTGAGGCGGAATATGAGATATAAACAGGTACAGAAGATTCATGCACATATCGACTTCGGACACTTAAAATATCGATTTTTAGCGTGTTTTGAGCCTATATTTTGAAAACATTATAGCACTGAGTAGGCATGAACATATCGCTTCTGGGACATAAAAAAAAAAAAATCTAATTTTCGGGTGTTTTGAGGTTGAATTTGGGATATAAACTGGTGCAGAAGATGAATACACATATTGACTTTGGGCACATAAAATATCAATTTTCAACATGTTTTTTGCCTGTATCTGACTAGGCATGTACAGATCGCTTCTGGGACCCCAAAATATAGAATTTTCGGGGGTTTGGAGCCTGAGTTTAAGATATAAACGGGTACTAAAGATGCATGCACATATCGACTTTGGACACTTAAAATATCGATTTTTAGCATGTTTTAAGCCTATATTTTGAAAACATTCTAGCACTGAGTAGGCATGTACAGATAGCTTCTGGGACCCAAAAATTTCGAATTTTAGGGTGTTTTGAGGTTGAATTTGGGATATAAACGGGTGCAGAAGATGCATACACATATTGACTTTGGGCACCTAAAATATCGATTTTTAGCATGTTTTGGGCCTGCATCTGAGTAGGCATGTACAGATTGCTTCTAGGACCCAAAAATACCGAATTTTCGGGTGTTTTGGGCCTGAATTGAGATATCGACTTTGGTCACTTAAAATATCGATTTTTAGAATGTTTTAGGCATAATTTTGAAAATATTCTTGAACTGAGTAGGCATGTACAAGCCGCTTCTGGGACCCCAAAATATCGAATTTTCGGGTGTTTTGAGCCTGAATTTGAGATATAAACGGGTACAGAAGATGCATGCACATATTGACTTTGGACACCTAAAATATCGATTTTCAGGATGTTTTGGGCCTGTATTTCGAAAATACTCTAACACGGGGTAGGCATGTACAGATCGATTCTGGGACCCCAAAATATCGAATTTTCGGGTGTTTTGGGCCTGAATTTGAAATATCGATATTGGGCACCTAAAATATCGATTTTTAGCATGTTTTGATCCTGTATTTTGAAAATATTTTAGCACTGAGTAGGCATGTACAGATCGCTTCTGGGACCCAAAAATATCGAGTTTTCGGGTGTTTGGAGCCTGAATTTGAGATATAAACGGGTTCTGAAGATGCATGCACATATTGACTTTTGGACACCAAAAATATCGATTTTGAGCATATTTTCGTCTGTATCTTGAAAACATACTAACTAGAAGTAGGCATGTACAGATCGCTTCTAGGACCAAAAAATTACGAATTTTCGGGTGTTTTGAGCCTGCATTTGAGATATAAACGGGTTCAGAAGATGCATGCACATATCAACTTTGGACACATAAAATAACGATTTTTAGCATGTTTTTAGCCTATATTTAGAAAACATTCTAGCACTGAGTAGGCATGTACAGATCGCTTCTGGGACCCAAAAATATCGAATTTTCGGGTGTTTTGTAGTTGAATTTAAGATATGAACGGGTGCAGAAGAAGCATACACATATTAACTATGGGCACCTAAATTATCGATTTTCACCATGTTTGGGCCTGTATCTGAGTAGGCATGTACAAAACGCTTCTGGAACCCGAAAATATCGAATTTTTGTGTGTTTGGAGCATGAATTTGAGAGATAAACGGGTACAGAAGATGCATGCACATATCAAATTTTGGGCACCTACAAGATCGATTTTCAGTATGTTTTGGGCCTGTATTTTGAAAATACTCTAAACGGAGTAGGCATGTACAGATCGCTTCTGGGACCCCAAAATATAAATTTTTCGGGTGTTTTGGGCCTGAATTTGAGATATCGACTTTGGGCACTTAAAATATTGATTTTTAGCATGTTTTGGGCCTATATATTGAAAATATTCTAGCACTGAGTATGCATGTACAGCTCGCTTCTGGGACCCCAAAATATCGAATTTTCGGGTGTTTTGAGCCTGAATTTGAGATATAAACGGGTACAGAAGATGCATGCACATATTGACTTTGGGTACCTAAAATATCGATTTTCAGCATGTTTTGGGCTTGTATCTGAGTAGGCATGTACAGATCGCTTCTGGGACCCCAAAATATCGAGTTTTCGGGTGTTTGGAGCCTGAATTTGAGATATAAACGGATACAGAAGATGAATGCACAAATCGACTTTTCGGCACCTAAAAGATAGATTTTCATTATGTTTTGAGCCTGTAATTTGAAAATACTCTAATACGGAGTAGGTATGTACAGATCGCTTCTGGGACCCCAAAATATCGACTTTGGGCACCTAAAAATACGATTTATAGCATGATTTGGGCATATATTTTGAAAATATTCTAGCACTGAGTAGGCATTTACAGATCGCTTCTGGGACCCCAAAATATCGAATTTTCGGGTGTTTTTGAGCCTGAATTTGAGATATCGACTTTGGGCATCTAAAATATCGATTTTAGCATGTTTTGTGCCTATATTTTGAAAATATTCTAGCACTTAGTAGGCATGTACATATCGCTTCTGGGACCCCAAAATATCGAATTTTCGGGTGTTTGGAGCCTGAATTTGAGATATCGACTTTAGGCACCTACAATATCGATTTTTAGCATGTTTTGTTCCTACATTTTGAAAAATATCTAGCACTGAGTAGGCATGTACAGATCACTTCTGGGACCTCAAAATATCGAATTTTCGGGTGTTTGGAGCCTGAATTTGATATATAAACGGGTACAGAAGATGCATGCACATATTAACTTTGGACACCTAAAATATCGATTTTTAGCATGTTTTGGGCCTGTATTTTGAAAACACTCTAACACGGATTAAGCATGTACAGATCGCTTATGGGACCCCAAAATATCGAATTTTCGGGTTTTTTGAGCCTGAATTTGAGATATAATCGGGTACAGAAGATGCATGCACATATCGACTTTTAGGCACCTAAAATTATCGATTTTAAGCATGTTTTAGGTCTGTATCTTGAAAACATTCTAACTAGGTGTAGGTATGCACAGATCGCTTCTAGGACCCAAAAATACCGAATTTTCGGGTGTTTTGAGGTTAAATTTGGGATATAAACGGGTGCAGAAGATGCATACGCATATTGACTTTAGGCACCTACAATATCAATTTTCAGTATGCTTTGGGCCTGTATTTTAAATATACTCTAACACGGAGTAAGCATGTACAGATCGCTTCAGTGACCCCAAAATATCGAATTTTCTAGTGTTTTGGGCCTAAATTTGAGATATCGACTTTAGGCACCTAAAATATCGATTTTTAGCATGTTTTGGGACTATATTTTGAAAATATTCTAGCACTGAGTATCCATGTACAGATAGCTTCTGGGACCCCAAAATATCGAATTCTCGGGTGTTTTGAGCCTGAATTTGAGATATAAACGGGTACAGAAGATACATGCACATATTGACTTTGGGCACCTAGAATATCGATTTTTAGCATGTTTTGGACATGTATCCGAGTAGGCATGTACAGATCGCTTCTGGGACCCCAAAATATCGAGTTTTCGGGTGTTTAGAGCCTGCATTTGAGATATAAACGGGTTCAGAAGATGCATGCACATATCGACTTTTGGGCACTTATAAGATCGATTTTCAGTATGTTTTGGGCCTGTATTTTGAAAATACTCTATCACGGAGTAGGCATGTACAGATCGTTTCTGGGACCCCAAAATATCGAATTTTCGGGTGTTTTGGGCCTGAATTTGAGATATCGACTTTGGGCACCCAAAATATCGATTTTAGCATGTCTTGGGCCTATATTTTGAAAATATTCTAGCATTGAGTAGGCATTTACCGATTGCTTCTTGGACCCCAAAATATTGAATTCTCGGGTGTTTTGAGCCTGATTTTGAGATATAAACGGGTACAGAAGATACATGCACATATTGACTTTGGGCACCTAAAATATCGATTTTCAGCATGTTTTGGGCCTGTATCTGAGTAGGCATGTACAAATCACTTCTGGGACCCCAAAATATCGAGTTTTTTGGTGTTTGGAGCCTGCATTTGAGATATAAACGGGTTCAGAAGATGCATGCACATATCGACTGTTGGGCACTTAAAAGATCAATTTAAGTATGTTTTTGGTCCTGTATTTTGAAAATACTCTAACACGGAGTAGGCATGTACAGATCGTTCCTGGGAACCCAAAATATAGAATTTTCGGGTGTTTTGGGCCTGAATTTGATATATCGACTTTGGGCACCTAAAATATCGATTTTTATCATGTTTTGGGCCTATATTTTGAAAATATTCTACCACTAAGTAGGCATGTATAGATCGCATCTGGGACACCAAAATATCGAATTTTCGGGTGTTTTTGAGCCTGAATTTGAGGTATCGACTTTGGGCACCTAAAATATCGATTTTTAGCATGTTTTGTGCCTATATTTTGAAAATATTCTAGCACTGAGTAGGCATGTACATATCGTTTCTGGGACCCCAAAATATCGAATTTTCGGGTGTTTGGAGCCTGAATTTGAGATATCGACTTTGGTCACCTAAAATATCGATTTTTACCATGTTTTGTTCCTACATTTTGAAAACATATCTAGCACTGAGTAGGCATGTACAGATCACTTCTGGGACCCCAAAATATCGAATTTTCGGGTTTTTTGAGCCTGAATTTGAGATATAAACGGGTACAGAAGATGCATGCACATATTAACTTTGGACACCTAAAATATCGATTTTCAGCATGTTTTGGGCCTGTATTTTTAAAACACTCTAACACGGAGTAAGCATGTACAGATCGCTTCTGGGACCCCAAAATATCAAATTTTCGGATTTTTTGGCGCTGAATTTGAGATATAAACGGGTACAGAAGATGCATGCACATATCGACTTTTAGACACCTAAAATATCGATTTTAAGCATGTTTTAGGTCTGTATCTTGAAAACCTTCAAACTAGGTGTAGGCATGTACAGATCACTTCTGGGACCCCAAAATATCGAATTTTCGGGTTTTTTGAGCCAGAATTTGAGATATAAACGGGTACAGAAGATGCATGCACATATTAACTTTGGACACCTAAAATATCGATTTTTAGCATGTTGTGGGCCTATATTTTGAAAATATTCTAGCACTGGGTAGGCATGTACAGATGGCTTCTGGGACCCCAAAATATCGAATTCTCGGGTGTTTTGAGCCTGAATTTGAGATATAAACGGGTACAGAAGATACATGCACATATTGACTTTGGGCACCTAAAATATCTATTTTTAGCATGTTTTGGGCCTGTATCCGAGTAGGCATGTACAGATCGCTTCTGGGACCCCAAAATATCGAGTTTTCGGGTGTTTGGAGGCTGCATTTGAGATATAAACGGGTTCAGAAGATGCATGCACATATCGACTTTTGGGCACTTAAAAGATCGATTTTCAGTATGTTTTGGGCCTGTATTTTGAAAATACTCTAACACGGAGTAGGCATGTACAGATCGTTTCTGGGACCCCTAAATATCGAATTTTCGTGTGTTTTGAGCCTGAATTTGAGATATCGACTTTGGGCACCTAAAATATCGATTTTAGCATGTTTTGGTCCTATATTTTGAAAATATTCTAGCACTGAGTAGGCATGTACAGATAGCTTCTGGGACCCCAAAATATCGAATTCTCGGGTGTTTTGAGCCTGAATTTGAGATATAAACGGGTACAGAAGATACATGCACATATTGACTTTGGGCACCTAAAATATCGATTTTTAGCATGTTTTGGGCATGTATCCGAGTAGGCATGTACAGATCGCTTCTGGGACCCCAAAATATCGAGTTTTCGGGTGTTTAGAGCCTGCATTTGAGATATAAACGGGTTCAGAAGATGCATGCACATATCGACTTTTGGGCACTTATAAGATCGATTTTCAGTATGTTTTGGGGCTGTATTTTGAAAATACTCTAACACGGAGTAGGCATGTACAGATCGTTTCTGGGACCCCAAAATATCGAATTTTCGGGTGTTTTGGGCCTGAATTTGAGATATCGACTTTGGGCACCCAAAATATCGATTTTAGCATGTTTTGGGCCTATATTTTGAAAATATTCTTGCATTGAGTAGGCATTTACCGATTGCTTCGTGGACCCCAAAATATTGAATTCTCGGGTGTTTTGAGCCTGATTTTGAGATATAAACGGGTACAGAAGATACATGCACATATTGACTTTGGGCACCTAAAATATCGATTTTCAGCATGTTTTGGGCCTGTATCTGAGTAGGCATGTACAGATCACTTCTGGGACCCCAAAATATCGAGTTTTCTGGTGTTTGGAGCCTGCATTTGAGATATAAACGGGTTCAGAAGATGCATGCACATATCGACTGTTGGGCACTTAAAAGATCAATTTAAGTATGTTTTTGGTCCTGTATTTTGAAAATACTCTAACACGGAGTAGGCATGTACAGATTGTTTCTGGGACCCCAAAATATCGAATTTTCGGGTGTTTGGAGCCTGAATTTGAGATATCGACTTTGGCACCTAAAATATCGATTTTTAGCATGTTTTGTGCCTATATTTTGAAAATATTCTAGCACTGAGTAGGCATGTACATATCGCTTCTTGGACCCCAAAATATCGAATTTTAGGGTGTTTGGAGCCTGAATTTGAGATATCGACTTTGGTCACCTAAAATATCGATTTTTACCATGTTTTGTTCCTACATTTTGAAAAATATCTAGCACTGAGTAGGCATGTACAGATCACTTCTGGGACCCCAAAATATCGAATTTTCGGGTGTTTTGAGCCTAAATTTGAGATATAAACGGGTACAGAAGATGCATGCACATTTTGCCTTTGGGCACCTAAAATATTGATTTTCAGCATGTTTTGGGCCTGTATCTGAGTAGGCATGTACAGATCGCTTCTGGGACCCCAAAAAATAGAGTTTTCTGGTGTTTGGAGCCTGCATTTGAGATATAAACGGGTGCAGAAGATGCATACTCATATTGACTTTGGGAACCTAAAATATCGATTTTCAGCATGTTTGGGCCTGTATCTGAGTAGGCATGTAAAGATCGCTTCTGGGACCCCAAAATATCGAATTTTCGTGTGTTTTGAGCCTGAATATGAGATATAAACGGGTACAAAAGATACATGCACATACTGACTTTGGGCACCTAAAATATCGATTTATAGTATGTTTTTGGCCTGTATTTTGAAAAAAACTCTAACACGGAGTATGCATGTACAGATCGCTTCTGGGACCCCAGAATATCGAATTTTCGGGTGTTTTGAGCCTGATTTTGAGATATAAACGGGTACTGAAGATGAATGCACATATCGACTTTTGGGCACCTAAAATATCGATTTTGAGCATGTTTTGGGTCTGTATCTTGAAAACATTCTAACTAGGAGTAGGCATGTTCAGATCGCTTCTAGGACCAAAAAATACCGAATTTTCGGGAGTTTTGAGCCTGAATTTGGGATATAAACGGGTACAGAAGATGCATGCACATATTGACTTTGGACACTTAAAATATCGATTTTTAGCATGTTTTGAGCCTATATTTTGAAAACATTCTTACACTGAGTAGGCATGTACAGATCGCTTCTGGGACCCAAAAATATCGTATTTTTGGGTGTTTTGAGGTTGAATTTGGGATATAAACGGGTTCAGAAGATGCATACCCATATTGACTTTGGGCACCTAAAATATCGATTTTCGGCATGTTTTGGGCCTGTATCTGAGTAGGCATGTACAGATCGCTTCTGGGACCCCAAAATATCGAATTTTCGGGGGGTTTGAGCCTGAATGTGAGATATAAACGGGTGCAGAAGATGCATACACATGTTGACTTTGGGCACCTAAAATATCGATTTTCAGCATGTTTTGGGCCATCATCTGAGTAGGCATGTACAGATCCCTTCTGGGACCCTAAAATATCGAATTTTCGGGTGTTAGGAGCCTGAATTTGAGATATAAACGGGTACAGAAGATGCATGCGCATATCGACTTTTGGGCACCTAAAAGATCGATTTTCAGTATGTTTTGGTCCTGTATTTTGAAAATACTCTAACACGGAGTAGGCATGTACAGATCGCTTCTGGGACCCCAAAATATCGAATTTTCGGGTGTTTTAGGCCTGAATTTGAGATATCGACTTTGGGCACCTAAAATATCGATTTTTAGCATGTTTTGGGCCTATATTTTGAAAATATTCTAGCACTGAGTAGGCATGTACAGATTGCTTCAGGGACCCTAAAATATCGAATTTTCGGGTCTTTTGAGCCTGAATTTGAGATATAAACGGGTACATATTGACTTTGGGCACCTAAAATATCGATTTTTAGCATGTTTTGGGCCTGTATTTTGAAAATACTCTAACACGGAGTAGGCATGTACAGATCGCTTATGGGACCCCAAAATATCGAATTTTCGGGTGGTTTGAGCCTGAATTTGAGATACAAACGGGTAAAGAAGATGCATGCACATATCGACTTTAGACACTTAAAATATCGATTTTTAGCATGTTTTGAGCCTATATTTTAAAAACATTCTAGCACTGAGTAGGCATGTACAGATCGCTTCTGGGTCCCAAAACTGTCGAATTTTCGGGTGTTTTGAGGTTGAATTTTGGATATAAACGGGTGCAGAAGATGAATACACATATTGACTTTAAGCACCTAAATTATCGATTTTCAGCATGTTTTTGGCCTGTATCTGAGTAGGCATGTACAGATCGCTTCTGGGACGCCAAAATATCGATTTTTCAAGTGTTTGGAGCCTGAATTTGAAATATAAACGGGTACAGATGATGCATGCACATATCGACTTTTGGGCACGTAAAAGATCGATTTTAAGTATGTTTTGGGCCTGTACTTTTAAAATACTCTAACACGGAGTATGCATGTACATATCGCTTCTGGGACCCCAAAATATCGAATTTCGGGTGTTTTGAGCCTGAATTTGAGATATAAACGGGTACAGAATATGCATGCACATATTGAATTTGGTCACCTAAAATATCGATTTTCAGCATGTTTTGAGCCTATATTTTGAAAATATTCTAGCACTGAGTAGGCATGTACAGATCGCTTATGATACCCAAAAATATCAAATTTTCAAGTGTTTTGAGGTTGAATTTGGGATATAAACGGGTGCAGAAGATGCATACACATATTGACTTTGGGCACCTAAAATATGGATTTTCAGCATGTTTTGGGCCTGTACTTTGAAAATACTCTAAAACAGAGTAGGCATATACAGATCGCTTCTGGGACCCCAAAATAACGAATTTTCGGGTGTTTGGAGCCTGAATTTGAGATATAAACGGGTACAGAAGATGCATGCACATATCGACTTTTGGGCACATAAAAGATCGATTTTCAGTATGTTTTGGGCCTATATTTTGAAAATATTCTAACACTGAGTAGGCATGTACAGATCGCCTATGGGACCCAAAAATATCGAATTTTCTGGTGTTTTGGGCCTGAATTTGAGATATCGACTTTGGGCACCTAAAATATCGATTTTTAGCATGTATTGGGTCTATATTTTGAAAACTTTCTAACTAGGAGTAGGCATGTACAGATCGCTTTTGGGACCCCAAAATATCGAATTTTTGGGTGTTTGGACCTGAATTTGAGGTATAAACGGGTGCAGAAGATGGATGCACATATCGACTTTTGGGCACCTAAAAGATCGATTTTCAGTATGTTTTGGGCCTGTATTTTGAAAATACTCTAACACGGAGTAGGCATGTACAGATCGCTTCTTGGACCCCAAAATATCGAATTTTCGGGTGTTTTGGGCCTGAATTTGAGATATCGGCTTTGGGAACCTAAAATATCGATTTTTAGCATTTCTTGGTCCTATATTTTGAAAATATTCTAGCACTGAGTAAGCATGTACAGATCGTTTCTGGGACCCCCAAATTACCGAATTTTCGGGTGTTTTGAGCCTGAATTTGAGATATAAACGGGTACAGAAGATGCATGCACATATCGACTTTGGACACTTATAATATCGATTTTTAGCATGTTTTGAGCCTATATTTCGAAAACATTCTAGCACTGAGTAGGCATGTACAGATTACTTCTGGGACAGCAAAATTTTGAATTTTCGGGTGTTTCGAGGTTGAATTTGGGATATAAACTTGTATTGAAGATGCATGCACATATCGACTTTTGGACTCCTAAAATATCGATTTTGAGCTTGTTTTGGGTCTGTATCTTGAAAACATTCTAACTAGGAGTAGGCATGTACAGATCGCTTCTAGGACCTAAAAATAGCGAATTTTTTGTGTGTTTTGAGGCTGAATTTGAGATATAAACAGGTACAGAAGATGCATGCACATATCGACTTTGGACACTAAAAATATTGATTTTTAGCATGTTTTATGCCTATATATTAAAGACATTCTAGTACTGATTAGGCATGTACAGATCGCTTCCGGGACCCCAAAATATCGAATTTTAGGGTGTTTTGAGGTTGAATTTGGGATATAAACGGGTGCAGAAGATGCATGCACATATCGACTTTTGGGAACCTAAAATATCGATTTTGAGCATATTTTGGGCCTGTATCTGAGTAGGCATGTACAGATCGCTCCTGGGACCCCAAAATATCGATTTTTCGGGTGTTTGGAGCCTGAATTTGAGATATAAACAGGTACAGAAGTAGCATGCACTTATCGACTTTTGGGCACATAAAATATCGATTTTCAGGATGTTTTGGGCCTGTTTTTCGGAAATACTCTAACACGGAGTAGGCATGTACAGATCGCTTCTTTGACCCAAAAATATCGAATTTTCGGGGTTTTTGGGCCTGAATTTGAAATATCGACTTTGGGTACCTAAAATATCGATTTTTAGAATGTTTTGGGCATATATTTGGAAAATATTCTTGCACTGAATAGGCATGTACAAATCGCTTCTGGGACCGCAAAATATCGAATTTTCGGGTGTTTTGAGCCTGAATTTGAGATATAAACGGGTACAGAAAATGCATGCACATATTGACTTTGGACACCTGAAATATCGATTTTTAGCATGTTTTGGGCCTGTATTTCGAAAATATTCTAGCACTGAGTAGGCATGTACAGATCGCTTCTGGGACCCCCAAATATCGAATTTTCGGGATTTTTGAGCCTGTATTTGAGATATAAACGGGTAGAGAAGATGCATGCACATATCGATTTTTGGGCACTTAAAAGATCAATTTTCAGTATGTTTTGGGCCTGTATTTTGAAAATACTCTAACACAGAGTAGGCATGTTCAGATCGTTTCTGGGACCCAAAAATATCGAATTTCCGTTTTTTTTTTTTAGCCTGAATTTGAGATATAAACGATGCATTCCCATATCGACTTTTGGGCACCTAAAATATCGATTTTGAGCATGTTTTAGGTCTGTATCTTGAAAGCATTCTAACTAGCAGTAGGCGTGTACAGATCGCTTCTAGGACTAAAAAATACGTAATTTTTGGGTGTTTTGAGCCTGAATTTGAGATATAAACGGGTAAAGAAGGTGCATGCACAAATCGACTTTGGACACTTGAAATATCGATTTTTAGCATGTTTTTTAGCCTATATATTAAAAAACATTCTAGCACTGAGTAGGCATGTACAGATCGCTTCTGGGACCCCAAAATATCGAATTTTCGGGTGTTTTGAGGTTGAATTTGGGATATAAACGGGTGCAGAAGATGCATGCACATATCGATTTTTGGGCACTTAAAAGATCAATTTTCAGTATGTTTTGGGCCTGTATTTTGAAAATACTCTAACACAGAGTAGGCATGTACAGATCGTTTCTGGGACCCCAAAATATCGAATTTTCGGGTGTTTTGGGCCTGAATTAGAGATATCGACTTTAGGCACCTAATATATCGATTTTTAGCATGTTTTGGTCCTGTATCTGAGTCGGCATATACATATCACTTCTGGGATTCCAAAATATCGAGTTTTCGGGTGTTTTTGGCCTGAATTTGAGATATCGACTTTGGGCTCTTAAAATATCGATTTTTGGCATGTTTTAGGTCTATATCTTGAAAGCATTCTAACTAGGAGTAGGCATGTACAGAACGCTTCTAGGACCCATAAATACCGAATTCTCGGGTGTTTTGATCCTGAATTTGAAATATAAACGGGTACAGAACATGCATGCACATATCGACTTTGGACACTTAAAATATCGATTTTTAGCATGTTTTGAGTCTATATTTTGAAAACATTCTTGCTCTGAGTAGGCATGTACAGATCGCTTCTGGGACCCAAAAATATCGAATTTTCGTGTGTTTTGGGCCTGAACTTGAGATATCGACTTTTGGGCACCTAAAATATCGATTTTGAGCATGTTTTAGGTCTGTATCTTGAAAGCATTCTAACTAGCAGTAGGCGTGTACAGATCGCTTCTAGGACTAAAAAATACGTAATTTTTGGGTGTTTTGAGCCTGAATTTGAGATATAAACGGGTACAGAAGGTGCATGCACAAATCGACTTTGGACACTTGAAATATCGATTTTTAGCATGTTTTTTAGCCTATATATTAAAAAACATTCTAGCACTGAGTAGGCATGTACAGATCGCTTCTGGCACCCAAAAATATCGAATTTTCGGGTGTTTTGAGGTTGAATTTGGGATATAAACGGGTGCAGAAGATGCATGCACATATCGATTTTGGGGCACTTAAAAGATCAATTTTCAGTATGTTTTGGGCCTGTATTTTGAAAATACTCTAACACAGAGTAGGCATGTACAGATCGTTTCTGGGACCCCAAAATATCGAATTTTCGGGTGTTTTGGGCCTGAATTAGAGATATCGACTTTAGGCACCTAACATATCGATTTTTAGCATGTTTTGGACCTGTATCTGAGTCGGCATATACATATCACTTCTGGGACCCCAAAATATCGAGTTTTCGGATGTTTGGAGCCTGAATTTGAGATATAAACGGGTACAGAAGATGCATGCACATATCGACTTTTGGGCACCTAAAAGATCGATTTTCATTATGTTTTGGGCCTGTAATTTGAAAATACTCTAACACGGAGTAGGCATGTACATATCGCTTGTGGGACCCCAAAATATCGAATTTTTGTGTGTTTTGGGCCTGAATTTGAGATATCGACTTTGGGCACCTAAAATTTCGATTTTAAGCATGTTTTGGGCATATATTTTGAAAATATTCTAGCACTGAGTAGGCATGTACAAATCGATTCTGGGACTCCCAAATATCGAATTTTCGGGTGTTTTCAGCCTGAATTTGAGATATAAACGGGTACAGAAGATGCATGCACATATTGACTTTGGTCACCTAAAATATCGTTTTTTAGGATGTTTTGGGCCTGTATTTTAAAAATACTCTAACATTGAGTAGGCATGTACAGATCACTTCTGGGACCCCAAAATATCGAATTTTTCGGGTGTTTTGGGCCTGAATTTGAGATATCGACTTTGGGCACCTAAAATATCGATTTTTAGCATGCTTTGGGCCTATATTTTGAAAATATTCTAGCACTGAGTAGGCATGTACAGATCGCTTCTGGGACCCCAAAATATCCAATTTTCGGGTGTTTTGAGCCTGAATTTGAGATATAAACGGGTATAGAAGATGCATGCACATATTGACTTTGGACACCTAAAATATCGATTTTCAGCATGTTTTGGGCCTGTATTTTGAAAATACTCTAACACGGAGTAAGCAGGTACAGATCGCTTCTGAGACCCCAAAATATCGAATTTCCGTTTTTTTTTTTTTTAGCCTGAATTTGAGATATAAACGATGCATTCACATATCGACTTTTGGGCACCTAAAATATCGATTTTGAGCATGTTTTAGGTCTGTATCTTGAAAGCATTCTAACTAGCAGTAGGCGTGTACAGATCGCTTCTAGGACTAAAAAATACGTAATTTTTGGGTGTTTTGAGCCTGAATTTGAGATATAAACGGGTACAGAAGGTGCATGCACAAATCGATTTTGGACACTTGAAATATCGATTTTTAGCATGTTTTTTAGCCTATATATTAAAAAACATTCTAGCACTGAGTAGGCATGTACAGATCGCTTCTGGGACCCCAAAATATCGAATTTTCGGGTGTTTTGAGGTTGAATTTGGGATATAAATGGGTGCAGAAGATGCATGCACATATCGATTTTTGGGCACTTGAAAGATCAATTTTCAGTATGTTTTAGGCCTGTATTTTTAAAATACTCTAACACGGAGTAGGCATGTACAGATCGTTTCTGGGACCCCAAAATATCGAATTTTCGGGTGTTTTGGGCCTGAATTTGAGATATCGACTTTAGGCACCTAAAATATCGATTTTTAGCATGTTTTGGTCCTGTATCTGAGTCGGCATATACATATCACTTCTGGGACTCCAAAATATCGAGTTTTCGGGTGTTTTTGGCCTGAATTTGGGATATCGATTTTGGGCTCTTAAAATATCGATTTTTGGCATGTTTTAGGTCTATATCTTGAAAGCATTCTAACTAGGAGTAGGCATGTACAGATCGCTTCTAGGACCCATAAATACCGAATTTTCGGGTGTTTTGATCCTGAATTTGAAATATAAACGGGTACAGAACATGCATGCACATATCGACTTTGGACACTTAAAATATCGATTTTTAGCATGTTTTGAGTCTATATTTTGAAAACATTCTTGCACTGAGTAGGCATGTACAGATCGCTTCTGGGACCCAAAAATATCGAATTTTCGTGTGTTTTGGGCCTGAACTTGAGATATCGACTTTGGGCACCTAAAATTTCGATTTTTAGCATGTTTTGGGCATATATTTTGAAAATATTCTAGCACTGAGTAGGTATGTACAGTTCGCTTCTGGGATTCCAAAATATCGAATTTTCGGTTGGTTTGAGCCTGAATTTGAGATATAAACGGGTACAGAAGATGCATGCACATATTGACTTTGGGCACCTAAAATATCGATTTTTAGGATGTTTTAGGCCTGTATTTTGAAAATACTCTAACATGGAGTAGGCATGTACAGATCGTTTCTGGGACCCCAAAATATCGAATTTTTCGGGTGTTTTGGGCCTGAATTTGAGATATCGACTTTGGGCACCTAAAATATCGATTTTTAGCATGCTTTGGGCCTATATTTTGAAAATATTCTAGCACTGAGTAGGCATGTACAGATCGCTTCTGGGACCCCAAAATATCAAATTTTCGGGTGTTTGGAGCCTGAATTTGAGATATAAACGGGTATACAAGATGTATGCACATATTGACTTTGGACACCTAAAATATCGATTTTCAGCATGTTTTGGGCCTGTATTTTGAAAATACTCTAACACGGAGTAAGCAGGTACAGATCGCTTCTGAGACCCCAAAATATCGAATTTCCGTTTTTTTTTGTTTTTAGCCTGAATTTGAGATATAAACGATGCATTCACATATCGACTTTTGGGCACCTAAAATATCGATTTTGAGCATGTTTTAGGTCTGTATCTTGAAAGCATTCTAACTAGCAGTAGGTGTGTACAGATCGCTTCTAGGACTAAAAAATACGTAATTTTTGGGTGTTTTGAGCCTGAATTTGAGATATAAACGGGTACAGAAGGTGCATGCACAAATCGACTTTGGACACTTGAAATATCGATTTTTAGCATGTTTTTTAGCCTATATATTAAAAAACATTCTAGCACTGAGTAGGCATGTACAGATCGCTTCTGGGACCCCAAAATATCGAATTTTCGGGTGTTTTGAGGTTGAATTTGGGATATAAACGGGTGCAGAAGATGCATGCACATATCGACTTCTGGGCACTTAAAAGATCAATTTTCAGTATGTTTTAGGCCTGTATTTTTAAAATACTCTAACACGGAGTAGGCATGTACAGATCGTTTCTGGGACCCCAAAATATCGAATTTTCGGGTGTTTTGGGCCTGAATTTGAGATATCGACTTTAGGCACCTAAAATATCGATTTTTAGCATGTTTTGGTCCTGTATCTGAGTCGGCATATACATATCACTTCTGGGACTCCAAAATATCGAGTTTTCGGGTGTTTTTGGCCTGAATTTGAGATATCGACTTTGGGCTCTTAAAATATCGATTTTTGGCATGTTTTAGGTCTATATCTTGAAAGCATTCTAACTAGGAGTATGCATGTACAGATCGCTTCTAGGACCCATAAATACCGAATTTTCGGGTGTTTTGAACCTGAACTTGAAATATAAACGGGTACAGAACATGCATGCACATATCGACTTTGGACACTTAAAATATCGATTTTTAGCATGTTTTGAGTCTATATTTTGAAAACATTCTTGCACTGAGTAGGCATGTACAGATCGCTTCTGGGACCCAAAAATATCGAATTTTCGTGTGTTTTGGGCCTGAACTTGAGATATCGACTTTGGGCACCTAAAATTTCGATTTTTAGCATGTTTTGGGCATATATTTTGAAAATATTCTAGCACTGAGTAAGTATGTACAGATCGCTTCTGGGATTCCAAAATATCGAATTTTCGGTTGGTTTGAGCCTGAATTTGAGATATAAACGGGTACAGAAGATGCATGCACATATTGACTTTGGGCACCTAAAATATCGATTTTCAGGATGTTTTGGGCCTGTATTTTAAAAATACTCTAACATTGAGTAGGCATGTACAGATCACTTCTGGGACCCCAAAATATCGAATTTTTCGGGTGTTTTGGGCCTGAATTTGAGATATCGACTTTGGGCACCTAAAATATCGATTTTTAGCATGCTTTGGGCCTATATTTTGAAAATATTCTAGCACTGAGTAGGCATGTACAGATCGCTTCTGGGACCCCAAAATATCAAATTTTCGGGTGTTTTGAGCCTGAATTTGAGATATAAACGGGTATAGAAGATGCATGCACATATTGACTTTGGACACCTAAAATATCGATTTTCAGCATGTTTTGGGAATGTATTTTGAAAATACTCTAACACGGAGTAAGCAGGTACAGATCGCTTCTGAGACCCCAAAATATCGAATTTCCGTTTTTTTTTTTTTTTAGCCTGAATTTGAGATATAAACGATGCATTCACATATCGACTTTTGGGCACCTAAAATATCGATTTTGAGCATGTTTTAGGTCTGTATCTTGAAAGCATTCTAACTAGCAGTAGGCGTGTACAGATCGCTTCTAGGACTAAAAAATACGTAATTTTTGTGTGTTTTGAGCCTGAATTTGAGATATAAACGGGTACAGAAGGTGCATGCACATATTGACTTTGGACACCTAAAATATAGATTTTCAGCATGTTTTGGGCCTGTATTTTGAAAATACCCTAACACGGAGTAAGCAGGAACAGATCGCTTCTGGGACCCCAAAATATCGAATTTTCGTTTTTTTACTCTGAATTTGAGATATAAATGTGTACTGAAGATGCATGCACATATCGACTTTTGGTCACCTAAAATATTGATTTTGAGCATGTTTTAGGTCTGTATCTTGAAAGCATTCTAACTAGCAGTAGGCGTGTACAGATCGCTTCTAGGACTAAAAAATACGTAATTTTTGTGTGTTTTGAGCCTGAATTTGAGATATAAACGGGTACAGAAGGTGCATGCACAAATCGATTTTGGACACTTGAAATATCGATTTTTAGCATGTTTTTTAGCCTATATATTAAAAAACATTCTAGCACTGAGTAGGCATGTACAGATCGCTTCTGGGACCCCAAAATATCGAATTTTCGGGTGTTTTGAGGTTGAATTTGGGATATAAACGGGTGCAGAAGATGCATGCACATATCGATTTTCGGGCACTTGAAAGATCAATTTTCAGTATGTTTTAGGCCTGTATTTTTAAAATACTCTAACACGGAGTAGGCATGTACAGATCGTTTCTGGGACCCCAAAATATCGAATTTTCGGGTGTTTTGGGCCTGAATTTGAGATATCGACTTTAGGCACCTAAAATATCGATTTTTAGCATGTTTTGGTCCTGTATCTGAGTCGGCATATACATATCACTTCTGGGACCCCAAAATATCGAGTTTTCGGGTGTTTTTGGCCTGAATTTGAGATATCGACTTTGGGCTCTTAAAATATCGATTTTTGGCATGTTTTAGGTCTATATCTTGAAAGCATTCTAACTAGGAGTATGCATGTACAGATCGCTTCTAGGACCCATAAATACCGAATTTTCGGGTGTTTTGATCCTGAACTTGAAATATAAACGGGTACAGAACATGCATGCACATATCGACTTTGGACACTTAAAATATTTATTTTTAGCATGTTTTGAGTCTATATTTTGAAAACATTCTTGCACTGAGTAGGCATGTACAGATCGCTTCTGGGACCCAAAAATATCGAATTTTCGTGTGTTTTGGGCCTGAACTTGAGATATCGACTTTGGGCACCTAAAATTTCGATTTTTAGCATGTTTTGGGCATATATTTTGAAAATATTCTAGCACTGAGGAGGTATGTACAGATCGCTTCTGGGATTCCAAAATATCGAATTTTCGGTTGGTTTGAGCCTGAATTTGAGATATAAACGGGTACAGAAGATGCATGCACATATTGACTTTGGGCACCTAAAATATCGATTTTCAGGATGTTTTAGGCCTGTATTTTGAAAATACTCTAACATGGAGTAGGAATGTACAGATCGCATCTGGGACCCCAAAATATCGAATTTTTCGGGTGTTTTGGGCCTGAATTTGAGATATCGACTTTGGGCACCTAAAATATCGATTTTTAGCATGCTTTGGGCATATATTTTGAAAATATTCTAGCACTGAGTAGGCATGTACAGATCGCTTCTGGGACCCCAAAATATCAAATTATCGGGTGTTTTGAGCCTGAATTTGAGATTTAAACGGGTCCAGAAGATGCATGCACATATTGACTTTGGACACCTAAAATATCGATTTTCAGCATGTTTTGGGCCTGTATTTTGAAAATACTCTAACACGCAGTAAGCAGGTACAGATCGCTTCTGAGACCCCAAAATATCGAATTTCCGTTTTTTTTTTTTAGCCTGAATTTGAGATATAAACGATGCATTCACATATCGACTTTTGGGCACCTAAAATATCGATTTTGAGCATGTTTTAGGTCTGTATCTTGAAAGCATTCTAACTAGCAGTAGGCGTGTACAGATCGCTTCTAGGACTAAAAAATACGTAATTTTTGGGTGTTTTGAGCCTGAATTTGAGATATAAACGGGTACAGAAGGTGCATGCACAAATCGACTTTGGACACTTGAAATATCGATTTTTAGCATGTTTTAAAGCCTATATATTAAAAAACATTTTAGCACTAAGTAGGCATGTACAGATCGCTTCTGGGACCCCAAAATATCGAATTTTCGGGTGTTTTGAGGTTGAATTTGGGATATAAACGGGTGCAGAAGATGCATGCACATATCGACTTCTGGGCACTTAAAAGATCAATTTTCAGTATGTTTTAGGCCTGTATTTTGAAAATACTCTAACACGGAGTAGGCATGTACAGATCGTTTCTGGGACCCCAAAATATCGAATTTTCGGGTGTTTTGGGCCTGAATTTGAGATATCGACTTTAGGCACCTAAAATATCGATTTTTAGCATGTTTTGGTCCTGTATCTGAGTAGGCATATACATATCACTTCTGGGACTCCAAAATATCGAGTTTTCGGGTGTTTTTGGCCTGAATTTGAGATATCGAATTTTTGCTCTAAAAATATCGATTTTTGGCATGTTTTAGGTCTATATCTTGAAAGCATTCTAACTAGGAGTATGCATGTACAGACCGCTTCTAGGACCCATAAATACCGAATTTTCGGGTGTTTTGATCCTGAATTTGAAATATAAACGGGTACAGAACATGCATGCACATATCGACTTTGAACACTTAAAATATCGATTTTTAGCATGTTTTGAGTCTATATTTTGAAAACATTCTTGCACTGAGTAGGCATGTACAGATCGCTTCTGGGACCCAAAAATATCGAATTTTCGTGTGTTTTGGGCCTGAACTTGAGATATCGACTTTGGGCACTTAAATTTTCGATTTTTAGCATGTTTTGGGCATATATTTTGAAAATATTCTAGCACTGAGTAGGTATGTACAGATCGCTTCTGGGACTTCAAAATATCGAATTTTCGGTTGGTTTGAGCCTGAATTTGAGATATAAACGGGTACAGAAGATGCATGCACATATTGACTTTGGGCACCTAAAATATCGATTTTCAGGATGTTTTAGGCCTGTATTTTGAAAATACTCTAAAATGGAGTAGGCATGTACAGATCGCTTCTGGGACCCCTAAATATCGAATTTTTCGGGTGTTTTGGGCCTGAATTTGAGATATCGACTTTGGGCACCTAAAATATCGATTTTTAGCATGCTTTGGGCCTATATTTTGAATATATTCTAGCACTGAGTAGGCATGTACAGATCGCTTCAGGGACCCCAAAATATCGAATTTTCGGGTGTTTTGAGCCTGAATTTGAGATATAAGCGGGTACAGAAGATGCATGCACATATTGACTTTGGACACCTAAAATATCGATTTTCAGCATGTTTTGGGCCTGTATTTTGAAAATACCCTAACACGGAGTAAGCAGGTACAGATTGCTTCTGGGACCCCAAAATATGGAATTTTCGTTTTTTTACTCTGAATTTGAGATATAAATGTGTACTGAAGATGCATGCACATATCGACTTTTGGTCACCTAAAATATTGATTTTGAGCATGTTTTAGGTCTGCATCTTGAAAGCATTCTAACTAGCAGTAGGCATGTACAGATCACTTCTAGGACCCAAAAATACCGAATTTTTGAGTGTTTTGAGCCTGAATTTGAGATATAAACGGGTACAGAAGATGCATGCACATATCAACTTTTGGGTACTTACAAGATCGATTTTCAGTATGTTTTGGGCTTGTATTTTGAAAATACTCTAACACGGAGTAGGCATGTACAGATCGCTTCTGGGACCCCAAAATATCGAATTTTCGGTTTGTTTTAGGCCTGAATTTGAGATATCGACTTTGGACACTTAAAATATCGATTTTTAGCATGTTTTGGGCCTATATTTTGAAAATCTTCTAGCACTGAGTAGGCATGTACATATCGCTTCTGGGACACCAAAATATCGAATTTTCGGGTGTTTTGAGCCTGAATTTGAGATATTAACGGGTACAGAATATGCATGCACATATGGACTTTGGGCACCTAAAATATCGATTTTCAGCATGTTTTGGGCCTGTATCTGAGTAGGCATGTACAGATCGCTTCTGGGACCCAAAAATATCGAGTTTTTGGATGTTTGGAGCCTGAATTTGAGATATAAACGGGTACAGAAGATGCATGCACATATCGACTTTTGGGCACCTAAAAGATCGATTTTCATTATGTTTTGGGCCTGTAATTTGAAAATACTCTAACACGGAATAGGCATTTACAGATCGCTTCTGGGACCCCAAAATATCGAATTTTCGTGTGTTTTGGGCCTGAATTTGAGATATCGACTTTGGACACTTAAAATATCGATTTTTAGCATGTTTTGGGCCTATATTTTGAAAATATTCTAGCACTGAGTAGGTATGTACAGATCGCTTCTGGGACTCCAAAATATCGAATTTTCGGATGTTTTGAGCCTGAATTTGAGATATAAACGGGTACAGAAGATGCATGCACATATTGACTTTGGGCACCTAAAATATTGATTTTCAGGATTTTCTAGGCCTGTATTTTGAAAATACTCTAACAGGGAGTAGGCATGTACAAATCGCTTCTGGGACCCCAAAATATCGAATTTTTCGGGTGTTTTGGGCCTGAATTTGAGATATCGACTTTGGGCACCTAAAATATCGATTTTTAGCATGCTTTGGGCCTATATTTTAATAATATTCTAGCATTGAGTAGGCATGTACAGATCGCTTCTGGGGCCCCAAAACATCGAATTTTCGGGTGTTTTGAGCCTGAATTTGAGATATAAACGGGTACAGAAGATGCATGCACATATTGACTTTGGACACCTAAAATATATATTTTCAGGATGTTTTAGGCCTGTATTTTGAAAATACTCTAACATGGAGTAGGCATGTACAGATCGCTTCTAGGACCCCAAAATATCGAATTTTTCGGGTGTTTTGGGCCTGAATTTGAGATATCGACTTTGGACACTTAAAAGATCAATTTTCAGTATGTTTTGGGCCTGAATTTGAGATATCGACTTTAGGCACCTAAAATATCTATTTTTAGCATGTTTTGGTCCTGTATCTGAGTCGGCATATACATATCACTTCTGGGACTCCAAAATATCGAGTTTTCGAGTGTTTTTGGCCTGAATTTGAGATATCGACTTTGGGCTCTTAAAATATCGATTTTTGGCATGTTTTAGGTCTATATCTTAAAAGCATTCTAACTAGGAGTAGGCATGTAAAGATCGCTTCTTGGACCCAAAAATACCGATTTTTCGGGTGTTTTGAGACTGAATTTGAGATATAAACGTGTACAGAAGATGCATGCACATATCGACTTTGGACACTTAAAATATCGATTTTTAGCATGTTTTAAGCTTATATTTTGAAAATATTCTAGCACTGAGTAGGCATGTACAGATCGCTTATGGGACCCCTAAATATCGAATTTTTCGGGTGTTTTGGGCCTGAATTTGAGATATCGACTTTGGGCACCTAAAATATCGATTTTTAGCATGCTTTGGGCCTATATTTTGAATATATTCTAGCACTGAGTAGGCATGTACAGATCGCTTCAGGGACCCCAAAATATCGAATTTTCGGGTGTTTTGAGCCTGAATTTGAGATATAAGCGGGTACAGAAGATGCATGCACATATTGACTTTGGACACCTAAAATATAGATTTTCAGCATGTTTTGGGCCTGTATTTTGAAAATACCCTAACACGGAGTAAGCAGGTACAGATCGCTTCTGGGACCCCAAAATATCGAATTTTCGTTTTTTTACTCTGAATTTGAGATATAAATGTGTACTGAAGATGCATGCACATATCGACTTTTGGTCACCTAAAATATTGATTTTGAGCATGTTTTAGGTCTGCATCTTGAAAGCATTCTAACTAGCAGTAGGCATGTACAGATCACTTCTAGGACCCAAAAATACCGAATTTTTGAGTGTTTTGAGCCTGAATTTGAGATATAAACGGGTACAGAAGATGCATGCACATATCAACTTTTGGGTACTTACAAGATCGATTTTCAGTATGTTTTGGGCTTGTATTTTGAAAATACTCTAACACGGAGTAGGCATGTACAGATCGCTTCTGGGACCCCAAAATATCGAATTTTCGTGTGTTTTGGGCCTGAATTTGAGATATCGACTTTGGGGACCTAAAATTTCGATTTTTAGCATGTTTTGGGCATATATTTTGAAAATATTCTAGCACTGAGTAGGTATGTACAGATCGCTTCTGGGACTCCAAAATATCGAATTTTCGGATGTTTTGAGCCTGAATTTGAGATATAAACGGGTACAGAAGATGCATGCACATATTGACTTTGGGCACCTAAAATATTGATTTTCAGGATTTTCTAGGCCTGTATTTTGAAAATACTCTAACAGGGAGTAGGCATGTACAAATCGCTTCTGGGACCCCAAAATATCGAATTTTTCGGGTGTTTTGGGCCTGAATTTGAGATATCGACTTTGGGCACCTAAAATATCGATTTTTAGCATGCTTTGGGCCTATATTTTAATAATATTCTAACATTGAGTAGGCATGTACAGATCGCTTCTGGGGCCCCAAAACATCGAATTTTCAGGTGTTTTGAGCCTGAATTTGAGATATAAACGGGTACAGAAGATGCATGCACATATTGACTTTGGACACCTAAAATATATATTTTCAGGATGTTTTAGGCCTGTATTTTGAAAATACTCTAACATGGAGTAGGCATGTACAGATCGCTTCTAGGACCCCAAAATATCGAATTTTTCGGGTGTTTTGGGCCTGAATTTGAGATATCGACTTTGGACACTTAAAAGATCAATTTTCAGTATGTTTTGGGCCTGAATTTGAGATATCGACTTTAGGCACCTAAAATATCTATTTTTAGCATGTTTTGGTCCTGTATCTGAGTCGGCTTATACATATCACTTCTGGGACTCCAAAATATCGAGTTTTCGAGTGTTTTTGGCCTGAATTTGAGATATCGACTTTGGGCTCTTAAAATATCGATTTTTGGCATGTTTTAGGTCTATATCTTAAAAGCATTCTAACTAGGATTAGGCATGTAAAGATCGCTTCTTGGACCCAAAAATACCGAATTTTCGAGTGTTTTGAGACTGAATTTGAGATATAAACGTGTACAGAAGATGCATGCACATATCGACTTTGGACACTTAAAATATCGATTTTTAGCATGTTTTAAGCCTATATTTTGAAAATATTCTAGCACTGAGTAGGCATGTACAGATCGCTTATGGGACCCCTAAATATCGAATTTTTAGGGTGTTTTGGGCCTGAATTTGAGATATCGACTTTGGGCACCTAAAATATCGATTTTTAGCATGCTTTGGGCCTATATTTTGAATATATTCTAGCACTGAGTAGGCATGTACAGATCGCTTCAGGGACCCCAAAATATCGAATTTTCGGGTGTTTTGAGCCTGAATTTGAGATATAAGCGGGTACAGAAGATGCATGCACATATTGACTTTGGACACCTAAAATATAGATTTTCAGCATGTTTTGGGCCTGTATTTTGAAAATACCCTAACACGTAGTAAGCAGGTACAGATCGCTTCTGGGACCCCAAAATATCGAATTTTCGTTTTTTTACTCTGAATTTGAGATATAAATGTGTACTGAAGATGCATGCACATATCGACTTTTGGTCACCTAAAATATTGATTTTGAGCATGTTTTAGGTCTGCATCTTGAAAGCATTCTAACTAGCAGTAGGCATGTACAGATCACTTCTAGGACCCAAAAATACCGAATTTTTGAGTGTTTTGAGCCTGAATTTGAGATATAAACGGGTACAGAAGATGCATGCACATATCAACTTTTGGGTACTTACAAGATCGATTTTCAGTATGTTTTGGGCTTGTATTTTGAAAATACTCTAACACGGAGTAGGCATGTACAGATCGCTTCTGGGACCCCAAAATATCGAATTTTCGTGTGTTTTGGGCCTGAATTTGAGATATCGACTTTGGGGACCTAAAATTTCGATTTTTAGCATGTTTTGGGCATATATTTTGAAAATATTCTAGCACTGAGTAGGTATGTACAGATCGCTTCTGGGACTCCAAAATATCGAATTTTCGGATGTTTTGAGCCTGAATTTGAGATATAAACGGGTACAGAAGATGCATGCACATATTGACTTTGGGCACCTAAAATATTGATTTTCAGGATTTTCTAGGCCTGTATTTTGAAAATACTCTAACAGGGAGTAGGCATGTACAAATCGCTTCCGGGACCCCAAAATATCGAATTTTTCGGGTGTTTTGGGCCTGAATTTGAGATATCGACTTTGGGCACCTAAAATATCGATTTTTAGCATGCTTTGGGCCTATATTTTAATAATATTCTAGCATTGAGTAGGCATGTACAGATCGCTTCTGGGGCCCCAAAACATCGAATTTTCAGGTGTTTTGAGCCTGAATTTGAGATATAAACGGGTACAGAAGATGCATGCACATATTGACTTTGGACACCTAAAATATATATTTTCAGGATGTTTTAGGCCTGTATTTTGAAAATACTCTAACATGGAGTAGGCATGTACAGATCGCTTCTAGGACCCCAAAATATCGAATTTTTCGGGTGTTTTGGGCCTGAATTTGAGATATCGACTTTGGACACTTAAAAGATCAATTTTCAGTATGTTTTGGGCCTGAATTTGAGATATCGACTTTAGGCACCTAAAATATCTATTTTTAGCATGTTTTGGTCCTGTATCTGAGTTGGCATATACATATCACTTCTGGGACTCCAAAATATCGAGTTTTCGAGTGTTTTTGGCCTGAATTTGAGATATCGACTTTGGGCTCTTAAAATATCGATTTTTGGCATGTTTTAGGTCTATATCTTAAAAGCATTCTAACTAGGAGTAGGCATGTAAAGATCGCTTCTTGGACCCAAAAATACCGAATTTTCGTATGTTTTGAGACTGAATTTGAGATATAAACGTGTACAGAAGATGCATGCACATATCGACTTTGGACACTTAAAATATCGATTTTTAGCATGTTTTAAGCCTATATTTTGAAAATATTCTAGCACTGAGTAGGCATGTACAGATCGCTTATGGGACCCCTAAATATCGAATTTTTAGGGTGTTTTGGGCCTGAATTTGAGATATCGACTTTGGGCACCTAAAATATCGATTTTTAGCATGCTTTGGGCCTATATTTTGAATATATTCTAGCACTGAGTAGGCATGTACAGATCGCTTCAGGGACCCCAAAATATCGAATTTTCGGGTGTTTTGAGCCTGAATTTGAGATATAAGCGGGTACAGAAGATGCATGCACATATTGACTTTGGACACCTAAAATATAGATTTTCAGCATGTTTTGGGCCTGTATTTTGAAAATACCCTAACACGGAGTAAGCAGGTACAGATCGCTTCTGGGACCCCAAAATATCGAATTTTCGTTTTTTTACTCTGAATTTGAGATATAAATGTGTACTGAAGATGCATGCACATATCGACTTTTGGTCACCTAAAATATTGATTTTGAGCATGTTTTAGGTCTGCATCTTGAAAGAATTCTAACTAGCAGTAGGCATGTACAGATCACTTCTAGGACCCAAAAATACCGAATTTTTGAGTGTTTTGAGCCTGAATTTGAGATATAAACGGGTACAGAAGATGCATGCACATATCAACTTTTGGGTACTTACAAGATCGATTTTCAGTATGTTTTGGGCTTGTATTTTGAAAATACTCTAACACGGAGTAGGCATGTACAGATCGCTTCTGGGACCCCAAAATATCGAATTTTCGGTTTGTTTTAGGCCTGAATTTGAGATATCGACTTTGGACACTTAAAATATAGATTTTTAGCATGTTTTGGGCCTATATTTTGAAAATATTCTAGCACTGAGTAGGTATGTACAGATCGCTTCTGGGACTCCAAAATATCGAATTTTCGGATGTTTTGAGCCTGAATTTGAGATATAAACGGGTACAGAAGATGCATGCACATATTGACTTTGGGCACCTAAAATATTGATTTTCAGGATTTTCTAGGCCTGTATTTTGAAAATACTCTAACAGGGAGTAGGCATGTACAAATCGCTTCTGGGACCCCAAAATATCGAATTTTTCGGGTGTTTTGGGCCTGAATTTGAGATATCGACTTTGGGCACCTAAAATATCGATTTTTAGCATGCTATGGGCCTATATTTTAATAATATTCTAGCATTGAGTAGGCATGTACAGATCGCTTCTGGGGCCCCAAAACATCGAATTTTCGGGTGTTTTGAGCCTGAATTTGAGATATAAACGGGTACAGAAGATGCATGCACATATTGACTTTGGACACCTAAAATATAGATTTTCAGGATGTTTTAGGCCTGTATTTTGAAAATACTCTAACATGGAGTAGGCATGTACAGATCGCTTCTAGGACCCCAAAATATCGAATTTTTCGGGTGTTTTGGGCCTGAATTTGAGATATCGACTTTGGACACTTAAAAGATCAATTTTCAGTATGTTTTGGGCCTGAATTTGAGATATCGACTTTAGGCACCTAAAATATCGATTTTTAGCATGTTTTGGTCCTGTATCTGAGTCGGCATATACATATCACTTCTGGGACTCCAAAATATCGAGTTTTCGAGTGTTTTTGGCCTGAATTTGAGATATCGACTTTGGGCTCTTAAAATATCGATTTTTGGCATGTTTTAGGTCTATATCTTAAAAGCATTCTAACTAGGATTAGGCATGTAAAGATCGCTTCTTGGACCCAAAAATACCGAATTTTCGAGTGTTTTGAGACTGAATTTGAGATATAAACGTGTACAGAAGATGCATGCACATATCGACTTTGGACACTTAAAATATCGATTTTTAGCATGTTTTAAGCCTATATTTTGAAAATATTCTAGCACTGAGTAGGCATGTACAGATCGCTTATGGGACCCAAAAATATCGAATTTTCAAGTATTTTGAGGTTGAATTTGGGATATAAACGGGTGCAGAAGATGCATACACATATTGACTTTGGGCACCTAAAATATGGATTTTCAGCATGTTTTGGGAATGTATTTCTAAAAATACTCTAAAACGGAGTAGGCATTTACAGATCGTTTCTGGGACCCCAAAATGTCGAATTTTCGGGTGTTTGGAGCCTGAATTTGAGATATAAGCGGGTACAGAAAATGCATGCACATATTGACTTTGGACACCTAAAATATCGATTTAAGCATGTTTTGGGCCTGTATTTTGAAAATACCCTAACAAGGAGTAAGCAGGTACAGATCGCTTCTGGGACCCCAAAATATCGAATTTTCGATTATTTATCCTGAATTTGATATATAAACGTGTACTGAAGATGCATGCACATATCGACTTTTGGTCACCTAAAATATCGATTTTGAGCATGTTTTAGGTCTGTATCTTCAAAGCATTCTAACTAGCAGTAGGCGTGTACAGATCGCTTCTAGGACCCCAAAATATCGAATTTTCGGGTTGTTTTAGGCCTGAATTTGAGATATCGACTTTGGGCACTTGAAATATCGATTTTTAGCATGTTTTGGGCCTATATTTTGAAAATCTTCTAGCACTGAGTAGGCATGTACAGATCGCTTCTGGGACCCCAAAATATCGAATTTTCGGGTGTTTTGAGCCTGAATTTGAGATATTAAAGGGTACAGAACATGCATGCACATATGGACTTTGGGCACCTAAAATATCGATTTTCAGCATATTTTGGGCCTGTATCTGAGTAGGCATGTACAGATCGCTTTTGGGACCCAAAATATCGAGTTTTCGGATGTTTGGAGCCTGAATTTGAGATATAAACGGGTACAGAAGATGCATGCACATATCGACTTCTGGGCACCTAAAAGATCGATTTTGAGCATGTTTTTAGGTCTGCATCTTGAAAGCATTCTAACTAGCAGTAGGCGTGTACAGATCGCTTCTAGGACCCAAAAATACCGAATTTTTGGGTGTTTTGAGCCTGAATTTGAGATATAAACGGGTACAAAAGATGCATGCACATACCAACTTTTGGGTACCTACAAGATCGATTTTCAGTATGTTTTGGGCCTGTATTTTGAAAATACTCTAACACGGAGTAGGGATGTACAGAGCGCTTCTGGGACCAAAAAATATTGAATTTTCGTGTGTTTTGGGCCTGAACTTGAGATATCGACTTTGGGCACCTAAAATTTCGATTTTTAGCAAGTTTTGGGCATATATTTTGAAAATATTCTAGCACTGAGTAGGTATGTACAGATCGCTTCTGGGACTCCAAAATATCGAATTTTCGGTTGGTTTGAGCCTGAATTTGAGATATAAACGGGTACAGAAGATGCATGCACATATCGACTTTTGGGCACTTAAAAGATCAATTTTCAGAATGTTTTGGGCCTGTATTTTGAAAATACTCTAACACGGAGTAGGCATGTACAGATCGTTTCTGGGATCCTAAAATATAGAATTTTCGGGTGTTTTAGGCCTGAATTTCAGATATCTACTTTAGGCACCCAAAATATCGATTTTTAGCATGTTTTGGTCCTGTATCTGAGTCGGCATATACATATCACTTCTGGGACTCCAAAATATCGAGTTTTCGGGTGTTTTTGGCCTGAATTTGAGATATCGACTTTGGGCTCTTAAAATATCGATTTGTGGCATGTTTTAGGTCTATATCTTGAAAGCAATCTAACTAGGAGTAGGCATGTACAGATCGCTTCTAGGACCCATAAATACCGAATTTTCGGGTGTTTTGATCCTGAATTTGAAATATAAACGGGTACAGAACATGCATGCACATATCGACTTTGGACACTTAAAATATCGATTTTTAGCATGTTTTGAGTCTATATTTTGAAAACATTCTTGCACTGAGTAGGCATGTACAGATCGCTTCTGGGACCCAAAAATATCGAATTTTCGTGTGTTTTGGGCCTGAATATGAGATATCGACTTTGGGCACCTAAAATTTCGATTTTTAGCATGTTTTGGGCATATATTTTGAAAATATTCTAGCACTGAGTAGGTATGTACAGATCGCTTCTGGGACTCCAAAATATCGAATTTTCGGTTGGTTTGAGCCTGAATTTGAGATATAAACGGGTACAGAAGATGCATGCACATATTGACTTTGGACACCTAAAATATAGATTTTCAGCATGTTTTGGGCCTGTATTTTGAAAATACCCTAACACGGAGTAAGCAGGTACAGATCGCTTCTGGGACCCCAAAATATCGAATTCTCGTTTTTTTACTCTGAATTTGAGATATAAATGTGTACTGAAGATGCGTGCTCATATCGACTTTTGGTCACCTAAAATATCGATTTTGAGCATGTTTTAGGTCTGTATCTTGAAAGCATTCTAACTAGCAGTAGGCGTGTACAGATCGCTTCTAGGATCCAAAAATACCGAATTTTTGAGTGTTTTGAGCCTGAATTTGAGATATAAACGGGTACATAAGATGCATGCACATATCAACTTTTGGGTACTTACAAGATCGATTTTCAGTATGTTTTGGGCTTGTATTTTGAAAATACTCTAACACGGAGTAGGCATGTACAGATCGCTTCTGAGACCCCAAAATATCGAATTTTCGGTTTGTTTTAGGCCTGAATTTGAGATATCGAATTTGGGCACTTAAAATATCGATTTTTAGCATGTTTTGGGCCTATATTTTGAAAATCTTCTAGCACTGAGTAGGCATGTACAGATCTTTTCTGGGACCCCAAAATATCGAATTTTCGGGTGTTTAGAGCCTGAATTTGAGATATTAACGGGTACAGAAGATGCATGCACATATGGACTTTGGGCACCTAAAATATCAATTTTTAGCATGTTTTGGGCCTGTATTTTGAAAATACTCTAACACGGAGTAGGCATGTAAAGATCGTTTCTGGGACCCCAAAAAATCGAATTTTTGGGTGTTTTGGGCCTGAATTTGAGATATCGACTTTGGGAACCTAAAATATCGATTTTAGCATGTTTTGGGCCTATATTTTTAAAATATTCTAACACGGAGTAGGCATGTACAGATCGTTTCTGGGACCCCAAAATATCGAATTTTCGTGTGTTTTGGGCCTGAATTTGAGATATCGACTTTGGGCACCTAAAATATCGATTTTTAGCATGTTTTGGGCCTGTATCTGAGTATGCATGTACATATCGTCTTGGGACCCCAAAATATCGTGTTTTTGGGTGTTTTAGGCCTGAATTTGAGATATCTACTTTGGGTTCTTGAAATATCGATTTTTAGCATGTTTTGGGCCTGTATTTTCAAAATACTCTAACAGTGAGTAAGCATGTACAGATCGCTTCTTGAACACAAAAATACCGATTTTTCGGGTGTTTTTAACCTGAATTTGAGATATAAACGTGTACAGAAGGTGCATGCAGATATCGATATTGGACACTTAAAATATCGATTTTTAGCATGTTTTGAGTCTATATTTTGAAAACATTCTACCACTGAGTAGGCATGTACAGATCGCTTCTGGGAACCAAAAATATCGAATTTTCGGGTGTTTTGAGGTTGAATTTGGGATATAAACGGGTGCAGAAAATGCATACACATATTGACTTTAGGCACCTACAAGACCGATTTTCAGTATGTTTTAAGCCTGTATTTTGAAAATACTCTAACACGGAGAAAGCATGTACAGATCGCTTCTGGGACCCCAAAATATCGAATTTTCGGGTGTTTTGGGCCTAAATTTGAGATATCGACTTTGGGCACTTAAAATATCGATTTGTAGCATGTTTTGGGCTTGTATTTTAAAAATACTCTAACACGGAGTAAGCATGTACAGATCGCTTCTTGGACCCCAAAATATCGAATTTTCGGGTTTTTTTTAGCCTGAATTTGAGATATAAACGGGTACAGAAGATGCATGCACATATCGACTTTGGACACTTAAAATATCGATTTTTAGCATGTTTTGAGCGTATATTTTGAAAACATTCTAGCACTGAGTAGGTATGTACAGATCGCTTCTGAGACCCAAATATATCGAATTTTCGGGTTTTTTGAGCCTGAATTTGAGATATAAACGGGTACAGAAGATGCATGCACATATTGACTTTGGGCACCTAAAATATCGATTTTGAGCATGTTTTAGGTCTGTATCTTGAAAACATTCTAACTAGGAGTAGGCATGTACAGATCGCTTCTGGGACCCCAAAATATCGAATTTTCGGGGTTTTTTAGCCTGAATTTGAGATATAAACGGGTACAGAAGATGCATGCACATATTGACTTTGGGCTCCTAAAATATCGATTTTGAGCATGTTTTAGGTCTGTATCTTGAAAACATTTTAACTAGGAGTAGGCATGTACAGATCGCTTCTGGGACCCCAAAATATCGAATTTTCGGGTGTTTTGGGCCTGAATTTGAGATATCGACTTTGGTAACCTAAAATTTCGATTTTTAGCATGTTTTGGGCCTATATTTTTAAAATATATTAGCACTGAGTAGGCATTTAAAGATCGCTTCTGGGACCCCAAAATATTAAATTCTCGGGTGTTTTGAGCCTGAATTTGAGATATAAACGGGTACAGAAGATACATGCACATATTGACTTTGGGCACCGAAAATATCGATTTTCAGCATCTTTTGGGCCTGTATCTGAGTAGGCATGTACAGATCGCTTCTGGGACCCCAATATATCGAGTTTTCTGGTGTTTGGAGCCTGCATTTGAGATATAAACGGGTTCAGAAGATGCATGCACATATCGACTTTTGGGAACTTAAAAGATCGATTTTCAGTATGTTTTGGGCCTGTATTTTGAAAATACTCTAACACGAAGTAGGCATGTACAGATCGTTTCTGGCACCCAAAAATATCGAATTTTCGGGTGTTTTGGGCCTGAATTTGAGATATCAACTTTGGGCACCTAAAATATCGATTTTTAGCATGTTTTGGGCCTATATTTTGAAAATATTCTAGCACTGAGTAGGCATGTACAGATCGCTTGTGAGACACAAAATATCGAATTTTCGGGTGTTTTGAGCCTAAATTTGAGATATAAACGGGTACAGAAGATTCATGCACATATTGACTTTGGGCACCTAAAATATCGATTTTTAGCATGTTTTGGGCCTGTATTTTGAAAATACTCTAACACGGAGTAGGCATGTAGAGATCGCTTCTTGGACCCCAAAATATTGAATTCTCGGGTGTTTTGAGCCTGAATTTGAGATATAAACGGGTACAGAAGATGCATGCTCATATCGACTTTTGCTCACCTAAAAGTTCGATTTTCAGTATGTTTTGGGCCTGTATTTTGAAAATACTCTAACACGGAGTAGGCATGTACAGATCGTTTCTGGGACCCCAAAATATCGAATTTTCGGATGTTTTGGTCCTGAATTTGATATATCGACTTTGGGCACCTAAAATATCGATTTTTAGCATGTTTTGTGCCTATATTTTGAAAATATTCTAGCTCTGAGTAGGCATGTACAGATCGCTTCTGACACCCCAAAATATCGAATTTTCGGGTATTTTGAGCCTTAATTTGAGATATAAACGGGTACAGAAGATACATGCACATATTGACTTTGTTCACCTAAAAGATCGATTTTCAGTATGTTTTTGGCCTGTATTTTGAAAATATTCTAACACGGAGTAGGCATGTACAGATCGCTTCTGGGACCCCAAAATATCGAATTTTCGGGTTTTTTGAGCCTGAATTTGAGATATAAATGGGTACAGAAGATGCATGCACATATCGACTTTGGACACTTAAAATATAGATTTTTAGCATGTTTTGAGCCTATATTTTGAAAATATTCTAGCACTGAGTAGGCATGTACAGATTGCTTCTGAGACCCAAAAATATAGAATTTTCGGGTGTTTTGAAGTTGAATTTGGGATATAAACGGGTGCAGAAGATGCATGCACATATTGACTTTGGACACCTAAAATATTGATTTTCAGCATGTTTTGGGCCTTTATTTTGAAAAGACTCTAACACGGAGTAAGCATGTACAGATCGCTTCTGGGACCCCAAAATATCGAATTTTCGTTTTTTTTTTTTTAGCCTGAATTTGAGATATAAAAGGGTACAGAAGATGCATGCACATATCGACTTTTGGGCACCTAAAATATCGATTTTGAGCATGTTTTAGGTCTGTATCTTGAAAATATTCTAACTAGGAGTAGGCATGTACAGATCGCTTCTTGAAATCAAGAATACCGATTTTTCGGGTGTTTTGAGCCTGAATTTGAGATATAAACGGGTACAGAAGGTGCATGCACATATCGACTTTGGACACTTAAAATATCGATTTTTAGCATGTTTTGAGTCTATATTTTGAAAATATTATAGCACTGAGTAGGCATGTACAGATCGCTTCTGGGACCCCAAAAGATCGAATTTTCGGGTGTTTGAAGCCTGAATTTGAGATATAAACGGGTACAGAAGATGCATGCACATATCGACTTTGGACACTTAAAATATCGATTTTTAGCATGTTTCGAGCCTATGATTTGAAAATATTATAGCACTGAGTAGGCATGTACAGATCCCTTCTGGGACCCCAAAATATCGAATTTTCGGGTGTTTGGAGCCTGAATTTGAGATATCGACTTTGGGCACCTAAAATATCGATTTTTAGCATGTTTTGGGCCTATATTTTGAAAATATTCTAGCACCGAGTAAGCATGTACAGATAGCTACTGGAACCCCAAAATATCAAATTTTTCGGGTGTTTGGAGCCTGAATTTGATTATATAAACGGGTACAGGAGATGCATGCACATATTGACTTTGGACACCTAAAATATCGATTTTCAGTATGTTTTGGGCCTGTATTTTGAAAATACTCTAACACGGAGTAAGCATGTACAGATTGCTTCTGGGACACCAAAATATCGAATTTTCGAGTGTTTAGGGCCTGAATTTGAGATATCGACTTTGGGCACCTAAAATATCGATTTTTAGCATGTTTTGGGCCTATATTTTGAAAATATTCTAGCACTGAGTAGACATGTACAGATCGCTTCTGGGACCCCAAAATAGCGAATTCTCGGGTGTTTTGAGCATGAATTTGAGATATAAACGGGTACAGAAAATACATGCACATATTGAATTTGGGCACCTGAAATATCGATTTTCAGTATGTTTTGGGCCTGTATCTGAGTAGGCATGTACAGATCGCTTCTGGGACCCCAAAATATCGAGTTTTCTGGTGTTTGGAGCCTGCATTTGAGATATAAACGGGTTCAGAAGATGCATGCACATATCGACTTTTGGGCACTTAAAAGATCGTTTTTCAGTATGTTTTGGGCCTGTATTTTGAAAATACTCTAACACGGAGTAGGCATGTACAGATCGTTTGTGAGACCCCAAAATATCGAATTTTCGGGTGTTTTGGGCCTGAATTTGAGATATAAACGGGTACCGAAGATACATGCACATATTGACTTTGGGCACCTAAAATATCGATTTTTTAGCATGTTTTGGGCCTGTTTTTTGAAAATACTCTAAAACGGATTAGGCATGTACAGATCGCTTCTGGGACCCCAAAATATTGAATTCTCGGGTGTTTTGAGCCTGAATTTGAGATATAAACGGGTACAGAAGATACATGCACATATTGACTTTAGGCACCTAAAATATCGATTTTCAGCATGTTTTGGGCCTGTATCTGAGTAGGCATTTACAGATCGCTTCTGGGACCCCAAAATATTGAGTTTTCTGGTGTTTGGAGCCTGCATTTGAGATAAAAACGGGTACAGAAGATACATGCACATATCGACTTTTGGGCAACTAAAAGATCGATTTTCATTATGTTTTGGGCCTATTATTTGAAAATACTCTAACATGGAGTAGGCATGTACAGATCGCTTTTGGGACCCCAAAATATCAAATTTTCGTGTGTTTTGGGCCTGAATTTGAGATATCGACTTTGGGCACCTAAAATTTCTATTTTTAGCATGTTTTGGGCATATATTTTGAAAATATTCTAGCACTGAGTAGGCATGTACAGATCGCTTCTGGGACTCCAAAATATCGAATTTTCGGGTGTTTTAAGCCTGAATTTGAGATATAAACGGGTACAGAAGATGCATGCACATATTGACTTTGGGCACGTAAAATATCGATTATCAGGATGTTTTGGGCCTGTATTTTGAAAATACTCTAACATGGAGTAGGCATGTACTGATCGCTTCTAGGACCCCAAAATATCGAATTTTTCGGGTGTTTTGGGCCTGAATTTGAGATATCGACTTTGGGCACCTAAAATATCGATTTTTAGCATGCTTCGGGCATATATTTTGAAATTATTCTAGCAGTGAGTAGGCATGTACAGATCGCTTCTGGGACTCCAAAATATCGAGTTTTCTGGTGTTTGGAGCCTGCATTTGAGATATAAACGGGTGCAGAAGATGCATACTCATATTTACTTTGGGCACCTAAAATATCGATTTTCAGCATGTTTGGGCCTGTATCTGAGTAGGCATGTAGAGATCGCTTCTGGGACCCCAAAATATCGAATTTTCGTGTGTTTGGAGCCTGAATTTGGGATATAAACGGGTGCAGAAGAGGCATACACATATTGACTTTAGGCACCTACAAGATCGATTTTTAGTATGTTTTGGGCCTGTATTTTGAAAATACTATAACACGGAGTAAGCATGTACAGATCGCTTCTGGGACCCCAAAATATTGGATTTTCGGGTGTTTTGGGCGTGAATTTGAGATACCGACTTTGGGCACCTAAAATATCGATTTTTAGCATGTTTTGGGCCTATATTTTTAAAATATTCTAGCACTGAGTAGGCATGTACAGATTCCTTCTCGGACCGTAAAATTTTGAATTTTAAGGTGTTTTGAGGTTGAATTTTGGATATAAACGGGTGCAGAAGATGCATACACATATTGACTTTGGGCACTGAAAATATCGATTTTCAGCATGTTTTGGGCATGTATTTTGAAAATACTCTAACACGGAGTAGGCATGTACAGATCACATCTGGGACCCCAAAATTTCGAATTTTCGTGTGTTTCGAGCCTGAATTTCAGATATAAACAGGTACTGAAGATGCATGCACATATCGACTTTTGGGCTCCTAAAATATCGATTTTAAGCTTGTTTTGGGTCTGTATCTTGAAAGCATTCTAACTAGGAGTAGGCATGTACAGTTTTCTTCTAGGACGCCAAAATACCGAATTTTCGGGTATTTTGAGCCTGAAATTGAGATATAAACGGGTACAGAAGATGCATGCACATATCGACTTTTGACACTTAAAATATCGATTTTTAGCATGTTTTGAGCCTATATTTTGAAAACATTCTAGCACTGAGTAGGCATGTACAGATCGCTTCTGGGACCCAAAAATATCGAATTTTCGGGTGTTTTGAGGTTGAATTTGGGATATAAACGGATGCAGAAGATGCATACACATATTGACTTTGGGCACCTAAAATATCGATTTTTAGCATGTTTTGGGCCTGTATTTTGAAAATACTCTAACACGGAGTAGGCATGCACAGATCGATTCTGGGATCTCAAAATATCGAATTTTCGGGTGTTTTGAGACTGAATTTGAGATATAAACGGGTACAGAAAATGCATGCAAATATTGAATTTGGGCACCTAAAATATCGATTTTCAGCATGTTTTGGGCCTGTATCTGAGTAGGCATGTACAGATCGCTTCTTGGACACCAAAATATCGAATTTTCGGGTGTTTCGACCCTGAATTTGAGATATAAACGGGTACAGAAGATGCCTGCACATATTGACTTTGGGCATCTAAAATATCGATTTTCAGCATGTTTTGGGCCTGTATCTGAGTAGGCATGTACAGATCGCTTCTGGGACCCCAAAATATCGAACTTTCTGGTGTTTGGAGCCTGAATTTGAGATATAAACAGGTACAGAAGATACATCAATATATCGACTTTTGGGCACCTAAAAGATTGATTGTTAGTATGTTTTAGGCCTGAATTTTGAAAATACTCTAAAACGGAGTAGGCATGTACAGATCGCTTCTGGGACCCCAAAATTTCGAATTTTCGTGTGTTTCGAGCCTGAATTAGAGATATAAACAGGTACTGAAGATGCATGCACATATCGACTTTTGGGCTCCAAAAATATCGATTTTAAGCTTGTTTTGGGTCTGTATCTTGAAAGCATTCTAACTAGGAGTAGGCATGTACAGTTTTCTTCTAGGACCCAAAAATACCGAATTTTCGGGTATTTTGAGCCTGAAATTGAGATATAAACGGGTACAGAAGATGCATGCACATATCGACTTTTGACACTTAAAATATCGATTTTTAGCATGTTTTGAGCCTATATTTTGAAAACATTCTAGCACTGAGTAGGGATGTACAGATCGCTTCTGGGACCCAAAAATATCGAATTTTCGGGTGTTTTGAGGTTGAATTTGGGATATAAACGGATGCAGAAGATGCATACACATATTGACTTTGGGCACCTAAAATATCGATTTTTAGCATGTTTTGGGCCTGTATTTTGAAAATACTCTAACATGGAGTAGGCATGCACAGATCGATTCTGGGATCTCAAAATATCGAATTTTCGGGTGTTTTGAGACTGAATTTGAGATATAAACGGGTACAGAAAATGCATGCAAATATTGAATTTGGGCACCTAAAATATCGATTTTTAGCATGTTTTGGGCCTGTATTTTGAAAATACTCTAACATGGAGTAGGCATGCACAGATTGCTTCTGGGACCCCAAAATATCGAACTTTCTGGTGTTTGAAGCCTGAATTTGAGATATAAACAGGTACAGAGGTACAGAAGATACATCAATATATCGACTTTTGGGCACCTAAAAGATTGATTGTTAGTATGTTTTAGGCCTGAATTTTGAAAATACTCTAAAACGGAGTAGGCATGTACAGATCGCTTCTGGGACCCCAAAATATCAAATTTAAGGGTGTTTTGGGCATGAATTTGAGATAACGAATTTGGGCAACTAAAATATAGATTTTTTAGATTGTTTTGGGCCAATATTATGAAAATATTCTAGCACTGAGTAGGCATTTACAGATCGCTTCTGGGACCCCAAAATATCGATTTTTCGGTTGTTTGGAGCCTGAATTTGAGATATAAACGGGTACAGAAGATGCATGCACATATCGACTTTTGGGCACCTAAAAGATCGATTTTCTGTATGTTTTGGGCCTGTATTTTGAAAACACTCTAACACGGAGTAGGCATGTACTGATCGCTTCTGGGACCCCAAAATATCGAATTTTCGGGTGTTTTGAGCCTGAATTTGAGATATAAACGGGTACTGATGATGCATGCACATATCAGCTTTTGGGCACCTAAAATATCGATTTTGAGCATGTTGTGGGTCTGTATCTTGAAAACATTCTAACTAGGAGTAGGCATTTACAGATCGCTTCTAGGACCCACAAATACCGAATTTTCGGGTGTTTTGATCCTGAATTCAGGCCCAAAACACCCGAAAATTCGGTATTTTTGGGTCCTAGAAGCGATCTGTACATGCCTACTCCTAGTTAGAATTTTTTCAATATACAGACCCAAAACATACTGAAAATCGATCTTTTAGGTGCCCAAAAGTCGATATGTGCATGCATCATCAGTACCCGTTTATATCTCAAATTCAGGCTCAAAACACCCGAAAATTCGATATTTTGGGGTCCCAGAAGCGATCAGTACATGCCTACTCCGTGTTAGAGTGTTTTCAAAATACAGGCCCAAAACATACAGAAAATCGATCTTTTAGGTGCCCAAAAGTCGATATGTGCATGCATCTACTGCACCCGTTTATATCCCAAATTCAACCTCAAATCATACGAAAATTCGATGTTTTTGGGTCCCAGAAGCGATCTGTACATGCCTACTCAGTGCTAGAATGTTTTCAAAATATAGGCTCAAAACATGCTAAAAATCGATATTTTAAGTATCAAAAGTCGATATGTGCATGCATCTTATGTACCCGTTTATATCTCAAATTCAGGCACAAAACACCCGAAAATTCGGTATTTTTGGGTCCTAGAAACATTCTGTACATTCCTACTCCTAGTTAGAATGTTTTCTAGATACAGACCCAAAACATGCTCAAAATCGATATTTTAGGTGCCCAAAAGTTGATATGTGCATTCATCTTCTGTACCCGTTTATATCTCAAATACAGGCTTAAAACACCCGAAAATTTGATATTTTTGTGTCACACAAGCGATCTGTACATGCCTACTTAGTGCTAGAATATTTTCAAAATATAGGCCCAAAACATGCTAAAAATCGATATTTTAGGTGCCCAAAGTCGATATCTCAAATTCAGGCCCAAAACACCCGAAAATTCGATATTTTGGGGTTCCTGAAGCGAACTGTACATGCCTACTCCGTGTTAGAGTATTTTCAAAATACATGCCCAAAACATACTGAAAATAGTTTTTTTAGGTACCCAATAGTCGATATGTTCATGCATCTTCTGTACCCGTTTATATCTGAAATTCAGGCTCCAAACACCCGAAAATTAAATATTTTGGGGTCCAAGAAGCGATCTGTATATGCCTCCTCAGATACAGGCCCAAAACATGCTGAAAATCAATATTTTAGGTGCCCAAAGTCAATATGTGTATGCATTTTCTGCACTCGTTTATATCTCAAATTCAACCTCAAAACACCCGAAAATTCGATATTTTTGGGTCCCAGAAGCGATCTGTACATGCCTACTCAGTGCTAGAATGTTTTCAAAATAAAGGCTTAAAACATGCTAAAAATCGATATTTTAAGTGTCCAAACTCGATATGTGAATGCATCTTCTGTACCCGTTTGTATCTCAAATTCAGGCTCAAAACACCCGAAAATTCGGTATTTTTGGGTCCTAGAAACATTCTGTACATGCATACTCCTAGTTAGAATGTTTTCAAGATACAGACCCAAAACATGCTCAAAATCGATATTTTAGGTGCCTAAAAGTCGATATGTGCATGCATGTTCAGTACCTGTTTATATGTCAAATTCAGACCCAAAACACCCGAAAATTCGATGATTTTGGGTCCCAGAAGCGATCTGTACATGCCTACTCTGTGTTAGAGTATTTTCAAAATCCAGGCCCAAAACATGCTGAAAATCGATATTTAAGGTGCCCAAAGTCAATATGTGTATGCATTTTCTGCACCCGTTTATATTCCAAATTATACCTCAAAACACCCGAAAATTCGATATTTTTGGGTCCCAGAAGCGATCTGTACATGCCTACTCAGTGCTAGAATGTTTTCAAAATAAAGGCTCAAAACATGCTGAAAATCGATATTTTAAGTGTCCAAAGTCGAGATGTGCATGTATCTTCTGTATTTGTTTATATCTCAAATTGAGGCTCAAAATACCCGAAAATTCGGTATTTTTGGGTCTTAGAACCGATCTGTACATGCCTACTCCTAGTTAGAATATTTTTAAGATACAGACCCAAAACATGCTCAAAATCGATATTTTAGGTGCCCAAAAGTCGATATGTGCATGCATCTTCAGTACCCGTTTATATATCAAATTCAGGCTCGAAACACCCGAAAATTCGATATTTTGGGGTCCCAGAAGCGATCTGTACATGCCTACTCAGATACAGGCCCAAAACATGCTGAAAATCGATATTTTAGGTGCCCAAAGTCAATATGTGTATGTATCTTCTGCACCCGTTTATATCCCAAATTCAGGCTCAAAACACCCGAAAATTCGGTATTTTTGGGTACTAGAAGCGATCTGTACATGTCTACTCCTAGTTAGAATGTTTACAAGATACAGACCCAAACCATGCTCAAAATCGATATTTTAGGTGCCCAAAAGTCGATATGTGCATACATCTTCTGTACCCGTTTATATCTCAAATTCAGGCTCCAAACAACCGAAATTTAGATATTTTGGGGTCCCAGAAGCGATCTATACAGGCCGAAAACATGCTGTAAATCGATATTTTAGGTGCCCAAAGTCAATACGTGCATGTATCTTCTGTACCCGTTTATATCTCAAATTCAGGCTCCAAACACCCAAAAATTCGATATTTTGGGGTTCCAGAAGCGATCTGTACAAGCCTACTCCGTGTTAGTGTTTTCATAATACAGGCCCAAAACATGCTGAAAATCGATATTTTTGGTGCCCAAAATTAATATGTGTATGCATCTTCTACACCCGTTTATATCCCAAATTCAACCTCAAAACACCCGAAAATTCGATATTTTTGGGTAACAGAAGCGGTCTGTACATGCCTACTTAGATGCAGGCCCAAAACATGCTGAAAATCGATATTTTAGGTGCCCAAAGTCAATATGTGTAATCATCTTATTCACCCGTATATATCCCAAATTAAACCTCAAAACAAACGAAAATTCGATATTTTTGGGTCCCAGAAGCGATCTGTACATGCCTACTCAGTGCTAGAATATTTTCAAAATAAAGACTCAAAACATGCTGAAAATCGATATTTTAGGTGCCCAAAGTCAATATGTGCATGCTTCTTCTGTACCCGTTTATTTCTCAAATTCAGGCTCAAAACACCCGAAAATTCGCTATTTTTGGGTCCTAGAAGCGATCTGTACATGCCTACTCAGATACAGGCCCAAAACATGCTGAAAATCGATATTTGAGGTGCCCAAAGTCAATATGTGTATGCATCTTATGCACCCGTTAATATCCCAAATTGAACGTCGAAAATTCGATATTTTTGGGTCCCAGAAGCGGTATGTACATGCCTACTCAGTGATAGAATGTTTTCAAAATATAGGCTCAAAACATGCTAAAAATCGATATTTTAAGTGTCCAAAGTCGAGATGTGCATGCATCTTCTGTACCCGTTTATATCTCAAATTGAGGCTCAAAACACCAGAAAATTCGGTATTTTTGGGTACTAAAACCGATCTGTACATGCCTACTTCTAGTTAGAATGTTTTTAAGATACAGACCCAAAACATGCTCAAAATCGATATTTTAGGTGCCCAAAAGTCGATATGTGCATGCATCTTCTGTACCCGTTTATATCTCAAATTCAGGCTCCAAAAACCCGAAAATTCGATATTTTGGGGTCCCAGAAGCGATCTGTACATGCTTACTCAGATACAGGCCCAAAACATGCTGAAAATCGATATTTTAGGTGCCCAAAGTCAATATGTGGATTCATCTTCTGCACCGTTTATATCCCAAATTAAACCTCAAAACACACAAAAATTCGATAATTTTGGGGTCACGGAAGCGATCTGTACATGCCTACACAGTGCTAGAAAATTTTCAAAATATAGGCCCAAAACATACTAAAAATCTATATTTTAGCTGTCCAAAAGTAGATATGTGCATGCATCTTCTGTACCCGTTTAAATCTCAAATTCAGGCTCAAAACACCCGAAAATTCGATAATTTGGGGTCCCAGAAGCAATCTGTACATGCCTACTCCGTGTTAGAGTATTTTCAAAATACAGGCCCAAAACATGCTGAAAATCGATATTTTAGGTGCCCAAAGTCAATATGTGAATACATCTTCTGTACACGTTTATATCTCAAATTGAGGCTCCAAACACCCGAAAATTCGATATTTTGGGATCCCAGAAGCGATCTGTACATGCCTACTCAGATACAGGCCCAAAACATGCTGAAAATCGATATTTTAGGTGCCCAAAGTCAATATGTGTATGCATCTTCTGCACCCGTTTAGATCCCAAATTAAACCTCAAAACACACGAAAATTCGATATTTTTGGGTCCCAGAAGTGATCTGTACATGCCTACTCAGTGCTAGAATGTTTTCAAAATAAAGACTCAAAACATGCTGAAAATCGATATATTAGGTGCCCAAAGTCAATATGTGAATGCATCTTCTGTACCCGTTTATATCTCAAATTCAGGCTCAAAACACCCGAAAATTAGATATTTTGGTGTCACGGAAGCGATATGTACATGCCTACTCAGTGCTAGAAAATTTTCAAAATATAGGCCCAAAACATACTAAAAATCGATGTTTTAGCTGTCCAAATGTCGATAAGTGCATGCATCTTCTGTACCCGTTTATATCTCAAATTTAGGCTCCTAAAACCCGAAATTTCGATATTTAGGGGGCCCAGAAGCGATCTATACAGGCCCAAAACAGGCTGAAAATCGATATTTTAGGTGCCCAAAGTCAATACGTGCATGTATCTTCTGTTCCCGTTTATATCTCAAATTCAGGCTCCAAACACCCGAAAATTCGATATTTTGGGGTTACAGAAGCTATCTGTTAATGCCTACTCCGTGTTAGTGTTTTCATAATACAGGCCCAAAACATGCTGAAAATCGATATTTTTGGTGCCCAAAGATAATATGTGTATGCATCTTCTACACCCGTTTATATCCCAAATTCAACCTCAAAACACCCGAAAATTCGATATTTTTGGGTAACAGAAGCTGTCTGTACATGCCTACTCAGTGCTAGAATGTTTTCAAAATATATGCTCAAAACATGCTAAAAATCGATATTTTAAGTGTCCAAAGTCGATATGTGCACGCATCTTCTGTACCCGTTTATATCTCAAATTCAGGCTCAAAACACCCGAAAATTCGCTATTTTTGGGTCCTAGAAGCGATCTGTACATGCCTACTCAGATACAGGCCGAAAACATGCTGAAAATCAATATTTGAGGTGCCCAAAGTCAATATGTGTATGCATCTTATGCACCCGTTAATATCCCAAATTTAACCTCGAAAATTCGATATTTTTGGGTCTCAGAAGCGGTCTGTACATGCCTACTCAGTGATAGAATGTTTTAAAAATATAGGCTCAAAACATGCTAAAAATCGATATTTTAAGTGTCCAAAGTCGAGATGTGCATGCATCTTCTGTACCCGTTTATATCTCAAATTGAGGCTCAAAACACCCGAAAATTCGATATTTTGGTGTCCCAGAAGCGATCTGTACATGCCTACCCCGTGTTAGAGTATTTTCAAAATACAGGCCCAAAACATACAGAAAATCGATATTTTTCGTGCCCAAAAGTCGATATGTGCATACATCTTCTGCACTCGTTTATATCTCAAATTCAGGCTCCAAACACCCGAAAATTCGATATTTTGGGGTCCCAGAAACGATCTGTACATGCCTACTCAGATACAGGCCCAAAACATGCTGAAAATCGACATTTTAGGTGCCCAAAGTCAATATGTGTATTTATCTTCTGCACCCGTTTATATCCCAAATTCAGGCTAAAAACCCCCGAAAATTCGGTATTTTTGGGTCCTAGAAGCGATCTGTACATGCCTACTCCTAGTTAGAATGTTTTCAAGATACAGACTTAAAACATGCTCAAAATCGATATTTTAGGTGCCCAAAAGTCGATATGTGCTTGCATCTTCTGTACCCGTATATATCTCAAATTCAGGCTCCAAACAACCAAAATTTCGATATTTTGGGGTCACAGAAGCGATCTATACAGGCCAAAAACATGCTGGAAATCGATATTTTAGGTGCCCAAAGTCAATATGTGCATGCATCTTCTGTACCCGTTTATATATCAAATTCAGGCTCGAAACACCCGAAAAATCGGTATTTTTGGGTCCTAGAAGCGATCTGTACAAATCCTAGTTAGAATGTTTTCAAGATACAGACCCAAAACATGCTCAAAATCGATCATTTAGGTTCCCAAAGTCAATATGTGCATGCATCTTCTGTACCCGTTTATATATCAAATTCAGGCTCGAGACACCCGAAGATTCGATATTTTAGGGTTCCAGAAGCGATCTGTACATGCCTACTTAGATGCAGGCCCAAAACATGCTGAAAATCGATATTTTAGGTGCCCAAAGTCAATATGTATATGCATCTTCTGCACCCGTTTATATCCCAAATTCAACCCCAAAACACCCGAAAATTCGATATTTTTGGGTGCCAGAAGCGATCTGTACATGCCTACTTAGTGCTAGAATGTTTTCAAAATATAGGCTCAAAACATGCTAAAAATCGATATTTTAAGTGTCCAAAGTCGAAATGTGTATGCATCTTCTGTTCCCGTTTATATATCAAATTCAGGCTCAAAACACCCGAAAATTCGGTATTTTTGGGTCCTAGAAGCGATCTGTACATGCCTAATCCTAGTTAGAATGTTTTCATGATACAGACCCAAAACATGCTAAAAATCGATATTTTAGGTGCCTAAAGTCGATATCTCAAATTCAGGCCCAGAACACCCGAAAATTAGATATTTTGGGGTCCAAGAAGCGATCTGTACATGCCTACTCCGTGATAGAGTATTTTCAAAATACAGGCCCAAAACATACTGAAAATCGATCTTTTAGGTGACCAAAAGTCGATATGAGCATGCATCTTCTATACCCGTTTATATCTCAAATTCATTCTCAAAACACCCAAAAATTCGGTATTTTGGGTTCCCAGAAGCGATCTGTACATGCCTACTCAGATACAGGCCCAAAACATGCTGAAAATCGATATTTTAGGTGCCTTAAGTCAATATGTGTATGCATCTTCTGAACCCGTTAATATCCCAAATTCAACCTCAAAACACCCGAAAATTCGATATTTTTGAGTTCCAGAAGCGGTCTGTACATGCCTACTCAGTGCTAGAATGTTTTCAAGATACAGACCCAAAACATGCTCAAAATCGATCATTTAGGTGCCCAAAGTCAATATGTGCATGCATCTTCTGTACCCGTTTATATATCAAATTCAGGCTCGAGACACCCGAAGATTCGATATTTTAGGGTCCCAGACGCGATCTGTACATGCCTACTTAGATGCAGGCCCAAAACATGCTGAAAATCGATATTTTAGGTGCCCAAAGTCAATATGTATATGCATCTTCTGCACCCGTTTATATCCCAAATTCAACCCCAAAACAACCGAAAATTCGATATTTTTGGGTGCCAGAAGCGATCTGTACATGCCTACTTAGTGCTAGAATGTTTTCAAAATATAGGCTCAAAACATGCTAAAAATCGATATTTTAAGTGTCCAAAGTCGATATGTGCATGCATCTTCTGTACCCGTTTATATCTCAAATTCAGGCTCAAAACACCCGAAAATTCGGTATTTTTGGGTCCTAGGAGCGACCTGTACATGCCTACTCAGTGCTAGAATATTTTCAGAATATAGCTCTAAAACATGCTAAAAATCGATATTTTAGATGCCAAAAGTCAATATCTCAAATTCAAGCCCAAAACACCCGAAAATTCGATATTTTGGGTTCCCAGAAGCGATCTGTACATGCCTACTCCGTGTTAGAGTATTTTCAAAATACAGGCCCAAAACATACTGAAAATCGATATTTTAGGTGCCCAAAGTCAATATGTGCATGAATCTTCTGCACCCGTTTATATCTCAAATTCAACCTTAAAACACCCGAAAATTCGATATTTTTGGGTCCCAGAAGCGATCTGTACATGTCTACTCCTAGTTAGAATGATTTCAAGATACAGACCCAAAACATGCTAAAATCGATATTTTAGGTGCCCAAAAATCGATATGTGCATCCATCTTCAGTACCCGTTTATATCTCAAATTCAGGCTCAAAACACTCGAAAATTCGATATTTTGGGGTCCCAGAAGCGATCTGTACATGCCAACTCCGTGTTAGAGTATTTTTTAAATACAGGCCCAAAGCATGCTGAAAATCGATATTTTAGGTGCCCAAAGTTAATATGTGCATGTATCTTCTGTACCCGTTTATATCTCAAATTCAGGCTCAATACCCCCGAAAATTCGAAATTTTGGGGTCCCAGAAGCGATCTGTACATGCCTACTCAGTGCTAGAATATTCTCAAAATATAGTCCCAAAACATAATAAAAATCTATATTTTAGGTGCCCAAAGTCGATATCTCAAATTCAGGCCAAAAAAAGAACCCCGAAAATTCGATATTTTGGTTTCCCAGAAGCGATCTGTACATGCTTACTCCGTGTTAGAGTATTTTCAAAATACAGTCCCAAAACATACTGAAAATTGATCTTTTAAGTGCCCAAAGGTCGATATGTGCATGTATCTTCTGTACCCGTTTATATCTCAAATTCAGGCTCTAAACACCCAAAAAATTCGATATTTTGGGGTCCCAGAAGCGATCTGTACATGCCTAATCAGATACAGGCCCATAACATGCTGAAAATCGATATTTTAGGTGCCCAAAGTCAATATGTGTATGCATCTTCTGCACTCGCAAATATCCCAAATTCAACCTCAAAACACCCGAAAATTCGATATTTTTGGGTGCCAGAAGCGATCTGTACATGCCTACTTAGTGCTAGAATGTTTTCAAAATATAGGCACAAAACATGCTAAAAATCGATATTTTAAGTGTCCAAAGTCGATATTTGCATGCATCTTCTGTACTCGTTTATATCTTAAATTCAGGCTCAAAACACCCGAAAATTCGCTATTTTTGGGTCCTAGAAGCGATCTGTACATGCCTACTTAGATGTAGGCCCAAAACATGCTGAAAATCGATATTTCAGGTGCCCAAAGTCAATATGTATATGCATCTTCTGCACACGTATATATCCCAAATTCAACCTCAAAACACCCGAAAATTCGATATTTTTGGGTGCCAGAAGCGATCTGTACATGCCTACTTAGTGCTAGAATGTTTTCAAAATATAGGCACAAAACATGCTAAAAATCGATATTTTAAGTGTCCAAAGTCGAAATGTGCATGCATCTTCTATTCCGGTTTATATCTCAAATTCAGGCTCAAAACACCCGAAAATTCGGTATTTTTGGGTCCTAGAAGAGATCTGTACATGCCTAATCCTAGTTAGAATGTTTTGAAGATACAGAACCAAAACATGCTCAAAATTGATCAGTTAGGTGCCCAAAGTCAATACGTGCATGCATCTTCTGTACCCGTTTATATATCAAATTTTAGGCTCGAGACACCCGAAAATTCGATATTTTAGGGTCCCAGAAGCGATCTGTACATGCCTACTTTGATGCAGGAACAAAACATGCTGAAAATCGATATTTTAGGTGCCCAAAGTCAATATGTATATGCATCTTCTGCACCCGTTTATATCCCAAATTAAACCTCAAAACTCCCGAAAATTCGATATTTTTGGATTCCAGAAGCGATCTGTACATGCCTACTTAGTGCTAGAATGTTTTCAAAATATAGGCTCAAAACATGCTAAAAATCGATATTTTAGGTGCCTAAAGTCGATATCTCAAATTCAGGCCCAGAACACCCGAAAATTAGATATTTTGGGGTCCCAGAAGCGATCTGTACATGCCTACTCCGTGATAGAGTATTTTCAAAATACAGGCCCAAAACATACTGAAAATCGATCTTTTAGGTGCCCAAAAGTCGATATGTGCATGCATCTTCTGTCCCCGTTTATATCTCCAATTCATTCTCAAAACACCCACAAATTCTGTATTTTGGGTTTCCAGAAGCGATCTGTACATGCCTACTCAAATACAGGCCCAAAACATGCTGAAAATCGATATTTTAGGTGCCTTAAGTCAATATGTGTATGCATCTTCTGCACCCGTTAATATCCCAAATTTAACCTCAAAACACCCGAAAATTCGATATTTTAGAGTTCCAGAAGCGGTCTGTACATGCCTACTCAGTGCTAAAATGTTTTCAAAATATAGGCTCAAAACATGCTAAAAATCGATATTTTAAGTGTCCACAGTCGAGATGTGCATGCATTTTCTGTACCCGTTTATATCTCAAATTCAGGCTCAAAACACCCAAAAATTCAGTATTTTTGGGTCCTAGAAGCGATCTGTACATGCCTACTCCTAGTTAAAATGTGTTCAAGATACAGACCTAAAACATGCTCAAAATCGATCTTTTAGGTGACCAAAAGTCGATATGAGCATGCATCTTCTATACCCGTTTATATCTCAAATTCATTCTCAAAACACCCAAAAATTCGGTATTTTGGGTTCCCAGAAGCGATCTGTACATGCCTACTCAGATACAGGCCCAAAACATGCTGAAAATCGATATTTTAGGTGCCTTAAGTCAATATGTGTATGCATCTTCTGAACCCGTTAATATCCCAAATTCAACCTCAAAACACCCGAAAATTCGATATTTTTGAGTTCCAGAAGCGGTCTGTACATGCCTACTCAGTGCTAGAATGTTTTCAAGATACAGACCCAAAACATGCTCAAAATCGATCATTTAGGTGCCCAAAGTCAATATGTGCATGCATCTTCTGTACCCGTTTATATATCAAATTCAGGCTCGAGACACCCGAAGATTCGATATTTTAGGGTCCCAGACGCGATCTGTACATGCCTACTTAGATGCAGGCCCAAAACATGCTGAAAATCGATATTTTAGGTGCCCAAAGTCAATATGTATATGCATCTTCTGCACCCGTTTATATCCCAAATTCAACCCCAAAACAACCGAAAATTCGATATTTTTGGGTGCCAGAAGCGATCTGTACATGCCTACTTAGTGCTAGAATGTTTTCAAAATATAGGCTCAAAACATGCTAAAAATCGATATTTTAAGTGTCCAAAGTCGATATGTGCATGCATCTTCTGTACCCGTTTATATCTCAAATTCAGGCTGAAAACACCCGAAAATTCGGTATTTTTGGGTCCTAGGAGCGACCTGTACATGCCTACTCAGTGCTAGAATATTTTCAGAATATAGCCCTAAAACATGCTAAAAATCGATATTTTAGATGCCAAAAGTCAATATCTCAAATTCAAGCCCAAAACACCCGAAAATTCGATATTTTGGGGTCCCAGAAGCGATCTGTACATGCCTACTCCGTGTTAGAGTATTTTCAAAATACAGGCCCAAAACATACTGAAAATCGATATTTTAGGTGCCCAAAGTCAATATGTGCATGAATCTTCTGCACCCGTTTATATCTCAAATTCAACCTTAAAACACCCGAAAATTCTATATTTTTGGGTCCCAGAAGCGATCTGTACATGTCTACTCCTAGTTAGAATGATTTCAAGATACAGACCCAAAACATGCTAAAATCGATATTTTAGGTGCCCAAAAATCGATATGTGCATCCATCTTCAGTACCCGTTTATATCTCAAATTCAGGATCAAAACACTCGAAAATTCGATATTTTGGGGTCCCAGAAGCGATCTGTACATGCCAACTCCGTGTTAGAGTATTTTTTAAATACAGGCCCAAAACATGCTGAAAATCGATATTTTAGGTGCCCAAAGTTAATATGTGCATGTATCTTCTGTACCCGTTTATATCTCAAATTCAGGCTCAAAACCCCCGAAAATTCGAAATTTTGGGGTCCCAGAAGCGATCTGTACATGCCTACTCAGTGCTAGAATATTCTCAAAATATAGTCCCAAAACATGATAAAAATCGATATTTTAGGTGCCCAAAGTCGATATTTCAAATTCAGGCCAAAAAAAGAACCCCGAAAATTCGATATTTTGGTGTCCCAGAAGCGATCTGTACATGCTTACTCCGTGTTAGAGTATTTTCAAAATACAGTCCCAAAACATACTGAAAATTGATCTTTTTAGTGCCCAAAGGTCGATATGTGCATGTATCTTCTGTAACCGTTTATATCTCAAATTCAGGCTCCAAACGCCCGAAAATTCGATATTTTGGGGTCCCAGAAGCGATCTGTACATGCCTAATCAGATACAGGCCCAAAACATGCTGAAAATCGATATTTTAGGTGCCCAAAGTCAATATGTGTATGCATCTTCTGCTCTCGTAAATATCCCAAATTCAACCTCAAAACATCTGAAAATTCGATATTTTGGGGTCCCAGAAGCGATCTGTACATGCCTAATCAGATACAGGCCCAAAACATGCTGAAAATCGATATTTTAGGTGCCCAAAGTCAATATGTGTATGCATCTTCTGAACTCGTAAATATCCCAAATTCAACCTCAAAACATCCGAAAATTCGATATTTTTTGGTCCCAGAAGCGATCTGTACATGGGTACTCAGTGCTAGAATGTTTTCAAAATATAGGCTCAAAACTTGCTAAAAATCGATATTTTAGTTGCCCAAAAGTCGATATGTGCTTGCATCTTCAGTACCCGTTTATATCTCAAATTCAGGCTCAAAACACCCGAAAACTCGATATTTTAGGGTCCCAGAAACGATCTGTACATGCCTACTCCGTGTTAAAGTATTTTCAAAATACAGGCTCAAAACATGCTGAAAATCGATATTTTAGGTGCCCAAAGTCAATATGTGCATGCATCTTCTGTACCTGTTTATATCTCAAATTCAGGCTCAAAATACCCGAAAATTCCATATTTTGGGGTCCCAAAAGCGATCTGTACATGCCTACTCAGTGCTAGAATTTTTTCAAAATATAGGCACAAAACATGCTAAAAATCGATATTATAAGTGTCCAAAGTCGATATGTGCATGCATCTTCTGTAACCCGTTTATATCTCAAATTCAACCTTAAAACACCCGAAAATTCGATATTTTTGGGTGCCAGAAGCGATCTGTACATGCCTACTTAGTGCTAGAATGTTTTCAAAATATAGGCTCAAAACATGCTTAAAATCGATATTTTAAGTGTCCAAAGTCGAAATGTGCATGCATCTTCTATTCTCGTTTATATCTCAAATTCAGGCTCAAAACACCTGAAAATTCGGTATTTTGGGGTCCTAGAAGCGATCTGTACATGCCTACTCAGTGCTAGAATATTTTCAGAATATAGCCCTAAAACATGCTAAAAATCGATATTTTAGGTGCCCAAAGTCAATATCTCCAATTCAGGCCCAAAACACCCGAAAAATTCGATATTTTGGTGTCCCAGAAGCGATCTGTACATGCCTACTCCGTGTTAGAGTATTTTCAAAGTACAGGCCCAAAACATACTGAAAATCGATATTTTAAGTGCCCAAAGTCAATATGTGCATGCATCTTCTGCACCTGTTTATATCTCAAATTTAACCTTAAAACACCCGAAAATTCGATATTTTTGGGTCCCAGAAGCGATCTGTACATGTCTACTCAGTGCTAGAATGTTTTCAAAATATAGTCTCAAAACATGATAAAAATCGATATTTTAAGCGTCCAAAGTTGATATGTGCATGCATCTTCTGTACCCGTTTATATCTCAAATTCAGGCTCAAAACACCCTAAAATTCGGTATTTTTGGGTCCTAAAAACGATCTGTACATGTCTACTCCTAGTTAGAATGATTTCAAGATACAGACCCAAAACATGCTAAAATCGATATTTTAGGTGCCCAAAAATCGATATGTGCATGCATCTTCAGTACCCGTTTATATCTCAAATTCAGGCTCAAAACACTCGAAAATTCGATATTTTGGGGTCCCAGAAGCGATCTGTACATGCCAACTCCGTGTTAGAGTATTTTTTCAATACAGGCCCAAAACATGCTGAAAATCGATATTTTAGGTGCCCAAAGTTAATATGTGCATGTATCTTCTGTACCCGTTTATATCTCAAATTCAGGCTCAAAACCCCCGAAAATTCGAAATTTTGGGGTCCCAGAAGCGATCTGTACATGCCTACTCAGTGCTAGAATATTCTCAAAATATAGTCCCAAAACATGATAAAAATCGATATTTTAGGTGCCCAAAGTCGATATTTCAAATTCAGGCCAAAAAAAGAACCCCGAAAATTCGATATTTTGGTGTCCCAGAAGCGATTTGTACATGCTTACTCCGTGTTAGAGTATTTTCAAAATACAGTCCCAAAACATACTGAAAATTGATCTTTTAAGTGCCCAAAGGTCGATATGTGCATGTATCTTCTGTAACCGTTTATATCTCAAATTCAGGCTCCAAACGCCCGAAAATTCGATATTTTGGGGTCCCAGAAGCGATCTGTACATGCCTAATCAGATACAGGCCCAAAACATGCTGAAAATCGATATTTTAGGTGCCCAAAGTCAATATGTGTATGCATCTTTTGCTCTCGTAAATATCCCAAATTCAACCTCAAAACATCTGAAAATTCGATATTTTGGGGTCCCAGAAGCGATCTGTACATGGATACTCAGCGCTAGAATGTTTTCAAAATATAGGCTCAAATCTTGCTAAAAATCGATATTTTAGGTGCCCAAAAGTCGATATGTGCTTGCATCTTCTGTACCCGTTTATATCCCAAATTCAACCTCAAAACACCCGAAAATTCGATATTTTTGGGTCCCAGAAGCGATCTGTACATGCCTACTCAGTGCTAGAATGTTTTCAAAATATAGGCTTAAAACATGCTAAAAATCGATATTATAAGTGTCCAAAGTCGATATGTGCATGCATCTTTTGTACCTATTTATATCTCAAATTCTGGCTCAAAACACCCGAAAATTCGGTATTTTGGGTCCTAGAAGCGATCTGTACATGCCTACTCCTAGTTAGAATGTTTTCAAGATACAGACCCAAAACATGCTCAAAAACGATATTTTAGGTGCCCAAAAGTCGATATCTGCATGCATCTTCAGTACCGGTTTATATCTGAAATTCAGGCTCAAAACACCTGAAAATTCGATATTTTGGGGTCCCAAAAGCGATCTGTACATGCCTACTCCGTGTTAAAGTATTTTCAAAATACAGGCCCAAAACATGCTGAAAATCGATATTTTAGGTGCCCAAAGTCAATATGTGCATGCATCTTCTGTACCCGTTTATATCTCAAATTCAGGCTCAAAACACCGAAAATTCGATATTTTGGGGTCTCAGAAGCGATCTGTACATGCCTACTCCGTGATAAAGTATTTTCAAAATACAGGCCCAAAACATGCTGAAAATCGATATTTTAGTTGCGCAAAAGTCGTTATGTGCTTGCATCTTCAGTACCCGTTTATATCTCAAATTCAGGCTCAAAACACCCGAAAATTCGATATTTTAGGGTCCCAGAAGCGATCTGTACATGCCTACTCAGTGCTAGAATATTCTCAAAAAATAGTCCCAAAACATGATAAAAATCGATATTTTTGGTGCCCAAAGTCGATATCTCAAATTCAGGCCAAAAAAAAAAAACCCGAAAATTCGATATTTTGGTGTCCCAGAAGCGATCTGTACATGCTTACTCCGTGTTAGAGTATTTTCAAAATACAGTCCCAAAACATACTGAAAATTGATCTTTTAAGTGCCCAAAGGTCGATATGTGCATGTATCTTCTGTAACCGTTTATATCTCAAATTCAGGCTCCAAACGCCCGAAAATTCGATATTTTGGGGTCCCAGAAGCGATCTGTACATGCCTAATCAGATACAGGCCCAAAACATGCTGAAAATCGATATTTTAGGTGCCCAAAGTCAATATGTGTATGCATCTTCTGTACCCGTTTATATCTCAAATACAGGCTCCAAACACCCGAAAATTCGATATTTTGGTGTCCTAGAAGCGATCTGTACATGCCTACTCAGTGCTAGAATTTTTTCAAAATATAGGCACAAAACATGCTAAAAATCGATATTATAAGTGTCCAAAGTCGATATGTGCATGCATCTTCTGTAACCCGTTTATATCTCAAATTCAACCTTAAAACACCCGAAAATTCGATATTTTTGGGTCCCAGAAGCGATCGGTACATGTCTACTCCTAGTTAGAATGTTTTCAAGATACAGACCCAAAACATGCTCAAAATCGATATTTTAGGTGCCCAAAAATCGATATGTGCATGCATCTTCAGTACCCGTTTATATCTCAAATTCAGGCTCAAAATACTCGGAAATTCGATATTTTGAGGTCCCAGAAGCGACTTGTACATGCCAACTCCGTGTTAGAGTATTTTTTAAATACAGGCCCAAAACATGCTGAAAATCGATATTTTAGGTGCCCAAAGTTAATATGTGCATGTATCTTCTGTACCCGTTTATATCTCAAATTCAGGCTCATAACACCCGAAAATTCGAAATTTTGGGGTCCCAGAATCGATCTGTACATGCCTACTCAGTGCTAGAATATTCTCAAAATATAGTCCCAAAACATGATAAAAATCGATATTTTAGGTGCCCAAAGTCGATATCCCAAATTCAGGCCCAAAACACACGAAAATTCGATATTTTGGGGTCCCAGAAGCGATCTGTACATGCCTACTCCGTGTTAGAGTATTTTCAAAATACAGTCCCAAAACATACTGAAAATTGATCTTTTAAGTGCCCAAAACTCGATATGTGCATGCATCTTCTGTACCCGTTTATATCTCAAATTCAGGCTCCAAACACCCGAAAAATCGATATTTTGGGGTTCCAGAAGCGATCTATACATGCCTAATCAGATACAGGCCCAAAACATGCTGAAAATCGATATTTTAGGTGCCCAAAGTCAATATGTGTATGCATCTTCTGCAACTGTAAATATCCCAAATTCAACCTCAAAACATCCGAAAATTCAATATTTTTGGGTCCCAGAATCGATCTGTACATGCCTACTCAGTGCTAGAATGTTTTCAAAATGTAGGCTCAAAACATGCTAAAAATCTATATTATAAGTGTCCAAAGTCGATATGTGCATGCATCTTCTGTACCCGTTTATATCTCAAATTCAGGCTCAAAACACCCGAAAATTCGATATTATTGGGTCCCAGAAGCGATCGGTACATGTCTATTCCTAGTTAGAATGTTTTCAAGATACAGACCCAAAACATGCTCAAAATCATTATGTTAGGAGCCCAAAAATCGATATGTGCATGCATCTTCAGTACCCGTTTATATCTCAAATTCAGGTTCAAAACACCCGAAAATTCGATATTTTAGTGTCCAAGAAGCGATCTGTACATGCCTACTCCGTGTTAGAGTATTTTCAAAATACAGGTCCAAAACATGCTGAAAATCGATATTATATGTGCCCAAAGTCAATCTGTGCATGCATCTTTGGTACCCGTTTATATCCCAAATTCAACCTCAAAACACCCGAAAATTCGATATTTTTGAGTCCCAGAAGCGATCTGTACATGCCTACTCAGTGCTAGAATTTTTTCAAAATATAGGCTTAAAACATGCTAAAAATCGATATTATAAGTGTCCAAAGTCGATATGTGCATGCATCTTCTGTACCCGTTTATATCTCAAATTCTGGCTCAAAACACCCGAAAATTCGGTATTTTGGGTCCTAAAAGCGATCTGTACATGCCTACTCCTCGTTAGAATGTTTTCAAGATACAGACCCAAAACATGCTCAAAATCGATATTTTAGGTGCCCAAAAGTCGATATCTGCATGCATCTTCAGTACCGGCTTATATCTCAAATTCAGGCTCAAAACACATGAAAATTCGATATTTTGGGGTCCCAAGAGCGATCTGTACATGCCTACTCAGTGTTAAAGTATTTTCAAAATACAGGCCCAAAACATGCTGAAAATCGATATTTTAGTTGCCCAAAGTCAATATGTGCATGCATCTTCTGTACCCGTTTATATCTCAAATTCAGACTCAAAACACCCGAAAATTCGGTTTTTTGGGGTCCTAGAAACAATCTGTACATGCCTACTCAGTGCTAGAATATTTTCAGAATATAGCCCTAAAACATGCTAAAAATCGATATTTTAGGTGCCCAAAGTCAATATCTCTAATTCAGGCCCAAAACACTCGAAAATTCGATATTTTGGGGTCCCAGAAGCGATCTGTACATGCCTACTCCGTGTTAGAGTATTTTCAAAATACAGGCCCAAAACATACTGAAAATCGATCTTTTAGGTGCCCAAAAGTCGATATGTGCATGCATCTTCTGTACCCGTTTATATCTCAGTTTCAGGCTCCAAAGACCCGAAAATTAGATATTTTTGCGTCCCAGATGCGATCTGTACATGCCTACTCCGTGTTAGAGTATTTTCAAAATACAGGCCCAAAACATGCTGAAAATCGATATTTTAGTTGCGCAAAAGTCGATATGTGCTTGCATCTTCAGTACCCGTTTATATCTCAAATTCAGGCTCAAAACCCCCGAAAATTCGAAATTTTGGGGTCCCAGAAGCGATCTGTACATGCCTACTCAGTGCTAGAATATTCTCAAAATATAGTCCCAAAACATGATAAAAATCGATATTTTAAGCGTCCAAAGTTGATATGTGCATGCATCTTCTGTACCCGTTTATATCTCAAATTCAGGCTCAAAACACCCTAAAATTCTGTATTTTTGGGTCCTAAAAGCGATCTGTACATGTCTACTCCTAGTTAGAATGATTTCAAGATACAGACCCAAAACATGCTAAAATCGATATTTTAGGTGCCCAAAAATCGATATGTGCATGCATCTTCAGTACCCGTTTATATCTCAAATTCAGGCTCAAAACACTCGAAAATTCGATATTTTGGGGTCCCAGAAGCGATCTGTACATGCCAACTCCGTGTTAGAGTATTTTTTCAATACAGGCCCAAAACATGCTGAAAATCGATATTTTAGGTGCCCAAAGTTAATATGTGCATGTATCTTCTGTACCCGTTTATATCTCAAATTCAGGCTCAAAACCCCCGAAAATTCGAAATTTTGGGGTCCCAGAAGCGATCTGTACATGCCTACTCAGTGCTAGAATATTCTCAAAATATAGTCCCAAAACATGATAAAAATCGATATTTTAGGTGCCCAAAGTCGATATTTCAAATTCAGGCCAAAAAAAGAACCCCGAAAATTCGATATTTTGGTGTCCCAGAAGCGATCTGTACATGCTTACTCCGTGTTAGAGTATTTTCAAAATACAGTCCCAAAACATACTGAAAATTGATCTTTTTAGTGCCCAAAGGTCGATATGTGCATGTATCTTCTGTAACCGTTTATATCTCAAATTCAGGCTCCAAACGCCCGAAAATTCGATATTTTGGGGTCCCAGAAGCGATCTGTACATGCCTAATCAGATACAGGCCCAAAACATGCTGAAAATCGATATTTTAGGTGCCCAAAGTCAATATGTGTATGCATCTTCTGCTCTCGTAAATATCCCAAATTCAACCTCAAAACATCTGAAAATTCGATATTTTGGGGTCCCAGAAGCGATCTGTACATGGATACTCAGCGCTAGAATGTTTTCAAAATATAGGCTCAAATCTTGCTAAAAATCGATATTTTAGGTGCCCAAAAGTCGATATGTGCTTGCATCTTCTGTACCCGTTTATATCTCAAATTCAACCTCAAAACACCCGAAAATTCGATATTTTTGGGTCCCAGAAGCGATCTGTACATGCCTACTCAGTGCTAGAATATTTTCAGAATATAGCCCTAAAACATGCTAAAAATCGATATTTTAGGTGCCCAAAGTCAATATCTCTAATTCAGGCCCAAAACACTCGAAAATTCGATATTTTGGGGTCCCAGAAGCGATCTGTACATGCCTACTCCGTGTTAGAGTATTTTCAAAATACAGGCCCAAAAAATACTGAAAATCGATCTTTTAGGTGCCCAAAAGTCGATATGTGCATGCATCTTCTGTACCCGTTTATATCTCAGTTTCAGGCTCCAAAGACCCGAAAATTAGATATTTTTGCGTCCCAGATGCGATCTGTACATGCCTACTCCGTGTTAGAGTATTTTCAAAATACAGGCCCAAAACATGCTGAAAATCGATATTTTAGTTGCGCAAAAGTCGATATGTGCTTGCATCTTCAGTACCCGTTTATATCTCAAATTCAGGCTCAAAACACCCGAAAATTCGATATTTTAGGGTCCCAGAAGCGATCTGTACATGCCTACTCAGTGCTAGAATATTCTCAAAATATAGTCCCAAAACATGATAAAAATCAATATTTTTGGTGCCCAAAGTCGATATCTCAAATTCAGGCCAAAAAAAAAAAAAAAACGAAAATTCGATATTTTGGTGTCCCAGAAGCGATCTGTACATGCTTACTCCGTGTTAGAGTATTTTCAAAATACAGTCCCAAAACATGCTGAAAATCGATATTTTAGGTTCCCAAAGTTAATATGTGCATGTATCTTCTGTACCCGTTTATATCTCAAATTCAGGCTCCAAACACCCGAAAAATCGATATTTTGGGGTTCCAGAAGCGATCTGTACATGCCTAATCAGATACAGGCCCAAAACATGCTGAAAATCGATATTTTAGGTGCCCAAAGTCAATATGTGTATGCATCTTCTGCAACTGTAAATATCCCAAATTCATCCTCAAAACATCCGAAAATTCAATATTTTTGGGTCCCAGAATCGATCTGTACATGCCTACTCAGTGCTAGAATGTTTTCAAAATGTAGGCTCAAAACATGCTAAAAATCTATATTATAAGTGTCCAAAGTCGATATGTGCATGCATCTTCTGTACCCGTTTATATCTCAAATTCAGGCTCAAAACACCCGAAAACTCGATATTTTTGGGTCCCAGAAGCGATCGGTACATGTCTACTCCTAGTTAGAATGTTTTCAAGATACAGACCCAAAACATGCTCAAAATCATTATGTTAGGAGCCCAAAAATCGATATGTGCATGCATCTTCAGTACCCGTTTATATCTCAAATTCAGGCTCAAAATACTCGAAAATTCGATATTTTAGGTTCCCAGAAGCGACCTGTACATGCCTACTCCGTGTTAGAGTATTTTTTAAATACAGGCCCAAAACATGCTGAAAATCGATATTTTAGGTGCCCAAAGTTAATATGTGCAGGTATCTTCTGTACCCGTTTATATCTCAAATTCAGGCTCAAAACACCCGAAAATACGAAATTTTGGGGTCCCAGAAGCGATCTGTACATGCCTACTCAGTGCTAGAATATTCTCAAAATATAGTCCCAAAACATGATAAAAATCGATATTTTAGGTGCCCAAAGTCGATATCCCAAATTCAGGCCCAAAACACACGAAAATTCGATATTTTGGGGTCCCAGAAGCGATCTGTACATGCCTACTCCGTGTTAGAGAATTTTCAAAATACAGTCCCAAAACATACTGAAAATTGATCTTTTAAGTGCCCAAAACTCAATATGTGCATGCATCTTCTGTACCCGTTTATATCTCAAATTCAGGCTCCAAACACCCGAAAAATCGATATTTTGGGGTTCCAGAAGCGATCTGTACATGCCTAATCAGATACAGGCCCAAAACATGCTGAAAATCGATATTTTAGGTGCCCAAAGTCAATATGTGTATGCATCTTCTGCACTTGTAAATATTCCAAATTCAACCTCAAAACATCCGAAAATTCGATATTTTTGGGTCCCAGAAGCGATCTGTACATCCCTACTCAGTGCTAGAATATTCTCAAAATATAGTCCCAAAACATGCTAAAAATCGATATTTTAGGTGCCCAAAGTCAATATCTTAAATTTAGGCTCAAAACACCCTAAAATTCGGTATTTTTGGGTCCTAAAAGCGATCTGTACATGTCTACTCCTAATTAGAATGATTTCAAGATACAGACCCAAAACATGCTCAAAATCGATATTTTAGGTGCCCAAAAATCGATATGTGCATGCATCTTCTGTACCCGTTTATATCTCACATTCAGGCTCAAAACACTAGAAAATTCGATATTTTGGGGTCCCAGAAGCGATCTGTACATGCCAACTCCGTGTTAGAGTATTTTTTAAATACAGGCACAAAACATGCTGAAAATCGATATTTTAGGTGCCCAAAGTTAATATGTGCATGTATCTTCTGTACCCGTTCATATCTCAAATTCAGGCTCAAAACCCCCGAAAATTCGAAATTTTGGGGTCCCAGAAGCGATCTGTACATGCCTACTCAGTGCTAGAATATTCTCAAAATATAGTCCCAAAACATGATAAAATCGATATTTTAGGTGCCCAAAGTCGATATCTCAAATCCAGGCCAAAAAAAAAAACCCGATAATTTGATATTTTGGTGTCCCAGAAGCGATCTGTACATGCTTACTCCGTGTTAGAGTATTTTCAAAATAGTCCCAAAACATACTGAAAATTGATCTTTTAATTGCCCAAAGGTCGATATGTGCATGTATCTTCTGTACACGTTTATATCTCAAATTCAGGCTCCAAACACCCGAAAATTCGATATTTTGGGGTCCCAGAAGCGATCTGTACATGCCTAATCAGATACAGGCCCAAAACATGCTGAAAATCGATATTTTAGGTGCCCAAAGTCAATATGTGTATGCATCTTCTGCACTCGTAAATATCCCAAATTCAACCTCAAAACATCCGAAAATTCGATATTTTTGGGCCCTAGAAGCGATCTGTACATGGATACTAAGTGCTAGAATGTTTTCAAAATATAGGCTCAAAACTTGCTAAAAATCGATATTTTAGGTGCCCAAAAGTCGATATGTGCTTGCATCTTCAGTACCCGTTTATATCTCAAATTCAGGCTCAAAACACCCGAAAATTCGATATTTTAGTGTCCCAGAAACGATCTGTACATGCCTACTCCGTGTTAAAGTATTTTCAAAATACAGGTCCAAAACATGATGAAAATCGATATTATATGTGCCCAATGTCAATCTGTGCATGCATCTTTTGTACCCGTTTATATCCCAAATTCAACCTCAAAACACCCGAAAATTCAATATTTTTGGGTCCCAGAAGCGATCTATACAAGCCTACTCAGTCCTAGAATATTTTCAAGATATAGGCTTAAAACATGCTAAAAATCGATGTTATAAGTGTCCAAAGTCGATATGTGCATGCATTTTCTGTACCCGTTTATATCTCAAATTCTGGCTCAAAACACCCGAAAATTCGGTATTTTGGGTCCTAGAAGCGATCTGTACATGCCTACTCCGTGTTAAAGTATTTTCAAAATACAGGCCCAAAACATGCTAAAAATCGATATTTTAGTTGCCCAAAACTCGATATGTGCTTGCATCTTCAGTACCCGTTTATATCTCAAATTCAGGCTCAAAACACCCTAAAATTCGATATTTTAGGGTCCCAGAAGCGATCTGTACATGCCTAATCAGATACAGGCCCAAAACATGCTGAAAATCGATATTTTAGGTGCCCAAAGTCAATATGTGTATGCATCTTCTGCACTCGTAAATATCCCAAATTCAACCTCAAAACATCAAAAAATTCGATATTTTTGGGTCCCAGAAGCGATCTGTACATGGATACTCAGTGCTAGAATTTTTTCAAAATATAGGCTCAAAACTTGCTAAAAATCGATATTTTAGGTGCCCAAAAGTCGATATGTGCTTGCATCTTCAGTACCCGTTTATATCTCAAATTCAGGCTCAAAATACCCGAAAATTCGATATTTTAGGGTCCCAGAAGCGATCTGTACATGCCTTCTCCGTGTTAAAGTATTTTCATAATACAGGCCCAAAACATGCTGAAAATCGATATTTTAGTTGCCCAAAATCAATATGTGCATGCATCTTCTGTACCCGTTTATATCTCAAATTCAGACTCAAAACACCCGAAAATTCAATATTTTGGGGTCCTAGAAGCGATCTGTACATGCCTACTCAGTGCGAGAATATTTTCAGAATATAGCCCTAAAACATGCTAAAAATCGATATTTTAGGTGCCCAAAGTCAATATCTCCAATTCAGGCCCAAAACACACGAAAATTCGATATTTTGGGGTCCCAGAAGCGACCTGTACATGCCTACTCCGTGTTAGAGTATTTTTAAAATACAGGCCCAAAACATACTGAAAATCGATCTTTTAGGTGCCCAAAAGTCGATATGTGCATGCATCTTCTGTACCCGTTTATATCTCAGTTTCAGGCTCCAAACACCCGAAAATTCGACATTTTTGCGTAACAGATGCGATCTGGACATGCTTACTCCGTGTTAGAGTATTTTCAAAGTACAGGCCCAAAACATACTGAAAATCGATATTTTAAGTGGCCAAAGTCAATATGTGCATGCATCTTCTGCACCTGTTTATATCTCAAATTCAACCTTAAAACACCCGAAAATTCGATATTTTTGGGTCCCAGAAGCGATCTGTACATGTCTACTCAGTGCTAGAATGTTTTCAAAATATAGTCTCAAAACATGATAAAAATCGATATTTTAAGCGTCCAAAGTTGATATGTGCATGCATCTTCTGTACCCGTTTATATCTCAAATTCAGGCTCAAAACACCGTAAAATTCGGTATTTTTGGGTCCTAAAAGCGATCTGTACATGTCTACTCCTAGTTAGAATGATTTCAAGATACAGACCCAAAACATGCTCAAAATCTATATTTTAGGTGCCCAAAAATCGATATGTGCATGCATCTTCAGTACCCGTTTATATCTCAAATTCAGGCTCAAAACGCTCGAAAATTCGATATTTTGGGGTCCCAGAAACGATCTGTATATGCCAACTCCGTGTTAGAGTATTTTTTAAATACAGGCCCAAAACATGCTGAAAATTGATATTTTAGGTGTCCAAAGTTAATATGTGCATGTATCTTCTGTACCCGTTTATATCTCAAATTCAGGCTCAAAACCCCCGAAAATTCGAAATTTTGGGGTCCCAGAAGCGACCTGTACATGCCTACTCCGTGTTAGAGTATTTTCAAAATACAGTCCCAAAACATACTGAAAATTAATCTTTTAAGTGCCCAAAGGTCGATATGTTCATGTATCTTCTGTACCCATTTATATCTCAAATTCAGGCTCCAAACACCCGAAAATTCGATATTTTAGTGTCCCAGAAGCTATCTGTACATGCTTACTCCGTGTTAGAGTGTTTTCAAAATACGGCCCAAAACATGCTGAAAATCGATCTTTTAAGTGCCCAAAAGTCGATATGTGCATGCATGTTCTGTACCCGTTTATATTTCAAATTCTGGCTCCAAACACCCGAAAATACGATATTTTGGAGTCCCAGAAGCAATATGTACATGCCTACCCAGATACAGGCCAAAAACATGCTGAAAATCGATATTTTAGGTCCCCAAAGTCAATATGTGTTTTCATCTTATGCACCCGTTTATATCCCAAATTAAACCTCAAATCACCCGAAAATTCGAGATTCTTGTGTCCCAGAAGCGATCTGTACATGCTTACTCAGTGCTAGAATGTTTTCAAAATATAGGCTCAAAACATGCTAAAAATCGATATTATAAGTGTCCAAAGTCGATATGTGCATGCATCTTCTGTACCCGTTTATATCTCAATTTCAGGCTCAAAACACCCGAAAATTAGGTATTTTGGGTCCTAGAAGTGAACTGTACATGCCTACTCCTAGTTAGAATGTTTTCAAGATACAGACCCAAAACATGCTCAAAATCGATATTTTAGGTGCCCAAAACTCGATATGTGCATGCATCTTCAGTACCCGTTTATATCTCAAATTCAGGCTCAAAACACCTGAAAATTCGATATTTTGGGGTCCAAGAAGCGATCTGTACATGCCTACTTCGTGTTAGAGTATGTTCAAAATACAGGTCCAAAACATGCTGAAAATCGATATTATAGGTGCCCAAAGTCAATATGTGCATGCAACTTCTGTACCCGTTTATATCTCAAATTCAGGCTCAAAACACCCGAAAATTCAATATTTTGGGGACCCAGAAGCGATCTGTACATGAATACTTAATGCTAGAATATTTACAAAATATAGGCCCAAAATATGCTAAAAATCGATATTTTATGTGCCCAAAGTCGATATCTCAAATTCAGGCCCAAGACACCCGAAAATTCGATATTTTGGGGTCCTAGAAGCGATCTGTACATATCTACTCAGTGCTAGAATTTTTTCAAAATATAGGCCCAAAACATGCTAAAAATCGATATTTTAGGTGCCCAAAAGTCGATATATGCATGCATGTTCAGTACCCGTTTATATTTCAAATTCAGGCTCCAAACACCTGAAAATTCGATATTTTGGGGTCCCAGAAGCGATCTGTACATGCCTACTCAGATACAGGCAAAAAACATGCAGAAAATCGGTATTTTAGGTCCCCAAAGTCACTATGTGTTTTCATCTTATGAACCCGTTTATATCCCAAATTCAACTTCAAAACACCTTGAAATTCGATATTTTTGGGTCCCAGAAGCGATCTGTACATGCCTACTCAGTGCTAGCATGTTTTAAAAATATAGGCTCAAAACATGCTAAAAATCGATATTATATGTGTCCAAAATCGATATGTGCATGCATCTTCTGTACCCGTTTATATCTCAATTTCAGGCTCAAAAACACCCGAAAATTAGGTATTTTGGATCCTAGAAGCGAACTGTACATGCCTACTCCTAGTTAGAATGTTTTCAAGATACAGACCCAAAACATGCTCAAAATCGATATTTTAGGTGCCCTAAGTCAATATGTGTATGCATCTTCTGCACCCGTAAATATCCCAAATTCAACGTCAATATATCCGAAAATTCGATATTTTATGGTCCCAGAACCGATCTGTACATGCCTACTCAGATACAGGCCCAAAACATGCTGAAAATTGATGTTTTAGGTCCCCAAAGTCAATATGTGTTTTCATCTTATGCACCCGTTTATATCCCAAATTCAACCTCAAAACACCCAAAAATTCGATATTTTTGGGTCCCAGAAGCGATCTGTACATGCCTACTCAGTGCTAGAATGTTTTCAAAATATAGGCTCAAAACATGCTAAAAATCGATATTATAAGTGTCGAAAGTCGATATGTGCATGCATCTTCTGTACCCGTTTATATCTCAAATTCAGGCTCAAAACACCCGAAAATTAGGTATTTTGGGTCCTAGAAGCGAACTGTACATGCCTACTCCTAGTTAGAATGTTTTCAAGATACCGACCCAAAACATGCTCAAAATCGATATTTTAGGTGCCCAAAAGTTGATATGTGCATGCATCTTCAGTACCCGTTCATATCTCAAATTCAGGCTCAAAACACCTGAAAATTCGATATTTTGGGATCCAAGAAGCGATCTGTACATGCCTACTCCGTGTTAGAGTATTTTCAAAATACAGGTCTAAAACATGTTGAAAACCGATATTATAGGTGCCCAAAGTCGATATCTCAAAATCAGGCCCAAGACACCCGAAAATTCGATATTTTGGGGTCCTAGAAGCGATCTGTACATTCCTACTCCTAGTTAGGATGTTTTCAAGATACAGACCCAAAACATATTAAAAATCGATATTTTAGGTGCCCAAGAGTCGATATGTGAATGCATCTGCAGTACCCGTTTATATCTCAAATTCAGGCTCAAAACGAACGAAAATTCGATATTTTGGGGTCCTAGAAGCGATCTGTTCATGCCCACTCCGTGTTAGAGTATTTTCAAAATACAGGCCCAAATCATGCTGAAAATCGATATTTTAGGTGCCCAAAGTCAATATGTGCATGCATCTTCTGTACCCGTTTATATCTCAATTTCAGGCTCAAAACACCCGAAAATTCGATAATTTGGGGTCCCAGAATCGATCTGTACATGCCTACTCAGTGCTAGAATATTTTCAAAATATGGGCCCAAAACATGTTGAAATCGATATTTTAGGTGCCCAAAGTAAATATCTCCAATTCAGGCCCAAAACACCCAAAAATTCGATATTTTTTGGTCCCAGAAGCAATCTGTACATGCCTACTCCGTGTTAGAGTATTTTAAAAAAACAGACCCAAAACATACTGAAAATCGATCTTTTAGGTGCCCAAAAGTCGATATGTTCATGCATCTTCTGTACCCGTTTATATTTTAAATTCAGGCTCCAAACACCCGAAAATTCGATATTTTGGGGTCCCAGAAGCGATCTGTACATGCCTACTCAGATACATGCCCAAAACATGCTGAAAATCGATGTTTTAGGTCCCCAAAGTCAATATGCGTTTTTATCTTATGCACCCGTTTATATCCCAAATTCAACCTCAAAACACCCGAAAATTCTATATTTTTGGGTCCCAGAAGCGATCTGTACATGCCTACTCAGTGCTAGAATGTTTTCAAAATATAGGCTCAAAACATGCTAAAAATCGATATTTTAGGTGATCAAAAGTCGATATGTGCATGCATCTTCAGTACCCGTTTATATCTCAAATTCAAGCTCAAAACACCCAAAAATTCGATATTTTGGGGTCCTAGAAGCGATCTGTACATGCCCACTCCGTGTTAGAGTATTTTCAAAATACAGGCCCAAATCATGCTGAAAATCGATATTTTAGGTGCCCAAAGTCAATATGTGCATGCATCTTCTGTACCCGTTTATATCTCAATTTCAGGCTCAAAACACCCGAAAATTCGATAATTTGGGGTCCCAGAATCGATCTGTACATTTCTACTCAGTGCTAGAATATTTTCAAAATATGGGCCCAAAACATGTTAAAACCGATATTTTAGGTGCCCAAAGTAAATATCTCCAATTCAGGCCCAAAATACCCAAAAATTCGATATTTTTTGGTCCCAGAAGCGATCTGTACATGCCTATTCCGTGTTAGAGTATTTTCAAAATACAGGCCCAAAACATTCTGAAAATCGATATTTTAGGTGCCTAAAATCAATATGTGTATGCATCTTCTGCACCCGTTTAAATCCCAAATTTAGCCTCAAAACACCCGAAAATTTGATATTTTGGGCTCCCAGAAGCGATTGTACATGCCTACTCAGTGCTAGAATATTTTCAAAATATAGGCCCAAAACATGCTAAAAATCGATATTTTATGTGCCCAAAGTCGATATCTCAAATTCAGGCCCAAAACACCCGAAAATTCGATAATTTGGGGTCCCAGAAGCGATCTGTACATGCCTACTCAGATACACGCCTAAAACATGCTGAAAATCGATATTTTAGGTGCCCAAAAGTCGATATGTTCATGCATCTTCTGCACCTATAATATCCCAAATTCAACCTCAAAACAGACGAAAATTCGATATTTTTGGGTCCCAGAAGTGATCTGTACATGCCTACTCAGTGCTAGAATGTTTTCAAAATATAGGCTCGAAACATGCTAAAAATCTATATTATAAATGTCCAATGTCGATTTGTGCATGCATCTTCAGTACCCGTTTATATCTCAAATTCAGGCTCAAAACACCTGAAAATTCGATATTTTGGGGTCCCAGAAGCGATCTGTACATGCCTACTCCGACTTAAAGTATTTTTTAGAATACAGGTCCAAAACATACAGAAAATCGATATTTTTGGTGCCCAAAGTCAATATGTGCATTCATCTTCTGTACCCGCTTATATCTCAAATTCAGGCTCAAAACACCCGAAAATTCGATATTTTGCGGTCCCAGAAGCGATTTGTACATGCCTACTCAGTGCTAGTATATTTTCAAAATACATACCAAAAACATGCTCAAAATCGATATTTTAGGTGGCCAAAGTCGATATCTCAAATTCAGGCCCAAAACACCCGAAAATTCGATATTTTGCGGTTCCAGAAGCGATCTGTACATGCCTACTCCGTGTTAGAGTATTTTCAAAATACAGGACCAAAACATGCTGAAAATCGATATTTTAGGTGCCTAAAGTCGATATGTGTATGCATCTTCTGCACCCGTTTAAATCCCAAATTCAACCTCAAAACACCCGAAAATTTGATATTTTTGGGTCCCAGAAGGGATCTGTACATGCCTACTCAGTGCTAGAATGTTTTAAAAATGTAGGCTTAAAACATGCTAAAAATCGATATTTTAGGTGCCCAAAAGTCGATATGTGCATGCATCTTCAGTACCCGTTTATATCTCAAATTCAGGCTCAAAGCGCCTGAAAATTCGATAATTTGGGGTCCAAGAAGCGATCTGTACATGCCTACTCAGTGCTAGAATATTTTCAAAATATAGGCCCAAAACATGCTAAAAATCGATATTTTATGTGCCCAAAGTCGATATCTCAAATTCAGGCCCAAAACACCCGAAAATTCGATATTTTGAGGTCCCTGAAGCGATCTGTACATGCCTACTCCGTGTTAGAGTATTTTCAAAATACAGGCCCAAAACATACTGAAAATCGATCTTTTAGGTGCCCAAAAGCCGATATGTGCATGCATCTTCTGTACCCGTTTATATTTCAAATTCAGGCTCCAAACACCCGAAAATTCGATTTTTTTGGGTCCCAGAAGCGATCTGTACATGCCTAATCAGATACAGGCCTAAAACATGCTGAAAATCGATATTTTAGGTGCCCAAAGTCAATATGTGTATGCATCTTCTGCACTCGTAAATATCCCAAATTCAACCTCAAAACATCCGAAAATTCGATGTTTTTGGGTCCCAGAAGCGATCTGTACATGCCTACTCAGTGCTAGAATGTTTTCAAAATATCGGGTCAAAACAAGCTAAAAATCGATATTTTAGGTGATCAAAAGTCGATATGTGCATGCATCTTCAGTACCCGTTTATATCTCAAATTCAAGCTCAAAACACCCAAAAATTCGATATTTTAGGGTCCCAGAACCGATCTGTACACGCCTACTCAGATACAGGCCCAAAACATGCTGAAAATTGATGTTTTAGGTCCCCAAAGTCAATATGTGTTTTCATCTTATGCACCCGTTTATATCTCAAATTCAAACTCAAAACACCCAAAAATTGGATATTTTTGGGTCCCAGAAGCGATCTGTACATGCCTACTCAGTGCTAGAATGTTTTCAAAATATAGGCTCAAAACCTGCTAAAAATCGATATTATAAGTGTCCAAAGTCGATATGTGCATGCATCTTCTGTACCCGTTTATATCTCAAATTCAGGCTCAAAAAACCCGAAAATTAGATATTTTGGGTCCTAGAAGCGAACTGTACATGCCTACTCCTAGTTAGAATGTTTTCAAGATACAGACACAAAACATGCTCAAAATCGATATTTTAGGTGCCCAAAAGTCGATATGTGCAAGCATCTTCAGTACAAGTTCATATCTCAAATTCAGGCTCAGAACACACGAAAGTTCGATATTTTAGGGTCCCAGAAGCGATCTGTACATGCGTACTCCGTGTTAGAGTATTTTCAAAATACGGCCCAAAACATACTGAAAATCGATATTTTAGGTGCCCAAAGTCAATAAATGTATGCATCTTCTGTACCCGTTTATATCTCAAATTCAGGCTCAAAACACCCAAAAACTCGATATTTTAGGGTCCCAGAACCAATCTGTACATGCCTACTCAGATACAGGTCCAAAACATGCTGAAAATTGATGTTTTAGGTCCCCAAAATCAATATGTGTTTTCATCTTATGCACCCGTTTATATCCAAAATTCAACCTCAAAACACCCGAAAATTCGATATTTTTGGGTCCCAGAAGCGATCTGTACATGCCTACTCAGTGCTAGAATGTTTTCAAAATATAGGTTTAAAACCTGCTAAAAATCGATATTATAAGTGTCCAAAGTCGATATGTGTATGCATCTTCTGTACCCGTTTATATCTCAAATTCAGGCTCAAAACACCCGAAAATTAGGTATTTTGGGTCCTAGAAGCGAACTGTACATGCCTACTCCTAGTTAGAATGTTTTCAAGATACCGACCCAAAACATGCTCAAAATCGATATTTTAGGTGCCCAAAAGTCGATATGTGCATGCATCTTCAGTACCCGTTCATATTTCAAATTCACGCTCAAAACACCTGAAAATTCGATATTTTGGGGTCCCAGAAGCGATCTGTACATGCCTACTCCGTGTTAGAGTATTTTCAAAATACAGGTCTAAAACATGTTGAAAACCGATATTATAGGTGCCCAAAGTCGATATCTCAAATTCAGGCCCAAGACACCCGAAAATTCGATATTTTGGGGTCCTAGAAGCGATCTGTACATTCCTACTCCTAGTTAGGATGTTTTCAAGATACAGACCCAAAACATATTAAAAATCGATATTTTAGGTGCCCAAGAGTCGATATGTGAATGCATCTGCAGTACCCGTTTATATCTCAAATTCAGGCTCAAAACAAACGAAAATTCGATATTTTGGGGTCCTAGAAGCGATCTGTACATGCCCACTACGTGTTAGAGTATTTTCAATATACAGGCCCAAATCATGCTGAAAATCGATATTTTAGGTGCCCAAAGTCAATATGTGCATGCATCTTCTGTACCCGTTTATATCTCAATTTCAGGCTCAAAACACCCGAAAATTCAATATTTTGGGGTCCCAGAATCGATCTGTACATGCCTACTCAGTGCTAGAATATTTTCAAAATATGGGCCCAAAACATGTTAAAATCGATATTTTAGGTGCTCAAAGTAAATATCTCCAATTCAGGCCCAAAACACCCAAAAATTCGATATTTTTGGGTCCCAGAAGCAATCTGTACATGCCTACTCCGTGTAAGAGTATTTTCAAAATACAGGCCCAAAACATACTGAAAATCGATCTTTTAGGTGCCCAAAAGTCGATATGTGCATGCATGTTCTGTACCCGTTTATATTTTAAATTCAGGCTCCAAACACCCGAAAATTCGATAATTTGGGGTCCCAGAAGCGATTTGTACATGCCTACTCAGTGCTAGTATATTTTCAAAATACATACCTAAAACATGCTAAAAATCGATATTTTAGGTGGCCAATGTCGATATCTCAAATTCAGGCCCAAAACACCCAAAAATTCGATATTTTGCGGTTCCAGAAGCGATCTGTACATGCCTACTCAGTGCTAGAATATTCTCAAAATATAGGCCCAAAACATGATAAAAATCGATATTTTAGGTGCCCAAAAGTCGATATCTCAAATTCAGGCTCAAAACACCCGAAAATTCGATATTTTGGGGTCCAAGAAGCGATCTTTACATGCCTACTCCATGTTAGAGTATTTTCAAAATACAGTCCCAAAACATACTGAAAATTGATCTTTATAGTGCCCAAAAGTAGATATGTGCATGCATCTTCTGTACCCGTTTATATCTCAAATTCAGGCTCAAAACACTCGAAAGTTCGATATTTTAGGGTCCCAGAAGCGATCTGTACATACGTACTCCGTGTTAGAGTATTTTCAAAATACGGCCCAAAACTTGCTAAAAATCGATATTTTAGGTGGCCAATGTCGATATCTCAAATTCAGGCCCAAAACACCCGAAAATTCGATATTTTGCGGTTCCAGAAGCGATCTGTACATGCCTACTCAGTGCTAGAATATTTTCAAAATATAGGCCCAAAACATGATAAAAATCGATATTTTAGGTGCCCAAAAGTCGATATCTCAAATTCAGGCTCCAAACACCCAAAAATTCGGTATTTTAGAGTCCCAGAAGAGATCTGTACATGCCTAATCAGATACAGGCCTAAAACATGCTGAAAATCGATATTTTAGGTGCCCAAAGTCAATATGTGTATGCATCTTCTGCACTCGTAAATATCCCAAATTCAACCTCAAAACATCCGAAAATTCGATATTTTTGGGTCCCAGAAGCGATCTGTACATGGATACTCAATACTAGAATGTTTTCAAAATATAGGCTCAAAACATGCTGAAAATCGATATTTTAGGTGCCCAAAAGTCGATATGTGCAAGCATCTTCAGTACCCGTTCATATCTCAAATTCAGGCTCAAAACACACGAAAGTTCGATATTTTAGGGTCCCAGAAGCGATCTGTACATGCGTACTCCGTGTTAGAGTATTTTCAAAATACGGCCCAAAACTTGCTAAAAATCGATATTTTAGATGCCCAAAGTCAATATGTGAATGCATCTTCTGCACCCGTAAATATCCCAAATTCAACCTCAAAACATCCGAAAATTCGATGTTTTTGGGTCCCAGAAGCGATCTGTACATGCCTACTCAGTGCTAGAATGTTTTCAAAATATCGGGTCAAAACAAGCTAAAAATCGATATTTTAGGTGATCAAAAGTCGATATGTGCATGCATCTTCAGTACCCGTTTATATCTCAAATTCAAGCTCAAAACACCCAAAAATTCGATATTTTAGGGTCCCAGAACCGATCTGTACACGCCTACTCAGATACAGGCCCAAAACATGCTGAAAATTGATGTTTTAGGTCCCCAAAGTCAATATGTGTTTTCATCTTATGCAACCGTTTATATCCCAAATTCAAACTCAAAACACCCAAAAATTGGATATTTTTGGGTCCCAGAAGCGATCTGTACATGCCTACTCAGTGCTAGAATGTTTTCAAAATATAGGCTCAAAACATGCTAAAAATCGATATTATAAGTGTCGAAAGTCGATATGTGCATGCATCTTCTGTACCCGTTTATATCTCAAATTCAGGCTCAAAACACCCGAAAATTAGGTATTTTGGGTCCTAGAAGCGAACTGTACATGCCTACTCCTAGTTAGAATGTTTTCAAGATACAGACCAAAAACATGCTCAAAATCGATATTTTAGGTGCCCAAAAGTCGATATGTGCAAGTATCTTCAGTACCCGTTCATATCTCAAATTCAGGCTCAAAACACACAAAAGTTCGATATTTTAGGGTCCCAGAAGCGATCTGTACATGCGTACTCCGTGTTAGAGTATTTTCAAAATACGGCCCAAAACATACTGAAAATCGATATTTTAGGTGCCCAAAGTCAATAAGTGTATGCATCTTCTGCACCCGAAAATATCCCAAATTCAACCTCAAAACATCCGAAAATCCGATATTTTTGGTTCCCATAAGCGATTTGTACATGCCTACTCAGTGCTAGAATGTTTTCAAAATATTGGGTCAAAACATGCTAAAAATGGATATTTTAAGTGATCAAAAGACGATATGTGCATGCATCTTCAGTACCCGTTTATATCTCAAATTCAGGCTCAAAACACCCAAAAAATCGATATTTTAGGGTCCCAGAACCGATCTGTACATGCCTACTCAGATACAGGCCCAAAACAAGCTGAAAATTGATGTTTTAGGTTCCCAAAGTCAATATGTGTTTTCATCTTATGCACCCGTTTATATCCCAAATTCAAACTCAAAACACCCGAAAATTCGATATTTTTGGGTCCCAGAAGCGATCCGTACATGCCTACTCAGTGCTAGAATGTTTTCAAAATATAGGCTCAAAACCTGCTAAAAATCGATATTATAAGTGTCCAAAGTCGATATGTGCATGCTTCTTCTGTACCCGTTTATATCTCAAATTCAGGCTCAAAACACCCGAAAATCAGGTATTTTGGGTCCTAGAAGCGAACTGTACATGCCTACTCCTAGTTAGAATGTTTTCAAGATACAGACCCAAAACATGCTCAAAATCGATATTTTAGGTGCCCAAAAGTCGATATGTGCAAGCATCTTCAGTACCCATTTATATCTCAAATTCATGCTCAAAACACACGAAAGTTCGATATTTTAGGGTCCCAGAAGCGATCTGTACATGCGTACTCCGTGTTAGAGTATTTTCAAAATACGGCCCAAAACATACTGAAAATCGATATTTTAGGTGCCCAAAGTCAATATGTGTATGCATCTTCTGCACCCGTAAATATCCCAAATTCAACCTCAAAACATCCGAAAATCCGATATTTTTGGGTCCTAGAAGCGATCTGTACATGCCCACTCCGTGTTAGAGTATTTTCAAAATACAGGCCCAAATCATGCTGAAAATCGATATTTTAGGTGCCCAAAGTCAATAAGTGTATGCATCTTCTGCACCCGAAAATATCCCAAATTCAACCTCAAAACATCCGAAAATCCGATATTTTTGGGTCCCAGAAGCGATCTGTACATGCCTACTCAGTGCTAGAATGTTTTCAAAATATTGGGTCAAAACATGCTAAAAATCGATATTTTCGGTGATCAAAAGACGATATGTGCATGCATCTTCAGTACCCGTTTATATCTCAAATTCAGGCTCAAAACACCCAAAAAATCGATATTTTAGAGTCCCAGAACCGATCTGTACATGCCTACTCAGATACAGGCCCAAAACAAGCTGAAAATTGATGTTTTAGGTTCCCAAAGTCAATATGTGTTTTCATCTTATGCACCCGTTTATATCCCAAATTCAAACTCAAAACACCCGAAAATTCAATATTTTTGGGTCCCAGAAGCGATCCGTACATGCCTACTCAGTGCTAGAATGTTTTCAAAATATAGGCTCAAAACCTGCTAAAAATCGATATTATAAGTGTCCAAAGTCGATATGTGCATGCATCTTCTGTACCCGTTTATATCTCAAATTCAGGCTCAAAACACCCGAAAATCAGGTATTTTGGGTCCTAGAAGCGAACTGTACATGTCTACTCCTAGTTAGAATGTTTTCAAGATACAGACCCAAAACATGCTCAAAATCGATATTTTAGGTGCCCAAAAGTCGATATGTGCAAGCATCTTCAGTACCCATTTATATCTCAAATTCATTCTCAAAACACACGAAAGTTCGATATTTTAGGGTCCCAGAAGCGATCTGTACATGCGTACTCCGTGTTAGAGTATTTTCAAAATACGGCCCAAAACATACTGAAAATCGATATTTTAGGTGCCCAAAGTCAATATGTGTATGCATCTTCTGTACCCGTTTATATCTCAATTTCAGGCTCAAAACACCCGAAAATTCAATATTTTGGGGTCCCAGAATCGATCTGTACATGCCTACTCAGTGCTAGAATATTTTCAAAATATGGGCCCAAAACATGTTAAAATCGATATTTTAGGTGCCCAAAGTAAATATCTCCAATTCAGGCCCAAAACACCCAAAAATTCGATATTTTTTGGTCCCAGATGCAATCTGTACCTGCCTACTCCGTGTTAGAGTATTTTCAAATTACTGGCCCAAAACATACTGAAAATCGATCTTTTAGGTGACCAAAAGTCGATATTCGCATGCATGTTCTGTACCCGTTTATATTTTAAATTCAGGCTCCAAACACCCGAAAATTTGATATTTTGGGGTCCCAGAAGCGATCTGTACATGCCTACTCAGATACAGGCACAAAACATGCTGAAAATCGATGTTTTAGGTCCCCAAAGTCAATATGCGTTTTTATCTTATGCACCCGTTTATATCCCAAATTCAACCTCAAAACACCCGAAAATTCGATATTTTTTTTGTCCCAGAAGCCATCAGTACATGCCTACTCAGTGCTAGAATGTTTTCAAAATATAGGCAAAAAACATGCTAAAAATCGATATTATAAGTGTCCAAAGTCGATATGTGCATGCATCTTCTGTACCCGTTTATATCTCAAATTCAGGCTCAAAACACCCGAAAATTAGGTATTTTGGGTCCTAGAAGCGAACTGTACATGCCTACTCCTAGTTAGAATGTTTTCAAGATACAGACCCAAAACATGCTCAAAATCGATATTTTAGGTGCCCAAAAGTCGATATGTGCATGCATCTTCAGTACCCATTTATATCTCAAATTCATGCTCAAAACACCCGAAAATTCGATATTTTGGGGTCCCATAAGCAATCTGTACATGCCTACTCCGTGTTAGAGTATTTTCAAAATACAGGCCCAAAACATACTGAAAATCGATCTTTTAGGTGCCCAAAAGTCGATATGTGCATGCATGTTCTGTACTTGTTTATATTTTAAATTCAGGCTCAAAACACCCGAAAATTCGATACTTTTCGGTCCCAGAAGCGATCTGTACATGCCTACTCAATGCTAGAATGTTTTCAAAATATAGGTTCAAAACATGCTAAAAATCGATATTTAAGTGTCCAAAGTCGATATGTGCATGCTTCTTCTGTATCCGTTTATATCTCAAATTCAGGCTCGAAACACCCGAAAATTCGGTATTTTTGGGTCCTAGAAGCGATCTGTAAAGTACATGCCTACTCAGTGCTAGAATATTTTCATAATATAGGCCTAAAACATGCTAAAAATCGATATTTTAGGTGGCCAATGTCGATATCTCAAATTCAGGCCCAAAACACCCGAAAATTCGATATTTTGCGGTTCCAGAAGCGATCTGTACATGCCTACTCAGTGCTAGAATGTTTTCAAAATATAGGCCTAAAACATGCTAAAAATCGATATTTTATGTGCCCAAAGTCGATATCTCAAATTCAGGCCCAAAACACCCGAAAATTCGATATTTTGGGGTCCCAGAAGCGATCTGTACATGCCTACTCCGTGTTAGAGTATTTTCAAAATACAGTCCCAAAACATACTGAAAATTGATCTTTTTAGTGCCCAAAAGTCGATATGTGCATGCATGTTCTGTACCCGTTTATATCACAAATTCATGCTCGAAACACCCGAAAATTCGATATTTTGGGGTCCCAGAAGCGATCTGTACATGCCTAATCAGATACAGGCCTAAAACATGCTGAAAATCGATATTTTAGGTGCCCAAAGTCAATATGTGTATGCATCTTCTGCACTCGTAAATATCCCAAATTCAACCTCAAAACATCCGAAAATTCGATATTTTTGGGTCCCAGAAGCGATCTGTACATGGATACTCAGTGCTAGAATTTTTTCAAAATATAGGCTCAAAACATGCTAAAAATCGATATTTTAGGTGCCCAAAAGTCGATATGTGCATGCATCTTCTGTACCCGTTTATATCTCAAATTCAGGCTCAAAACACCCGAAAATTAGGTATTTTGGGTCCTAGAAGCGAACTGTACATGCCTACTTCTAGTTAGAATGTTTTCAAGATACAGACCAAAAACATGCTCAAAATCGATATTTTAGGTGCCCAAAAGTCGATATGTGCAAGTATCTTCAGTACCCGTTCATATCTCAAATTCAGGCTCAAAACACACAAAAGTTCGATATTTTAGGGTCCCAGAAGCGATCTGTACATGCGTACTCCGTGTTAGAGTATTTTCAAAATACGGCCCAAAACATACTGAAAATCGATATTTTAGGTGCCCAAAGTCAATAAGTGTATGCATCTTCTGCACCCGAAAATATCCCAAATTCAACCTCAAAACATCCGAAAATCCGATATTTTTGGGTCCCAGAAGCGATCTGTACATGCCTACTCAGTGCTAGAATGTTTTCAAAATATTGGGTCAAAACATGCTAAAAATCGATATTTTAGGTGATCAAAAGACGATATGTGCATGCATCTTCAGTACCCGTTTATATCTCAAATTCAGACTCAAAACACCCAAAAAATCGATATTTTAGAGTCCCAGAACCGATCTGTACATGCCTACTCAGATACAGGCCCAAAACAAGCTGAAAATTGATGTTTTAGGTTCCCAAAGTCAATATGTGTTTTCATCTTATGCACCCGTTTATATCCCAAATTCAAACTCAAAACACCCGAAAATTCGATATTTTTGGGTCCCAGAAGCGATCCGTACATGCCTACTCAGTGCTAGAATGTTTTCAAAATATAGGCTCAAAACCTGCTAAAAATCGATATTATAAGTGTCCAAAGTCGATATGTGCATGCATCTTTTGTACCCGTTTATATCTCAAATTCAGGCTCAAAACACCCGAAAATCAGGTATTTTGGGTCCTAGAAGCGAACTGTACATGTCTACTCCTAGTTAGAATGTTTTCAAGATACAGACCCAAAACATGCTCAAAATCGATATTTTAGGTGCCCAAAAGTCGATATGTGCAAGCATCTTCAGTACCCATTTATATCTCAAATTCATTCTCAAAACACACGAAAGTTCGATATTTTAGGGTCCCAGAAGCGATCTGTACATGCGTACTCCGTGTTAGAGTATTTTCAAAATACGGCCCAAAACATACTGAAAATCGATATTTTAGGTGCCCAAAGTCAATATGTGTATGCATCTTCTGTACCCGTTTATATCTCAATTTCAGGCTCAAAACACCCGAAAATTCAATATTTTGGGGTCCCAGAATCGATCTGTACATGCCTACTCAGTGCTAGAATATTTTCAAAATATGGGCCCAAAACATGTTAAAATCGATATTTTAGGTGCCCAAAGTAAATATCTCCAATTCAGGCCCAAAACACCCAAAAATTCGATATTTTTTGGTCCCAGATGCAATCTGTACCTGCCTACTCCGTGTTAGAGTATTTTCAAATTACTGGCCCAAAACATACTGAAAATCGATCTTTTAGGTGACCAAAAGTCGATATGTGCATGCATGTTCTGTACCAGTTTATATTTTAAATTCAGGCTCCAAACACCCGAAAATTCGATATTTTGGGGTCCCAGAAGCGATCTGTACATGCCTACTCAGATACAGGCCCAAAACATGCTGAAAATCGATGTTTTAGGTCCCCAAAGTCAATATGCGTTTTTATCTTATGCACCCGTTTATATCCCAAATTCAACCTCAAAACACCCGAAAATTCGATATTTTTGGGTCCCAGAAGCCATCTGTACATGCCTACTCAGTGCTAGAATGTTTTCAAAATATAGGCAAAAAACATGCTAAAAATCGATATTATAAGTGCCCAAAAGTCGATATGTGCATGCATCTTCAGTACCCATTTATATCTCAAATTCAGGCTCAAAACACCCGAAAACTCGATATTTTGGGGTCCCATAAGCAATCTGTACATGCCTACTCCGTGTTAGAGTATTTTCAAAATACAGGCCCAAAACATACTGAAAATCGATCTTTTAGGTGCCCAAAAGTCGATATGTGCATGCATGTTCTGTACTTGTTTATATTTTAAATTCAGGCTCAAAACACCCGAAAATTCGATACTTTTCGGTCCCAGAAGCGATCTGTATATGCCTACTCAATGCTATAATGTTTTCAAAATATAGGTTCAAAACATGCTAAAAATCGATATTTTAAGTTTCCAAAGTCGATATGTGCATGCTTCTTCTGTATCCGTTTATATCTCAAATTCAGGCTCGAAACACCCGAAAATTCGGTATTTTTGGGTCCTAGAAGCGATCTGTACAGTACATGCCTACTCAGTGCTAGAATATTTTCAAAATATAGGCCTAAAACATGCTAAAAATCTATATTTTAGGTGCCCAAAGTTGATATATCAAATTCAAGCCCAAAACACCCAAAAATTCGATATTTTTAGGTTCCAGAAGCCATCTGTACATGCCTACTCCGTGTTAGAATGTTTTCAAAATATTGGGTCAAAACATGCTAAAAATCGATATTTTAGGTGATCAAAAGTCGATATGTGCATGCATCTTCAGTACCCGTTTATATCTCAAATTCAGGCTCAAAACACCCAAATACTCGATATTTTAGGGTCCCAGAACCGATCTGTACATGCCTACTCAGATACAGGCCCAAAACATGCTGAAAATCGATGTTTTAGGTCCCCAAAGTCAATATGTGTTTTCATCTTATGCACCCGTTTGTATCCCAAATTCAAACTCAAAACACCCGAAAATTCGATATTTTTGGGTCCCAGAAGCGATCCGTACATGCCTACTCAGTGCTAGAATGTTTTCAAAATATAGGCTCAAAACCTGCTAAAAATCGATATTATAAGTGTCCAAAGTCGATATTTGCATGCATCTTCTGTACCCGTTTATATCTCAAATTCAGGCTCAAAACCCCCGAAAATTAGGTATTTTGGGTCCTAGAAGCGAACTGTGCATGCCTACTCCTAGTTAGAATGTTTTCAAGATACAGACCCAAAACATGCTCAAAATCGATATTTTAGGTGCCCAAAAGTCGATATGTGCAAGCATCTTCAGTACCCGTTCATATCTCAAATTCATGCTCAAAACACAGGAAAGTTCGATATTTTAGGGTCCCAGAAGCGATCTGTACATGCGTACTCCGTGTTAGAGTATTTTCAAAATACGGCCCAAAACATACTGAAAATCGATATTTTAGGTGCCCAAAGTCAATAAGTGTATGCATCTTCTGCACCCGTAAATATCCCAAATTCAACCTCAAAACATCCGAAAATCCGATATTTTTGGGTCCCAAAAGCGATCTGTACATGCCTACTCAGTGCTAGAATGTTTTCAAAATATTGGGTCAAAACATGCTAAAAATCGATATTTTAGGTGATTAAAAGTCAATATGTGCATGCATCTTCAGTACCCGTTTATATCTCAAATTTAGGCTCAAAACACCCAAAAACTCGATATTTTAGGGTCCCAGAACCGATCTGTACATGCCTACTCAGATACAGGCCCAAAACATGCTGAAAATTGATGTTTTAGGTCCCCAAAGTCAATATGTGTTTTCATCTTATGAACCCGTTTATATCCCAAATTCAACCTCAAAACACCCGAAAATTCGATATTTTTGGGTCCCAGAAGCGATCTGTACATGCCTACTCAGTGCTAGAATGTTTTCAAAATATAGGCTCAAAACCTGCTAAAAATCGATATTATAAGTGTCCAAAGTCGATATGTGCATGCATCTTCTGTACCCGTTTATATCTCAAATTCAGGCTCAAAACACCCGAAAATTAGGTATTTTGGGTCCTAGAAGCGAACTGTACATGCCTACTCCTAGTTAGAATGTTTTCAAGATACCGACCCAAAACATGCTCAAAATCGATATTTTAGGTGCCCAAAAGTCGATATGTGCATGCATCTTCAGTACCCGTTCATATTTCAAATTCAGGCTCAAAACACCTGAAAATTCGATATTTTGGGGTCCAAGAAGCGATCTGTACATGCCTTCTCCGTGTTAGAGTATTTTTAAAATACAGGTCTAAAACATGTTGAAAACCGATATTATAGGTGCCCAAAGTCGATATCTTAAATTCAGGCCCAAGACACCCGAAAATTCGATATTTTGGGGTCCTAGAAGCGATCTGTACATTCCTACTCCTAGTTAGGATGTTTTCAAGATACAGACCCAAAACATATTAAAAATCGATATTTTAGGTGCCCAAGAGTCGATATGTGAATGCATCTGCAGTACTCGTTTAAATCTCAAATTCAGGCTCAAAACAAACGAAAATTCGATATTTTGGGGTCCTAGAAGCGATCTGTACATGCCCACTCCGTGTTAGAGTATTTTCAAAATACAGGCCCAAATCATGCTGAATATCGATATTTTAGGTGCCCAAAGTCAATATGTGCATGCATCTTCTGTACCCGTTTATATCTCAATTTCCGGCTCAAAACACCCGAAAATTCGATATTTTTGGGTCCCAGAAACGATCTGTACATGCCTACTCAGTGCGAGAATATTTTCAAAATATGGGCCCAAAACATGTTAAAATCGATATTTTAGGTGCCCAAAGTAAATATCTCCAATTCAGGCCCAAAACAGACAAAAATTCGATATTTTTTGGTCCCAGAAGCAATCTATACATGCCTACTCCGTGTTAGAGTATTTTCAAAATACTGGCCCAAAACATACTGAAAATCGATCTTTTAGGTGACCAAAAGTCGATATGTGCATGCATGTTCTGTACCCGTTTATATTTTAAATATAGGCTCCAAACACCCGAAAATTCGATATTTTTGGGTCCCTGAAGCGATCTGTACATGCCTAGTATATTTTCAAAATATATACCCAAAACATACTAAAAATCGATATTTTAGGTGGCCAAAGTCGATATCTCAAATTCAGACCCAAAATACCCGAAAATTCGATATTTTGGGATCCCAGAAGCGATCTGTACATGCCTACTCCTTGTTAGAATATTTTTAAAATACAGACCCAAAACATGCTGAAAATCGATATTTTAGTTGCCCAAAGTCAATATGTGCATGCATCTTCTGTACCCGTTTATATCTCAAATTCAGGCTCAAAACAAATGAAAATTCGATATTTTTGGGTCCCCATATCGATCTGTACATGCCTACTCAGTGCTAGAATATTTTCAAAATATAGGCCCAAAACATGCTGAAAATCGATATTTTAGGTGCCCAAAGTCAATATGTGTATGCATCTTCTGTACCCGATAATTTCCCAAATTCAACCTCAAAACACCCGAAAATTCGATATTTTTGGGTCCCAGAAGCGATCTGAACATGCCTCCTCATTGCTAGAATGTTTTCAATATATAGGCTCAAAACATGCTAAAAATCGATATTATAAGTGTCCAAAGTCGATATGTGCATGCATCTTCTGTTCCCGTTTATATCTCAAATTCAGGCTCAAAGCACCGGAAAATTCGGTATTTTGGGTCCTAGAAGCGAACTGTACATGCCTACTCAGATACAGGCCTAAAACATGCTGAAAATCGATATTTTAGGTGCCCAAAGACAATATGTGTATGCATCTTCTGCACCCATAATATCCCAAATTCAAACTCAAAACAGACGAAAATTCGATATTTTTGGGTCCCAGAAGTGATCTGTACATGCCTACTCAGTGCTAGAATGTTTTCAAAATATAGGCTCGAAACATGCTAAAAATCGATATTATAAGTGTCCAATGTCGATTTGTGCATGTATCTTCAGTACCCGTTTATATCTCAAATTCAGGCTCAAAACACCTGAAAATTCGATATTTTGGGGTCCCAGAAGCTATCTGTACATGCCTACTCCGTGTTAAAGTATTTTTTAGAATACAGGCCCAAAACATACTGAAAATCGATATTTTAGGTGCCCAAAGTCAATATGTGCATGCATCTTCTGTACCCGTTTATATCTCAAATTCAGGCTCAAAACACCCGAAAATTCAATATTTTGGGGTCCCAGAAGCGATTTGTACATGCCTACTCAGTGCTAGTATATTTTCAAAATACATACCTAAAACATGCTAAAAATCTATATTTTAGGTGGCCAAAGTCGATATCTCAAATTCAGGCCAAAAACACCCGAAAATTCGATATTTTGGGGTTCCAGAAGCGATCTGTACATGCCTACTCCGTGTTAGAATATTTTCAAAATACAGGACCAAAACATGCTGAAAATCGATATTTTAGGTGCCTAAAGTCAATATGTGTATGCATCTTCTGCACCCGTTTAAATCCCAAATTCAACCTCAAAACACCCGAAAATTTAAAATTTTGGGGTCCCAGAAGGGATCTGTACATGCCTACTCAGTGCTAGAATGTTTTAAAAATATAGGCTCAAAACATGCTAAAAATCGATATTTTAGGTGCCCAAAAGTCGATATGTGCATGCATCTTCAGTACCCGTTTATATCTCAAATTCAGGCTCAAAGCGCCTAAAAATTCGATATTTTGGGGTCCCAGAAGCGATCTGTACATGCCTACTCAGTGCTAGAATATTTTCAAAATATAGGCCCAAAACATGCTATAAATAGATATTTTATGTGCCCAAAGTCGATATCTCAAATTCAGGCCCAAAACACCCGAAAATTCGATATTTTGGGGTCCCAGAAGCGATCTGTACATGCCTACTCCGTGTTAGAGTATTTTCAAAATACAGGCCCAAAACATACTGAAAATCGATCTTTTAGGTGCCCAAAAGCCGATATGTGCATGCATCTTCTGTACCCGTTTATATTTCAAATTCAGGCTCCAAACACCCGAAAATTCGGTATATTGGGGTCCCAGAAGCGATCTGTCCATGCCTACTCCGTGTTAGAGTATTTTCAAAATACAGGCCGAAAACATGCTGAAAATCGATATTTTAGTTGCCCAAAGTCAATATGTGCATGCATCTTCTGTACCCGTTTATATCTCAAATTCAGGCTCAAAACACCCGAAAATTCGATATTTTGGGGTCCCAGAAGCGATCTGTACATGCCTACTCAGATACAGGCCTAAAACATGCTGAAAATCGATATTATAGGTGCCCAAAGTCAATATGTGTATGCATCTTCTGCACCCGTTTATATCCCAAATTCAACATCAAAACACCTGAAAATTCGATATTTTGGGGTCCCAGAAGCGATCTGTACATGCCTACTCCGAATTAAAGTATTTTCAAAATACAGGCCCAAAACATGCTGAAAATCGATATTTTAGGTTCCCAAAGTCAATATGTGTATGCATCTTCTGCACCCGTTTAAATCCCAAATTCAACCTCAAAACACCCGAAAATTTGATATTTTTGGGTCCCAGAAGGGATCTGTACATGCCTACTCAGTGCTAGAATGTTTTAAAAATATAGGCTCAAAACATGCTAAAAATCGATATTTTAAGTGTCCAAAGTCGATATGTGCATGCATCTTCTGTACCCGTTTATATCTCAAATTAAGGCTCAAAACACTCGAAAATTCTGTGTTTTGTGTCCTAGAAGCGAACCGTGCATGCCTACTCCTAGTTAGAATGTTTTCAAGATACAGACCCAAAACATGATCAAAATCGATATTTTATGTGCCCAAAAGTCGTTATGTGCATGCATCTTCAGTACCCGTTTATATATCAAATTCAGGCTCAAAACACCTGAAAATTCGATATTTTGGGGTCCCAGAAGCGATCTGTACAAGCCTACTCAGATACAGGCCTAAAACATGCTGAAAATCGATATTTTAGGTGCCCAAAGTCAATATGTGTATGCATGTTCTGCACCCGTTTATATCCCAAATTCAACCTCAAAACACCCGAAAATTCGATATTTTTGGGTACCAGAAGCGATCTGTACATGCCTACTCAGTGCTAGAATGTTTTCAAAATATAGGCTTAAAACATGTTAAAAATCGATATTATAAGTGTCCAAAGGCGATATGTGCAAGCATCTTCTGTACCCGTTTATATCTCAAATTCAGGCTCAAAACACCCGAATATTCGATATTTTGGAGTCCCAGAAGCGATCTGTACATGCCTACTCAGTGCTAGAATGTCTTCAAAATATAGGCTCAAAACATGCTAAAAATCGATATTTTAAGTGTCCAAAGTTGATATATGCATGCATCTTCTATACCCGTTTATATCTCAAATTCAGGCTCAAAACACCCAAAATTTGGTATTTTTGGTTCTAAAAGCGAACCGTACATGCCTACTCCTAGTTAGAATGTTATCAAGATACAGACCGAAAACATGCTCAAAATCGATATTTTAGGTGCCCAAAAGTCGATAAGTGCATGCATCTTCAGTACCCGTTTATATCTCAAATTCAGGCTCAAACACCCGAATATTCGATATTTTGGGGTCCCAAAAGCGATCTGTACATGTCTACTCAGTGCTAGAATATTTTCAAAATATAGGCCCAAAACATGCTAAAAATCGATATTTTAGGTGCCCAAAGTCGATATCTCAAATTTAGGTCCAAAACACCCGAAAATTCGATATTTTGTGGTCCCAGAAGCGATCTGTACATGCCTATTCCGTGTTAGAGTATTTTCAAAATACAGGCCCAAAACATACTGAAAATCGATCTTTTAGGTGCCCAAAAGTCGATATGTGCATGCATCTTCTGGACCCGTTTATATCACAAATTCAGGCTCAAAACACCCGAAAATTCGATATTTTGGGGTCCCAGAAGCGATCTATACATGCCTACTCAGTGCTAGAATATTTTCAAAATATAGGCCCAAAACATGCTATAAATAGATATTTTATGTGCCCAAAGTCGATATCTCAAATTCAGGCCCAAAACACCCGAAAATTCGATATTTTGGGGTCCCAGAAGCGATCTGTACATGCCAACTCCGTGTTAGAGTATTTTCAAAATACAGGCCAAAAACATACTGAAAATCGATCTTTTAGGTGCCCAAAAGCCGATATGTGCATGCATCTTCTGTACCCGTTTATATTTCAAATTCAGGCTCCAAACACCCGAAAATTCGGTATATTGGGGTCCCAGAAGCGATCTGTCCATGCCTACTCCGTGTTAGAGTATTTTCAAAATACAGGCCGAAAACATGCTGAAAATCGATATTTTAGTTGCCCAAAGTCAATATGTGCATGCATCTTCTGTACCCGTTTATATCTCAAATTCAGGCTCAAAACACCCGAAAATTCGATATTTTAGGGTCCCAGAAGCGATCTGTACATGCCTACTCAGATACAGGCCTAAAACATGCTGAAAATCGATATTATAGGTGCCCAAAGTCAATATGTGTATGCATCTTCTGCACCCGTTTATATCCCAAATTCAACATCAAAACACCTGAAAATTCGATATTTTGGTGTCCCAGAAGCGATCTGTACATGCCTACTCCGAATTAAAGTATTTTCAAAATACAGGCCCAAAACATGCTGAAAATCGATATTTTAGGTTCCCAAAGTCAATATGTGTATGCATCTTCTGCACCCGTTTAAATCCCAAATTCAACCTCAAAACACCCGAAAATTTGATATTTTTGGGTCCCAGAAGGGATCTGTACATGCCTACTCAGTGATAGAATGTTTTAAAAATATAGGCTCAAAACATGCTAAAAATCGATATTTTAAGTGTCCAAAGTCGATATGTGCATGCATCTTCTGTACCCGTTTATATCTCAAATTAAGGCTCAAAACACTCGAAAATTCTGTGTTTTGTGTCCTAGAAGCGAACCGTGCATGCCTACTAATAGTTAGAATGTTTTCAAGATACAGACCCAAAACATGATCAAAATCGATATTTTATGTGCCCAAAAGTCGTTATGTGCATGCATCTTCAGTACCCGTTTATATATCAAATTCAGGCTCAAAACACCTGAAAATTCGATATTTTGGGGTCCCAGAAGCGATCTGTACAAGCCTACTCAGATACAGGCCTAAAACATGCTGAAAATCGATATTTTAGGTGCCCAAAGTCAATATGTGTATGCATGTTCTGCACCCGTTTATATCCCAAATTCAACCTCAAAACACCCGAAAATTCGATATTTTTGGGTACCAGAAGCGATCTGTACATGCCTACTCAGTGCTAGAATGTTTTCAAAATATAGGCTTAAAACATGTTAAAAATCGATATTATAAGTGTCCAAAGGCGATATGTGCAAGCATCTTCTGTACCCGTTTATATCTCAAATTCAGGCTCAAAACACCCGAATATTCGATATTTTGGGGTCCCAGAAGCGATCTGTACATGCCTACTCCGTGTTAAAGTATTTTCAAAATACAGGCCCAAAACATACTGAAAATCGATATTTTAGGTGCCCAAAGTCAATATGTGAATGTATCTTCTGGACCCGTTTATATCTCAAATTCATGCTTAAAACACCCGAAAATTCAATATTTTTGGGTCCCAGAAGCGATCTGTACATGCCTACTCAGTGCTAGAATATTTTCAAAATATAAGCCCAAAACATGCTATAAATCGATATTTTAGGTGCCCATAGTCGATATCTCAAATTCAAGCCCAAAACACCCGAAAATTCGATATTTTGGAGTCCCAGAAGCGATCTGTACTTGCCTACTCAGTGCTAGAATGTCTTCAAAATATAGGCTCAAAACATGCTAAAAATCGATATTTTAAGTGTCCAAAGTTGATATATGCATGCATCTTCTATACCCGTTTATATCTCAAATTCAGGCTCAAAACACCCAAAATTCGGTATTTTGGGTTCTAAAAGCGAACCGTACATGCCTACTCCTAGTTAGAATGATATCAAGATACAGACCGAAAACATGCTCAAAATCGATATTTTAGGTGCCCAAAATTCGATAAGTGAATGCATCTTCAGTACCCGTTTATATCTCAAATTCAGGCTCAAACACCCGAATATTCGATATTTTGGGGTCCCAAAAGCGATCTGTACATGTATACTCAGTGCTAGAATATTTTCAAAATATAGGCCCAAAACATGCTAAAAATCGATATTTTAGGTGCCCAAAGTCGATATCTCAAATTTAGGTCCAAAACACCCGAAAATTCGATATTTTGTGTTCCCAGAAGCGATCTGTACATGCCTATTCCGTGTTAGAGTATTTTCAAAATACAGGCCCAAAACATACTGAAAATCGAACTTTTAGGTGCCCAAAAGTCGATATGTGCATGCATCTTCTGGACCCGTTTATATCACAAATTCAGGCTCAAAACACCCGAAAATTCGATATTTTGGGGTCCCAGAAGCGATCTGTACATGTCTACTCCGTGTTAGAGTATTTTTAAAATACAGCCCCAAAACATGCTGAAAATCGATATTTTAGGTGCCCAAAGTCAATATGTGTATGCATCTTCTGCACCCGTTTATGTCCCAAATTCAACCTCAAAACACCCGAAAATTCTATATTTTTGGGTCCCAGAAGCGATCAGTACATGCCTACTCAGTGCTAGAATATTTTCAAGATATAGGCCCAAAACGTGCTAACAATCGATATTTTAGGTGCCCAAAGTCGATATCTCAAATTCAGGCCCAAAACATCGGAAAATTCGACATTTTGGGGTCCCAAAAGCGATCGGTACATGCCTACTCCGTGTTAGAGTATTTTCAAAATACAGGCCCAAAACATATTGAAAATTGATCTCTTAGGTAACCAAAAGTCGATATGTGCATGCATCTTCTGTTCCATTTTATATCTCAAATTCAGGCTCAAAACACCCGAAAATTCGATATTTTGGGGTCCCCAGAAGCGATCTGTACATGCCTACTCAGTGCTAGAATATTTTTAAAATATTGGCCCAAAACATGCTAAAAATCGATAATATAGGTGCCCAAAATCGATATCTCAAATTCAGGCGAAAAACACCAGAAAATTCGATATTCTGGGGTCCCAGAAGCAATCTGTACATACATACTCATTGCGAGAATATTTTAAATACATAGGCCCAAAACATGCTAAACATCGATATTTTAGGTGCCCAAAGTCGACATCTCAGATTCAGGTCCAAAACACCCGAAAATTCGATATTTTGGGGTCCCAGATGCAATCTGTACATGCCTACTCCGTGTTAGAGTATTTTCAAAATATAGGCTCAAAACATGCTAAAAATCGATATTTTAAATGTCCAAAGTCGATATCTACCCGTTTATATCTCAAATTCAAGCTCAAAACTCCCGAAAATTCGATATTTTGGGGTCCCTGAAGCGATCTGTACATGCCTACTTCGTGTTAGAGTATTTTTAAAATACAGGCCCAAAACATGCTGAAAATCGATATTTTAGGTGCCCAAAGTCAATATGTGTATGTATCTTCTGTACCCGTTTATATCTCAAATTCAGGCTCAAAACACCCGAAAATTCGATATTTTTGGGTCCCAGAAGCGATCTGTTCATGCCTACTCAGTTCTAGAATATTTTCAAAATATAGGTCCAAAACATGCAAAATATCGATATTTTAGGTGCCCAAAGTCGATATCTCAAATTCAGGCCCAAAACTCCCGAAAATTCGATATTTTGGGTCCCAGAAGCGATCTGTACATGCCTACTCCGTGTTAGAGTATTTTTAAAATACAGGCCCAAAACATACTGAAAATCGATCTTTCAGGTGCCCAAAGTCAATATGTACATGCATCTTCTGTACCCGTTTATATCTCAAATTCATGCTCAAAACATCCTAAAATTCGATATTTTGGGGTCCCAGAAGCGATCTGTACATGCCTACTCAGTGCTAGAATATTTTCAAAATATAGGCCCAAAACGTGCTAAAAATCTATATTTTAGGTGCCCAAAGTCGATATCTGAAATTCAGGCCCAAAACACACGAAAATTCGACATTTTGGGGTCCCAAAAGCGATCGGTACATGCCTACTCCGTGTTAGAGTAATTTTTAAAAAAACAGGCCCAAAACATACTGAAAATCGATCTTTTAGGTAACCAAAAGTCGATATGTGCATGCATCTTCTGTACCCGTTTATATCTCAAATTCAGGCTCAAACCACCCGAAAATTCGATATTTTGGGGTCCCAGAAGCGATCTGTACATGCCTACTCCGTGTTAGAGTATTTTCAAAATACAGACCCAAAACATGCTGAAAATCGATCTTTTAGGTGTCCAAAGTCAAAATGTGCATGCATCTTCTGTACCCGTTTATATCTCAAATTCAGGCTAAAAACACCCGAAAATTCGATATTCTGGGGTCCCAGAAGCAATCTGCACATACATACTCATTGCGAGAATATTTTAAATATATAGGCCCAAAACATGCTAAACATCGATATTTTAGGTGCCCAAAGTCGACATCTCAGATTCAGGTCCAAAACACCCGAAAATTCGATATTTTGGGGTCCCAGATGCAATCTGTACATGCCTACTCCGTGTTAGAGTATTTTCAAAATATAGGCTCAAAACATGCTAAAAATCGATATTTTAAATGTCCAAAGTCGATATCTACCCGTTTATATCTCAAATTCAAGCTCAAAACTCCCGAAAATTCGATATTTTGGGGTGCCTGAAGCGATCTGTACATGCCTACTCCGTGTTAGAGTATTTTTAAAATACAGGCCCAAAACATGCTGAAAATCGATATTTTAGGTGCCCAAAGTCAATATGTGTATGTATCTTCTGTACCCGTTTATATCTCAAATTCAGGCTCAAAACACCCGAAAATTCGATATTTTTGGGTCCCAGAAGCGATCTGTTCATGCCTACTCAGTTCTAGAATATTTTCAAAATATAGGTCCAAAACATGCAAAATATCGATATTTTAGGTGCCCAAAGTCGATATCTCAAATTCAGGCCCAAAACTCCCGAAAATTCGATATTTTGGGTCCCAGAAGCGATCTGTACATGCCTACTCCGTGTTAGAGTATTTTTAAAATACAGGCCCAAAACATACTGAAAATCGATCTTTCAGGTGCCCAAAGTCAATATGTACATGCATCTTCTGTACCCGTTTATATCTCAAATTCATGCTCAAAACATCCGAAAATTCGATATTTTGGGGTCCCAGAAGCGATCTGTACATGCCTACTCAGTGCTAGAATATTTTCAAAATATAGGCCCAAAACGTGCTAAAAATCTATATTTTAGGTGCCCAAAGTCGATATCTGAAATTCAGGCCCAAAACACACGAAAATTCGACATTTTGGGGTCCCAAAAGCGATCGGTACATGCCTACTCCGTGTTAGAGTAATTTTTAAAAAAACAGGCCCAAAACATACTGAAAATCGATCTTTTAAGTAACCAAAAGTCGATATGTGCATGCATCTTCTGTACCCGTTTATATCTCAAATTCAGGCTCAAACCACCCGAAAATTCGATATTTTGGGGTCCCAGAAGCGATCTGTACATGCCTACTCCGTGTTAGAGTATTTTCAAAATACAGACCCAAAACATGCTGAAAATCGATCTTTTAGGTGTCCAAAGTCAAAATGTGCATGCATCTTCTGTACCCGTTTATATCTCAAATTCAGGCTAAAAACACCCGAAAATTCGATATTCTGGGGTCCCAGAAGCAATCTGTACATACATACTCATTGCGAGAATATTTTAAATATAAAGGCCCAAAACATGCTAAACATCGATATTTTAGGTGCCCAAAGTCGACATCTCAGATTCAGGTCCAAAACACCCGAAAATTCGATATTTTGGGGTCCCAGATGCAATCTGTACATGCCTACTCCGTGTTAGAGTATTTTCAAAATATAGGCTCAAAACATGCTAAAAATCGATATTTTAAATGTCCAAAGTCGATATCTACCCGTTTATATCTCAAATTCAAGCTCAAAACTCCCGAAAATTCGATATTTTGGGGTCCCTGAAGCGATCTGTACATGCCTACTCCGTGTTAGAGTATTTTTAAAATACAGGCCCAAAACATGCTGAAAATCGATATTTTAGGTGCCCAAAGTCAATATGTGTATGTATCTTCTGTACCCGTTTATATCTCAAATTCAGGCTCAAAACACCCGAAAATTCGATATTTTTGGGTCCCAGAAGCGATCTGTTCATGCCTACTCAGTTCTAGAATATTTTCAAAATATAGGTCCAAAACATGCAAAATATCGATATTTTAGGTGCCCAAAGTCGATATCTCAAATTCAGGCCCAAAACTCCCGAAAATTCGATATTTTGGGTCCCAGAAGCGATCTGTACATGCCTACTCCGTGTTAGAGTATTTTTAAAATACAGGCCCAAAACATACTGAAAATCGATCTTTCAGGTGCCCAAAGTCAATATGTACATGCATCTTCTGTACCCGTTTATATCTCAAATTCATGCTCAAAACATCCGAAAATTCGATATTTTGGGGTCCCAGAAGCGATCTGTACATGCCTACTTAGTGCTAGAATATTTTCAAAATATAGGCCCAAAACGTGCTAAAAATCTATATTTTAGGTGCCCAAAGTCGATATTTGAAATTCAGGCCCAAAACACACGAAAATTCGACATTTTGGGGTCCCAAAAGCGATCGGTACATGCCTACTTCGTGTTAGAGTAATTTTTAAAAAAACAGGCCCAAAACATACTGAAAATCGATCTTTTAGGTAACCAAAAGTCGATATGTGCATGCATCTTCTGTACCCGTTTATATCTCAAATTCAGGCTCAAACCACCCGAAAATTCGATATTTTGGGGTCCCAGAAGCGATCTGTACTTGCCTACTCCGTGTTAGAGTATTTTCAAAATACAGGCCCAAAACATGCTGAAAATCGATCTTTTAGGTGTCCAAAGTCAAAATGTGCATGCATCTTCTGTACCCGTTTATATCTCAAATTCATTCTGAAAACACCCGAAAATTCGATATTTTGGGGTCCCAGAAGCGATCTGTACATGCCTACTCAGTGCTAGAATATTTTCAAAATATAGGCCCAAAACGTGCTAAAAATCTATATTTTAGGTGCCCAAAGTCGATATCTGAAATTCAGGCCCAAAACACACGAAAATTCGACATTTTGGGGTCCCAAAAGCGATCGGTACATGCCTACTCCGTGTTAGAGTAATTTTTAAAAAAACAGGCCCAAAACATACTGAAAATCGATCTTTTAGGTAACCAAAAGTCGATATGTGCATGCATCTTCTGTACCCGTTTATATCTCAAATTCAGGCTCAAACCACCCGAAAATTCGATATTTTGGGGTCCCAGAAGCGATCTGTACATGCCTACTCCGTGTTAGAGTATTTTCAAAATACAGACCCAAAACATGCTGAAAATCGATCTTTTAGGTGTCCAAAGTCAAAATGTGCATGCATCTTCTGTACCCGTTTATATCTCAAATTCAGGCTAAAAACACCCGAAAATTCGATATTCTGGGGTCCCAGAAGCAATCTGCACATACATACTCATTGCGAGAATATTTTAAATATATAGGCCCAAAACATGCTAAACATCGATATTTTAGGTGCCCAAAGTCGACATCTCAGATTCAGGTCCAAAACACCCGAAAATTCGATATTTTGGGGTCCCAGATGCAATCTGTACATGCCTACTCCGTGTTAGAGTATTTTCAAAATATAGGCTCAAAACATGCTAAAAATCGATATTTTAAATGTCCAAAGTCGATATCTACCCGTTTATATCTCAAATTCAAGCTCAAAACTCCCGAAAATTCGATATTTTGGGGTGCCTGAAGCGATCTGTACATGCCTACTCCGTGTTAGAGTATTTTTAAAATACAGGCCCAAAACATGCTGAAAATCGATATTTTAGGTGCCCAAAGTCAATATGTGTATGTATCTTCTGTACCCGTTTATATCTCAAATTCAGGCTCAAAACACCCGAAAATTCGATATTTTTGGGTCCCAGAAGCGATCTGTTCATGCCTACTCAGTTCTAGAATATTTTCAAAATATAGGTCCAAAACATGCAAAATATCGATATTTTAGGTGCCCAAAGTCGATATCTCAAATTCAGGCCCAAAACTCCCGAAAATTCGATATTTTGGGTCCCAGAAGCGATCTGTACATGCCTACTCCGTGTTAGAGTATTTTTAAAATACAGGCCCAAAACATACTGAAAATCGATCTTTCAGGTGCCCAAAGTCAATATGTACATGCATCTTCTGTACCCGTTTATATCTCAAATTCATGCTCAAAACATCCGAAAATTCGATATTTTGGGGTCCCAGAAGCGATCTGTACATGCCTACTCAGTGCTAGAATATTTTCAAAATATAGGCCCAAAACGTGCTAAAAATCTATATTTTAGGTGCCCAAAGTCGATATCTGAAATTCAGGCCCAAAACACACGAAAATTCGACATTTTGGGGTCCCAAAAGCGATCGCTACATGCCTACTCCGTGTTAGAGTAATTTTTAAAAAAACAGGCACAAAACATACTGAAAATCGATCTTTTAGGTAACCAAAAGTCGATATGTGCATGCATCTTCTGTACCCGTTTATATCTCAAATTCAGGCTCAAACCAACCGAAAATTCGATATTTTGGGGTCCCAGAAGCGATCTGTACATGCCTACTCCGTGTTAGAGTATTTTCAAAATACAGACCCAAAACATGCTGAAAATCGATCTTTTAGGTGTCCAAAGTCAAAATGTGCATGCATCTTCTGTACCCGTTTATATCTCAAATTCAGGCTAAAAACACCCGAAAATTCGATATTCTGGGGTCCCAGAAGCAATCTGTACATACATACTCATTGCGAGAATATTTTAAATATATAGGCCCAAAACATGCTAAACATCGATATTTTAGGTGCCCAAAGTCGACATCTCAGATTCAGGTCCAAAACACCCGAAAATTCGATATTTTGGGGTCCCAGATGCAATCTGTACATGCCTACTCCGTGTTAGAGTATTTTCAAAATATAGGCTCAAAACATGCTAAAAATCGATATTTTAAATGTCCAAAGTCGATATCTACCCGTTTATATCTCAAATTCAAGCTCAAAACTCCCGAAAATTCGATATTTTGGGGTCCCTGAAGCGATCTGTACATGCCTACTCCTTGTTAGAGTATTTTTAAAATACAGGCCCAAAACATGCTGAAAATCGATATTTTAGGTGCCCAAAGTCAATATGTGTATGTATCTTCTGTACCCGTTTATATCTCAAATTCAGGCTCAAAACACCCGAAAATTCGATATTTTTGGGTCCCAGAAGCGATCTGTACATGCCTACTTAGTGCTAGAATATTTTCAAAATATAGGCCCAAAACGTGCTAAAAATCTATATTTTAGGTGCCCAAAGTCGATATCTGAAATTCAGGCCCAAAACACACGAAAATTCGACATTTTGGGGTCCCAAAAGCGATCGGTACATGCCTACTCCGTGTTAGAGTATTTTCAAAATACAGGCCCAAAACATATTGAAAATTGATCTCTTAGGTAACCAAAAGTCGATATGTGCATGCATCTTTTGTACCATTTTATATCTCAAATTCGTTCTCAAAACACCCGAATATTCGATATTTTGGGGTCCCAGATTCGATCTGTACATGCCTACTCCGTGTTAGAGTATTTTCAAAATACAGGCCCAAAACATGCTGAAAATCGATCTTTTAGGTGTCCAAAGTCAATACGTGCATGCATCTTCTGTTCCCGTTTATATCTCAAATTCAGGCTCCAAACACCCGCAAATTCGATATTTTGGGGTCCCCAGAAGCGATCTGTACATGCCTACTCAGTGCTAGAATATTTTCAAAATATTGGCCCAAAACATGCTAAAAATAGATATTATAGGTGCCCAAAGTCGATATCTCAAATTCAGGTCCAAAACACCCGAAAATTCGATATTTTGGGGTCCCAGATGCAATCTGTACATGCCTACTCCGTGTTAGAGTATTTTCAAAATATAGGCTCAAAACATGCTAGAAATAGATATTTTAAATGTCCAAAGTCGATATCTACCCGTTTATATCTCAAATTCAAGCTCAAAACACCCGAAAATTCGATATTTTGGGGTCCCTGAAGCGATCTGTACATGCCTACTCCGTGTTAGAGTATTTTTAAAATACAGGCCCAAAACATGCTGAAAATTGATATTTTAGGTGCCCAAAGTCAATATGTGTATGTATCTTCTGTACCCGTTTATATCTCAAATTCAGGCTCAAAACACCCGAAAATTCGATATTTTTGGGTCCCAGAAGCGATCTGTTCATGCCTACTCTGTTCTAGAATATTTTCAAAATATAGGTCTAAAACATGCTAAATATCGATATTTTAGGTGCCCAAAGTCGATATCTCAAATTCAGGCCCAAAACTCCCGAAAATTCGATATTTTGGGTCCCAGAAGCGATCTGTACATGCCTACTCCGTGTTAGAGTATTTTCAAAATACAGCCCCAAAATATACTGAAAATCGATCGTTCAGGTGCCCAAAGTCAATATGTACATGCATCTTCTGTACCCGTTTATATCTCAAATTCATGCTCAAAACACCCGAAAATTTGATATTTTAGGGTCCCAGAAGCGATCTGTACATGCCTACTCAGTGCTAGAATATTTTCAAAATATAGGCCCAAAACGTGCTAAAAATCTTTATTTTAGGTGCCCAAAGTCGATATCTCAAATTCAGGCCCAAAACACCAGAAAATTCGACATTTTGGGGTCCCAAAAGCGATCGGTACATGCCTACTCCGTGTTAGAGTATTTTTTAAAAATACAGGCCCAAAACATACTGAAAATCGATCTTTTAGGTAACCAAAAGTCGATATGTGCATGCATCTTCTGTACCCGTTTATATCTCAAATTCAGGCTCAAACCACCCGAAAATTCGATATTTTGGGGTCCCAGAAGCGATCTGTACATGCCTACTCCGTGTTAGAGTATTTTCAAAATACAGGCCCAAAACATGCTAAAAATCGATCTTTTAGGTGTCCAAAGTCAATATGTGCATGCATCTTCTGTACCCGTTTATATCTCAAATTCATTCTCAAAACACACGAAAATTCGATATTTTGGGGTCCCAGAAGCGATCTGTACATGCCTACTCAGTGCTAGAATATTTTCAAAATATAGGCCCAAAACGTGCTAACAATCGATATTTTAGGTGCCCAAAGTCGATATCTCAAATTCAGGCCCAAAACATCCGAAAATTCGAAATTTTGGGGTCCCAAAAGCGACCTGTACATGCCTACTCCGTGTTAGTGTATTTTCAAAATACAGGCCCAAAACATGCTAAAAATCGATATTTTAGGGGCCCAAAGTCGATACGTGCATGCATCTTCTGTACCCGTTTATATCTCAAATTCAGGCTCGAAACACTCGAAAATTCGATATTTTGGGGTCCCCAGAAGCGATCTGTACATGCCTACTCAGTGCTAGAATATTTTCAAAATATTGGCCCAAAACATGCTAAAAATCGATATTATAGGTGCCCAAAGTCGATATCTCAAATTCAGGTCCAAAACACCCGAAAATTCGATATTTTGGGGTCCCAGATGCAATCTGTACATGCCTACTCCGTGTTAGAGTATTTTCAAAATATAGGCTCAAAACATGCTAGAAATAGATATTTTAAATGTCCAAAGTCGATATCTACCCGTTTATATCTCAAATTCAAGCTCAAAACACCCGAAAATTCGATATTTTGGGGTCCCTGAAGCGATCTGTACATGCCTACTCCGTGTTAGAGTATTTTTAAAATACAGGCCCAAAACATGCTGAAAATTGATATTTTAGGTGCCCAAAGTCAATATGTGTATGTATCTTCTGTACCCGTTTATATCTCAAATTCAGGCTCAAAACACCCGAAAATTCGATATTTTTGGGTCCCAGAAGCGATCTGTTCATGCCTACTCTGTTCTAGAATATTTTCAAAATATAGGTCTAAAACATGCTAAATATCGATATTTTAGGTGCCCAAAGTCGATATCTCAAATTCAGGCCCAAAACTCCCGAAAATTCGAAATTTTGGGTCCCAGAAGCGATCTGTACATGCCTACTCCGTGTTAGAGTATTTTCAAAATACAGGCCCAAAATATACTGAAAATCGATCGTTCAGGTGCCCAAAGTCAATATGTACATGCATCTTCTGTACCCGTTTATATCTCAAATTCATGCTCAAAACACCCGAAAATTTGATATTTTAGGGTCCCAGAAGCGATCTGTACATGCCTACTCAGTGCTAGAATATTTTCAAAATATAGGCCCAAAACGTGCTAAAAATCTTTATTTTAGGTTCCCAAAGTCGATATCTCAAATTCAGGCCCAAAACACCAGAAAATTCGACATTTTGGGGTCCCAAAAGCGATCGGTACATGCCTACTCCGTGTTAGAGTATTTTTTAAAAATACAGGCCCAAAACATACTGAAAATCGATCTTTTAGGTAACCAAAAGTCGATATGTGCATGCATCTTCTGTAACCGTTTATATCTCAAATTCAGGCTCAAACCACCCGAAAATTCGATATTTTGGGGTCCCAGAAGCGATCTGTACATGCCTACTCCGTGTTAGAGTATTTTCAAAATACAGGCCCAAAACATGCTAAAAATCGATCTTTTAGGTGTCCAAAGTCAAAATGTGCATGCATCTTCTGTACCCGTTTATATCTCAAATTCATTCTCAAAACACACGAAAATTCGATATTTTGGGGTCCCAGAAGCGATCTGTACATGCCTACTCAGTGCTAGAATATTTTCAAAATATAGGCCCAAAACGTGCTAACAATCGATATTTTAGGTGCCCAAAGTCGATATCTCAAATTCAGGCCCAAAACATCCGAAAATTCGAAATTTTGGGGTCCCAAAAGCGACCTGTACATGCCTACTCCGTGTTAGTGTATTTTCAAAATACAGGCCCAAAACATGCTAAAAATCGATATTTTAGGGGCCCAAAGTCGATACGTGCATGCATCTTCTGTACCCGTTTATATCTCAAATTCAGGCTCCAAACACTCGAAAATTCGATATTTTGGGGTCCCCAGAAGCGATCTGTACATGCCTACTCAGTGCTAGAATATTTTCAAAATATTGGCCCAAAACATGCTAAAAATCGATATTATAGGTGCCCAAAGTCGATATCTCAAATTCAGGTCCAAAACACCCGAAAATTCGATATTTTGGGGTCCCAGATGCAATCTGTACATGCCTACTCCGTGTTAGAGTATTTTCAAAATATAGGCTCAAAACATGCTAGAAATAGATATTTTAAATGTCCAAAGTCGATATCTACCCGTTTATATCTCAAATTCAAGCTCAAAACACCCGAAAATTCGATATTTTGGGGTCCCTGAAGCGATCTGTACATGCCTACTCCGTGTTAGAGTATTTTTAAAATACAGGCCCAAAACATGCTGAAAATTGATATTTTAGGTGCCCAAAGTCAATATGTGTATGTATCTTCTGTACCCGTTTATATCTCAAATTCAGGCTCAAAACACCCGAAAATTCGATATTTTTGGGTCCCAGAAGCGATCTGTTCATGCCTACTCTGTTCTAGAATATTTTCAAAATATAGGTCTAAAACATGCTAAATATCGATATTTTAGGTGCCCAAAGTCGATATCTCAAATTCAGGCCCAAAACTCCCGAAAATTCGAAATTTTGGGTCCCAGAAGCGATCTGTACATGCCTACTACGTGTTAGAGTATTTTCAAAATACAGGCCCAAAATATACTGAAAATCGATCGTTCAGGTGCCCAAAGTCAATATGTACATGCATCTTCTGTACCCGTTTATATCTCAAATTCATGCTCAAAACACCCGAAAATTTGATATTTTAGGGTCCCAGAAGCGATCTGTACATGCCTACTCAGTGCTAGAATATTTTCAAAATATAGGCCCAAAACGTGCTAAAAATCTTTATTTTAGGTTCCCAAAGTCGATATCTCAAATTCAGGCCCAAAACACCAGAAAATTCGACATTTTGGGGTCCCAAAAGCGATCGGTACATGCCTACTCCGTGTTAGAGTATTTTTTAAAAATACAGGCCCAAAACATACTGAAAATCGATCTTTTAGGTAACCAAAAGTCGATATGTGCATGCATCTTCTGTAACCGTTTATATCTCAAATTCAGGCTCAAACCACCCGAAAATTCGATATTTTGGGGTCCCAGAAGCGATCTGTACATGCCTACTCCGTGTTAGAGTATTTTCAAAATACAGGCCCAAAACATGCTAAAAATCGATCTTTTAGGTGTCCAAAGTCAAAATGTGCATGCATCTTCTGTACCCGTTTATATCTCAAATTCATTCTCAAAACACACGAAAATTCGATATTTTGGGGTCCCAGAAGCGATCTGTACATGCCTACTCAGTGCTAGAATATTTTCAAAATATAGGCCCAAAACGTGCTAACAATCGATATTTTAGGTGCCCAAAGTCGATATCTCAAATTCAGGCCCAAAACATCCGAAAATTCGAAATTTTGGGGTCCCAAAAGCGACCTGTACATGCCTACTCCGTGTTAGTGTATTTTCAAAATACAGGCCCAAAACATGCTAAAAATCGATATTTTAGGGGCCCAAAGTCGATACGTGCATGCATCTTCTGTACCCGTTTATATCTCAAATTCAGGCTCCAAACACCCGAAAATTCGATATTTTGGGGTCCCCAGAAGCGATCTGTACATGCCTACTCAGTGCTAGAATATTTTCAAAATATTGGCCCAAAACATGCTAAAAATCGATATTATAGGTGCCCAAAGTCGATATCTCAAATTCAGGTCCAAAACACCCGAAAATTCGATATTTTGGGGTCCCAGATGCAATCTGTATATGCCTACTCCGTGTTAGAGTATTTTCAAAATATAGGCTCAAAACATGCTAGAAATAGATATTTTAAATGTCCAAAGTCGATATCTACCCGTTTATATCTCAAATTCAGGCTCAAAACACCCGAAAATTCGATATTTTGGGGTCCCAGAAGCGATCTGTTCATGCCTACTCAGTTCTAGAATATTTTCAAAATACAGGCCCAAAACATGCTAAAAATCGATATTTTAGGGGCCCAAAGTCAATACGTGCATGCATCTTCTGTACCCGTTTATATCTCAAATTCAGGCTCCAAACACCCGAAAATTCGATATTTTGGGGTCCCCAGAAGCGATCTGTACATACATACTCATTGCGAGAATATTTTAAATATATAGGCCCAAAACATGCTAAAAATCGATATTTTAGGTGCCCAAAGTCGACATCTCAGATTCAGGTCGAAAACACCCGAAAATTCGATATTTTGGGGTCCCAGATGCGATCTGTACATACATACTCATTGCGAGAATATTTTAAATATATAGGCCTAAAACATGCTAAAAATCGATATTTTAGTTGCCCAAAGTCGACATCTCAGATTCAGGTCCAAAACACCCGAAAATTCGATATTTTGGGGTCCCAGATGCGATCTGTACATGCCTACTCCGTGTTGGAGTATTTTCAAAATATAGGCTCAAAACATGCTAAAAATCGATATTTTAAATGTCCAAAGTCGATATGTACCCGTTTATATCTCAAATTCAAGCTCAAAACACCCGAAAATTCGATAATTTGGGGTCCCTGAAGCGATCTGTACATGCCTACTCCGTGTTAGAGTATTTTTAAAATACAGGCCCAAAACATGCTGAAATCGATATTTTAGGTGACCAAAGTCAATATGTGTATGCATCTTCTGTACCCGTTTATATTTCAAATTCAGGCTCAAAACACCCGAAAATTCAATATTTTTGGGTCCCAGAAGCGATCCGTTCATGCCTACTCAGTTCTAGAATATTTTTAAAATATAGGTCCAAAACTTGCTATTTATCGATATTTTAGGTGCCCAAAGTCGATATCTCAAATTCAGGCCCAAAACTCCCGAAAATTCGATATTTTGGGTCCCAGAAACGATCTGTACATGCCTACTCCGTGTTAGAGTATTTTCAAAATACAGGCTCAAAACATACTGAAAATCGATATTTCAGTTGCCCAAAGTCAATATGTACATGCATCTTCTGTACCCGTTTATATCTCAAATTCATGCTCAAAACACCCGAAAATTCGATATTTTGGGGTCCCCAGAAGCGATCTGTACATACATACTCATTGCGAGAAAATTTTAAATATATAGGCTAAAAACATGCTAAAAATCGATATTTTAGGTGCCCAAAGTCGACATCTCAGATTCAGGTCCAAAACACCCGAAAATTCGATATTTTGGGGTCCCAGATGCGATCTGTACATACATACTCATTGCGAGAATATTTTCAAAATATAGGCCCAAAACGTGCTAAAAATCTGTATTTTAGGTGCCCAAAGTCGATATCTCAAATTCAGGCCCAAAACACCCGAAAATTCAATATTTTTGGGTCCCAGAAGCGATCCGTTCATGCCTACTCAGTTCTAGAATATTTTTAAAATATAGGTCCAAAACTTGCTATTTATCGATATTTTAGGTGCCCAAAGTCGATATCTCAAATTCAGGCCCAAAACTCCCGAAAATTCGACATTTTGGGGTCCCAAAAGCGATCGGTACATGCCTACTCCGTGTTAGAGTATTTTCAAAATATAGGCTCAAAATATGCTAAAAATCGATATTTTAAATGTCCAAAGACGATATGTACCCGTTTTTATCTCAAATTCAAGCTCAAAACACCCGAAAATTCGATATTTTGGGGTCCCTGAAGCGATCTGTACATGCCTAGTCCGTGTTAGAGTATTTTTAAAATACAGGCCCAAAACATGCTGAAAATCGATATTTTAGGTGCCCAAAGTCAATATGTGTATGTATCTTCTGTACCCGTTTATATCTCAAATTCATTCTCAAAACACCCGAAAATTCGATATTTTGGGGTCCCAGAAGCAATCTGTACATGCCTACTCAGTGCTAGAATATTTTCAATATATAGGCCCAAAACGTGCTACAATCGATATTTTAAGTGCCCAAAGTCGATATATCAAATTCATGCCCAAAACATCCGAAAATTCGACATTTTTGGGTCCCAGAAGCGATCGGTACATGCCTACTCCGTGTTAGAGTATTTTCAAAATACAGGCCCAAAACATATTGAAAATTGATCTCTTAGGTAACCAAAAGTCGATATGTGCATGCATCTTCTGTACCATTTTATATCTCAAATTCAGGCTCAAAACACCCGAATATTTGATATTTTGGGGTCCCAGATTCGATCTGTACATGCCTACTCCGTGTTAGAGTATTTTCAAAATACAGGCCCGAAACATGCTAAAAATCGATATTTTAGGGGCCCAAAGTCAATACGTGCATGCATCTTCTGTACCCGTTTATATCTCAAATTCAGGCTCCAAACACCCGAAAATTCGATATTTTGGGGTCCCCAGAAGCGATCTGTACAAGCCTACTCAGTGCTAGAATATTTTCAAAATATTGGCCCAAAACATGCTAAAAATCGATATTATAGGTGCCCAAAGTCGATATCTCAAATTCAGGCTAAAAACACCCGAAAATTCGATATTTTGGGGTCCCAGAAGCAATCTGTACATACATACTCATTGCGAGAATATTTTAAATATATAGGCCCAAAACATGCTAAAAATCGATATTTTAGGTGCCCAAAGTCGACATCTCAGATTCAGGCTCAAAACACCCGAAAATTCAATATTTTTGGGTCCCAGAAGCGATCTGTTCATGCCTACTCAGTTCTAGAATATTTTTAAAATATAGGTCCAAAACTTGCTAATTATCGATATTTTAGGTGCCCAAAGTCGATATCTCAAATTCAGGCCCAAAACTCCCGAAAATTCGATATTTTGGGTCCCAGAAACGATCTGTACATGCCTACTCCGTGTTAGAGTATTTTCAAAATACAGGCCCAAAACATACTGAAAATCGATATTTCAGTTGCCCAAAGTCAATATGTACATGCATCTTCTGTACCCGTTTATATCTCAAATTCATGCTCAAAACACCCGAAAATTCGATATTTTGGGGTCCCCAGAAGCGATCTGTACATACATACTCATTGCGAGAAAATTTTAAATATATAGGCCCAAAACATGCTAAAAATCGATATTTTAGGTGCCCAAAGTCGACATCTCAGATTCAGGTCCAAAACACCCGAAAATTCGATATTTTGGGGTCCCAGATGCGATCTGTACATACATACTCATTGCGAGAATATTTTCAAAATATAGGCCCAAAACGTGCTAAAAATCTGTATTTTAGGTGCCTAAAGTCGATATCTCAAATTCAGGTCCAAAACACCCGAAAATTCGACATTTTGGGGTCCCAAAAGCGATCGGTACATGCCTACTCCGTGTTAGAGTATTTTCAAAATATAGGCTCAAAACATGGTAAAAATCGATATTTTAAATGTCCAAAGACGATATGTACCCGTTTATATCTCAAATTCAAGCTCAAAACACCCGAAAATTCGATATTTTGGGGTCCTTGAAGCGATCTGTACATGCCTACTCCGTGTTAGAGTATTTTTAAAATACAGGCCCAAAAAAAGCTGAAAATCGATATTTTAGGTGACCAAAGTCAATATGTGTATGCATCTTCTGTACCCGTTTATATCTCAAATTCAGGCTCAAAACACCCGAAAATTCAATATTTTTGGGTCCCAGAAGCGATCTGTTCATGCCTACTCAGTTCTAGAATATTTCTAAAAATATAGGTCCAAAACTTGCTAAATATCGATATTTTAGGTGCCCAAAGTCGATATCTCAAATTCAGGCCCAAAACTCCCGAAAATTCGATATTTTGGGTCCCAGAAACGATCTGTACATGGCTACTCCGTGTTAGAGTATTTTCAAAATACAGGCCCAAAACATACTGAAAATCGATATTTCAGTTGCCCAAAGTCAATATGTACATGCATCTTCTGTACCCGTTTATATCTCAAATTCATGATCAAAACACCCGAAAATTCGATATTTTTGGGTCCCAGAAGCGATCTGTACATGCCTACTCAGTGCTAGAATATTTTCAAAATATAGGCCCAAAACGTGCTAAAAATCTATATTTTAGGTGCCCAAAGTCGATATCTCAAATTCAGGCCTAAAACACCCGAAAATTCGACATTTTGGGGTTCCAAAAGCGATCGGTACATGCCTACTCCGTGTTAGAGTATTTTCAAAATATAGGCTCAAAACATGCTAAAAATCGATATTTTAAATGTCCAAGGACGATATGTCCCCGTTTTTATCTCAAATTCAAGCTCAAAACACCCGAAAATTCGATATTTGGGGGTCCCTGAAGCGATCTGTACATGCCTAGTCCGTGTTAGAGTATTTTTAAAATACAGGCCCAAAACATGCTGAAAATCGATATTTTAGGTGCCCAAAGTCAATATGTGTATGGATCTTCTGTACCCGTTTATATCTCAAATTCATTCTCAAAACACCCGAAAATTCGATATTTTGGGGTCCCAGAAGCAATCTGTACATGCCTACTCAGTGCTAGAATATTTTCAAAATATAGGCCCAAAACGTGCTACAATCGATATTTTAAGTGCCCAAAGTCGATATCTCAAATTCATGCCCAAAACATCCGAAAATTCGACATTTTGGGGTCCCAAAAGCAATCGGTACATGCCTACTCCGTGTTAGAGTATTTTCAAAATACAGGCCCAAAACATATTAAAAATTTATCTCTTAGGTAACCAAAAGTCGATATGTGCATGCATCTTCTGTACCATTTTATATCTCAAATTCAGGCTCAAAATACCCGAATATTCGATATTTTGGGGTCCCAGATTCGATCTGTACATGCCTACTCCGTGTTAGTGTATTTTCAAAATACAGGCCCAAAACATGCTAAAAATCGATATTTTAGGGGCCCAAAGTCAATACGTGCATGCATCTTCTGTACCCGTTTATATCTCAAATTCAGGCTCAAAACACCCAAAAATTCAATATTTTTGGGTCCCAGAAGCGATCTGTTTATGCCTACTCAGTTCTAGAATATTTTCAAAATATAGGTCCAAAACATGCTAAATATCGATATTTTAGGTGCCCAAAGTCGATATCTCAAATTCAGGCCCAAAACTCCCGAAAATTCGATATTTTGGGTCCCAGAAGCGATCTGTACATGCCTACTCCGTGTTAGAGTATTTTCAAAATACAGGCCCAAAACATACTGAAAATCGATATTTCAGTTGCCCAAAGTCAATATGTGTATGCATCTTCTGTACCCGTTTATATCTCAAATTCATTCTCAAAACACCCGAAAATTCGATATTTTGGGGTCCCAGAAGCAATCTGTACATGCCTACTCAGTGCTAGAATATTTTCAAAATATAGGCCCAAAACGTGCTACAATCGATATTTTAAGTGCCCAAAGTCGATATCTCAAATTCATGCCCAAAACATCCGAAAATTCGACATTTTGGGGTCCCAAAAGCAATCGGTACATGCCTACTCCGTGTTAGAGTATTTTCAAAATACAGGCCCAAAACATATTGAAAATTGATCTCTTAGGTAACCAAAAGTCGATATGTGCATGCATCTTCTGTACCATTTTATATCTCAAATTCAGGCTCAAAACACCCGAATATTCGATATTTTGGGGTCCCAGAAGCGATCTGTACATGCCTACTCCGTGTTTGAGTATTTTCAAAATACAGGCCCAAAACATGCTAAAAATCGATCTTTTAGGTGTCCAAAGTCAAAATGTGCATGCATCTTCTGTACCCGTTTATATGTCAAATTCATTCTCAAAACACCCGAAAATTCGATATTTTGGAGTCCCAGAAGCGATCTGTACATGCCTACTCAGTGCTAGAATATTTTCAAAATATAGGCCCAAAACGTGCTAACAATCGATATTTTAGGTGCCCAAAGTCGATATCTCAAATTCAGGCCCAAAACAATCGAAAATTCGACATTTTGGGGTCCCAAAAGCGATCGGTACATGCCTACTCCGTGTTAGAGTATTTTCAAAATACAGGCCCAAAACATATTGGAAATCGATCTCTTAGATAACCAAAAGTCGATATGTGCATGCATCTTCTGTACCATTTTTTATCTCAAATTCAGGCTCAAAACACCTGAATATTCGATATTTTGGGGTCCCAGATTCGATCTGTACATGCCTACTCCGTGTTAGAGTATTTTCAAAATACAGGCCCAAAACATGTTAAAAATCGATATTTTAGTGGCCCAAAGTCAATACGTGCATGCATCTTCTGTACCCGTTTATATCTCAAATTCAGGCTCCAAACACCCGAAAATTCGATATTTTGGGGTCCCCAGAAGCGATCTGTACATGCCTACTCAGTGCTAGAATATTTTCAAAATATTGGCCCAAAACATGCTAAAAATCGATATTATAGGTGCCCAAAGTCGATATCTCAAATTCAGTCTAAAAACACCCGAAAATTCGATATTTTGGGGTCCCAGAAGCAATCTGTACATACATACTCATTGCGAGAATATTTTAAATATATAGGCCCAAAACATGCTAAACATCGATATTTTAGGTGCCCAAAGTCGACATCTCAGATTCAGGACCAAAACACCCGAAAATTCGATATTTTGGGGTCCCAGATGCGATCTGTACATGCCTACTCCGTGTTGGAGTATTTTCAAAATATAGGCTCAAAACATGCTAAAAATCGATATTTTAAATGTCCAAAGTCGATATGTACCCGTTTATATCTCAAATTCAAGCTCAAAACACCCGAAAATTCGATATTTTGGGGTCCCTGAAGCGATCTGTACATGCCTACTCCGTGTTAGAGTATTTTTAAAATACAGGCCCAAAACATGCTGAAAATCGATATTTTAGGTGCCCAAAGTCAATATGTGTATGCATCTTCTGTACCCGTTTATATCTCAAATTCAGGCTCAAAACACCCAAAAATTCAATATTTTTGGGTCCCAGAAGCGATCTGTTTATGCCTACTCAGTGCTAGAATATTTTCAAAATATAGGTCCAAAACATGCTAAATATCGATATTTTAGGTGCCCAAAGTCGATATCTCAAATTCAGTCTAAAAACACCCGAAAATTCGATTTTTTGGGGTCCCAGAAGCAATCTGTACATACATACTCATTGCGAGAATATTTTAAATATATAGGCCCAAAACATGCTAAAAATCGATATTTTAGGTGCCCAAAGTCGACATCTCAGATTCAGGTCCAAAACACCCGAAAATTCGATATTTTGGGGTCCCAGATGCGATCTGTACATGCCTACTCCGTGTTGGAGTATTTTCAAAATATAGGCTCAAAACATGCTAAAAATCGATATTTTAAATGTCCAAAGTCGATATGTACCCGTTTATATCTCAAATTCAAGCTCAAAACACCCGAAAATTCGATATTTTGGGGTCCCTGAAGCGATCTGTACATGCCTACTCCGTGTTAGAGTATTTTTAAAATACAGGCCCAAAACATGCTGAAAATCGATATTTTAGGTGCCCAAAGTCAATATGTGTATGCATCTTCTGTACCCGTTTATATCTCAAATTCAGGCTCAAAACACCCAAAAATTCAATATTTTTGGGTCCCAGAAGCGATCTGTTTATGCCTACTCAGTTCTAGAATATTTTCAAAATATAGGTCCAAAACATGCTAAATATCGATATTTTAGGTGCCCAAAGTCGATATCTCAAATTCAGGCCCAAAACTCCCGAAAATTCGATATTTTGGGTCCCAGAAGCGATCTGTACATGCCTACTCCGTGTTAGAGTATTTTCAAAATACAGGCCCAAAACATACTGAAAATCGATATTTCAGTTGCCCAAAGTCAATATGTACATGCATCTTCTGTACCCGTTTATATCTCAAATTTATGATCAAAACACCCGAAAATTCGATATTTTTGGGTCCCAGAAGCGATCTGTACATGCCTACTCAGTGCTAGAATATTTTCAAAATATAGGCCCAAAACGTGCTAAAAATCTATATTTTAGGTGCCCAAAGTCGATATCTCAAATTCAGGCCTAAAACACCCGAAAATTCGACATTTTGGGGTCCCAAAAGCGATCGGTACATGCCTACTCCGTGTTAGAGTATTTTCAAAATATAGGCTCAAAACATGCTAAAAATCGATATTTTAAATGTCCAAAGACGATATGTACCCGTTTTTATCTCAAATTCAAGCTCAAAACACCCGAAAATTCGATATTTTGGGGTCCCTGAAGCGATCTGTACATGCCTAGTCCTTGTTAGAGTATTTTTAAAATACAGGCTCAAAACATGCTGAAAATCGATATTTTAGGTGCCCAAAGTCAATATGTGTATGCATCTTCTGTACCCGTTTATATCTCAAATTCATTCTCAAAACACCCGAAAATTCGATATTTTTGGGTCCCAGAAGCGATCTGTACATGCCTACTCAGTGCTAGAATATTTTCAAAATATTGGCCCAAAACATGCTAAAAATCGATATTATAGGTGCCCAAAGTCGATATCTCAAATTCAGTCTAAAAACACCCGAAAATTCGATATTTTGGGGTCCCAGAAGCAATCTGTACATACATACTCATTGCAAGAATATTTTAAATATATAGGCCCAAAACATGCTAAAAATCGATATTTTAGGTGCCCAAAGTCGACATCTCAGATTCAGGTCCAAAACACCCGAAAATTCGATATTTTGGGGTCCCAGATGCGATCTGTACATGCCTACTCCGTGTTGGAGTATTTTCAAAATATAGGCTCAAAACATGCTAAAAATCGAATATTTTAAATGTCCAAAGTCGATATGTACCCGTTTATATCTCAAATTCAAGCTCAAAACACCCGAAAATTCGATATTTTATGGTCCCAGAAGCGATCTGTACATGCCTACTCAGTGCTAGAATATTTTCAAAATATTGTCCCAAAACGTGCTAAAAATCTATATTTTAGGTGACCAAAAGTCGATATGTGCATGCATCTTCTGTACCCGTTTATATCTTAAATTCAGGTTCCAAACACCCGAAAATTCGATATTTTGGTGTCCCAGAAGCGATCTGTACATGCCTGCTAAGTGCTAGAATGTTTTCAAAATATAGGATTAAAACATGCTAAAAATCGATATTTTAAGTGTCCAAAGTCGATATGTTCATGCATCTTCTGTACACGTTTATATCTCAAATTCAGGCTCAAAACACCCGAAAATTCGGTATTTTTGGGTCCAAGAAGCGATCTGTACATGACTATTCCCAGTTAGAATGTATTCAAGATACAGACCCAAAACATGCTCAAAATTGATATTTTAGGTACCCAAAAGTTGATATGTGCATGCATCTTCTGTACCCGTTTATATCTCAAATTCAGGCTCAGAACACACGAAAATTCGAGATTTTGGGGTCCCAGAAGCGATCTGTACATGCCTACTCAGTGCTAGAATATTTTTAAAATATAGGCCCAAAACATGATAAAATTCGATATTTTAGGTGCCCAAAGTCGATATCTCAGATTCAGGCCCAAAACACCCGAAAATTCGATATTTTGGGGTCCCAGAAGCGATCTGTACATGACTACTTCGTGTTAGAGTATTTTCAATATACAGGCCCGAAACATACTGAAAATCGATCTTTTAGGTGCACAAAAGTCGATATGTGGACGTATCTTCTGTACCCGTTTATATCTCAAATTCAGGCTCCGAAACATCCGAAAATTCGATATTTTGGGGTCCCAGAAGCGATCTGTACTTGCCAACTCCGTGTTAGAGTATTATCAAAATACAGGCCCAAAACATGCTAAAAATCGATATTTTAAGTGTCCAAAGTCGATATGTGCTTTCATCTTCTGTACCCGTTTATATCTCAAATTCTGGCTCAAAACACCCGAAAATTCGATATTTTGGGGTCCCATCAGCGATCTGTACATGCCTACTCAGTGCTAGAATATTTTCAAAATATAGGCCCAAAATATGCTAAAAATCGATATTTTAGGTGCCCAAAGTCGATATCTCAAATTTAGGCCCAAAACACCCGAAAATTCGATATTTTGGGGTCCCAGAAGCGATCTGTACATGCTTACTCCGTGTTAGAGTATTTTCAATATACAGGTCCAAAACAAACTGAAAATCGATCTTTTAGGTGCCCAAAAGTCAATATGTGGATGAATCTTCTGTACCCGTTTATATCTCAAATTCAGGCTCCAAACACCCGAAAATTCGATATTTTGGGGTCCCAGAAGGGATCTGTACTTGCCTAGTCCGTGTTAGAGTATTTTTAAAATACAGGCACAAAACATGCTGAAAATCGTTATTTAAGGTGACCAAAGTCAATATGTGTATTCATCTTCTGCACTTGTTTATATCCCAAATTCGACCTCAAAACACCCTAAAATTCGATATTTTTTGTGTCCCAGAAGCGATCTGTACATGCCTACTCAGTGCTAGAATGTTTTCAAAATATTGGCTCAAAACATGCTAAAAATCGATATTTTAAGTGTCTAAAGTCGATATGTGCATGCATCTTCTTTACCCGTTTATATCTCAAATTCTGGCTGCAAACACCTGAAAATTCGATGTTTTGGGGTCGCAGAAAGGATCTGTACTTGCCTACTTCGTGTTAGAGTATTTTCAAAATACAGGCTCAAAACATGCTGAAAATCGATATTTAAGGTGACCAAAGTCAATATGTGTATGCATCTTCTGCACCCGTTTATATCTTAAATTCAGGCTCAAAACACCCGAAAATTCGATATTTTGTGGTCCCAGAAGTGATCTGTACATGCCTACTTCGTGCTAGAATATTTTCAAAATATAGGCCCAAAACATGCTAAAAATCGATATTTTAGGTCCCCAAAGTCGATATCTCAAATTCAAGCCCAAAACACCCAAAAATTCGATATTTTTTGGTCCCAGAAGCGATCTGTACATGCCTACTCAGTGCTAGAATGTTTTCAAAATATAGGCTTAAAACATGCTAAAAATCGATATTTTAAGAGTCCAAAGTCGATATGTGCATGCATCTTCTGTACCCGTTTATATCTCAAATTCAGGCTCAAAACACCCGAAACTTCGGTATTTTTTGGTCCTAGAAGCGATCTGTACATGCCTATTCCTAGTTAGAATGTTTTCAAGATACAGACCCAAAACATGCTTAAAATCGATATTTTAGGTGCCCAAAAGTCGATATGTGCATGCATCTTCTGTACTCGTTTATATCTCAAATTCAGGCTCAAAACACCCGAAAATTCGATATTTTGGGGTCCCAGAAGCGATTTGTACTTGCCTACTCCGTGTTAGAGTATTTTCAAAATACAGGCCAAAAACATGCTAAAAATCGATATTTTAGGTGCACAAAGTCGATATCTCAAATTCAAGCCCAAAACACCCGAAAATCCGATATTTTGGGGTCCCAGAAGCGATCTGTACATGCCTACTCAGTGCTAGAATATTTTCAAAATATAGGATTAAAACCTGCTAAAAATCGCTATTTTAGGTCTACAAAGTCGATATGTGCATGCATCATCTGTACCCGTTTATATCTCAAATTCAGGGTCAAAACACCCTAAAATTCGATATTTTGGGTCCCAGAAGCGATCTGTACATGCCTACTCAGTGCTAGAATATTTTCAAAATATAGGCCCAAAACATGCTAAAAATCGATATTTTAGGTGACTAAAAGTCGATATGTGCATGCATCTTCTGTACCCGTTTATATCTTAAATTCAGGTTCCAAACACCCGAAAATTCGATATTTTGGTGTCCCAGAAGCGATCTGTACATGCCTGCTCAGTGCTAGAATGTTTTCAAAATATAGGATTAAAACATGCTAAAAATCGATATTTTAAGTGTCCAAAGTCGATATGTGCATGCATCTTCTGTACACGTTTATATCTCAAATTCAGGCTCAAAACACCCGAAAATTCGGTATTTTTGGGTCCGAGAAGCGATCTGTACATGACTATTCCTAGTTAGAATGTACTCAAGATACAGACACAAAACATGCTCAAAATTGATATTTTAGGTACCCAAAAGTTGATATGTGCATGCATCTTCTGTACCCGTTTGTATCTCAAATTCAGGCTCAGAACACACGAAAATTCGAGATTTTGGGGTCCCAGAAGCGATCTGTACATGCCTACTCAGTGCTAGAATATTTTTAAAATATAGGCCCAAAACATGCTAAAAATCGATATTTTAGGTGCCCAAAGTCGATATCTCAGATTCAGGCCCAAAACACCCGAAAATTCGATATTTTGGGGTCCCAGAAGCGATCTGTACATGTCTACTTCGTGTTAGAGTATTTTCAATATACAGGCCCGAAACATACTGAAAATCGAACTTTTAGGTGCACAAAAGTCGATATGTGGACGTATCTTCTGTACCCGTTTATATCTCAAATTCAGGCTCCGAAACATCCGAAAATTCGATATTTTGGGGTCCCAGAAGCGATCTGTACTTGCCAACTCCGTGTTAGAGTATTATCAAAATACAGGCCCAAAACATGCTAAAAATTGATATTTTAAGTGTCCAAAGTCGATATGTGCTTTCATCTTCTGTACCCGTTTATATGTCAAATTCTGGCTCAAAACACCCGAAAATTCGATATTTTGGGGTCCCATCAGCGATCTGTACATGCCTACTCAGTGCTAGAATATTTTCAAAATATAGGCCCAAAATATGCTAAAAATCGATATTTTAGGTGCCCAAAGTCGATATCTCAAATTTAGGCCCAAAACACCCTAAAATTCGATATTTTGGGTCCCAGAAGCGATCTGTACATGCCTACTCAGTGCTAGAATATTTTCAAAATATAGGCCCAAAACATGCTAAAAATCGATATTTTAGGTGACCAAAAGTCGATATGTTCATGCATCTTCTGTACACGTTTATATCTCAAATTCAGGCTCCGAAACATCCGAAAATTCGATATTTTGGGGTCCCAGAAGCGATCTGTACTTGCCAACTCCGTGTTAGAGTATTATCAAAATACAGGCTCAAAACATGCTAAAAATCGATATTTTAAGTGTCCAAAGTCGATATGTGCTTTCATCTTCTGTACCCGTTTATATCTCAAATTCTGGCTCAAAACACCCGAAAATTCGATATTTTGGGGTCCCATCAGCGATCTGTACATGCTTACTCCGTGTTAGCGTATTTTCAATATACAGGTCCAAAACATACTGAAAATCAATCTTTTAGGTGCCCAAAAGTCAATATGTGGATGAATCTTCTGTACCCGTTTATATCCCAAATTCAACCTCAAAACACCCGAAAATTCGATATTTTGTGTGTCCCAGAAGCGATCTGTATATGCCTACTCAGTGCTAGAATGTTTTCAAAATATTGGCTCAAAACATGCTAAAAATCGATATTTTAAGTGTCTAAAGTCGATATGTGCATGCATCTTCTGTACCCGTTTATATCTCAAATTCAGGCTCAAAACACCCGAAAATTTGATATTTTGGGGTCCCAGAAGGGATCTGTACTTGCCTACTCCGTGTTAGAGTATTTTCAAAATACAGGCCCAAAACATGCTGAAAATCGATATTTTATGTGACCAAAGTCAATATGTGTATGCATCATCTGCACCTGTTTATATCCCAAATTCAACTTCAAAACACCCGAAAATTCGATATTTTTGGGTCCCAGAAGCGATCTGTACATGCCTACTCATTGCTAGAATGTTTTCAAAATATAGGTCCAAAACATGCTAAAAATCGATATTTTAGGTGCCCAAAGTCAATATGTGATGCATCTTCTGTACCCGTTTATATCTCAAATTCAGGCTCAAAACACCCGAAAATTCGGTATTTTTTGGTCCTAGAAGCAATCTGTACATGCCTACTCCTTGTTAGAATATTTTCAAAATACAGGCCCAAAACATGCTGAAAATCGATATTTTGAGTGTCCAAAGTCGATATGTGCATGCATCTTCTGTACCCGTTTATATCTTAAATTCAGGCTCCAAACTCCCAAAAATTCGATATTTTGGGGTCCCAGAAGTGATCTGTACATGCCTACTTCGTGCTAGAATATTTTCAAAATATAGGCCCAAAACATGCTAAAAATCGATATTATAGGTGCCCAAAGTCGATATCTCAAATTCAGGCCCAAAACACCCGAAAATTCGATATTTTTGGGTTGCAGAAGCGATGTGTACATGACTACTCCGTGTTAGAGGATTTTCAAAATACAGGCCCAAAACATACTGAAAATCGATCTTTTAGGTGCCCAAAAGTCGATATGTGGATGCATCTTCTGTACCCGTTTATATCTCAAATTCAGGCTCCGAAACATCCGAAAATTCGATATTTTGGGGTCCCAGAAGCGATCTGTACTTGCCTACTCCGTGTTAGAGTATTTTCAAAATACAGGCCCAAAACATGCTAAAAATCGATATTTTAAGTTTCCAAAGTCGATATGTGCATTCATCTTCTGTACCCGTTTATATCTCAAATTCAGGCTCAAAACACCCGAAAATTCGATATTTTGGGGTCTCAGATGCGATCTGTACATGTCTACTCAGTGCTAGAATATTTTCAAAATATAGGCCCAAAATATGCTAAAAATCGATATTTTAGGTGCCCAAAGTCGATATCTCAAATTCAGGCCCAAAACACCCGAAAATTCGATATTTTGGGGTCCCAGAAGCGATCTGTACATGCTTACTCCGTGTTAGAGTATTTTCAATATACAGGCCCAAAACATACTGAAAATTGATCTTTTATGTGCCCAAAAGTCATTATGTGGATGAATCTTCTGTACCCGTTTATATCTCAAATTCAGGCTCCAAACACCCGAAAATTCGATATTTTGGGGTCCCAGAAGGGATCTGTACTTGCCTACTCCGTGTAAGAGTATTTTCAAAATACAGGCCCAAAACATGCTGAAAATCGTTATTTAAGGTGACCAAAGTCAATATGTGTATGCATCTTCTGCACCCGTTTATATCCCAAATTCAACCTCAAAACACCCGAAAATTCGATATTTTGGGGTCCCAGAAGCGATCTGTATATGCCTACTAAGTGCTAGAATGTTTTCAAAATAAAGGCTCAAAACATGCTAAAAATCGATATTTTAAGTGTCTAAAGTCGATATGTGCATGCATCTTCTGAACCCTTTTATATCTCAAATTCAGGCTCAAAACACCCTAAAATTTGATATTTTTGTGTCCCAGAAGGGATCTGTACTTGCCTACTCCGTGTTAGAGTATTTTCAAAATACAGGCCCAAAACATGCTGAAAATCGATATTTTAGGTGACCAAAGTCAATATGTGTATGCATCATCTGCACCTGTTTATATCCCAAATTCAACCTCAAAACACCCGAAAATTCGATATTTTGGGGTCCCAGAAGCGATCTGTACATGCCTACTCCTTGTTAGAGTATTTTCAAAATACAGGCCCAAAACATGCTGAAAATCGATATTTTAGGTGCCCAAAGTCAATATGTGCATGCATTTTCTGTACCCGTTTATATCTCAAATTCAGTCTCACAACATTCGAAAATTCGATATTTGGGGTCCCAGAAGCGATCTGTAAATGCCTACAAAGTGCTAGAATATTTTCAAAATATAGGCCCAAAACATGCTAAAATTCGATATTTTAGGTGCCCAAAGTCTATATCTCAAATTCAGGCCCAAAACACCCGAAAATTCGATATTTTGGGGTCCCAGAAGCGATCTGTACATGCCTACTCCTTGTTAGAGTATTTTCAAAATACAGGCCCAAAACATGCTGAAAATCGATATTTTAGGTGACCAAAGTCAATATGTGAATGCATCTTCTGCACCTGTTTATATCCCAAATTCAACCTCAAAACACCTGAAAATTCGATATTTTGGGGTCCCAGAAGCGATTTGGACTTGCCTAGTCCATGTTAGAGTATTTTCAAAATACAAGCCCAAAACATGCTAAAAATCGATATTTTAAGTGTCCAAAGTCGATATGTGCATGCATCTTCTGTACCCGTTTATATCTTAAATTCAGGCTCAAAACACCCGAAAATTCGATATTTTGGGGTCCCAGAAGTGATCTGTACATGCCTACTCAGTTCTAGAATATTTTCAAAATATAGGCCCAAAACATGCTGAAAATCGATATTTTAGGTGCCCAAAGTCGATATATCAAATTTAGGCCAAAAACACCCGAAAATTCGATATTTTGGGGTCCCAGAAACGATCTGTACATGCCTACTCCGTGTTAAAGTATTTTCAATATACAGGCCAAAAACATACTGAAAACCGATCTTTTAGGTGCACAAAGTCAATATGTGGATGCATCTTCTGTACCCGTTATATCTCAAATTCAGGCCCAAAACACCCGAAAATTCGATATTTTGGGGTCTCAGAAGCAATCTGTACATGCCTACTCAGTGCTAGAATATTTTCAAAATAACGGCCAAAACATGCTGAAAATCGTTATTTTAAGTGCCCAAAGTCATTATGTGTATGCATCTTCTTTACCCGTTTATATCTCAAATTCAGGCTGCAAACACTTGAAAATTTGATATTTTGGGGTCGCAGAAAGGATCTGTAATTGCCTACTCCGTGTTAGAGTATTTTCAAAATACAGGCTCAAAACATGCTGAAAATCGATATTTAAGGTGACCAAAGTCAATATGTGTATGCATCTTCTGCACCCGTTTATATCCCAAATTCAACCTCAAAACACCCGAAAATTGGATGTTTTTGGGTCCTAGAAGCGATCTGAACATGCCTACTCCGTGTTAGAGTAATTACAAAATACAGGCCCAAAACATGCTAAAAATCGATATTTTAAGTGCCCAATGTCAATATGTGCATGTATTTTCTGTACCCATTTATATCTCAAATTCAGGCTTAAAACACCCGAAAATTCGATATTTTCGGGTCCCAGAAACGATCTGTACATGCCTACTCAGTTCTAGAATATTTTCAAAATATAGGCCCAAAACATGCTGAAAATCGATATTTTAGGTGCCCAAAGTCGATATATCAAATTCAGGCCAAAAACACCCGAAAATTCGATATTTTGTGGTCCCAGAACGGATCTGTACATGCCTACTCCGTGTTAGAGTATTTTCAAAATACAGGCCCAAAACATACTGAAAATCGATATTTTAAGTGCACAAAGTCAATATGTGTATGCATATCCTGCACCCATTTATATCCCAGATTCAACCTCAAAACACCCTAAAATTCGGTATTTTTGGGTCCTAGAAGCGATCTGTACATGCCTATCCCTAGTTAGAATGATTTCAAGATACAGACCAAAAACATGCTCAAAATCGGTATTTTAGGTGCCCAAAAGTCGATATGTGAATGCATCTTCTGTACCCGTTTATATCTCAAATTCAGGCCTAAAACACCTGAAAATTCGATATTTTGGGGTCCCAGAAGCGATCTGTACATGCCTACTCAGTGCTAGAATATTTTTAAAATATAGGCCCAAAACATGCTAGAAATCGATATTTTAGGTGCCCAAAGTCGATATCACAAATTCAGGCCCAAAACACCAGAAAATTCGATATTTTGGGGTCCCAGAAGCGATCTGTACATGCCTACTTCGTGTTAGAGTATTTTCAATATACATGCCCAAAACATACTACAGAAAATCGATCTTTTAGGTGCCCAAAAGTCGATATGCGGATGCATCGTCTGTACCCATTTATATCTCAAATTAAGGCTCCAAACACCCGAAAATTCGATATTTTGTGGTCCCAGAAGCGATTTGTATTTGCCTACTCCGTGTTAGAGTATTTTCAAAATACAGGCCCAAAACATGCTAAAAATCGATATTTTAAGTGTCCAAAGTCGACATGTGCATGGATCTTCTGTACCCGTTTATATCTCAAATTCAGGCTCAAAACACCCGAAAATTCGATATTTTGGGGTCCCAGAAGTGATCTGTACATGCCTACTTCGTGCTAGAATATTTTCAAAATATAGGCCCAAAACATGCTAAAAATCGATATTTTAGGTGCCCAAAGTCGATATCTCAAATTCAGGCCCAAAACACCCAAAAATTCGTTATTTTGGGGTTCCAGAAGCGAACTGTACATGTCTACTCCGTGTTAGAGTATTTTCATAATACAGGCCCAAAACATGCTGAAAATCGATATTTTAGGTGCCCAAAGTCAATATGTGTATGCATCTTCTGCACCCGTTTATATCCCAAATTCAACCTCAAATCACCCGAAAATTCGATATTTTGGGGTCACAGAAGCGATCTGTACATGCCGACTCAGTGATAGAATGTTTTCAAAATATAGGCTCAAAACATGCTAAAAATCGATATTTTATGTGTCCAAAGTCGATATGTGCATGCATCCTCTGTACCCGTTTATATCTCAAATTCAGGCTCAAAACACCCGAAAATTCGGTATTTTTTGGTCCTAGAAGCGATCTGTACATGCTTACTCCGTGTTTGAATATTTTCAAAATATAGTCCCAAAACATGCTGAAAATCGATATTTAAGGTGACCAAAGTTAATATGTGCATGTATTTTCTGTACCCGTTTATATCTCAAATTCAGGCTCAAAACACCCGAAAATTCGATATTTTGGGGTCCCAGAAGTGATCTATACATGTCTACTTCGTGCTAGAATATTTTCAAAATATAGGACCAAAACATGCTCAAAATCGGTATTTTAGGAGACCAAAGTCAATATGTGTATGCTTCTTCTGCACCCGTTTATATCCCAAATTCAGGCTTAAAACACCTTAAAATTCGATATTTTGGTGTCCCAAAAGCGATCTGTACATGCCTACTCAGTGCTAGAATATTTTTAAAATATAGGCCCAAAACATGCTAGAAATCGATATTTTAGGTGCCCAAAGTCGATATCACAAATTCAGGCCCAAAACACCCGAAAATTCATTATTTTGGGGTCCCAGAAGCGATCTGTACATGCCTACTCCGTGTTAGAGTATTTTCAATATACAGGCCCAAAACATACTACAGAAAATCGATCTTTTAGGTGCCCAAAAGTCGATATGCGGATGCATCGTCTGTACCCATTTATATCTCAAATTAAGGCTCCAAACACCCGAAAATTCGATATTTTGTGGTCCCAGAAGCGATTTGTATTTGCCTACTCCGTGTTAGAGTATTTTCAAAATACAGGCCCAAAACATGCTAAAAATCGATATTTTAAGTGTCCAAAGTCGACATGTGCATGGATCTTCTGTACCCGTTTATATCTCAAATTCAGGCTCAAAACACCCGAAAATTCGATATTTTGGGGTCCCAGAAGTGATCTGTACATGCCTACTTCGTGCTAGAATATTTTCAAAATATAGTCCCAAAACATGCTAAAAATCGATATTTTAGGTGCCCAAAGTCGATATCTCAAATTCAGCCCCAAAACACCCAAAAATTCGTTATTTTGGGGTTCCAGAAGCGAACTGTACATGTCTACTCCGTGTTAGAGTATTTTCATAATACAGGCCCAAAACATGCTGAAAATCGATATTTTAGGTGCCCAAAGTCAATATGTGTATGCATCTTCTGCACCCGTTTATATCCCAAATTCAACCTCAAAACACCCGAAAATTCGATATTTTGGGGTCACAGAAGCGATCTGTACATGCCGACTCAGTGATAGAATGTTTTCAAAATATAGGCTCAAAACATGCTAAAAATCGATATTTTATGTGTCCAAAGTCGATATGTGCATGCATCCTCTGTACCCGTTTATATCTCAAATTCAGGCTCAAAACACCCGAAAATTCGGTATTTTTTGGTCCTAGAAGCGATCTGTACATGCTTACTCCGTGTTTGAATATTTTCAAAATATAGTCCCAAAACATGCTGAAAATCGATATTTAAGGTGACCAAAGTTAATATGTGCATGTATTTTCTGTACCCGTTTATATCTCAAATTCAGGCTCAAAACACCCGAAAATTCGATATTTTGGGGTCCCAGAAGTGATCTATACATGTCTACTTCGTGCTAGAATATTTTCAAAATATAGGACCAAAACATGCTCAAAATCGGTATTTTAGGAGACCAAAGTCAATATGTGTATGCTTCTTCTGCACCCGTTTATATCCCAAATTCAGGCTTAAAACACCTTAAAATTCGATATTTTGGTGTCCCAAAAGCGATCTGTACATGCCTACTCAGTGCTAGAATATTTTTAAAATATAGGCCCAAAACATGCTAGAAATCGATATTTTAGGTGCCCAAAGTCGATATCACAAATTCAGGCCCAAAACACCCGAAAATTCATTATTTTGGGGTCCCAGAAGCGATCTGTACATGCCTACTCCGTGTTAGAGTATTTTCAATATACAGGCCCAAAACATACTACAGAAAATCGATCTTTTAGGTGCCCAAAAGTCGATATGCGGATGCATCGTCTGTACCCATTTATATCTCAAATTAAGGCTCCAAACACCCGAAAATTCGATATTTTGTGGTCCCAGAAGCGATTTGTATTTGCCTACTCCGTGTTAGAGTATTTTCAAAATACAGGCCCAAAACATGCTAAAAATCGATATTTTAAGTGTCCAAAGTCGACATGTGCATGGATCTTCTGTACCCGTTTATATCTCAAATTCAGGCTCAAAACACCCGAAAATTCGATATTTTGGGGTCCCAGAAGTGATCTGTACATGCCTACTTCGTGCTAGAATATTTTCAAAATATAGTCCCAAAACATGCTAAAAATCGATATTTTAGGTGCCCAAAGTCGATATCTCAAATTCAGCCCCAAAACACCCAAAAATTCGTTATTTTGGGGTTCCAGAAGCGAACTGTACATGTCTACTCCGTGTTAGAGTATTTTCATAATACAGGCCCAAAACATGCTGAAAATCGATATTTTAGGTGCCCAAAGTCAATATGTGTATGCATCTTCTGCACCCGTTTATATCCCAAATTCAACCTCAAAACACCCAAAAATTCGATATTTTGGGGTCCCAGAAGCGATCTGTACATGCCGACTCAGTGATAGAATGTTTTCAAAAAATAGGCTCAAAACATGCTAAAAATCGATATTTTAAGTGTCCAAAGTCGATATGTGCATGCATCCTCTGTACCCGTTTATATCTCAAATTCAGGCTCAAAACACCCGAAAATTCGGTATTTTTGGGTCCTAGAAGCGATCTGTACATGCCTACTCCGTGTTTGAATATTTTCAAAATATAGGCCCAAAACATGCTGAAAATCGATATTTAAGGTGACCAAAGTCAATATCTGTATGCATCTTCTGCACCCGTTTATATCCCAAATTCAACCTCAAAACACCCGAAAATTCGATGTTTTTGGGTCCTAGAAGCGATCTGAACATGCCTACTCCGTGTTAGAGTATTTTCAAAATACAGGCCCAAAACATGCTGAAAATCGATATTTTAAGTGCCCAAAGTCAATATGTGCATGTATTCTCTGTACCCGTTTATATCTCAAATTCAGGCTCAAAACACCCGAAAATTCGATATTTTGGGGTCCCAGAAGTGATCTGTACATGCCTACTTCGTGCTAGAATATTTTCAAAATATAGGCCCAAAACATGCTAAAAATCGATATTTTAGGTGCCCAAAGTCGATATCTCAAATTCAGGCCCAAAACACCCGAAAATTCGTTATTTTGGGGTTCCAGAAGCGAACTGTACATGTCTACTCCGTGTTAGAGTATTTTAAAAATACAGGCCCAGAACATGCTAAAAATCGATATTTTAAGTGTCCAAAGACGATATGTGGATCCATCTTCTGTACCCGTTTATATCTCAAATTCAGGCTCCAAACACCCAAAAATTAGATATTTTGGGGTCCCAGAAGCGATCTGTACATGCCTACTTAGTGCAAGAATATTTTCAAAATATAGGCCCAAAACATGCTAAAAATCGATATTTTAGGTGCCCAAAGTCGATATCTCAAATTCAGGCCCAAAACACCCGAAAATTCGATATTTGGGGTCCCAGAAGCGAACTGTACATGCCTACTCCGTGTTAGATTATTTTCAAAATACAGGCCCAAAACATACTAAAAATCGATATTTTAGGTGCACAAAGTCAATATGTGTATGCATCTTCTGCACCCATTTATATCCCAGATTCAACCTCAAAACACCCGAAAATTCGGTATTTTTGAGTCCTAGAAGCGATCTGTACATGCCTATCCCTAGTTAGAATGTTTTCAAGATACAGACCAAAAACATGCTCAAAATCGGTATTTTAGGTGCCCAAAAGTCGATATGTGCATGCATATTCTGTACCCGTTTATATCTCAAATTCAGGCTTAAAACACCTGAAAATTCGATATTTTGGGGTCCCAGAAGCGATATGTACATGCCTACTCAGTGCTAGAATATTTTTAAAATATAGGCCCAAAACATGCTAGAAATCGATATTTTAGGTGCCCAAAGTCGATATCACAAATTCAGGGCCAAAACACCAGAAAATTCGATATTTTGGGGTCCCAGAAGCGATCTGTACATGCCTACTTCGTGTTAGAGTATTTTCAATATACATGCCCAAAACATACTACAGAAAATCGATCTTTTAGGTGCCCAAAAGTCGATATGTGGATGCATCTTCTGTACCCATTTATATCTCAAATTAAGGCTCCAAACACCCGAAAATTCGATATTTTGTGGTCCCAGAAGCGATTTGTATTTGCCTACTCCGTGTTAGAGTATTTTCAAAATACAGGCCCAAAACATGCTAAAAATCGATATTTTAAGTGTCCAAAGTCGACATGTGCATGGATCTTCTGTACCCGTTTATATCGCAAATTCAGGCTCAAAACACCCGAAAATTCTATATTTTGGGGTCCCAGAAGTGATCTGTACATGCCTAGTTCGTGCTAGAATATTTTCAAAATATAGGCCCAAAACATGCTAAAAATCGATATTTTAGGTGCCCAAAGTCGATATCTTAAATTCAGGCCCAAAACACCCAAAAATTCGATATTTTGGGGTTCCAGAACTAACTGTACATGTTTACTCCGTGTTAGAGTATTTTCAAAATACAGGCCCAAAACATACTGGAAATCGATCTTTTAGGTGCCCAAAGTCAATATGTGCATGCATTTTCTGTACCCGTTTATATCTCAAATTCAGGCTCCAAACACCCAAAAATTCGATATTTTGGGGTCCCAGAAGCGATTTGTACATGCCTACTCAGATACAGGCCCAAAACATGCTGAAAATCGATATTTTAGGTGCCCAAAGTCAATATGTGTATGCATCTTCTGCACTCGTTTATATCTCAAATTCAACCTCAAAACACCCGAAAATTCGATATTTTGGGGTTCACAAAAGCGATCTGTACATGCCGACTCAGTGATAGAATCTTTTCAAAATATAGGCTCAAAACATGCTAAAAATCGATATTTTAAGTGTCCAAAGTCGATATGTGAATGCATCCTCTGTACCCGTTTATATCTCAAATTCAGGCTCAAAACACCCGAAAATTCGGTATTTTTGGGTCCTAGAAGCGATCTGTACATGCCTACTCCGTGTTAGAATATTTTCAAAATATAGGCCCAAAACATGCTGAAAATCGATATTTAAGGTGACCTAAGTCAATATCTGTATGCATCTTCTGAACCCGTTTATATCCCAAATTCAACCTCAAAACACCCGATAATTCGATGTTTTTGGGTCCTAGAAGCGATCTGTATATACCTACTCCTAGTTAGAATGTTTTCAAGATACAGACTTAAAACATGCTCAAAATCGATATTTTAGATGCCTAAAAGTCGATATGTGCATACATCTTCTGTACCCGTTTATATCTCAAATTCAGGCTCAAAACACCCGAAAATTCGATATTTTGGGGTCCCAGAAGCGAACTGTACATGCCAACTCCGTGTTAGAGTATTTTCAAAATACAGGCCCAAAACATACTAAAAATCGATCTTTAAGGTGCCCAAAAGTCGATATGTGCATGCATCTTCTGTACTCGTTTATATCTAAAATTCAGGCTCCAAACACCTGAAAATACGATATTTTAGGGTCCCAGAAGCGATCTGTTCATGCCTACTTAGTGCAAGAATATTTTCAAAATATAGGCCTAAAACATGCTAAAAATCGATATTTTAGGAGACCAAAGTCAATATGTGTATGCATCTTCTGCACCCGTTTATATCCCAAATTCAACCTCAGAACACCCAAAAATTCGATATTTTTGGGTCCCAGAAGCGATCTGTACATGCCTACTCAGTGCTAGAATGTTTTCAAAATATAGGCTCAAAACATGCTAAAAATCGATATTTTAAGTGTCCAAAGTCGATATGTGCATGCATCTTCTGTACCCGTTTATATCTCAAATTCAAGCTCCAAACACCCAAAAATTTGATATTTTCGGGTCCCAGAAGCGATTTGTACATGCCTACTCAGATACAGGCCCAAAACATGCTGAAAATCGATATTTTAGGTGCCCAAAGTCAATATGTGTATGCATCTTCTGCTCTCGTTTATATCTCAAATTCAACCTCATAACACCCGAAAATTCGATATTTTGGGGTCCCAGAAGCGATCTGTACATGCCGACTCAGTGATAGAATGTTTTCAAAATATAGGTTCAAAACATGCTAAAAATCGATATTTTAAGTGTCCAAAGTCGATATGTGCATGCATCCTCTGTACCCGTTTATATCTCAAATTCAGGTTCAAAACACCCGAAAATTCGGTATTTTTGGGTAATAGAAGCGATCTGTACATGCCTACTCCGTGTTTGAATATTTTCAAAATATAGGCCCGAAACATGCTGAAAATCGATATTTAAGGTGACCAAAGTCAATATCTGTATGCATCTTCTGCACCTGTTTATATCCCAAATTCAACCTCAAAACACCCGAAAATTCGATGTTTTTGGGTCCTAGAAGCGATCTGAACATGCCTACTCCGTGTTAGAGTATTTTCAAAATACAGGCCCAAAACGTGCTGAAAATCGATATTTTAAGTGCCCAAAGTCAATATGTGCATGTATTTTCTGTACCCGTTTATATCTCAAATTCAGGCTCAAAACACCCGAAAATTCGATATTTTGGGGTCCCAGAAGCGATCTGTACATGCCCACTAAGTGCTAGAATATTTTCAAAATATAGGCCCAAAACATGCTAAAAATCGATATTTTAGGTGCCCTAATCGATATCTCAAATTCAGGCCCAAAACACCCGAAAATTCGATATTTTGTGGCCCCAGAACGGATCTGTACATGCCTACTCCGTGTTAGAGTATTTTCAAAATACAGGTCCAAAACATACAGAAAATCGATATTTTAGGTACCCAAAATCAATATGTGCATGCATCTTCTGTACTCGTTTATATCTCAAATTCATTCTCAAAACACCCGAAAATTCAATATTTTGGGGTCACAGATGCGATCTGTACATGCCTAGGCACTCAGATACAGGCCCAAAATATGCTGAAAATCGATATTTTAGGTGCCCAAAATCAATATGTGTATGCATCTTCTGCACCCGTTTATATCCCTAATTCAACCTCAAAACACCCGAAAATTCGATATTTTTGGGTCCCAGAAGCGATCTGTACATGCCTACTCAGTGCTAGAATGTTTTCAAAATATTGGCTTAAAACATGCTAAAAATCGATATTTTAAGTGTCCAAAGTCGATATGTGCATGCATATTCTGTACCCGTTTATATCTCAAATTCAGGCTCAAAACACCCGAAAATTCGATATTTTGGGGTCCCAGAAGCGAACTGTACATGCCAACTCCGTGTTAGAATATTTTCAAATTACAGGCCCAAAACATACTAAAAATCGATCTTTTAGGTGCCCAAAAGTCGATTTGTGCTTGCATCTTCTGTACTCGTTTATATCTAAAATTCAGGCTCCAAACACCTGAAAATACGATATTTTGGGGTCCCAGAAGCGATCTGTACATGCTTACTTAGTGCAAGAATATTTTCAAAATATAGGCCCAAAATATGCTAAAAATCGAGATTTTAGGAGACAAAAGTCAATATGTGTATGCATCTTCTGCACCCGTTTATATCCCAAATTCAACCTCAGAACACCCGAAAATTCGATATTTTTGGGTCCCAGAAGCGATCTGTACATGCCTACTCAGTGCTACAATGTTTTCAAAATATAGGCTCAAAACATGCTAAAAATCGATATTTTAAGTGTCCAAAGTCGATATGTGCATGCATCTTCTGTACCCGTTTATATCTCAAATTCAGGCTCCAAACACCCAAAAATTCGATATTTTGGGGTCCCAGAAGCGATTTGTACATGCCTACTCAGCTACAGGCCCAAAACATGCTGAAAATCGATATTTTAGGTGCCCAAAGTCAATATGTGTATGCATCTTCTGCACTCGTTTATATCTCAAATTCAACCTCAAAACACCCGAAAATTCGATATTTTTGGGTCCCAGAAGCGATCTGTACATGCCTACTCAGTGCTAGAATGTTTTCAAAATATAGGGCCAAAACATGCTAAAAATCGATATTTTAGGTTCCCAAAGTCGATATCTAAAATTCAGGCCCAAAACACCCGAAAATTCGATATTTTGGGGTCCCAGAAGCGATCTGTACATGCCTACTCCGTGTTAGAGTATTTTCAATATACAGGCCCAAAACATACTAATAATCGATCTTTTAGGTGCCCAAAAGTCGATATGTGGATGCATCTTCTGTACCCGTTTATATCTCAAATTCAACCTCAAAACACCCGAAAATTCGATATTTTTGGGTCCCAGAAGCGATCTGTTCATGCCTACTCCGTGTTAGAGTATTTTCAAAATACAGGCCCAAAACATACTGAAAATCGATCTTTTAGGTGCCCAAAAGTCGATATGTGCATGCATCTTCTGTACCCGTCTATATCTCAAATTCAGGCTCCAAACACCCGAAAATTCGATATTTTGGGGTCCCATCAGCGATCTGTACATGCCTACTCAGTGCAAGAATATTTTTAAAATACAGGCCCAAAACATGCTAAAAATCGATATTTTAAGTGTCCAAAGACGATATGTGCATGTATCTTCTGTACCCGTTTATATCTCAAATTCAGGCTCCAAACACCCAAAAATTCGATATTTTGGGGTCCCAGAAGCGATCTGTACATGCCTACTTAGTGCAAGAATATTTTCAAAACATAGGCCCAAAACATGCTAAAAATCGATATTTTAGGTGCCCAAAGTCGATATCTCAAATTCAGGCCCAAAACACCCGAAAATTCGATATTTGGGGGTCCCAGAAGCGAACTGTACATGCCTACTCCGTGTTAGATTATTTTCAAAATACAGGCCCAAAACATACTGAAAATCGATATTTTAGGTGCACAAAGTGAATATGTGTATGCATCTTCTGCACCCATTTATATCCCAGATTCAACCTCAAAACACCCGAAAATTCGGTATTTTTGGGTCCTAGAAGCGATCTGTACATGCCTATCCCTAGTTAGAATGTTTTCAAGATACAGACCAAAAACATGCTCAAAATCGGTATTTTAGGTGCCCAAAAGTCAATATGTGCATGCATCTTCTGTACCCGTTTATATCTCAAATTCAGGCTTAAAACACTTGAAAATTCGATATTTTGGGGTCCCAGAAGCGATCTGTACATGCCTACTCAGTGCAAGAATATTTTTAAAATATAGGCCCAAAACATGCTAGAAATCGATATTTTAGGTGCCCAAAGTCGATATCACAGATTCAGGCCCAAAACACCAGAAAATTCGATATTTTGGGGTCCCACAAGCGATCTGTACATGCCTACTTCGTGTTAGAGTATTTTCAATATACATGCCCAAAACATACTACAGAAAATCGATTTTTTAGGTGCCCAAAAGTCGATATGTGGATGCATCTTCTGTACCCATTTATATCTCAAATTAAGGCTCTAAACACCCGAAAATTCGATATTTTGGGGTCCTAGAAGCGATTTGTATTTGCCTACTCCGTGTTAGAGTATTTTCAAAATACAGGCCCAAAACATGCTAAAAATCGATATTTTAAGTGTCCAAAGTCGACATGTGCATGGATCTTCTGTACCCGTTTATATCTCAAATTCAGGCTTAAAACACCTGAAAATTCGATATTTTGTTGTCCCTGAAGCGATCTGTACATGCCTACTCAGTGCTAGAATATTTTTAAAATATAGGCCTAAAACATGCTAGAAATCGATATTTTAGGTGCCCAAAGTCGATATCTCAAATTCAGGCCCAAAACACCCGAAAATTCATTATTTTGGGGTCCCAGAAGCGATCTGTACATGCCTAATCCGTTTTAGAGTATTTTCAATATACAGGCCCAAAACATACTACAGAAAATCGATCTTTTAGGTGCCCAAAAGTCGATATGTGGATGCATCTTCTGTACCCGTTTATATCTCAAATTCAGGCTCCAAACACCAGAAAATTCGATATTTTGGGGTCCCAGAAGCGATTTGTATTTGCCTACTCCGTGTTAGAGTATTTTCAAAATACAGGCCCAAAACATGCTAAAAATCGATATTTTAAGTGTCCAAAGACGATATGTGCATGCATCTTCTGTACCCGTTTATATCTCAAATTCAGGCTCCAAACACCCAAAAATTCGATATTTTGGGGTCCCAGAAGCGATCTGTACATGCCTACTTAGTGCAAGAATATTTTTAAAATATAGGCCCAAAACATTCTAAAAATTGATATTATTAGGTGCCTAAAGTCGATATCTCAAATTCAGGCCCAAAACACCCGAAAATTCGATATTTGGGGGTCCCAGAAGCGAACTGTACATGCCTACTCCGTGTTAGATTATTTTCAAAATACAGGCCCAAAACATACTGAAAATCGATATTTTAGGTGCACAAAGTCAATATGTGTATTCATCTTCTGCACCCATTTATATCCCAAATTCAACCTCAAAACACCCGAAAATTCGGTATTTTTGGGTCCTAGAAGAGATCTGTACATGCCTATCCCTAGTTAGAATAATTTCAAGATACAAACCAAAAACATGCTCAAAATCGATATTTTAAGTGTCCAAAGTCGATATGTGCATGCATCCTCTGTACCCGTTTATATCTCAAATTCAGGCTCAAAACACAAGAAAATTCGGTATTTTTGGGTCCTAGAAGCGATCTGTACATGCCTACTCCGTGTTAGAATATTTTCAAAATATAGGCCCAAAACATGCTGAAAATCGATATTTAAGGTGACCAAAGTCAATATCTGTATGCATCATCTGCACCCGTTTATATCCCAAATTCAACCTCAAAACACCCGAAAATTCGATGTTTTTGGGTCCTAGAAGCGATCTGAACATGCCTACTCCGTGTTAGAGTATTTCCAAAATACAGGCCCAAAACATGCTAAAAATCGATATTTTAAGTGCCCAAAGTCAATATGTGCATGTATTTTCTGTACCCGTTTATATCTCAAATTCAGGCTCAAAACACCCAAAAATTCTATATTTTAGGGTCCCAGAAGCGATCTGTACATGCCTACTAAGTGCTAGAATATTTTCAAAATATAGGCCCAAAACATGCTAAAAATCGATATTTTAGGTGCCCAAATCGATATCTCAAATTCAGGCTGAAAACACCCGAAAATTCGATATTTTGTGGTCCCAGAACGGATCTGTACATGCCTACTCCGTGTTAGAGTATTTTCAAAATACAGGCCCAAAACATACAGAAAATCGATATTTTAGGTGCCCAAAGTCAATATGTGCATGCATCTTCTGTACTCGTTTATATCTCAAATTCATTCTCAAAACACCCGAAAATTCAATATTTTGGGGTCCCAGATGCGATCTGTACATGCTTACTCAGATACAGGCCCAAAATATGCTGAAAATCGATATTTTAGGTGCCCAAAATCAATATGTGTATGCATCTTCTGCACCCGTTTATATCACAAATTCAACCTCAAAACATCCGAAAATTCGATATTTTTGGGTCCCAGAAGCGATCTGTACATGCCTACTCAGTGCTAGAATGTTTTCAAGATATAGGCTTAAAACATGCTAAAAATCGATATTTTAAGTGTCCAAAGTCGATATGTGCATGCATATTCTGTACCCGTTTATATCTCAAATTCTGGCTCAAAACACCCGAAAATTCGGTATTTTTGAGTCCTAGAAGCGATCTGTACATACCTACTCCTAGTTAGAATGTTTTCAAGATACAGACTTAAAACATGCTCAAAATCGATATTTCAGATGCCCAAAAGTCGATATGTGCATACATCTTCTGTACCCGTGTATATCTCAAATTCAGGCTCAAAACACCCGAAAATTCGATATTTTGGGGTCCCAGAAGCGAACTGTACATGCCAACTCCGTGTTAGAGTATTTTCAAAATACAGGCCCAAAACATACTAAAAATCGATCTTTTAGGTGCCCAAAAGTCGATATGTGCATGCATCTTCTGTACTCGTTTATATCTAAAATTCAGGCTCCAAACACCTGAAAATACGATATTTTGGGGTCCCAGAAGCGATCTGTACATGCCTACTTAGTGCAAGAATATTTTCAAAATATAGGCCCAAAACATGCTAAAAATCGATATTTTAGGAGACCAAAGTCAATATGTGTATGCCTCTTCTGCACCCGTTTATATCCCAAATTCAACCTCAGAACACCCGAAAATTCGATATTTTTTGGTCCCAGAAGCGATCTGTTCATGCCTACTCCGTGTTAGAGTATTTTCAAAATACAGGCCCAAAACATACTGAAAATCGATCTTTTAGGTGCCCAAAAGTCGATATGTGCATGCATCTTCTGTACCCGTTTATATCTCAAATTCAGGCTCCAAACACCAGAAAATTCGATATTTTAGGGTCCCAGAAGCGATCTGTACCTGCCTACTCAGTGCTAGAATGTTTTCAAAATATAGGCTCAAAACATGCTAAAAATCGATATTTTATGTGTCCAAAGTCGATATGTGCATGCATCTCCTGTACCCATTTATATCTCAAATTCAGGCTTATAATTACCCGAAAATTCGATATTTTGGGGTCCCAGAAGTGATCTGTACATGCCTACGTAGTGCTAGAATATTTTTTAAAATATAGGCTCAAAACATGCTAAAAATCGATATTTTAAGTGTCCAAAGTCGATATGTGCATGCATCTTCTGTAACCGTTTATATCTCAAATTCAGGCTCAAAACACCCGAAAATACGGTATTTTTGGATCCTAGAAGCGATCTGTACTTGCCTACTCCGTGTTAGAATATTTTCAAAATATAGGCCCAAAACATGCTGAAAATCGATATTTTAGGTGCCCAAAGTCGATATGTGCATGCATCTTCTGCACCCGTTTATATCCCAAATTCAACCTCAGAACACCCAAAAATTCGATATTTTTGGGTCCCAGAAGCGATCTGTACATGCCTACTCAGTGCTAGAATGTTTTCAAAATATAGGCTCAAAACATGCTAAAAATCGATATTTTAAGTGTCCAAAGTCGATATGTGCATGCATCTTCTGTACCCGTTTATATCTCAAATTCAAGCTCCAAACACCCAAAAATTTGATATTTTCGGGTCCCAGAAGCGATTTGTACATGCCTACTCAGATACAGGCCCAAAACATGCTGAAAATCGATATTTTAGGTGCCCAAAGTCAATATGTGTATGCATCTTCTGCTCTCGTTTATATCTCAAATTCAACCTCATAACACCCGAAAATTCGATATTTTGGGGTCCCAGAAGCGATCTGTACATGCCGACTCAGTGATAGAATGTTTTCAAAATATAGGCTCAAAACATGCTAAAAATCGATATTTTAAGTGTCCAAAGTCGATATGTGCATGCATCCTCTGTACCCGTTTATATCTCAAATTCAGGTTCAAAACACCCGAAAATTCGGTATTTTTAGGTCCTAGAAGCGATCTGTACATGCCTACTCCGTGTTTGAATATTTTCAAAATATAGGCCCGAAACATGCTGAAAATCGATATTTAAGGTGACCAAAGTCAATATCTGTATGCATCTTCTGCACCTGTTTATATCCCAAATTCAACCTCAAAACACCCGAAAATTCGATATTTTGGGGTCCCAGAAGCGATCTGTACATGCCTACTCCGTGTTAGAGTATTTTCAATATACAGGCCCAAAACATACTAATAATCGATCTTTTAGGTGCCCAAAAGTCGATATGTGGATGCATCTTCTGTACCCGTTTATATCTCAAATTCAACCTCAAAACACCCGAAAATTCGATATTTTTGGGTCCCAGAAGCGATCTGTTCATGCCTACTCCGTGTTAGAGTATTTTCAAAATACAGGCCCAAAACATACTGAAAATCGATCTTTTAGGTGCCCAAAAGTCGATATGTGCATGCATCTTCTGTACCCGTTTATATCTCAAATTCAGGCTCCAAACACCCGAAAATTCGATATTTTGGGGTCCCATCAGCGATCTGTACATGCCTACTCAGTGCAAGAATATTTTTAGAATACAGGCCCAAAACATGCTAAAAATCGATATTTTAAGTGTCCAAAGACGATATGTGCATGTATCTTCTGTACCCGTTTATATCTCAAATTCAGGCTCCAAACACCCAAAAATTCGATATTTTGGGGTCCCAGAAGCGATCTGTACATGCCTACTTAGTGCAAGAATATTTTCAAAACATAGGCCCAAAACATGCTAAAAATCGATATTTTAGGTGCCCAAAGTCGATATCTCAAATTCAGGCCCAAAACACCCGAAAATTCGATATTTGGGGGTCCCAGAAGCGAACTGTACATGCCTACTCCGTGTTAGATTATTTTCAAAATACAGGCCCAAAACATACTGAAAATCGATATTTTAGGTGCACAAAGTGAATATGTGTATGCATCTTCTGCACCCATTTATATCCCAGATTCAACCTCAAAACACCCGAAAATTCGGTATTTTTGGGTCCTAGAAGCGATCTGTACATGCCTATCCCTAGTTAGAATGTTTTCAAGATACAGACCAAAAACATGCTCAAAATCGGTATTTTAGGTGCCCAAAAGTCAATATGTGCATGCATCTTCTGTACCCGTTTATATCTCAAATTCAGGCTTAAAACACTTGAAAATTCGATATTTTGGGGTCCCAGAAGCGATCTGTACATGCCTACTCAGTGCAAGAATATTTTTAAAATATAGGCCCAAAACATGCTAGAAATCGATATTTTAGGTGCCCAAAGTCGATATCACAGATTCAGGCCCAAAACACCAGAAAATTCGATATTTTGGGGTCCCACAAGCGATCTGTACATGCCTACTTCGTGTTAGAGTATTTTCAATATACATGCCCAAAACATACTACAGAAAATCGATTTTTTAGGTGCCCAAAAGTCGATATGTGGATGCATCTTCTGTACCCATTTATATCTCAAATTAAGGCTCTAAACACCCGAAAATTCGATATTTTGGGGTCCTAGAAGCGATTTGTATTTGCCTACTCCGTGTTAGAGTATTTTCAAAATACAGGCCCAAAACATGCTAAAAATCGATATTTTAAGTGTCCAAAGTCGACATGTGCATGGATCTTCTGTACCCGTTTATATCTCAAATTCAGGCTTAAAACACCTGAAAATTCGATATTTTGTTGTCCCTGAAGCGATCTGTACATGCCTACTTAGTGCAAGAATATTTTTAAAATATAGGCCCAAAACATGCTAAAAATTGATATTATTAGGTGCCTAAAGTCGATATCTCAAATTCAGGCCCAAAACACCCGAAAATTCGATATTTGGGGGTCCCAGAAGCGAACTGTACATGCCTACTCCGTGTTAGATTATTTTCAAAATACAGGCCCAAAACATACTGAAAATCGATATTTTAGGTGCACAAAGTCAATATGTGTATTCATCTTCTGCACCCATTTATATCCCAGATTCAACCTCAAAACACCCGAAAATTCGGTATTTTTGAGTCCTAGAAGAGATCTGTACATGCCTATCCCTAGTTAGAATGTTTTCAAGATACAAACCAAAAACATGCTCAAAATCGATATTTTAAGTGTCCAAAGTCGATATGTGCATGCATCCTCTGTACCCGTTTATATCTCAAATTCAGGCTCAAAACACCAGAAAATTCGGTATTTTTGGGTCCTAGAAGCGATCTGTACATGCCTACTCCGTGTTAGAATATTTTCAAAATATAGGCCCAAAACATGCTGAAAATCGATATTTAAGGTGACCAAAGTCAATATCTGTATGCATCATCTGCACCCGTTTATATCCCAAATTCAACCTCAAAACACCCGAAAATTCGATGTTTTTGGGTCCTAGAAGCGATCTGAACATGCCTACTCCGTGTTAGAGTATTTCCAAAATACAGGCCCAAAACATGCTAAAAATCGATATTTTAAGTGCCCAAAGTCAATATGTGCATGTATTTTCTGTACCCGTTTATATCTCAAATTCAGGCTCAAAACACCCAAAAATTCGATATTTTGGGGTCCCAGAAGCGATCTGTACATGCCTACTAAGTGCTAGAATATTTTCAAAATATAGGCCCAAAACATGCTAAAAATCGATATTTTAGGTGCCCAAATCGATATCTCAAATTCAGGCTGAAAACACCCGAAAATTCGATATTTTGTGGTCCCAGAACGGATCTGTACATGCCTACTCCGTGTTAGAGTATTTTCAAAATACAGGCCCAAAACATACAGAAAATCGATATTTTAGGTGCCCAAAGTCAATATGTGCATGCATCTTCTGTACTCGTTTATATCTCAAATTCATTCTCAAAACACCCGAAAATTCAATATTTTGGGGTCCCAGATGCGATCTGTACATGCTTACTCAGATACAGGCCCAAAATATGCTGAAAATCGATATTTTAGGTGCCCAAAATCAATATGTGTATGCATCTTCTGCACCCGTTTATATCACAAATTCAACCTCAAAACATCCGAAAATTCGATATTTTTGGGTCCCAGAAGCGATCTGTACATGCCTACTCAGTGCTAGAATGTTTTCAAGATATAGGCTTAAAACATGCTAAAAATCGATATTTTAAGTGTCCAAAGTCGATATGTGCATGCATATTCTGTACCCGTTTATATCTCAAATTCTGGCTCAAAACCCCCGAAAATTCGGTATTTTTGAGTCCTAGAAGCGATCTGTACATACCTACTCCTAGTTAGAATGTTTTCAAGATACAGACTTAAAACATGCTCAAAATCGATATTTCAGATGCCCAAAAGTCGATATGTGCATACATCTTCTGTACCCGTGTATATCTCAAATTCAGGCTCAAAACACCCGAAAATTCGATATTTTGGGGTCCCAGAAGCGAACTGTACATGCCAACTCCGTGTTAGAGTATTTTCAAAATACAGGCCCAAAACATACTAAAAATCGATCTTTTAGGTGCCCAAAAGTCGATATGTGCATGCATCTTCTGTACTCGTTTATATCTAAAATTCAGGCTCCAAACACCTGAAAATACGATATTTTGGGGTCCCAGAAGCGATCTGTACATGCCTACTTAGTGCAAGAATATTTTCAAAATATAGGCCCAAAACATGCTAAAAATCGATATTTTAGGAGACCAAAGTCAATATGTGTATGCCTCTTCTGCACCCGTTTATATCCCAAATTCAACCTCAGAACACCCGAAAATTCGATATTTTTGGGTCCCAGAAGCGATCTGTTCATGCCTACTCCGTGTTAGAGTATTTTCAAAATACAGGCCCAAAACATACTGAAAATCGATCTTTTAGGTGCCCAAAAGTCGATATGTGCATGCATCTTCTGTACCCGTTTATATCTCAAATTCAGGCTCCAAACACCAGAAAATTCGATATTTTAGGGTCCCAGAAGCGATCTGTACCTGCCTACTCAGTGCTAGAATGTTTTCAAAATATAGGCTCAAAACATGCTAAAAATCGATATTTTATGTGTCCAAAGTCGATATGTGCATGCATCTCCTGTACCCATTTATATCTCAAATTCAGGCTTATAATTACCCGAAAATTCGATATTTTGGGGTCCCAGAAGTGATCTGTACATGCCTACGTAGTGCTAGAATATTTTTTAAAATATAGGCTCAAAACATGCTAAAAATCGATATTTTAAGTGTCCAAAGTCGATATGTGCATGCATCTTCTGTAACCGTTTATATCTCAAATTCAGGCTCAAAACACCCGAAAATACGGTATTTTTGGATCCTAGAAGCGATCTGTACTTGCCTACTCCGTGTTAGAATATTTTCAAAATATAGGCCCAAAACATGCTGAAAATCGATATTTAAGGTGACCAAAGTCAATATCTGTTTGCATCATCTGCACCCGTTTATATCCCAAATTCAACCTCAAAACACCCGAAAATTCGATGTTTTTGGGTCCTAGAAGCGATCTGAACATGCCTACTCCGTGTTAGAGTATTTCCAAAATACAGGCCCAAAACATGCTGAAAATCGATATTTTAAGTGCCCAAAGTCAATATGTGCATGTATTTTCTGTACCCGTTTATATCTCAAATTCAGGCTCAAAACACCCAAAAATTCGATATTTTGGGGTCCCAGAAGCGATCTGTACATGCCTACTTAGTGCAAGAATATTTTCAAAACATAGGCCCAAAACATGCTAAAAATCGATATTTTAGGTGCCCAAAGTCGATATCTCAAATTCAGGCCCAAAACACCCGAAAATTCGATATTTGGGGGTCCCAGAAGCGAACTGTACATGCCTACTCCGTGTTAGATTATTTTCAATATACAGGCCCAAAACATACTGAAAATCGATATTTTAGGTGCACAAAGTGAATATGTGTATGCATCTTCTGCACCCATTTATATCCCAGATTCAACCTCAAAACACCCGAAAATTCGGTATTTTTGGGTCCTAGAAGCGATCTGTACATGCCTATCCCTAGTTAGAATGTTTTCAAGATACAGACCAAAAACATGCTCAAAATCGGTATTTTAGGTGACCAAAAGTCAATATGTGCATGCATCTTCTGTACCCGTTTATATCTCAAATTCAAGCTTAAAACACTTGAAAATTCGATATTTTGGGGTCCCAGAAGCAATCTGTACATGCCTACTCAGTGCTAGAATATTTTTAAAATATAGGCCCAAAACATGCTAGAAATCGATATTTTAGGTGCCCAAAGTCGATATCACAGATTCAGGCCCAAAACACCTGAAAATTCGATATTTTGGGGTCCCACAAGCGATCTGTACATGCCTACTTCGTGTTAGAGTATTTTCAATATACATGCCCAAAACATACTACAGAAAATCGATCTTTTAGGTGCCCAAAAGTCGATATGTGGATGCATCTTCTGTACCCGTTTATATCTCAAATTCAGGCTCCAGACACCCGAAAATTCGATATTTTGGGGTCCCAGAAGCGATTTGTATTTGCCTACTCCGTGTTAGAGTATTTTCAAAATACAGGCCCAAAACATGCTAAAAATCGATATTTTAAGTGTCCAAAGACGATATGTGCATGCATCTTCTGTACCCGTTTATATCTCAAATTCAGGCTCCAAACACTCAAAAATTCGATATTTTGGGGTCCCAGAATCGATCTGTACATGCCTACTCAGTGCTAGAATATTTTCAAAATATAGGCCCAAAACATGCTATAAATCGATATTTTTGGTGCCCAAAGTCGATATCTCAAATTCAGGCCCAAAACACCCGAAAATTCGATATTTTGGGGTCCCAGAAGCGATCTGTACATGCCTATTCCGTGTTAGAGTGTTTTCAATATACAGGCTCAAAACATGCTGAAAATCGATATTTTAGGTGCCCAGAGTCAATATGTGTATGCACTCGTTGATATCTGAAATTCAACCTCAAAACACCCGAAAATTCGATATTTTTGGGTCCCAGAAGCGATCTGTACCTGCCTACTCAGTGCTAGAATGTTTTCAAAATATAGGCTCAAAACATGCTAAAAATCGATATTTTAAGTGTCCAAAGTCGATATGTGCATGCATCTTCTGTACCCGTTTATATCTCAAATTCAGGCTTATAATTACCCGAAAATTCGATATTTTGGGGTCCCAGAAGTGATCTGTACATGCCGACGTAGTGCTAGAATATTTTTTAAAAAATAGGCTCAAAACATGCTAAAAATCGATATTTTAAGTGTCCAAAGTCGATATGTGCATGCATCTTCTGTAACCGTTTATATCTCAAATTCAGGCTCAAAACACCCGAAAATTCAGTATTTTTGGATCCTAGAAGCGATCTGTACTTGCCTACTCCTAGTTAGAATGTTTTTAAGATACAGACCAAAAAACATGCTCAAAATCGATATTTTAGGTGCCCAAAAGTCGATATGTACATGCATCTTCAGTACCTGTTTATGTCTCAAATTCAGGCTCAAAACACCCGAAAATTCGATATTTTTGGGTCCCAGAAACGATCTGTACATGCCTACTCCGTGTTAGAGTATTTTCAAAATACAGGCCCAAAACATGCTAAAAATCGATATTTTAAGTGTCCAAAGTCAATATGTGCATGCCATTTCTGTATCCGTTTATATCTCAAATTCAGGCCTAAAACACCCGAAAATTCGATATTTTGGGGTCCCAGAAGCGAACTGTACATGCCTACTCCGTCTTAGAGTATTTTCAAAATAAAGGCCCAAAACATACTAAAAATCGATCGTTTAGGTGCCCAAAAGGCGATATGTGCATGCATCTTCTGTACCCGTTTATAACTCAAATTGAGGCTCCAAACACCCGAAAATTCGATATTTTGGGGTCCCAGAAGCGATCTGTACATGCCTACTCAGATACAGGCCCAAAACAAGCTGAAAATAGATATTTTAGGTGCCCAAATTCAATACATGTATGCATCATCTGCACAAGTTTATATCTCAAATTCAACCTCAAAACACCCGAAAATTCGATATTTTTGGGTCCCAGAAGCGATCTGTAACTGCCTACTCAGTGCTAGAATGTTTTCAAAATATAGGCTCAAAACATGCTAAAAATCGATATTTTAAGTGTCCAAAGCCGATATTTCAATGCATCTTCTGTACACGTTTATATATCAAATTCAGGCTTATAATCACCCGAAAATTCGATATTTTGGGGTCCCAGAAGTGATCTGTACATGCCTACTTAGTGCTAGAATATTTTTTAAAATATAGGCTCAAAACATGCTAAAAATCGATATTTTAAGTGTCCAAAGTCGATATGTGCATGCATCTTCTGTAACCGTTTATATCTCAAATTCAGGCTCAAAACACCCGAAAATTCGATATTTTTGGATCCTAGAAGCGATCTGTACTTGCCTCCTCCTAGTTAGAATGTTTTTAAGTTACAGACCAAAAACATGCTCCAAATCGATATTTTAGGTGCCCAAAAGTCGATATGTACATGCATCTTCAGTACCTGTTTATATCTCAAATTCAGGCTCAAAACACCCGAAAATTCGATATTTTTGGGTCCCAGAAACGATCTGTACATGCCTACTCCGTGTTAGAGTATTTTCAAAATACAGGCCCAAAACATGCTAAAAATCGATATTTTAAGTGTCCAAAGTCAATATGTGCATGCCATATCTGTATCCGTTTATATCTCAAATTCAGGCCTAAAACACTCGAAAATTCGATATTTTTGGGTCCCAGAAGCGATCTGTTCATGCCTACTCCGTGTTAGAGTATTTTCAAAATACAGGCCCAAAACATACTGAAAATCGATCTTTTAGGTGCCCAAAAGTCGATATGTGCATGCATCTTCTGTACCCGTTTATATCTCAAATTCAGGCTCCAAACACCCGAAAATTCGATATTTTGGGGTCCCAGAAACGATCTGTACATGCCTACTCAGATACAGGCCCAAAACATGCTGAACATCGATATTTTAGGTGCCCAGAGTCAATATGTGTATGCATCTACTGCACTCGTTTATATCTCAAATTCAAACTCAAAACACCCGAAAATTCGATATTTTTGGGTCCCAGAAGCGATCTGTACCTGCCTACTCAGTGCTAGAATGTTTTCAAAATATAGGCTCAAAACATGCTAAAAATCGATATTTTAGTGTCCAAAGTCGATATGTGCATGCATCTCCTGTACCCGTTTATATCTCAAATTCAGGCTTATAATTACCCGAAAATTCGATATTTTGTTGTCCCAGAAGTGATCTGTACATGCCTACGTAGTGCTAGAATATTTTTTTAAATATAGGCTCAAAACATGCTAAAAATCGATATTTTAAGTTTCCAAAGTCTATATGTTCTGTACCCGTTTATATCTTAAATTCAGGCTCAAAACCCCCGAAAATTCGGTATTTTTGGGTCCTAGAAACGATCTGTACATGCCTACTCCTAGTTAGAATGTTTTCAAGATACAGACCCAAAACATGCTCAAAATCGATATTTTAGGTGCCCAAAAGTCGATATGTGCATGCATCTTCTGTACCCGTTTATATCTCAAATTCACGCTCAAAACACCCGAAAATTCGATATTTTGGGGTCCCAGAATCGATCTGTACATGCCTACTCAGTGCTAGAATATTTTCAAAATATAGGCCCAAAACATGCTAAAAATCGATATTTTAGGTGCCCAAAGTCGATATCTCAAATTCAGGCCCAAAACACCCTAAAATTCAATATTTTGGGGTCCCAGAAGCGATCTGTACATGCCTATTCCGTGTTAGAGTGTTTTCAATATACAGGCTCAAAACATAGTGAAAATCGATCTTAAAGGTGCCCATAAGTCGATATGTGGATGCATCTTCTGTACCCGTTTATATCTCAAATTCAACCTTAAAACACTTTAAAATTCGATATATTTGGGTCACAGATGCGATCTGTTTATGCCTACTCCGTGTTAGAGAATTTTCAAGATACAGGCCTAAAACATACTGAAAATCGATCTTTTAGGTGAGCAAAAGTCGATATGTGCACGCATCTTCTGTACCCGTTTATATCTCATATTCAGGCTCCAAACACCCAAAAATTCGATATTTTGGGGTCCCAGAAACGATCTGTACATGCCTACTCAGATACAGGTCCAAAACATGCTGAAAATCGATATTTTAGGTGCCCAGAGTCAATATGTGTATGCATCTACTGCACTCGTTGATATCTGAAATTCAACCTCAAAACACCCAAAAATTCGATATTTTTGGGTCCCAGAAGCGATCTGTACCTGCCTACTCAGTGCTAGAATGTTTTCAAAATATAGGCTCAAAACATGCTAAAAATCGATATTTTAAGTGTCCAAAGTCAATATTTCAATGCATCTTCTGTACCCGTTTATATATTAAAATTCAGGCTTATAATCACCCGAAAATTCGATATTTTGGGGTCCCAGAAGTGATCTGTACATGCCTACTTAGTGCTAGAATATTTTTTAAAATATAGGCTCAAAACATGCTAAAAATCGATATTTTAAGTGTCCAAAGTCGATATGTGCATGCATCTTCAGTACCTGTTTATATCTCAAATTTAGGCTCAAAACACCCGAAAATTTGATATTTTTGGGTCCCAGAAGCGATCTGTGCATGCCTACTCCGTGTTAGAGTATTTTCAAAATACACCCCCAAAACATGCTAGAAATCGATATTTTAAGTGTCCAAAGTCAATATGTGCATGCCATATCTGTATCCGTTTATATCTCAAATTCAGGCCTAAAACACCCGAAAATTCAATATTTTGGGGTCCCAGAAGCGAACTGTACATGCCTACTCCGTCTTAGAGTATTTTCAAAATAAAGGCCCAAAACATACTAAAAATCGATCGTTTAGGTGCCCAAAAGGCGATATGTGCATGCATCTTCTGTACCCGTTTATAACTCAAATTGAGGCTCCAAACACCCGAAAATTCGATATTTTGGGGTCCCAGAAGCGATCTGTAAATGCCTACTCAGATACAGGCCCAAAACATGCTGAAAATCGATATTTTAGGTGCCCAAAGTCAATATATGTATGCATCATCTGCACCCGTTTATATCTCAAATTCAACCTCAAAACACCCGAAAATTCGATATTTTTGGGTCCCAGAAGCGATCTGTACATGCCTACTCAGTGCTAGAATGTTATCAAAATATAGGCTCAAAACATGCTAAAAATCGATATTTTAAGTGTCCAAAGTCGATATGTTCTGTACCCGTTTATATCTTAAATTCAGGCTCCAAACACCCGAAAATTTGATGTTTTGGGGTCCCAGAAACGATCTGTACATGCCTACTCAGATACAGGCCCAAAACATGCTGAAAATCGATATTTTAGGTGCCCAGAGTCAATATGTGTATGCATCTACTGCACTCGTTGATATCTCAAATTCAACCTCAAAACACCCGAAAATTCAATATTTTTGGGTCCCAGAAGCGATCTGTACCTGCCTACTCAGTGCTAGAATGTTTTCAAAATATAGGCTCAAAACATGCTAAAAATCGATATTTTAGTGTCCAAAGTCGATATGTGCATGCATCTCCTGTACCCGTTTATATCTCAAATTCAGGCTTATAATTACCCGAAAATTCGATATTTTGGTGTCCCAGAAGTGATCTGTACATGCCTACGTAGTGCTAGAATATTTTTTAAAATATAGGCTCAAAACATGCTAAAAATCGATATTTTAAGTTTCCAAAGTCGATATGTTCTGTACCCGTTTTTATCTTAAATTCAGGCTCAAAACCCCCGAAAATTCGGTATTTTTGGGTCCTAGAAACAATCTGTACATGCCTACTCCTAGTTAGAATGTTTTCAAGATACAGACCCAAAACATGCTCAAAATCGATATTTTAGGTGCCCAAAAGTCGATATGTGCATGCATCTTCTGTACCCGTTTATATCTCAAATTCAGGCTCAAAACACCCGAAAATTCGATATTTTGGGGTCCCAGAATCGATCTGTACATGCCTACTCAGTGCTAGAATATTTTCAAAATATAGGCCCAAAACATGCTAAAAATCTATATTTTAGGTGCCCAAAGTCGATATCTCAAATTCAGTCCCAAAACACCCGAAAATTCGATATTTTGGGGTCCCAGAAGCGATCTGTACATGCCTATTCCGTGTTAGAGTGTTTTCAATATACAGGCTCAAAACATAGTGAAAATCGATCTTTTAGGTGCCCATAAGTCGATATGTGGATGCATCTTCTGTACCCGTTTATATCTCAAATTCAACCTTAAAACACTTTAAAATTCGATATATTTGGGTCCCAGATGCGATCTGTTTATGCCTACTCCGTGTTAGAGAATTTTCAAAATACAGGCCTAAAACATACTGAAAATCGATCTTTTAGGTGAGCAAAAGTCGATATGTGCACGCATCTTCTGTACCCGTTTATATCTCATATTCAGGCTCCAAACTCCCAAAAATTCGATATTTTGGGGTCCCAGAAACGATCTGTACATGCCTACTCAGATACAGTTCCAAAACATGCTGAAAATCGATATTTTAGGTGCCCAGAGTCAATATGTGTATGCATCTACTGCACTCGTTGATATCTGAAATTCAACCTCAAAACACCCGAAAATTCGATATTTTTGGGTCCCAGAAGCGATCTGTACCTGCCTACTCAGTGCTAGAATGTTTTCAAAATATAGGCTCAAAACATGCTAAAAATCGATATTTTAAGTGTCCAAAGTCAATATTTCAATGCATCTTCTGTACCCGTTTATATATTAAAATTCAGGCTTATAATCACCCGAAAATTCGATATTTTGGGGTCACAGAAGTGATCTGTACATGCCTACTTAGTGCTAGAATATTTTTTAAAATATAGGCTCAAAACATGCTAAAAATCGATATTTTAAGTGTCCAAAGTCGATATGTGCATGCATCTTCAGTACCTGTTTATATCTCAAATTTAGGCTCAAAACACCCGAAAATTCGATATTTTTGGGTCCCAGAAGCGATCTGTGCATGCCTACTCCGTGTTAGAGTATTTTCAAAATGCAGGCCCAAAACATGCTAAAAATCGATATTTTAAGTGTCCAAAGTCAATATGTGCATGCCATATCTGTATCCGTTTATATCTCAAATTCAGGCCTAAAACACCCGAAAATTCAATATTTTGGGGTCCCAGAAGCGAACTGTACATGCCTACTCCGTCTTAGAGTATTTTCAAAATAAAGGCCCAAAACATACTAAAAATCGATCGTTTAGGTGCCCAAAAGGCGATATGTGCATGCATCTTCTGTACCCGTTTATAACTCAAATTGAGGCTCCAAACACCCGAAAATTCGATATTTTGGGGTCCCAGAAGCGATCTGTAAATGCCTACTCAGATATAGGCCCAAAACATGCTGAAAATCGATATTTTAGGTGCCCAAAGTCAATATATGTATGCATCATCTGCACCCGTTTATATCTCAAATTCAACCTCAAAACACCCGAAAATTCGATATTTTTGGGTCCCAGAAGCGATCTGTACATGCCTACTCAGTGCTAGAATGTTATCAAAATATAGGCTCAAAACATGCTAAAAATCGATATTTTAAGTGTCCAAAGTCGATATGTTCTGTACCCGTTTATATCTTAAATTCAGTCTCCAAACACCCGAAAATTTGATGTTTTGGGGTCCCAGAAACGATCTGTACATGCCTACTCAGATACAGGCCCAAAACATGCTGAAAATCGATATTTTAGGTGCCCAGAGTCAATATGTGTATGCATCTACTGCACTCGTTGATATCTCAAATTCAACCTCAAAACACCCGAAAATTCGATATTTTTGGGTCCCAGAAGCGATCTGTACCTGCCTACTCAGTGCTAGAATGTTTTCAAAATATAGGCTCAAAACATGCTAAAAATCGATATTTTAAGTGTCCAAAGTCGATATGTGCATGCATCTTCTGTACCCGTTTATATCTCAAATTCAGGCTTATAATTACCCGAAAATTCGATATTTTGGGGTCCCAGAAGTGATCTGTACATGCCTACGTAGTGCTAGAATATTTTTTAAAAAATAGGCTCAAAACATGCTAAAAATCGATATTTTAAGTGTCCAAAGTCGATATGTGCATGCATCTTCTGTAACCGTTTATATCTCAAATTCAGGCTCAAAACACCCGAAAATTCGGTATTTTTGGATCCTAGAAGCGATCTGTACTTGCCTACTCCTAGTTAGAATGTTTTTAAGATACAGACCAAAAAACATGCTCAAAATCGATATTTTAGGTGCCCAAAAGTTGATATGTACATGCATCTTCAGTACCTGTTTATATCTCAAAATCAGGCTCAAAACACCCGAAAATTCGATATTTTTGGGTCCCAGAAATGATCTGTACATGCCTACTCCGTGTTAGAGTATTTTCAAAATACAGGCCCAAAACATGCTAAAAATCGATATTTTAAGTGTCCAAAGTCAATATGTGCATGCCATTTCTGTATCCGTTTATATCTCAAATTCAGGCCTAAAACCCCCGAAAATTCGATATTTTGGGGTCCCAGAAGCGAACTGTACATGCCTACTCCGTCTTAGAGTATTTTCAAAATAAAGGCCCAAAACATACTAAAAATCGATCGTTTAGGTGCCCAAAAGGCGATATGTGCATGCATCTTCTGTACCCGTTTATAACTCAAATTGAGGCTCCAAACACCCGAAAATTCGATATTTTGGGGTCCCAGAAGCGATCTGTACATGCCTACTCAGATACAGGCCCAAAACAAGCTGAAAATCGATATTTTAGGTGCCCAAAGTCAATATATGTATGCATCATCTGCACCCGTTTATATCTCAAATTCAACCTCAAAACACCCGAAAATTCGATATTTTTGGGTCCCAGAAGCGATCTGTACATGCCTACTCAGTGCTAGAATGTTATCAAAATATAGGCTCAAAACATGCTAAAAATCGATATTTTAAGTGTCCAAAGTCGATATGTTATGTACCCGTTTATATCTTAAATTCAGGCTCAAAACCCCCGAAAATTCGGTATTTTTGGGTCCTAGAAACGATCTGTACATGCCTACTCCTAGTTAGAATGTTTTCAAGATACAGACCCAAAACATGCTCAAAATCGATATTTTAGGTGCCCAAAAGGCGATATGTGCACGCATCTTCTGTACCCGTTTATATCTCATATTCAGGCTCCAAACACCCAAAAAATCGATATTTTGGGGTCCCAGAAACGATCTGTACATGCCTACTCAGATACAGGCCCAAAACATGCTGAAAATCGATATTTTAGGTGCCCAAAGTCAATATGTGTATGCACTCGTTGATATCTGAAATTCAACCTCAAAACACCCGAAAATTCGATATTTTTGGGTCCCATAAGCGATCTGTACCTGCCTACTCAGTGCTAGAATGTTTTCAAAATATAGGCTCAAAACATGCTAAAAATCGATATTTTAAGTGTCCAAAGTCGATATGTTCTGTACCCGTTTATATCTTAAATTCAGGCTCCAAACACCCGAAAATTCGATATTTTGGGGTCCCAGAAACGATCTGTACATGCCTACTCAGATACAGGCCCAAAACATGCTGAAAATCGATATTTTAGGTGCCCAGAGTCAATATGTGTATGCATCTACTGCACTCGTTGATATCTCAAATTCAACCTCAAAACACCCGAAAATTCCATATTTTTGGGTCCCAGAAGCGATCTGTACCTGCCTACTCAGTGCTAGAATGTTTTCAAAATATAGGCTCAAAACATGCTAAAAATCGATATTTTAATTGTCCAAAGTCGATATGTGCATGCATCTTCTGTACCCGTTTATATCTCAAATTCAGGCTTATAATTACCAGAAAATTCGATATTTTGGGGTCCCAGAAGTGATCTGTACATGCCTACGTAGTGCTAGAATATTTTTTAAAAAATAGGCTCAAAACATGTTAAAAATCGATATTTTAAGTGTCCGAAGTCGATATGTGCATGCATCTTCTGTAACCGTTTATATCTCAAATTCAGGCTCAAAATACCCGAAAATTCGGTATTTTTGGATCCTAGAAGCGATCTGTACTTGCCTACTTCTAGTTAGAATGTTTTTAAGATACAGACCAAAAAAACATGCTCAAAATCGATATTTTAGGTGCCCAAAAGTCGATATGTACATGCATCTTCAGTACCTGTTTATATCTCAAATTCAGGCTCAAAACACCCGAAAATTCGATATTTTTGGGTCCCAGAAACGATCTGTACATGCCTACTCCGTGTTAGAGTATTTTCAAATTACAGGCCCAAAACATGCTAAAAATCGATATTTTAAGTGTCCAAAGTCAATATGTGCATGCCATTTCTGTATCCGTTTATATCTCAAATTCAGGACTAAAACACCCGAAAATTCGATATTTTGGGGTCCCAGAAGCGAACTGTACATGCCTACTCCGTCTTAGAGTATTTTCAAAATAAAGGCCCAAAACATACTAAAAATCGATCGTTTAGGTGCCCAAAAGGCGATATGTGCATGCATCTTCTGTACCCGTTTATAACTCAAATTGAGGCTCCAAACACCCGAAAATTCGAAATTTTGGGGTCCCAGAAGCGATCTGTACATGCCTACTCAGATACAGGCCCAAAACATGATGAAAATCGATATTTTAGGTGCCCAAAGTCAATATATGTATGCATCATCTGCACCCGTTTATATCTCAAATTCAACCTCAAAACACCCGAAAATTCGATATTTTTGGGTCCCAAAAGCGATCTGTACATGCCTACTCAGTGCTAGAATGTTATCAAAATATAGGCTCAAAACATGCTAAAAATCGATATTTTAAGTGTCCAAAGTCGATATGTTCTGTACCCGTTTATATCTTAAATTCAGGCTCCAAACACCCGAAAATTCGATATTTTGGGGTCCCAGAAACGATCTGTACATGCCTACTCAGATACAGGCCCAAAACATGCTGAAAATCGATATTTTAGGTGCCCAGAGTCAATATGTGTATGCATCTACTGCACTCGTTGATATCTGAAATTCAACCTCAAAACACCCGAAAATTCGATATTTTTGGGTCCCAGAAGCGATCTGTACCTGCCTACTCAGTGCTAGAATGTTTTCAAAATATAGGCTCAAAACATGCTAAAAATCGATATTTTATGTGTCCAAAGTCGATATGTGCATGCATCTTCTGTACCCGTTTATATCTCAAATTCAGGCTTATAATTACCCGAAAATTCGATATTTTGGGGTCCCAGAAGTGATCTGTACATGCCTACGTAGTGCTAGAATATTTTTTAAAAAATAGGCTCAAAACATGCTAAAAATCGATATTTTAAGTGTCCAAAGTCGATATGTGCATGCATCTTCTGTAACCGTTTATATCTCAAATTCAGGCTCAAAACACCCGAAAATTCAATATTTTGGGGTCCCAGAAGCGATCTGTATATGCCTACTAAGTGCTAGAATGTTATCAAAATATAGGCTCAAAACATGCTAAAAATCGATATTTTAAGTGTCCAAAGTCGATATGTTCTGTAACCGTTTATATCTCAAATTCAGGCTCAAAACACCCGAAAATTCGATATTTTGGGGTCCCAGAAACGATCTGTACATGCCTACTCCGTGTTAGAGTATTTTCAAAATAAAGGTCCAAAACATACTAAAAATCGATCGTTTAGGTGCCCAAAAGGCGATATGTTCATGCATCTTCTGTACCCGTTTATAACTCAAATTGAGGCTCCAAACACCCGAAAATTCGATATTTTGGGGTCCCAGAAGCGATCTGTACATGCCTACTCAGATACAGTCCCAAAACAAGCTGAAAATCGATATTTTAGGTGCCCAAAGTCAATATATGTATGCATCATCTGCACCCGTTTATATCTCAAATTCAACCTCAAAACACCCGAAAATTCGATATTTTTGGGTCCCAGAAGCGATCTGTACATGCCTACTCAGTGCTAGAATGTTATCAAAATATAGGCTCAAAACATGCTAAAAATCGATATTTTAAGTGTCCAAAGTCGATATGTTCTGTACCCGTTTATATCTTAAATTCAGGCTCAAAACCCCCGAAAATTCGGTATTTTTGGGTCCTAGAAACGATCTGTACATGCCTACTCCTAGTTAGAATGTTTTCAAGATACAGACCCAAAACATGCTCAAAATCGATATTTTAGGTGCCCAAAAGTCGATATGTGCATGCATCTTCTGTACCCGTTTATATCTCAAATTCAGGCTCAAAACACCCGAAAATTCGATATTTTGGGGTCCCAGAATCGATCTGTACATGCCTACTCAGTGCTAGAATATTTTCAAAATATAGGCCCAAAACATGCTAAAAATCGATATTTCAGGTGCCCAAAGTCGATATCTCAAATTCAGGCCCAAAACACCCGAAAATTCGATATTTTGGGGTCCCAGAAGCGATCTGTACATGCCTATTCCGTGTTAGAGTGTTTTCAATATACAGGCTCAAAACATAGTGAAAATCGATCTTTTAGGTGCCCATAAGTCGATATGTGGATGCATCTTCTGTACCCATTTATATCTCAAATTCAACCTCAAAACACTCTAAAATTCGATATTTTTGGGTCCCAGATGCGATCTATTTATGCCTACTCCGTGTTAGAGTATTTTCAATATACAGGCCTAAAAAATACTGAAAATCGATCTTTTAGGTGAGCAAAAGTCGATATGTGCACGCATCTTCTGTACCCGTTTATATCTCATATTCAGGCTCAAAACACCCAAAAAATCGATATTTTGGGGTCCCAGAAACGATCTGTACATGCCTACTCAGATACAGGCCCAAAACATGCTGAAAATCGATATTTTAGGTGCCCAGAGTCAATATGTGTATGCATCTACTGCACTCGTTGATATTTGAAATTCAACCTCAAAACACCCGAAAATTCGATATTTTTGGGTCCCATAAGTGATCTGTACCTGCCTACTCAGTGCTAGATTGTTTTCAAAATATAGGCTCAAAACATGCTAAAAATCGATATTTTAAGTGTCCAAAGTCGATATTTCAATGCATCTTCTGTACCCGTTTATATTTTCAAATTCAGGCTTAAAATCACCCGAAAATTCGATATTTTGGGGTCCCAGAAGTGATCTGTACATGCCTACTCAGTGCTAGAATATTTTTTAAAATATAGGCTCAAAACATGCTAAAAATCGATATTTTAAGTGTCCAAAGTCGATATGTGCATGCATCTTCTGTAACCGTTTATATCTCAAATTCAGGCTCAAAACACCCGAAAATTCGATATTTTTGGATCCTAGAAGCGATCTGTACTTGCCTACTCCTAGTTAGAATGTTTTTAAGATACAGACCCAAAACATGCTCAAAATCGATATTTTAGATGCCCAAAAGTCGATATGTACATGCATCTTCAGTACCTGTTTATATCTCAAATTCAGGCTCAAAACACCCGAAAATTCGATATTTTTGGGTCCCAGAAGCAATCTGTGCATGTCTACTCCGTGTTAGAGTATTTTCAAAATACAGGCCCAAAACATGCTAAAAATCGATATTTTAAGTGTCCAAAGTCAATATGTGCATGCCATATCTGTATCCGTTTATATCTCAAATTCAGGCCTAAAACACCCGAAAATTCGATATTTTGGGGTCCCAGAAGCGAACTGTACATGCCTACTCCGTCTTAGAGTATTTTCAAAATAAAGGCCCAAAACATACTAAAAATCGATCGTTTAGGTGCCCAAAAGGCGATATGTGCATGCATCTTCTGTACCCGTTTATATCTCAAATTGAGGGTCCAAACACCCGAAAATTCAATATTTTGGGGTCCCAGAAGCGATCTGTACATGCCTACTCAGATACAGGCCCAAAACATGCTGAAAATCGATATTTTAGTTGCCCAAAGTCAGTATATGTATGCATCATCTGCACCCGTTTATATCTCAAATTCAACCTCAAAACTCCCGAAAATTCGAAGTTTTTGGGTCCCAGAAGCGATCTGTACATGCCTACTCAGTGCTAGAATGTTATTAAAATATAGGCTCAAAACATGCTAAAAATCGATATTTTAAGTGTCCAAAGTCGATATGTTCTGTACCCGTTTATATCTTAAATTCAGGCTCAAAACCCCCGAAAATTCGGTATTTTTGGGTCCTAGAAACGATCTGTACATGCCTACTCCTAGTTAGAATGTTTTCAAGATACAGACCCAAAATATGCTCAAAATCGATATTTTAGGTGCCCAAAAGTCGATATGTGCATGCATCTTCTGTACCCGTTTATATCTCAAATTCAGGCTCAAAACACCCGAAAATTCGATATTTTGGGGTTCCAGAATCGATCTGTACATGCCTACTCAGTGCTAGAATATTTTCAAAATATAGGCCCAAAACATGCTAAAATTCGATATTTTAGGTGCTCAAAGTCGATATCTCAAATTCAGGCCTAAAACACCCGAAAATTCGATATTTTGGGGTCCCAGAAGCGATCTCTACATGCCTATTCCGTGTTAGAGTGTTTTCAATATACAGGCCCAAAACATAGTGAAAATCGATATTTTATGTGCCCAAAAGTCGATATGTGGATGCATCTTCTGTACCCGTTTATATCTCAAATTCAGGCTCCAAACACCTTAAAATTCTATATTTTTTGGGTCCCACAAGCGATCTGTTCTTGCCTACTACGTGTTAGAGTATTTTCAAAATACAGGCCCAAAACATGCTGAAAATCGATATTTTAGGCGACCAAAGTCAATATGTGTATGGATCTTCTGCATCCGTTTATATCCCAAATTCAACCTCAAAACACACCAAAATTCGATATTTTTGGGTCCCAGAAGCGATCTGTACATGCCTACTTAGTGCTAGAATATTTTCAAAAAATAGGCCCAAAATATGCTAAAAATCGATATTTTAGGTGCCCAAAGTCGATATTTCATATTCAGGCCCAAAACACCCGAAAATTCGATATTTTGAGGTCTCAGAAGCGATCTGTACTTGCCTACTCCGTGTTAGAGTATTTTCAATATACAGGCCCAAAACATACTGAAAATCGATTTTTAGGTGCCCCAATGTAGATATGTGGATTCATCTTCTGTACCCGTTTATATCTCAAATTCAGGCTCCAAACACCCGAAAATTCGATATTTTGGGGTCCCAGAAGCGATCTGTACATGCCTACTCAGATACAGGCCCAAAACAAGCTGAAAATCGATATTTTAGATGCCCAAAGTCAATATATGTATGCATCATCTGCACCCGTTTATATTTCAAATTCAACCTCAAAACACCCGAAAATTCGATATTTTTGGGTCCCAGAAGCGATCTGTACATGCCTACTCAGATACAGGTCCAAAACATGCTGAAAATAGATATTTTAGGTGCCCAATGTCAATATGTGTATGCATCTTTTGCACTCGTTTATATCTCAAATTCAACCTCAAAACACCCGAAAATTCGATATTTTTGGGTCCCAGAAGCGATCTACACCTGCCTACTCAGTGCTAGAATGTTTTCAAAATTTACACCCAAATCATAGAGAAAATCGATCTTTTAGGTGCCGAAAAGTTGATATGTGCATGCATCTTCTGTACCCGTTTATATCTCAAATTCAGGCCACAAACACCCGAAAATTCGATATTTTGGGGTCCCAGAAGCGATCTGTACATGTCTACTCAGTGCTAGAATTTTTTTCAAAATATAGGCTCAAAACAAGCTAAAAATCGATATTTTAAGTGTCCAAAGTCAATATGTGCATGCATCGTCGGTACCCGTTTATATCTCAAATTCTGGCTCAAAAGCACCCGAAAATTCAATATTTCGGGGTCCCAGAAGTGATCTGTACATGCCTACTTAGTGCTAGAATATTTTCAAAATATAGGTCCAAAACATGCTAGAAATCGATATTTTAGGTGCCCAAAGTCGATATCTTAAGTTCAGGCCCAAAACACCCGAAAATTCGATATTTTGGGGTCCCAGAAGCGAACTGTACATGCCTAAACCGTGTTAGAGTATTTTGAAAATTCAGGCCCAAACCATAGAGAAAATCGATCTTTTAGGTGCCGAAAAGTTGATATGTGCATGCATCTTCTGTACCCGTTTATATCTCAAATTCAGGCTCAAAACACCCGAAAATTCGGTATTTTTGGGTCCTAGAAGCGATCTGTACTTGCCTACTCCGTGTTAGAGTATTTTCAATATACAGGCACAAAACATACTGAAATACGATCTTTTAGGTGCCCAAAAGTCGATGTGTGTATGCATCTTCTGCACTCGTTTATATCTCAAATTCAACCTTAAAACACTCGAAAATTCGGCTTTTTTGGGTCCTAGAAGCGATCTGTACTTGCCTACTGCTAGTTAGAATATTTTCAAGATACAGACCCAAAACATGCTCAAAATCGATATTTTAGGTGCCCAAAAGTCGATATGTGCATGCATCTTCAGTACCTGTTTATATCTCAAATTCAGGCTCAAAACACCCGTAAATTCGATATTTTGGTGTCCCAGAAGCGATCTGTACATGCCTACTCAGTGCCAGAATATTTTCAAATTATAGGCCCAAAACATGCTACAAATCGATATTTTAGTTGCCCAAAGTCGATATCTCAAATTCAGCCCCAAAACACCCGAAAATTCGATATTTTGGGGTCCCAGAAGCGATCTGTACTAGCCTACTCCGTGTTAGAGTATTTTCAAAATACAGGCCCAAAACATGCTGAAAATCGATATTTTAAGTGTCCAAAGTCGATATGAGGATCCATCTTCTGTACCCGTTTCAATTTTAAATTCTGGCTCCAAACACCCGAAAATTCGATATTTTGAGGTCCCAGAAGCGATCTGTACTTGCCTACTCCGTGTTAGAGTATTTTCAATATACAGGCCTAAAACATGCTGAAAATCTATATTTTAGGTGACCAAAGTCAATATGTGTATGCATCTTCTGCACTCGTTTATATCTCAAATTCAACCTTAAAACACCCGAAAATTCGGCATTTTAGGGTCCTAGAAGCGATCTGTACTTGCCTAGTCCTAGTTTGAATGTTTTCAAGATACAGACCCAAAACATGCTCAAAATCGATATTTTAGGTGCCCAAAAGTCGATATGTGCATGCATCTTCTATACCTGTTTATATCTCAAATTCAGGCTAAAAACACCCGAAAATTCGATATTTTTGGATTCCAGAAGCGATCTGTATATGCCTACTCGGATACAGGCCCAAAACATGCTGAAAATCGATATTTTAGGTGCCCAAAGTCAATATGTGTATGTATCTTCTGCATCCGTTTATATCCCAAATTCAACCTCAAAACACCCGAAAATTCGATATTTTTGGGTCCCAGAACCGTTCTTTACATGCCTACTCAGTTATAGAATGTTTTCAAAATATAGGCTCAAAACATGCTAAAAATCGATATTTTAAGTGTCCAAAGTCGATATGTGCATGCATCTTCATTACCCGTTTATATCTCAAATTCAGGCCCAAACTACCCAAAAATTCGATATTTTGGGGTCCCAAAAGCAATCTGTACATGCCTACTGCGTGTTAGAGTATTTTCAAAATACAGGAGTAAAACACGATAAAAATCGATATTTTAGGTGCCCAAAGTCAATATGTGCATGCATCTTATGTACCAGTTTATAGCTCAAATTCAAGCTCCAAACACCCGAAAATTCGGTATTTTGTGGTCCCAGAAGCGATCTGTACATGCCTACTCAGATACAGGCCCAAAACATGCTGAAAATCGATATTTTATGTGCCCAAAGTCAATATGTGTATGTATCTTCTGCATCCGTTTATATCCCAAATTCAACCTCAAAACACCCGAAAATTCGATATTTTTGGGTCCCAGAACCGTTCTGTACATGCCTACTCAGTTCTAGAATGTTTTCAAAATATAGGCTCAAAACATGCTAAAAATCGATATTTTAAGTGTCCAAAGTCGATGCATGCATCTTCATTACCCGTTTATATCTCAAATTCAGGCCCAAACTACCCAAAAATTCGATATTTTGGGGTCCCAAAAGCAATCTGTACATGCCTACTGCGTGTTAGAGTATTTTCAAAATACAGGAGTAAAACACGATGAAAATCGATATTTTAGGTGCCCAAAGTCAATATGTGCATGCATCTTATGTACCAGTTTATAGCTCAAATTCAAGCTCCAAACACCCGAAAATTCGGTATTTTGGGGTCCCAGAAGCGATCTGTACATGCCTAATCAGATACAGGCCCAAAACATGCTGAAAATCGATATTTTAGGTGCCCAAAGTCAATATGTGTATGTATCTTCTGCATCCGTTTATATCCCAAATTCTACCTCAAAACACCCGAAAATTCGATATTTTTTGGTCCCAGAACCGTTCTGTACATGACTACTCAGTTCTAGAATGTTTACAAAATATAGGCTCAAAACATGCTAAAAATCGATATTTTAAATGTCAAAAGTCGATTTGTGGATGCATCTTCTGTACCCGTTTATATCTCAAATTCAGGCTTAAAACACCTGAAAATTCGGTATTTTTGGGTCCTAGAAGCAATCTGTACATGCCTACTCCTAGTTAGAATGTTTTCAAGATACAGACCCAAAACATGCTCAAAATCGATATTTTAGGTGCCCAAAAGTCGATATGTGCATGCATCTTCAGTACCCGTTTATATCTCAAATTCAGGCTCCAAACACCCGAAAATTCGATATTTTTTGGTCTCAGAAGCGATCTGCACATGCTTTCTCAGTGCTAGAATATTTTCAAAATATAGGCCCAAAACATGCTAAAATTGATATTTTAGGTGCCCAAAGTCGATATCTCAAATTCAGGCCTAAAACACCAGAAAATTCGATATTTTGGGGTCCCAGAAGCGATCTGTACATACCTACTCCGTGTTAGAGTATTTTCAAAATATAGGCCCAAAACATGCTGAAAATCGATATTTTAGGTGCCCAAAGTCAATATGTGCATGCATCTTCTGTACCCGTTTATATCTCAAATTCAGGCAAAAACACCCGAAAATTCAATATTTTGGGGTCCCAGAAGCGATCTCTTCATGCCTACTCAGTGCTAGAAAATTTTTAAAATATAGGCCCAAAATATGCTAAAAATCGATATTTAAGGTGCCCAAAGTTGATATCTCAAATTCATGCCCAAAACACCCGAAAATTCGACATTTTGGGGTCCCAAAAGCGATCTGTACATGCCTACTCTGTGTTAGAGTATATAAAGAAAAAAGGCCCAAAACATACTGAAAATCGATCTTTTAGGTGCCCAAAAGTCGATATGTGCTTGCATCTTCTGTACCCGTTTATATCCCAAATTCAACCTCAAAACACCCGAAAATTCGATATTTTGGGGTCCCAGAAGATATCTGTACATGCCTACTCCGTGTTAGAGTATTTTCAAAATACAGGCCTATAACATACTGAAAATCGATATTTTAGGTGCCCAAAGCGAATATGTGTATGCATCTTCTGCACCCGTTTATATCCCAAATTCAACCTCAAAACACCCGAAAATTCGATATTTTTGGGTCCCAGAAGCGATCTCTACATGTCTACTTAGTGCTATAATATTTACAAAATATAGGCTCAAAACATGCTAAAAATCGATATTTTAGGTGCCCAAAGTCGATATCTCAAATTCAGGCCTAAAACACACGAAAATTCGATATTTTGGGGTCCCAGAAGCGATCTGTACATACCTACTCCGTGTTAGAGTATTTTCAAAATATAGGCCCAAAACATGCTGGAAATCGATATTTTAGGTGCCCAAAGTCAATATCTCAAATTCATGCCCAAACACCCGAAAATTCGACATTTTGGGGTCCAAGAAGCGATCTGTACATGCCTACTCTGTGTTAGAGTATATAAAAAAAAAAAAGGCCCAAAACATACTGAAAATCGATATTTTAGGTGCCCAAAAGTCGATATGTGCATGCATCTTCTGTACCCGTTTATATTTCAAATTCAGGATCCAAACACCCGAAAATTCGATATTTTGGGGTCCCAGAAGATATCTGTACATGCCTACTCCGTGTTAGAGTATTTTCAAAATACAGGCCCAAAACATACTGAAAATCGATATTTTAGGTGCCCAAAGCCAATATGTGTATGTATCTTCTGCATCCGTTTATATCCCAAATTCTACCTCAAAACACCCGAAAATTCGATATTTTTTGGTCCCAGAACCGTTCTGTACATGACTACTCAGTTCTAGAATGTTTTCAAAATATAGGCTCAAAACATGCTAAAAATCGATATTTTAAATGTCCAAAGTCGATTTGTGGATGCATCTTCTGTACCCGTTTATATCTCAAATTCAGGCTTAAAACACCTGAAAATTCGGTTTTTTTGGGTCCTAGAAGCAATCTGTACATGCCTACTCCTAGTTAGAATGTTTTCAAGATACAGACCCAAAACATGCTCAAAATCGATATTTTAGGTGCCCAAAAGTCGATATGTGCATGCATCTTCAGTACCCGTTTATATCTCAAATTCAGGCTCCAAACACCCGAAAATTCGATATTTTTTGGTCTCAGAAGCGATCTGCACATGCTTTCTCAGTGCTAGAATATTTTCAAAATATAGGCCCAAAACATGCTAAAATTGATATTTTAGGTGCCCAAAGTCGATATCTCAAATTCAGGCCTAAAACACCAGAAAATTCGATATTTTGGGGTCCCAGAAGCGATCTGTACATACCTACTCCGTGTTAGAGTATTTTCAAAATATAGGCCCAAAACATGCTGAAAATCGATATTTTAGGTGCCCAAAGTCAATATGTGCATGCATCTTCTGTACCCGTTTATATCTCAAATTCAGGCAAAAACACCCGAAAATTCGATATTTTGGGGTCCCAGAAGCGATCTCTACATGCCTACTCAGTGCTAGAAAATTTTTAAAATATAGGCCCAAAATATGCTAAAAATCGATATTTAAGGTGCCCAAAGTTGATATCTCAAATTCATGCCCAAAACACCCGAAAATTCGACATTTTGGGGTCCCAAAAGCGATCTGTACATGCCTACTCTGTGTTAGAGTATATAAAGAAAAAAGGCCCAAAACATACTGAAAATCGATCTTTTAGGTGCCCAAAAGTCGATATGTGCTTGCATCTTCTGTACCCGTTTATATCTCAAATTCAGGCTCCAAACACCCGAAAATTCGATATTTTGGGGTCCCAGAAGATATCTGTACATGCCTACTCCGTGTTAGAGTATTTTCAAAATACAGGCCTAAAACATACTGAAAATCGATATTTTAGGTGCCCAAAGCGAATATGTGTATGCATCTTCTGCACCCGTTTATATCCCAAATTCAACCTCAAAACACCCGAAAATTCGATATTTTTGGGTCCCAGAAGCGATCTGTACATGTCTACTTAGTGCTATAATATTTACAAAATATAGGCTCAAAACATGCTAAAAATCGATATTTTAGGTGCCCAAAGTCGATATCTCAAATTCAGGCCTAAAACACACGAAAATTCGATATTTTGGGGTGCCAGAAGCGATCTGTACATACCTACTCCGTGTTAGAGTATTTTCAAAATATAGGCCCAAAACATGCTGGAAATCGATATTTTAGGTGCCCAAAGTCAATATCTCAAATTCATGCCCAAACACCCGAAAATTCGTCATTTTGGGGTCCAAGAAGCGATCTGTACATGCCTACTCTGTGTTAGAGTATATATAAAAAAAAAAGGCCCAAAACATACTGAAAATCGATATTTTAGGTGCCCAAAAGTCGATATGTGCATGCATCTTCTGTACCCGTTTATATTTCAAATTCAGGATCCAAACACCCGAAAATTCGATATTTTGGGGTCCCAGAAGATATCTGTATATGCCTACTCCGTGTTAGAGTATTTTCAAAATACAGGCCCAAAACATACTGAAAATCGATATTTTAGGTGCCCAAAGCCAATATGTGTATGCATCTTCTGCACCCGTTTATATCCCAAATTCAACCTCAAAACACCCGAAAATTCGGTATTTTTGGGTCCCAGAAGCGATCTGTACATGCCTACTTAGTGCTAGAATGTTTAAAAATATAGGCTCAAAACATGCTAAAAATCGATATTTTAGGTGCCCAAAGTCGATATGTGCATGCATCTTCTGTACCCGTTTATATCTCAAATTCAGGTTCAAAACACCCGAAAATTCGATATTTTGGGGTCCCAGAAGCGATCTGCACATGCTTTCTCAGTGCTAGAATATTTTCAAAATATAGGGTCAAAACATGCTAGAAATCGATATTTTAGGTGCCCAAATTCGATATCTCAAATTCAGGCAAAAACACCCGAAAATTCGATATTTTGGGGTCCCAGAAGCGATCTCTACATGCCTACTCAGTGCTAGAAATTTTTTAAAATATAGGCCCAAAATATGCTAAAAATCGATATTTAAGGTGCCCAAAGTTGATATCTCAAATTCATGCCCAAAACACCCGAAAATTCGACATTTTGGGGTCCCAGAAGCGATCTGTACATGCCTACTCTGTGTTAGAGTATATAAAGAAAAAAGGCGCAAAACATACTGAAAATCGATCTTTTAGGTGCCCAAAAGTCGATATGTGCTTGCATCTTCTGTACCCGTTTATATCTCAAATTCAGGCTCCAAACACCCGAAAATTCGATATTTTGGGGTCCCAGAAGATATCTGTACATGCCTACTCCGTGTTAGAGTATTTTCAAAATACAGGCCCAAAATATACTGAAAATCGATATTTTAGGTGCCCAAAGCGAATATGTGTATGCATCTTCTGCACCCGTTTATATCCCAAATTCAACCTCAAAACACCCGAAAATTCGATATTTTTGGGTCCCAGAAGCGATCTGTACATGCCTACTTAGTGCTATAATATTTACAAAATATAGGCTCAAAACATGCTAAAAGTCGATATTTTAGGTGCCCAAAGTCGATATCTCAAATTCAGGCCTAAAACACACGAAAATTCGATATTTTGGGGTCCCAGAAGCGATCTGTACATACCTACTCCGTGTTAGAGTATTTTCAAAATATAGGCCCAAAACATGCTGGAAATCGATATTTTAGGTGCCCAAAGTCAATATCTCAAATTCATGCCCAAAACACCCGAATTTCGACATTTTGGGGTCCAAGAAGCGATCTGTACATGCCTACTCTGTGTTAGAGTATATAAAAAAAAAAAAAGGCCCAAAACATACTGAAAATCGATATTTTAGGTGCCCAAAAGTCGATATGTGCATGCATCTTCTGTACCCGTTTATATTTCAAATTCAGTATCCAAACACCCGAAAATTCGATATTTTGGGGTCCCAGAAGATATCTGTACATGCCTACTTAGTGCTAGAATGTTTACAAAATATAGGCTCAAAACATGCTAAAAATCGATATTGTATGTGTCCAAAGTCGATATGTGCATGCATCTTCTGTACCCGTTTATATCTCAAATTCAGGCTCAAAACACCCGAAAATACGGTATTTTTGGGTCCTAGAAGGCGATCTGTACATGCCTACTCCTAGTTAGAATGTTTTCAAGATACAGACCCAAAACAAGCTCAAAATCGATATTTTAGGTTCCCAAAGTCATTATGTGCATACATCTTTTGTACCCGTTTATATCTCAAATTCAGGCTCAAAACACCCGAAAATTCGATATTTTAGGGTCCCAGAAGATATCTGTACATGCCTACTCTGTGTTAGAGTATTTTCAAAATACAGGCCTAAAACATACTAAAAATCGATATTTTAGGTGCCCAAAGCTAATATGTGTATGTATCTTCTGCACCCGTTTATATCCCAAATTCAACCTCAAAACACCCGAAAAATTCGATATTTTTGGGTCCCAGAAGCGATCTGTACATGCCTACTTAATGCTAGAATGTTTGCAAAATATAGGCTCAAAACATGCTAAAAATCGATATTTTAAGTGTCCAAAGTCGATATGTGCATGCATCTTCTGTACCCGATTATATCTCAAATTCAGGCTCAAAACACCCGAAAATACGGTATTTTTGGGTCCTAGAAGGCGATCTGTACATGCCAACTCCTAGTTAGAATGTTTTCAAGATACAGACCCAAAACATGCTCAAAATCGATATTTTAGGTTCCCAAAGTCAATATGTGCATACATCTTTTGTACCCGTTTATATCCCAAATTAAACCTCAAAACACACGAAAATTCGATATTTTTGGGTCCCAGAAGCGATCTGTACATGCCTACTTAGTGCTAGAATGTTTAAAAATATAGGCTCAAAACATGCTAAAAATCGATATTTTAGGTGCCCAAAGTCGATATGTGCATGCATCTTCTGTACCCGTTTATATCTCAAATTCATTCTCAAAACACCCGAACATTCGATATTTTGGGGTCCCAGAAGCGATCTGCACATGCTTTCTCAGTGCTAGAATATTTTCAAAATATAGGGTCAAAACATGCTAGAAATCGATATTTTAGGTGCCCAAATTCGATATCTCAAATTCAGGCAAAAACACCCGAAAATTCGATATTTTTGGGTCCCAGAAGCGATCTCTACATGCCTACTCAGTGCTAGAAAATTTTTAAAATATAGGCCCAAAATATGCTAAAAATCGATATTTAAGGTGCCCAAAGTTGATATCTCAAATTCATGCCCAAAACACCCGAAAATTCGACATTTTGGGGTCCCAGAAGCGATCTGTACATGCCTACTCTGTGTTAGAGTATATAAAGAAAAAAGGCCCAAAACATACTGAAAATCGATCTTTTAGGTGCCCAAAAGTCGATATGTGCATGCATCTTCTGTACCCGTTTATATCTCAAATTCAGGCTCCAAACACCCGAAAATTCGATATTTTGGGGTCCCAGAAGATATCTGTACATGCCTACTCCGTGTTAGAGTATTTTCAAAATACAGGCCCAAAACATACTGAAAATCGATATTTTAGGTGCCCAAAGCGAATATGTGTATGCATCTTCTGCACCCGTTTATATCCCAAATTCAACCTCAAAACACCCGAAAATTCGATATTTTTGGGTCCCAGAAGCGATCTGTACATGCCTACTTAGTGCTATAATATTTACAAAATATAGGCTCAAAACATGCTAAAAGTCGATATTTTAGGTGCCCAAAGTCGATATCTCAAATTCAGGCCTAAAACACACGAAAATTCGATATTTTGGGGTCCCAGAAGCGATCTGTACATACCTACTCCGTGTTAGAGTATTTTCAAAATATAGGCCCAAAACATGCTGGAAATCGATATTTTAGGTGCCCAAAGTCAATATCTCAAATTCATGCCCAAACACCCGAAAATTCGACATTTTGGGGTCCAAGAAGCGATCTGTACATGCCTACTCTGTGTTAGAGTATATAAAAAAAAAAAAGGCCCAAAACATACTGAAAATCGATATTTTAGGTGCCCAAAAGTCGATATGTGCATGCATCTTCTGTACCCGTTTATATTTCAAATTCAGGATCCAAACACCCGAAAATTCGATATTTTGGGGTCCCAGAAGATATCTGTACATGCCTACTCCGTGTTAGAGTATTTTCAAAATACAGGCCCAAAACATACTGAAAATCGATATTTTAGGTGCCCAAAGCCAATATGTGTATGCATCTTCTGCACCCGTTTATATCCCAAATTCAACCTCAAAACACCCGAAAATTCGATATTTTTGGGTCCCAGAAGCGATCTGTACATGCCTACTTAGTGCTAGAATGTTTAAAAATATAGGCTCAAAACATGCTAAAAATCGATATTTTAGGTGCCCAAAGTCGATATGTGCATGCATCTTCTGTACCCGTTTTTTTTCTCAAATTCAGGCTCAAAACACCCGAAAATTCAATATTTTGGGGTCCCAGAAGCGATCTCTACATGCTTACTCAGTGCTAGAATATTTTTAAAATATAGGCCCAAAATATGCTAAAAATCGATATTTAAGGTGCCCAAAGTCGATGTCTCAAATTCATGCCCAAAACACCCGAAAATTCGACATTTTGGGGTCCCAGAAGCGATCTGTACATGCCTACTCTGTGTTAGAGTATATAAAGAAAAAAGGCCCAAAACATACTGAAAATCGATCTTTTAGGTGCCCAAAAGTCGATATGTGCTTGCATCTTCTGTACCCGTTTATATCTCAAATTCAGGCTCCAAACACCCGAAAATTCGATATTTTGGGGTCCCAGAAGATATCTGTACATGCCTACTCCGTGTTAGAGAATTTTCAAAATACAGGCCCAAAATATACTGAAAATCGATATTTTAGGTGCCCAAAGCGAATATGTGTATGCATCTTCTGCACCCGTTTATATCCCAAATTCAACCTCAAAACACCCGAAAATTCGATATTTTTGGGTCCCAGAAGCGATCTGTACATGCATACTTAGTGCTAAAATGTTTACAAAATATAGGCTCAAAACATGCTAAAAATCGATATTTTAAGTGTCCAAAGTCGATATGTGCATGCATCTTCTGTACCCGTTTATATCTCAAATTCAGGCTCAAAACACCCTAAAATACGGTATTTTTGGGTCCTAGAAGGCGATCTGTACATGCCTACTCCTAGTTAGAATGTTTTCAAGATACAGACCGAAAACATGCTCAAAATCGATATTTTAGGTTCCCAAAGTCATTATGTGCATACATCTTTTGTACCCGTTTATATCTCAAATTCAGGCTCAAAACACCCGAAAATTCGATATTTTAGGGTCCCAGAAGATATCTGTACATGCCTACTCTGTGTTAGAGTATTTTCAAAATACAGGCCTAAAACATACTAAAAATCGATATTTTAGGTGCCCAAAGCTAATATGTGTATGTATCTTCTGCACCCGTTTATATCCCAAATTCAACCTCAAAACACCCGAAAAATTCGATATTTTTGGGTCCCAGAAGCGATCTGTACATGCCTACTTAATGCTAGAATGTTTGCAAAATATAGGCTCAAAACATGCTAAAAATCGATATTTTAAGTGTCCAAAGTCGATATGTGCATGCATCTTCTGTACCCGTTTATATCTCAAATTCAGGCTCAAAACACCCGAAAATACGGTATTTTTGGGTCCTAGAAGGAGATCTGTACATGCCAACTCCTAGTTAGAATGTTTTCAAGATACAGACCCAAAACATGCTCAAAATCGATATTTTAGGTTCCCAAAGTCATTATGTGCATACATCTTTTGTACCCGTTTATATCTCAAATTCAGGCTCAAAACACCCGAAAATTCGATATTTTAGGGTCCCAGAAGATATCTGTACATGCCTACTCTGTGTTAGAGTATTTTCAAAATACAGGCCTAAAACATACTAAAAATCGATATTTTAGGTGCCCAAAGCTAATATGTGTATGTATCTTCTGCACCCGTTTATATCCCAAATTCAACCTCAAAACACCCGAAAAATTCGATATTTTTGGGTCCCAGAAGCGATCTGTACATGCCTACTTAATGCTAGAATGTTTGCAAAATATAGGCTCAAAACATGCTAAAAATCGATATTTTAAGTGTCCAAAGTCGATATGTGCATGCATCTTCTGTACCCGATTATATCTCAAATTCAGGCTCAAAACACCCGAAAATACGGTATTTTTGGGTCCTAGAAGGAGATCTGTACATGCCAACTCCTAGTTAGAATGTTTTCAAGATACAGACCCAAAACATGCTCAAAATCGATATTTTTGGTTCCCAAAGTCAATATGTGCATACATCTTTTGTACCCGTTTATATCTCAAATTCAGGCTCAAAACACCATAAAATTCGATATTTTGGGGTCCCAGAAGCGATCTGCACATGCTTTCTCAGTGCTAGAATATTTTCAAAATATAGGTCCAAAACATGCTAGAAATCGATATTTTAGGTGCCCAAAGTCGATATCTCAAATTCCGGCAAAAACACCCGAAAATTCGATATTTTGGGGTCCCAGAAGCGATCTCTACATGCCTACTCAGTGCTAGAATATTTTTAAAATATAGGCCCAAAATATGCTAAAAATCGATATTTAAGGTGCCCAAAGTCGATATCTCAAATTCATGCCCAAAACACCCGAAAATTCGAAATTTTGGGGTCCAAGAAGCGATCTGTACATGCCTACTCTGTATTAGAGTATATAAAAAAAAAAGGCCCAAAACATACTGAAAATCGATCTTTTAGGTGCCCAAAAGTCGATATGTGCATGCATCTTCTGTACCCGTTTATATCTCAAATTCAGGCAAAAACACCCGAAAATTCGATATTTTGGGGTCCCAGAAGCGATCTCTACATGCCTACTCAGTGCTAGAATATTTTTAAAATATAGGCCCAAAATATGCTAAAAATCGATATTTAAGGTGCCCAAAGTCGATATCTCAAATTCATGCCCAAAACACCCGAAAATTCGACATTATGGTGTCCCAGAAGCGATCTGTACATGCCTACTCTGTGTTAAAGTATATAAAAAAAAAGGTCCAAAACATACTGAAAATTGATCTTTTAGGTGCCCAAAAGTCGATATGTGCATGCATTTTCTGTACCCGTTTATATTTCAAATTCAGGATCCAAACACCCGAAAATTCGATATTTTGGGGTCCCAGAAGATATCTGTACATGCCTACTCCGTGTTAGAGTATTTTCAAAATACAAGCCCAAAACATACTGAAAATCGATATTTTATGTGCCCAAAGCCAATATGTGTATGCATCTTCAGCACCCGTTTATATCCCAAATTCAACCTCAAAACACCCGAAAATTCTATATTTTTGGGTCCCAGAAGCGATCTGTACATGCATACTTAGTGCTAAAATGTTTACAAAATATAGGCTCAAAACATGCTAAAAATCGATATTTTAAGTGTCCAAAGTCGATATGTGCATGCATCTTCTGTACCCGTTTATATCTCAAATTCAGGCTCAAAACACCCTAAAATACGGTATTTTTGGGTCCTAGAAGGCGATCTGTACATGCCAACTCCTAGTTAGAATGTTTTCAAGATACAGACCCAAAACATGCTCAAAATCGATATTTTAGGTTCCCAAAGTCATTATGTGCATACATCTTTTGTACCTGTTTATATCTCAAATTCAGGCTCAAAACACCCGAAAATTCGATATTTTGGGGTCCCAGAAGCGATCTGCACATGCTTTCACAGTGTTAGAATATTTTCAAAATATAGGCCCAAAACATGCTAAAAATCGATATTTTAGGTGCCCAAAGTCGATATCTCAAATTCAGGCCTAAAACACCCGAAAATTCGATATTTTGGGGTCCCAGAAGCGATCTGTACATGCCTACTCCGTGTTAGAGTATTTTCAAAATACAGGCCCAAAACATGCTGAAAATCGATATTTTAGGTGCCCAAAGTCAATATGTGCATGCATCTTCTGTACCCGTTTATATCTCAAATTCAGGCAAAAACACCCGAAAATTCGATATTTTGGGGTCCCAGAAGCGATCTCTACATGCCTACTCAGTGCTAGAATATTTTTAAAATATAGGCCCAAAATATGCTGAAAATCGATATTTAAGGTGCCCAAGGACGATATCTCAAATTCATGCCCAAAACACCCGAAAATTCGACATTTTGGGGTCCCAGAAGCAATCTGTACATGCCTACTCTGTGTTAGAGTATATAAAAAAAAGGCCCAAAACATACTGACAATCGATCTTTTAGGTGCCCAAAAGTCGATATGTGCATGCATCTTCTGTACCCGTTTATATTTCAAATTCAGGATCCAAACACCCGAAAATTCGATATTTTGGGGTCCCAGAAGATATCTGTACATGCCTACTTAGTGCTAGAATGTTTACAAAATATAGGCTCAAAACATGCTAAAAATCGATATTTTAAGTGTCCAAAGTCGATATGTGCATGCATCTTCTGTACCCGTTTATATCTCAAATTCAGGCTCAAAACACCCGAAAATACGGTATTATTGGGTCCTAGAAGGCGATCTGTACATGCCTACTCCTAGTTAGAATGTTTTCAAGATACAGACCCAAAACATGCTCAAAATCGATATTTTAGGTTCCCAAAGTCATTATGTGCATACATCTTTTGTACCCGTTTATATCTCAAATTCATTCTCAAAACACCCGAAAATTCGATATTTTGGGGTACCAGAAGCGATCTCCACATGCTTTCACAGTGCTAGAATATTTTCAAAATATAGGCCCAAAACATGCTAAAAATCGATATTTTAGGTGCCCAAAGTCGATATCTCAAATTCAGGCCTAAAACACCCGAAAATTCGATATTTTGGGGTCCCAGAAGCGATCTCTACATGCCTACTCAGTGCTAGAATATTTTTAAAATATAGGCCCAAAATATGCTAAAAATCGATATTTAAGGTGCCCAAAGTCGATATCTCAAATTCATGCCCAAAACACCCGAGAATTCGAAATTTTGGGGTCCAAGAAGCTATCTGTACATGCCTACTCTGTGTTAGAGTATATAAAAAAAAAAGGCCCAAAACATATTGAAAATCGATCTTTTAGGTGCCCAAAAGTCGATATGTGCATGCATCTTCTGTACCCGTTTATATCTCAAATTCAGGCTCCAAACACCCGAAAATTCGATATTTTGGGGTCCCAGAAGATATCTGTACATGCCTACTCCGTGTTAGAGTATTTTCAAAATACAGGCCCAAAACATACTGAAAATCGATATTTTAGGTGCCCAAAGCCAATATGTGTATGCATCTTCTGCACCCGTTTATATCCCAAATTCAACCTCTAAACACCCGAAAATTCGATATTTTTGGGTCCCAGAAGCGATCTGTACATGCCTACTTAGTGCTAGAATGTTTAAAAATATACGCTCAAAACATGCTAAAAATCGATATTTTAGGTGCCCAAAGTCGATATCTCAAATTCAGGCCTAAAACACCCGAAAATTCGATATTTTGGGGTCCCAGAAGCGATCTGTACATACCTACTCCGTGTTAGAGTATTTTCAAAATATAGGCCCAAAACATGCTGAAAATCGATATTTTAGGTGCCCAAAGTCAATATGTGCATGCATCTTCTGTATCCGTTTATATCTCAAATTCAGGCAAAAACACCCGAAAATTCGATATTTTGGGGTCCCAGAAGCGATCTCTACATGCCTACTCAGTGCTAGAATATTTTTAAAACATAGGCTCAAAACATGCTATAAATCGATATTTTAGGTGCCCATAGTCGATATCTCAAATTCAGGCCTAAAACACCCGAAAATTCGATATTTTGGGGTCCCAGAAGATATCTGTGCATGCCTACTCCATGTTAGAGTATTTTCAAAATACAGGCCCAAAACATACTGAAAATCGATGTTTTAAGTGCCCAAAGCCAATATGTGTATGCATCTTCTGCACCCGTTTATATCCCAAATTTAACCTCAAAACGCCCGAAAATTCGATATTTTGGGTTCCCAGAAGCAATCTGTACATGCCTACTGCGTGTTAGAGTATTTTCAAAATACAGGCCTAAAACACGATAAAAATCGATATTTTATGTGCCCAAAGTCAATATGTGCATGCATCTTATGTACCCGTTTATAGCTCAAATTCAAGCTACCAAACACCCGAAAATTCGATATTTTGGGGTCCCCGAAGCGAACTGTACATGTCTACTCAGATACAGGCCCAAAACATGCTGACAGTCGATATTTTAGGTGCCCAAAGTCAATATGTGTATGTATCTTCTGCATCCGTTTATATCCCAAATTCAACCTCAAAACACCCGAAAATTCGATATTTTTGGGTCCCAGAACCGTTTTGTACATGCCTACTCAGTTCTCGAATGTTTTCAAAATATAGGCTCAAAACATGCTAAAAATCGATATTTTAAGTGTCCAAAGTCGATTTGTGGATGCATCTTCTGTACCCGTTTATATCTCAAATTCAGGCCCAAAACACCTGAAAATTCGGTATTTTTTGGTCCTAGAAACGATCTGTACATGCCTACTCCTAGTTAGATAGTTTTCAAGATACAGACCCAAAAGATGCTCAAAATCGATATTTTAGGTGCAAAAAGTTGATATGTGCATGCATCTTCAGTACTCGTTTATATCTGAAATTCAGGCTCCAAACACCCAAAAATTCGATATTTTGGGGTCCCAGAAGCGATCTGTACATGCCTATTCAGTGCTAGAATATTTTCAAAATATAGGCAAAAAACATGCTAAAAATCGATATTTTAGGTGCCCAAAGTCGATATCTCAAATTCAGGCCCAAAACACCCGAAAATTCGATATTTTGGGGTCCAAAAAGCGATCTGTACATGCCTACTCCGCTTTAGAGTATTTTCAAAATACATGCCCAAAACATACTGAAAATCTTTCTCTTTGGTGCCCAAAAGTCGACATGTGCATGCATCTTCTGTACCCTTTTATATCTCAAATTCAGGCTCCAAACACCCGAAAATTCGATATTTTGGGGTCCCAGAAGATATCTGTACATGCCTACTCCGTGTTAGAGTATTTTCAAAATACAGGCCCAAAACATACTGAAAATCGATATTTTAGGTGCCCAAAGCCAATATGTGTATGCATCTTCTGCACCCGTTTATATCCCAAATTCAACCTCAAAACACCCGAAAATTCGATATTTTTGGGTCCCAGAAGCGATCTGTACATGCCTACTTAGTGCTAGAATGTTTAAAAATATAGGCTCAAAACATGCTAAAAATCGATATTTTAGGTGCCCAAAGTCGATATGTGCATGCATCTTCTGTACCCGTTTTTTTTTCTCAAATTCAGGCTCAAAACACCCGAAAATTCAATATTTTGGGGTCCCAGAAGCGATCTCTACATGCTTACTCAGTGCTAGAATATTTTTAAAATATAGGCCCAAAATATGCTAAAAATCGATATTTAAGGTGCCCAAAGTCGATGTCTCAAATTCATGCCCAAAACACCCGAAAATTCGACATTTTGGGGTCCCAGAAGCGATCTGTACATGCCTACTCTGTGTTAGAGTATATAAAGAAAAAAGGCCCAAAACATACTGAAAATCGATCTTTTAGGTGCCCAAAAGTCGATATGTGCTTGCATCTTCTGTACCCGTTTATATCTCAAATTCAGGCTCCAAACACCCGAAAATTCGATATTTTGGGGTCCCAGAAGATATCTGTACATGCCTACTCCGTGTTAGAGAATTTTCAAAATACAGGCCCAAAATATACTGAAAATCGATATTTTAGGTGCCCAAAGCGAATATGTGTATGCATCTTCTGCACCCGTTTATATCCCAAATTCAACCTCAAAACACCCGAAAATTCGATATTTTTGGGTCCCAGAAGCGATCTGTACATGCATACTTAGTGCTAAAATGTTTACAAAATATAGGCTCAAAACATGCTAAAAATCGATATTTTAAGTGTCCAAAGTCGATATGTGCATGCATCTTCTGTACCCGTTTATATCTCAAATTCAGGCTCAAAACACCCTAAAATACGGTATTTTTGGGTCCTAGAAGGCGATCTGTACATGCCTACTCCTAGTTAGAATGTTTTCAAGATACAGACCCAAAACATGCTCAAAATCGATATTTTAGGTTCCCAAAGTCATTATGTGCATACATCTTTTGTACCCGTTTATATCTCAAATTCAGGCTCAAAACACCCGAAAATTCGATATTTTAGGGTCCCAGAAGATATCTGTACATGCCTACTCTGTGTTAGAGTATTTTCAAAATACAGGCCTAAAACATACTAAAAATCGATATTTTAGGTGCCCAAAGCTAATATGTGTATGTATCTTCTGCACCCGTTTATATCCCAAATTCAACCTCAAAACACCCGAAAAATTCGATATTTTTGGGTCCCAGAAGCGATCTGTACATGCCTACTTAATGCTAGAATGTTTGCAAAATATAGGCTCAAAACATGCTAAAAATCGATATTTTAAGTGTCCAAAGTCGATATGTGCATGCATCTTCTGTACCCGATTATATCTCAAATTCAGGCTCAAAACACCCGAAAATACGGTATTTTTGGGTCCTAGAAGGAGATCTGTACATGCCAACTCCTAGTTAGAATGTTTTCAAGATACAGACCCAAAACATGCTCAAAATCGATATTTTTGGTTCCCAAAGTCAATATGTGCATACATCTTTTGTACCCGTTTATATCTCAAATTCAGGCTCAAAACACCATAAAATTCGATATTTTGGGGTCCCAGAAGCGATCTGCACATGCTTTCTCAGTGCTAGAATATTTTCAAAATATAGGTCCAAAACATGCTAGAAATCGATATTTTAGGTGCCCAAAGTCGATATCTCAAATTCCGGCAAAAACACCCGAAAATTCGATATTTTGGGGTCCCAGAAGCGATCTCTACATGCCTACTCAGTGCTAGAATATTTTTAAAATATAGGCCCAAAATATGCTAAAAATCGATATTTAAGGTGCCCAAAGTCGATATCTCAAATTCATGCCCAAAACACCCGAAAATTCGAAATTTTGGGGTCCAAGAAGCGATCTGTACATGCCTACTCTGTATTAGAGTATATAAAAAAAAAAGGCCCAAAACATACTGAAAATCGATCTTTTAGGTACCCAAAAGTCGATATGTGCATGCATCTTCTGTACCCGTTTATATCTCAAATTCAGGCAAAAACACCCGAAAATTCGATATTTTGGGGTCCCAGAAGCGATCTCTACATGCCTACTCAGTGCTAGAATATTTTTAAAATATAGGCCCAAAATATGCTAAAAATCGATATTTAAGGTGCCCAAAGTCGATATCTCAAATTCATGCCCAAAACACCCGAAAATTCGACATTATGGTGTCCCAGAAGCGATCTGTACATGCCTACTCTGTGTTAAAGTATATAAAAAAAAAGGTCCAAAACATACTGAAAATTGATCTTTTAGGTGCCCAAAAGTCGATATGTGCATGCATTTTCTGTACCCGTTTATATTTCAAATTCAGGATCCAAACACCCGAAAATTCGATATTTTGGGGTCCCAGAAGATATCTGTACATGCCTACTCCGTGTTAGAGTATTTTCAAAATACAAGCCCAAAACATACTGAAAATCGATATTTTATGTGCCCAAAGCCAATATGTGTATGCATCTTCAGCACCCGTTTATATCCCAAATTCAACCTCAAAACACCCGAAAATTCTATATTTTTGGGTCCCAGAAGCGATCTGTACATGCATACTTAGTGCTAAAATGTTTACAAAATATAGGCTCAAAACATGCTAAAAATCGATATTTTAAGTGTCCAAAGTCGATATGTGCATGCATCTTCTGTACCCGTTTATATCTCAAATTCAGGCTCAAAACACCCTAAAATACGGTATTTTTGGGTCCTAGAAGGCGATCTGTACATGCCAACTCCTAGTTAGAATGTTTTCAAGATACAGACCCAAAACATGCTCAAAATCGATATTTTAGGTTCCCAAAGTCATTATGTGCATACATCTTTTGTACCTGTTTATATCTCAAATTCAGGCTCAAAACACCCGAAAATTCGATATTTTGGGGTCCCAGAAGCGATCTGCACATGCTTTCACAGTGTTAGAATATTTTCAAAATATAGGCCCAAAACATGCTAAAAATCGATATTTTAGGTGCCCAAAGTCGATATCTCAAATTCAGGCCTAAAACACCCGAAAATTCGATATTTTGGGGTCCCAGAAGCGATCTGTACATGCCTACTCCGTGTTAGAGTATTTTCAAAATACAGGCCCAAAACATGCTGAAAATCGATATTTTAGGTGCCCAAAGTCAATATGTGCATGCATCTTCTGTACCCGTTTATATCTCAAATTCAGGCAAAAACACCCGAAAATTCGATATTTTGGGGTCCCAGAAGCGATCTCTACATGCCTACTCAGTGCTAGAATATTTTTAAAATATAGGCCCAAAATATGCTGAAAATCGATATTTAAGGTGCCCAAGGACGATATCTCAAATTCATGCCCAAAACACCCGAAAATTCGACATTTTGGGGTCCCAGAAGCAATCTGTACATGCCTACTCTGTGTTAGAGTATATAAAAAAAAGGCCCAAAACATACTGACAATCGATCTTTTAGGTGCCCAAAAGTCGATATGTGCATGCATCTTCTGTACCCGTTTATATTTCAAATTCAGGATCCAAACACCCGAAAATTCGATATTTTGGGGTCCCAGAAGATATCTGTACATGCCTACTTAGTGCTAGAATGTTTACAAAATATAGGCTCAAAACATGCTAAAAATCGATATTTTAAGTGTCCAAAGTCGATATGTGCATGCATCTTCTGTACCCGTTTATATCTCAAATTCAGGCTCAAAACACCCGAAAATACGGTATTATTGGGTCCTAGAAGGCGATCTGTACATGCCTACTCCTAGTTAGAATGTTTTCAAGATACAGACCCAAAACATGCTCAAAATCGATATTTTAGGTTCCCAAAGTCATTATGTGCATACATCTTTTGTACCCGTTTATATCTCAAATTCATTCTCAAAACACCCGAAAATTCGATATTTTGGGGTACCAGAAGCGATCTCCACATGCTTTCACAGTGCTAGAATATTTTCAAAATATAGGCCCAAAACATGCTAAAAATCGATATTTTAGGTGCCCAAAGTCGATATCTCAAATTCAGGCCTAAAACACCCGAAAATTCGATATTTTGGGGTCCCAGAAGCGATCTCTACATGCCTACTCAGTGCTAGAATATTTTTAAAATATAGGCCCAAAATATGCTAAAAATCGATATTTAAGGTGCCCAAAGTCGATATCTCAAATTCATGCCCAAAACACCAGAGAATTCGAAATTTTGGGGTCCAAGAAGCTATCTGTACATGCCTACTCTGTGTTAGAGTATATAAAAAAAAAAGGCCCAAAACATATTGAAAATCGATCTTTTAGGTGCCCAAAAGTCGATATGTGCATGCATCTTCTGTACCCGTTTATATCTCAAATTCAGGCTCCAAACACCCGAAAATTCGATATTTTGGGGTCCCAGAAGATATCTGTACATGCCTACTCCGTGTTAGAGTATTTTCAAAATACAGGCCCAAAACATACTGAAAATCGATATTTTAGGTGCCCAAAGCCAATATGTGTATGCATCTTCTGCACCCGTTTATATCCCAAATTCAACCTCTAAACACCCGAAAATTCGATATTTTTGGGTCCCAGAAGCGATCTGTACATGCCTACTTAGTGCTAGAATGTTTAAAAATATACGCTCAAAACATGCTAAAAATCGATATTTTAGGTGCCCAAAGTCGATATCTCAAATTCAGGCCTAAAACACCCGAAAATTCGATATTTTGGGGTCCCAGAAGCGATCTGTACATACCTACTCCGTGTTAGAGTATTTTCAAAATATAGGCCCAAAACATGCTGAAAATCGATATTTTAGGTGCCCAAAGTCAATATGTGCATGCATCTTCTGTATCCGTTTATATCTCAAATTCAGGCAAAAACACCCGAAAATTCGATATTTTGGGGTCCCAGAAGCGATCTCTACATGCCTACTCAGTGCTAGAATATTTTTAAAACATAGGCTCAAAACATGCTATAAATCGATATTTTAGGTGCCCATAGTCGATATCTCAAATTCAGGCCTAAAACACCCGAAAATTCGATATTTTGGGGTCCCAGAAGATATCTGTGCATGCCTACTCCATGTTAGAGTATTTTCAAAATACAGGCCCAAAACATACTGAAAATCGATGTTTTAAGTGCCCAAAGCCAATATGTGTATGCATCTTCTGCACCCGTTTATATCCCAAATTTAACCTCAAAACGCCCGAAAATTCGATATTTTGGGTTCCCAGAAGCAATCTGTACATGCCTACTGCGTGTTAGAGTATTTTCAAAATACAGGCCTAAAACACGATAAAAATCGATATTTTATGTGCCCAAAGTCAATATGTGCATGCATCTTATGTACCCGTTTATAGCTCAAATTCAAGCTACCAAACACCCGAAAATTCGATATTTTGGGGTCCCAGAAGCGAACTGTACATGTCTACTCAGATACAGGCCCAAAACATGCTGACAGTCGATATTTTAGGTGCCCAAAGTCAATATGTGTATGTATCTTCTGCATCCGTTTATATCCCAAATTCAACCTCAAAACACCCGAAAATTCGATATTTTTGGGTCCCAGAACCGTTTTGTACATGCCTACTCAGTTCTCGAATGTTTTCAAAATATAGGCTCAAAACATGCTAAAAATCGATATTTTAAGTGTCCAAAGTCGATTTGTGGATGCATCTTCTGTACCCGTTTATATCTCAAATTCAGGCCCAAAACACCTGAAAATTCGGTATTTTTTGGTCCTAGAAACGATCTGTACATGCCTACTCCTAGTTAGATAGTTTTCAAGATACAGACCCAAAAGATGCTCAAAATCGATATTTTAGGTGCAAAAAGTTGATATGTGCATGCATCTTCAGTACTCGTTTATATCTGAAATTCAGGCTCCAAACACCCAAAAATTCGATATTTTGGGGTCCCAGAAGCGATCTGTACATGCCTATTCAGTGCTAGAATATTTTCAAAATATAGGCAAAAAACATGCTAAAAATCGATATTTTAGGTGCCCAAAGTCGATATCTCAAATTCAGGCCCAAAACACCCGAAAATTCGATATTTTGGGGTCCAAAAAGCGATCTGTACATGCCTACTCCGCTTTAGAGTATTTTCAAAATACATGCCCAAAACATACTGAAAATCTTTCTCTTTGGTGCCCAAAAGTCGACATGTGCATGCATCTTCTGTACCCTTTTATATCTCAAATTCAGGCTCCAAACACCCGAAAATTCGATATTTTGGGGTCCCAGAAGATATCTGTACATGCCTACTCCGTGTTAGAGTATTTTCAAAATACAAGCCCAAAACATACTGAAAATCGATATTTTAGGTGCCCAAAGCCAATATGTGTATGCATCTTCTGCACCCGTTTATATCCCAAATTCAACCTCAAAACACCCAAAAATACGATATTTTTGGGTCCCAGAAGCGATCTGTACATGCCTACTTAGTGCTAGAATGTTTACAAAATATAGGTTCAAAACATGCTAAAAATCGATATTTTAGGTGCCCAAAGTCGATATCTCAAATTCAGGCCTAAAACACCCGAAAATTCGATATTTTGGGGTCCCAGAAGCGATCTGTACATACCTACTCCGTGTTAGAGTATTTTCAAAATATAGGCCCAAAACATGCTGAAAATCGATATTTTAGGTGCCCAAAGTCAATATGTGCATGCATCTTCTGTACCCGTTTATATCTCAAATTCAGGCAAAAACACCCGAAAATTCGATATTTTGGGGTCCCAGAAGCGATCTCTACATGCCTAATCAGTGCTAGAATATTTTTAAAATATAGGCTCAAAACATGCTATAAATCGATATTTTAGGTGCCCATAGTCGATATCTCAAATTCAGGCCTAAAACACCCGAAAATTCGATATTTTGGGGTCCCAGAAGATATCTGTGCATGCCTACTCCATGTTAGAGTATTTTCAAAATACAGGCCCAAAACATACTGAAAATCGATGTTTTAAGTGCCCAAAGCCAATATGTGTATGCATCTTCTGCACCCGTTTATATCCCAAATTCAACCTCAAAACGCCCGAAAATTCGATATTTTTGGGTCTCAGAAGCGATCTGTACATGCCTACTTAGTGCTAGAATGTTTACAAAATATAGGCTCAAAACATGCTAAAAATCGATATTTTAAGTGTCCAAAGTCGATATGGGCATGCATCTTCATTACCCGTTTATATCTCAAATTCAGGCCCAAAACACCCAAAAATTCGATATTTTGGGGTCCCAGAAGCAATCTGTACATGCCTACTGCGTGTTAGAGTATTTTCAAAATACAGGCCTAAAACACGATGAAAATCGATATTTTATGTGCCCAAAGTCAATATGTGCATGCATCTTATGTACCAGTTTATAGTTCAAATTCAAGCTCCAAACACCCGAAAATTCGATATTTTGGGGTTCCAGAAGCGAACTGTACATGCCTACTCAGATACAGGCCCAAAACATGCTGACAGTCGATATTTTAGGTGCCCAAAGTCAATATGTGTATGTATCTTCTGCATCCGTTTATATCCCAAATTCAACCTCAAAACACCCGAAAATTCGATATTTTTGGGTCCCAGAACCGTTTTGTACATGCCTACTCAGTTCTCGAATGTTTTCAAAATATAGGCTCAAAACATGCTAAAAATCGATATTTTAAGTGTCCAAAGTCGATTTGTGGATGCATCTTCTGTACCCGTTTATATCTCAAATTCAGGCTCAAAACACCTGAAAATTCGGTATTTTTGGGTCCTAGTAGCGATCTGTACATGCCTACTCCTAGTTAGATAGTTTTCAAGATACAGACCCAAAAGATGCTCAAAAATCGATATTTTAGGTGCAAAAAGTCGATATTTGCATTCATCTTCAGTACTCGTTTATATCTGAAATTAAGGCTCCAAACACCAGAAAATTCGATATTTTGGGGTCCCAGAATCGATCTGTACATGCCTATTCAGTGCTAGAATATTTTCAAAATATAGGCCCAAAACATGCTAAAAATCGATATTTTAGGTGCCCAAAGTCGATATCTCAAATTCAGGCCCAAAACCCCCGCAAATTCGATATTTTGGGGATCCAAAAAGCGATCTGTACATGCCTACTCCGCTTTAGAGCATTTTCAAAATACAGGCCCAAAACATACTGAAAATCTTTCTCTTTGGTGCCCAAAAGTCGACATGTGAATGCATCTTCTGTACCCGTTTATATCTCAAATTCAGGCTCCAAACACCCGAAAATTCTAAATTTTTGGGTCCCAGAAAATTTCTGTACATGCCTACTCCGTTTTAGAGTATTTTCAAAATACAGGCCCAAAACATACTAAAAATCTTTCTTTTAGGTGCCCAAAAGTAGACATGTGCATGCATTTTCTGTACCCGTGTATATCTCAAATTCAGGCAAAAACACCCGAAACTTTGATATTTTGGGATCCCAGAAGCGATCTCTACATGCCAACTCAGTGCTAGAATATTTTTAAAATATAGGACCAAAATATGCTAAAAATCGATATTTAAGGTGCCCAAAGTCGATATCTCATATTCATGCCCAAAACATCCGAAAATGCGTACATTTTGGGGTCCCAGAAGCGATCTGTACATGCCTACTCTGTGTTAGAGTATTTAAGAAAAGAAAGCCCAAAACATACTGAAAATCGATCTTTTAGGTCCCCAAAAGTCGATATGTGCATGCATCTTCTGTACCCGTTTATATCTCAAATTCAGGCTCCAAACTCCCGAAAATTCGATATTTTGGGGTCCCAGAAGATATCTGTACATGCCTACTCCGTGTTAGAGTATTTTCAAAATACAGGCCCAAAACATACTGAAAATCGATATTTTAGGTGCCCAAAGCCAATATGTGTATGCATCTTCTGCACCCGTTTATATCCCAAATTCAACCTCAAAACACCCGAAAATTCGATATTTTTGGGTCCCAGAAGCGATCTGTACATGCCTACTTAGTGCTAGAATGTTTACAAAATATAGGCTCAAAACATGCTAAAAATCGATATTTTAAGTGTCCAAAGTCGAAATGTGCATGCATCTTCTGTACCTGTTTATATCTCAAATTCAGGCTCAAAACACCCGAAAATTTGGTATTTTTGGGTCCTAGAAGCAATCTGTACATGCCTACTCCTAGTTAGAATGTTTTCATGATACAGACCCAAACCATGCTCAAAATCGATATTTTAGGTGCCCAAAAGTCGATATGTGCATGCATCTTAAGTACTCGTTTATATCTCAAATTCAGGCTCAAAACACCCGAAAATTCGATATTTTTTGGTCTCAGAAGCGATCTGAACATGCTTTCTCAGTGCTAGAATATTTTCAAAATATAGGCCCAAAATAAGCTAAAAATCGATATTTTAGGTGCCCAAAGTCGATATCTCAAATTTAGGCCTAAAACACCCGAAAATTCGATATTTTGGGGTCCCAGAAGCGATCTGTACATGCCTACTCCGTGTTAGAGTATTTTCAAAATGTAGGCCCAAAACATACTGAAAATCGATCTTTTAGATCCCCAAAACTCGATATGTGCATGTATCTTCTGTACCCGTTTATATCTCAAATTCAGTCTCAAAACACCCGAAAATTCGATATTTTGGGGTCCCAGAAGATATCTGTACATGCCTACTCCGTGTTAGAGTATTTTCAAAATACAGGCCCAAAACATACTGAAAATCGATATTTTAAGTGTCCAAAGTCGATTTGTGGACGCATCTTCTGTACCCGTTTATATCTCAAATTCAGGCTCAAAACACCTGAAAATTTGGTATTTTTGGGTCCTAGAAGCGATCTGTACATGCCTACTCCTAGTTAGAATGTTTTCAAGATACAGACCCAAAACATGCTCAAAATCGATATTTTAGGTGCCCAAACGTCGATATGTGCATTCATCTTCAGTACCCGTTTATATCTCAAATTCAGGCTCAAAACACCCGAAAATTCGATATATTGGGGTCTCAGAAGCGATCTCTACATGCCTACTCAGTGCTACAATATTTTTAAAATATAGGCCCAAAATAAGCTAAAAATCGATATTTAAGGTGCCCAAAGGTGATATCTCAAATTCATGCCCAAAACATCCGAAAATGCGTACATTTTGGGGTCCCAGAAGCGATCTGTACATGCCTATTCTGTGTTAGAGTATTTAAGAAAAAAAGGCCCAAAACATACTGAAAATCGATATTTTAGGTGCCCAAAGCCAATATGTGTATGCATCTTCTGTACCCGTTTATATCCCAAATTCAACCTCCAAACACCTAAAAATTCGATATGTTTGGGTCCCAGAAGCGATCTGTACATGTCTACTTAGTGCTAGAATGTTTACAAAATATAGGCTCAAAACATGCTAAAAATCGATATTTTAAGTGTCCAAAGTCGATATGTGCATGCATCTTCTGTACCCGTTTATATCTCAAATTCAGGCTCAAAACACCCGAAAATACGGTATTTTTGGGTCCTAGAAGGCAATCTGTACATGCCTACTCCTAGTTAGAATGTTTTCAAGATACAGACCCAAAACATGCTCAAAATCGATATTTTAGGTGCCCAAAAGTCGATATGTGCATGCATCTTAAGTACCCGTTTATATCTCAAATTCAGGCTCAAAACACCCGAAAATTCGATATTTTTTGGTCTCAGAAGCGATCTGCACATGCTTTCTCAGTGCTAGAATATTTTCAAAATATAGGCCCAAAATAAGCTAAAAATCGATATTTTAGGTGCCCAAAGTCGATATTTCAAATTCAGGCCTAAAACACCCGAAATTCGATATTTTGGGGTCCTAGAAGCGATCTGTACATGCCTACTCCTAATTGGAATGTTTTCAAGATACAGACCCAAAAGATGCTAAAAATCGATATTTTAGGTGCAAAAAGTCGATATGTGCATGCATCTTCAGTACTCGTTTATATCTCAAATTTAGGCCCAAAACACCCGAAAATTCGATATTTTGGGGTCCCAGAACCGATCTGTACATGCCTACTCCGTGTTAGAGTATTTTCAAAATACAGGCTCAAAACATACTGAAAATCTTTCTTTTAGGTGCCAAAAAGTCGACATGTGCATGCATCTTCGGTACCCGTTTATATCTCAAATTCAGGCTCAAAACACCTGAAAATTCGGTATTTTTGGGTCCTAGAAGCGATCTGTACATGCCTACTCCTAGTTAGAATGTTTTCAAGATACAGACCCAAAACATGCTCAAAATCGATATTTTAGGTGCCCAAAAGTCGATATGTGCATGCATCATCAATTCCCGTTTATATCTCAAATTCAGGCTTAAAACACCCGAAAATTCGATATTTTGGAGTCCCAGAAGCGACCTGTACATGCCTACTCCGTGTTAGAGTATTTTCAAAATATAGGCTTAAAACATGCTGAAAATCGATATTTTATGTGCCCAAAGTCAATATGTGCATGCATCTTCTGTACCCGTTTATATCTCAAATTCAGGCAAAAACACCCGAAACTTTGATATTTTGGGATCCCAGAAGCGATCTCTACATGCCTACTCAGTGCTAGAATATTTTTTAAATATAGGCCCAAAACATGCTAAAAATCGATATTTTTGGTGCATAAAGTCGATATCTCAAATTCAGGCCCAAAACACTCGAAAATTCGATATTTTGGGGTCCCAGAAGCGATCTGTACATGCCTACTCTGTGTTAGAGTATTTTCAAAAAAGAGGCCCAAAACATACTGAAAAACGATCTTTTAGATCCCTAAAAGTCAATATGTGCATGTATCTTCTGTACCCGTTTATATCTCAAATTCAACCTCAAAACACCCAAAAATTCGATATTTTTGGGTCCCAGAAGCGATCTGTACATGCCTACTTAGTGCTAGAATGTTTACAAGATATAGGCTCAAAACATGCTAAAAATCGATATTTTAAGTGTTCAAAGTCGATATGTGCATGCATCTTCTGTATACGTTTATATCTCAAATTCAGGCTCAAAACACCCGAAAATACGGTATTTTTGGGTCCTAGAAGGCGATCTGTACATGCCTACTCCTAGTTAGAATTTTTTCAAGATACAGACCCAAAACATGCTCAAAATCGATATATTAGGTTCCCAAAGTAAATATATATGCATACATCTTTTGTAGCCGTTTATATCTCAAATTCAGGCTCAAAACACCCGAAAATTCGATATTTTGGGGTCCCAAAAGCGATCTGCACATGCTTTCTCAGTGCTAAAATATTTTCAAAATATAGTCCCAAAACATGCTAAAAATCGATATTTATAGTTGCCCAAAGTCGATATCTCAAATTCAGGCTCAAAACACCCGAAAATACGGTATTTTTGGGTCCTAGAAGGCGATCTGTACATGCCTACTCCTAGTTAGAATTTTTTCAAGATACACACCCAAAACATGCTCAAAAGCGATATTTTAGGTGCCCAAAAGTCGATATGTGCATGCATCTTCAGTACCCGTTTATATCTCAAATTCAGGCTCAAAACACCCGAAAATTCGATATTTTTTGGTCTCAGAAGCGATCTGCACATGCTTTCTCAGTGCTAGAATATTTTCAAAATATAGTCCCAAAACATGCTAAAAATCGATATTTTAGGTGCCCAAAGTCGATATCTCAAATTCAGGCCTAAAACACCCGAAAATTCGATATTTTGGGGTTCCAGAAGCGATCTCTACATGCCAACTCAGTGTTAGAATATTTTTAAAATATAGGCCCAAAATATGCTAAAAACGATATTTAAGGTGCCCAAAGTCGATATCTCAAATTCATGCCCAAAACATCCGAAAATGCGTACATTTTGGGGTCCCAGAAACGATCTGTACATGCCTACTCTGTGTTAGAGTATTTAAGAAAAAAAGGCCCAAAACATACTGAAAATCGATCTTTTAGGGCCCCAAAAGTCGATATGTGCATGCATCTTCTGTACCTGTTTATATCTCAAATTCAGGCTCCAAACACCCGAAAATTCGATATTTTGAAGTCCCAGAAGATATCTGTACATGCCTACTCCGTGTTAGAGTATTTTCAAAATACAGGCCCAAAACATACTGAAAATCGATATTTTAGGTGCCCAAAGCCAATATGTGTATGCATCATCTGCACCAGTTTATATCCCAAATTCAACCTCAAAATACCCGAAAATTCGATATTTTTGGGTCCCAGAAGCGATCTCTACATGCCTACTTAGTGCTAGAATGTTTACAAAATATAGGCTCAAAACATGCTAAAAATCGATATTTTAAGTGTCCAAAGTCGAAATGTGCATGCATCTTCTGTACCTGTTTATAACTCAAATTCAGGCTCAAAACACCCGAAAATTTGGTATTTTTGGGTCCTAGAAGCGATCTGTACATGCCTACTCCTAGTTAGAATGTTTTCAAGATACAGACCCAAAACATGCTCAAAATCGATATTTTAGGTGCCCAAACGTCGATATGTGCATGCATCTTCAGTACCCGTTTATATCTCAAATTCAGGCTCAAAACACCCGAAAATTCGATATTTTGGGGTCTCAGAAGCGATCTCTACATGCCTACTCAGTGCTAGAATATTTTTAAAATATAGGCCCAAAATAAGCTAAAAATCGATATTTAATGTGCCCAAAGTCGATATCTCAAATTCATGCCCAAAACATCCGAAAATGCGTACATTTTGGGGTCCCAGAAGCGATCTGTACATGCCTACTCTGTGTTAGAGTATTTAAGAAAAAAAGGCCCAAAACATACTGAAAATCGATATTTTAGGTGCCCAAAGCCAATATGTGTATGCATCTTCTGCACCCGTTTATATACCAAATTCAACCTCAAAACACCCAAAAATTCGATATTTTTGGGTCCCAGAAGCGATCTGTACATGTCTACTTAGTGCTAGAATGTTTAAAAAATATAGGCTCAAAACATGCTAAAAATCGATATTTTAAGAGTCCAGAGTCGATATGTGCATGCATCGTCTGTACCCGTCTATATCTCAAATTCAGGCTCAAAACACCCGAAAATTCGATATTTTGGGGTCCCAGAAGCGATCTGCACATGCTTTCTCAGTGCTAGAATATTTTCAAAATATACGCCCAAAACATGCTAAAAATCGATATTTTAGGTGCCCAAAGTCGATATCTCAAATTCATGCCCAAAACATCCGAAAATGCGTACATTTTTGGGTCCCAGAAGCGATCTTTACATGCCTACTCTGTGTTAGAGTATTTAAGAAAAAAAGGCCCAAAACATACTGAAAATCGATCTTTTAGGTCCCCAAAAGTCGATATGTGCATGCATCTTCAGTACCCGTTTATATCTCAAATTCAGGCTAAAAACACCCGAAAATTCGATATTTTGGGGTCTCTTAAGCGATCTCTACATGCCTACTCAGTGCTAGAATATTTTTAAAATATAGGCCCAAGATAAGCTAAAAATCGATATTTAAGGTGCCCAAAGTAGATATCTCAAATTCATGCCCAAAACATCCGAAAATGCGTACATTTTGGGGTCCCAGAAGCGATCTGTACATGCCTACTCTGTGTTAGAGTATTTAAGAAAAAAAGGCCCAAAACATACTGAAAATCGATATTTTAGGTGCCCAAAGCCAATATGTGTATGCATCTTCTGCATCCGTTTATATCCCAAATTCAACCTCAAAACACCCGAAAATTCGATATTTTTGGGTCCCAGAAGCGGTCTATACATGCCTACTCAGTGCTAGAATGATTTCAAAATATAGGCTTAAAGCATGCTAAAAATCGATATTTTAAGTTTCATAAGTCGATATGTGCTTGCATTTTCTGTACCCGTTTATATCTCAAATTCAGGCTCAAAACACCCGAAAATTCGGTATTTTTGGGTCCTAGAAGCGATCTGTACATGCCTACTCCTAATTAGAATGTTTTCAAGATACAGACCCAAAACATGTTTAAAATCGATATTTTAGGTGCCCAAAAGTCGATAATAGCATGCATCTGCAGTACCTGTTTATATCTCAAATTCAGGCTCAACACACCCGAAAATTCGATATTTTGGGGTCCCAGAAGCGATCTGTACATGCCTATTCAGTGCTAGAATATTTTCAAAATATAGGCCCAAAACATGCTAAAAATCGATATTTTAGGTGCCCAAAGTCGATATCTCAAATTCAGACCCTAAACACCCGAAAATTCGATATTTTGGGGTCCAAAAAGCGATCTGTACATGCCTACTCTGTGTTAGAGTATTTTCAAAATGCAGACCTAAAACATACTGAAAATCTTTCTTTTAAGTGCCCAAAAGTAGACATGTGCATGCATCTTCTGTACCCGTTTAGATCTCAAATTCATGCTCCAAACACCCGAAAATTCGATATTTTGGGGTCCCAGAAGATATCTGTACATGCCTACTCCGTTTTAGAGTATTTTCAAAATACAGGCCCAAAACATACTGAAAATCGATATTTTAAGGGCCCAAAGCTAATATGTGTATGCATCTTCTGCACCCGTTTATATCCCAAATTCAACCTCAAAACACCCGAAAATTCGATATTTTTGGGTCCCAGAAGCGGTATGTACATGCCTACTCAGTGCTAGAATGATTTCAAAATATAGGCTTAAAGCATGCTAAAAATCGATATTTTAAGTGTCATAAGTCGATATGTGCTTGCATTTTCTGTACCCGTTTATATCTCAAATTCTGGCTCAAAACACCCGAAAATTCGGTATTTTTGGGTCCTAGAAGCGATCTGTACATGTCTACTCCTAATTAGAATGTTTTCAAGATACAGACCCAAAACATGTTTAAAATCGATATTTTAGGTGCCCAAAAGTCGATAATGGCATGCATCTGCAGTACCCGTTTATATCTCAAATTCAGGCTCAACACACCCGAAAATTCGATATTTTGGGGTCCCATAAGCGATCTGTACATGCCTACTCAGATACAGGCCCAAAACATGCTGAAAATCGATATTTTAGGTGCCCAAAATCAATATGTGTATGCATCTTCTGCACCCGTTTATATCCCAAATTCAACCTCAAGACACCCGAAAAATCGGTATTTTTGGGTCCTAGAAGCGATTTGTGCATGCCTACTCCTAGTTAGAATGTTTTCAAGATACAGACCCAAAAAATGCTCAAAAACGATATTTTAGGTGCCCAAAAGTCGATATGTGCTTGCATCTTCATTACCCGTTTATATCTCAAATTCAGGCCCAAAACACCCAAAAATTCGATATTTTGGGGTCCCAGAAGATATCTGTACATGCCTACTCCGTTTTAGAGTATTTTCAAAATACAGGCCCAAAACATACTAAAAATCTTTCTTTTAGGTGCCCAAAAGTAGACATGTGCATGCATCTTCTGTACCCGTTTATATCTCAAATTCAGGCTCCAAACACCCGAAAATTCGATATTTTGCGGTCCCATAAGATATCTGTACATGCCTATTCCGAGTTAAAGTATTTTCAAAATACAGGCCCAAAACATGCTCAAAATCGATATTTTAGGTGCCCAAAAGTCGATATGTGCATGCATCTTCATAACCCGTTTATATCTTAAATTCAGGCCCAAAACACCCAAAAATTCGATATTTTGGGGTCCCAGAAGTAATCTGTACATGCCTACTGCGTGTTAGAGTATTTTCAAAATACAGGCCTAAAACACGATGAAAATCGATATTTTAGTTGCCAAAATCAATATGTGCATGCTTCTTATGTACCCGTTTATAGCTCAAATTCAAATTCCAAACATCCGAAAATTCGATATTTTATGGTCCCAGAAGCGATCTGTACATGCCTACTCAGATACAAGCCCAAAACATGCTGAAAATCGATATTTTAGGTGCCCAAAGTCAATATGTGTATGTATCTTCTGCATCCGTTTATATCCCAAATTCAACCTCAAAACACCCGAAAATTCGATATTTTGGGGTCCTAGAAGATATCTGTACATGCCTACTCCTAATTAGAATGTTTTCAAGATACAGACCCAAAAGATACTCAAAATCGATATTTTAGGTGATAAAAATTTGATATGTGCATGCATCTTCAGTACTCGTTTATATCTGAAATTCAGGCTCCAAACACCCGAAAATTCGATATTTTGGGGTTCCTGAAGCGATCTGTACATGCCTATTCAGTGCAAGAATATTTTCAAAATATAGGCCCAAAACATGCTAAAAATCGATATTTTAGGTGCCCAAAGTCGATATCTCAAATTCAGGCCCAAAACACCCGAAAATTCGATATTTTGGGGTCCCAGAAGATATCTCTACATGCCTACTCCGTTTTAGAGTATTTTCAAAATACAGGCCCAAAACATACTGAAAATCTTTCTTTGAGGTGCCCAAAAGTAGACATGTGCATCCATTTTCTGTACCAGTTTAGATCTCAAATTCAGGCTCTAAACACCCGAAAATTCGATATTTTGGGGTCCCAGAAGATATCTGTACATGCCTACTCCGTGTTAAAGTATTTTCAAAATACAGGCCCAAAACATACAGAAAATCGATATTTTAGGTGCCCAAAGTCAATAAGTGCATGCAACTTCTGTACCCGTGTATATCTCAAATTCAGGCTCAAAACACTCGAAAATTCGTTATTTTGGGGTCCCAGAAGCGATCTGTACATGCCTACTCAGTGCTAGAATATTTTCAAAATATAGGCCCAAAACATGCTAAAAATTGACATTTTAGGTGCCCAAAGTCGATATCTCAAATTCAGGTCCAAAACACCCGAAAATTCGATATTTTTGGGTCCCAGAAGCGATCTGAACATGCCTACTCCGTGTTAGAGTATTTTCAAAATACAGGCCCAAAACATACTGAATATCGATCTTTTAGATACCCAAAAGTCGATATGTGCATGCATCTTCAGTATATGTTTATATATCAAATTCAGGCTCAAAACACCCGAAAATTCGATATTTTTGGGTCCCAGAAGCGATCTGTACATGCATACTCAGATACAGTTCCAAAACATGCTGAAAATTTATATTTTAGGTGCCCAAAGTCAATATGTGCATGCATCTTCTGCACTCGTTTAAATCCAAAATTCAACCTCAAAACACACGTAAATTCGATATTTTTGGGTCCCAGAAGCGATCTGTACATGCCTACTCAGTGCTAGAATGTTTTCAAAATATAGGCTCAAAACATGCTAAATATCGATATTTTAACTGTCCAAAGTCGATATGTGCATGCATCTTCTGTACCCGTTTATATCTCAAATTCAGGCGTTAAACACCCGAAAATTCGCTATTTTCGAGTCCTAGAAGCGATCTGTACATGCCTACTCCTAGTTAGAATGTTTTCAAGATAAAAACCCAAAACATGCTCAAAATCGATATTTTAGGTGCCCAAAAGTCGATATGTGCATGCATATTCAGTACCCGTTTATATCTCAAATTCATGCTCAAAACACCCGAAAATTTGATATTTTGGGGTCCCAGAAGCGATCTGTACATGCCTACTCCATGTTAGAGTATTTTAAAAATACAGGCCTAAAACATGCTGAAAATTGATATTTTAGGTGCCCAAAGTCAATAAGTGCATGCAACTTCTGTACCCGTGTATATCTCAAATTCAGGCTCAAAACACCCGAAAATTCGTTATTTTGGGGTCCCAGAAGCGATCTGTACATGCCTACTCAGTGCTAGAATATTTTCAAAATATAGGCCCAAAACATGCTAAAAATTGACATTTTAGGTGCCCAAAGTCGATATCTCAAATTCAGGTCCAAAACACCCGAAAATTCGATATTTTTGGGTCCCAGAAGCGATCTGAACATGCCTACTCCGTGTTAGAGTATTTTCAAAATACAGGCCCAAAACATACTGAATATCGATCTTTTAGATACCCAAAAGTCGATATGTGCATGCATCTTCTGTACCCGTTTGTATCTTAAATTCAGGCTCAAAACATCCGCAAATTTGATATTTTGGGGTCCCAGAAGCGATCTGTACATGCCTACTCCGTGTTAGAGTATTTTCAAAATACAGGCCCATAACATGCTCAAAATCGATATTTTAGGTGCCCAAAGTCAATATGTGCATTCATCTTCTGTACCCATTATATCTCAAATTCAGGCTCAAAACACCCGAAAATTCGATATTTTGGGGTCCTAGAAGCGATCTGTACATGCCTACTCCGTGTTAGATTATTTTCAAAATATAGGCCCAAAACATGCTCAAAATCGATATTTTAGGTGCCCAAAGTCGATATCTCAAATTATTTTCAAAATACAGGCCCATAACATACTGAAAACCGATCTTTTAGGTGCCTAAAACTCGATAAGTGCATGCATCTTCTGTACCCGTTTATATCTCAAATTCTGGCTCCAAAAACCCGAAAATTCGATATTTTGGGGTCCAAGTAGCGATCTGTACATGCCTACTTCGTGTTAGAGTATTATCAAAATACAGGCCCAAAACATGCTGAAAATCGATATTTTAGGTGCCAAAAGTAGATATCTCAAATTCAGGCCCAAAACACCAGAAAATTCAATATTTAGGGGTCCCAGAAGCGATCTGTACATGCCTACTCCGTGTTAGAGTATTTTCAAAATACAGGCCCAAAACATACTGAAAATCGATATTATAGGTGCCCAAAGTCAATATGTGTATGCATCTTCTGTACCCGTTTATATCTCAAATTCAGGTTCAAAATACCCGAAAATTCGGTATTTTTGGGTCCTAGAAACGATCTGTACATGCCTACTCCTAGTTAGAATGTTTTCAAGATACAGACCCAAAACATGCTCAAAATCGATATTTTAGGTGCCCAAAAGTCGATATGTCCATGTATCTTCTGTACCCGTTTATATCTCAAATTCAGGCGTTAAACACCCGAAAATTCGCTATTTTAGAGTCCTAGAAGCGATCTGTACATGCCTACTCCTAGTTAGAATGTTTTCAAGATAAAAACCCAAAACATGCTCAAAATCGATATTTTAGGTGCCCAAAAGTCGATATGTGCATGCATATTCAGTACCCGTTTATATCTCAAATTCATTCTCAAAACACCCGAAAATTTGATATTTTGGGGTCCCAGAAGCGATCTGTACATGCCTACTCCATGTTAGAGTATTTTAAAAATACAGGCCTAAAACATGCTGAAAATTGATATTTTAGGTGCCCAAAGTCAATAAGTGCATGCAACTTCTGTACCCGTGTATATATCAAATTCAGGCTCAAAACACCCGAAAATTCGTTATTTTGGGGTCCCAGAAGCGATCTGTACATGCCTACTCAGTGCTAGAATATTTTCAAAATATAGGCCCAAAACATGCTAAAAATTGACATTTTAGGTGCCCAAAGTCGATATCTCAAATTCAGGTCCAAAACACCCGAAAATTCGATATTTTTGGGTCCCAGAAGCGATCTGAACATGCCTACTCCGTGTTAGAGTATTTTCAAAATACAGGCCCAAAACATACTGAATATCGATCTTTTAGATACCCAAAAGTCGATATGTGCATGCATCTTCTGTACCCGTTTGTATTTTAAATTCAGGCTCAAAACATCCGCAAATTTGATATTTTGGGGTCCCAGAAGCGATCTGTACATGCCTACTCCGTGTTAGAGTATTTTCAAAATACAGGCCCATAACATGCTCAAAATCGATATTTTAGGTGCCCAAAGTCAATATGTGCATTCATCTTCTGTACCCATTATATCTCAAATTCAGGCTCAAAACACCCGAAAATTCGATATTTTGGGGTCCTAGAAGCGATCTGTACATGCCTACTCCGTGTTAGATTATTTTCAAAATACAGGCCCATAACATACTGAAAATCGATCTTTTAGGTGCCTAAAAGTCGATATGTGCATGCATCTTCTGTACCCGTTTATATCTCAAATTCAGGCTCCAAACACCCGAAAATTCGATATTTTGGGGTCCAAGAAGCGATCTGTACATGCCTACTTCGTGTTAGAGTATTATCAAAATACAGGCCCAAAACATGCTGAAAATCGATATTTTAGGTGCCAAAAGTAGATATCTCAAATTCAGGCTCAAAACACCCGAAAATTCGATATTTTTGGGTCCCAGAAGCGATCTGTACATGCCTATTCCGTGTTAGAGTATTTTCAAAATACAGGCCCAAAACATACTGAAAATCGATCTTTTATGTGCGAAATGTCGATATGTGCATGCATCTTTTGTACCCGTTTATATCTCAAATTCAGGCTCAAGACACCCGAAAATTCGATATTTTTGGGTCCCAGAAGCGATTTGTACATGCATACTCAGATACAGTCCCAAAACATGCTGAAAATTGATATTTTAGGTGCCCAAAGTCAATATGTGTATGCATCTTCTGCACCCGTTTAAATCCAAAATTCTACCTCAAAACACCAGTAAATTCGATATTTTTGGGTCCCAGAAGCGATCTGTACATGCCTACTCAGTGCTAGAATGTTTTCAAAATATAGGCTCAAAACTTGCTAAAAATCGATATTTTAACTGTCCAAAGTCGATATGTGCAGGCATCTTCTGTACCCGTTTATATCTCAATTTCAGGCGTAAAACACCCGAAAATTCGCTATTTTAGAGTCCTAGAAGCGATCTGTACATGCCTACTCATAGTTAGAATGTTTTCAAGATAAAAACCCAAAACATGTTAAAAATCGATATTTTAGGTGCCCAAAAGTCGATAAGTGCATGCATATTCAGTACCCGTTTATATCTCAAATATATGCTCAAAACACCTGAAAATACAATATTTTGGAGTCCCAGAAGCGATCTGTACATGCCTACTCCGTGTTAGAGTATTTTCAAAATACAGGCCCAAAGCATGCTGAAAATCGATATTTTAGGTGCCCAAAGTCAATATCTCAAATTCAGGCCCAAAACACTCGTAAATTCGATATTTTGGGGTCCTAGAAGCGATCTGTACATGCCTACTCCGTGTTAGAATATTTTCAAAATATAGGCCCAAAACACACTCAAAATCGATATTTTAGGTGCCCAAAGTCGATATCTCAAATTCAGGACCAAAACACCCGAAAATTCGATATTTTGGGGTCCCAGATGCGATCTGTACATGCCTACTCCGAGTTAGAGTATTTTCAAAATACAGGCCTAAAACATACTGAAAATCGATCTTTTAGGTGCCCAAAAGTCGATATGTGCATGCATCTTCAGTACCTGTTTATATATCAAATTCAGGCTCGAAATACCCGAAAATTCGATATTTTTGGGTCCCAGAAGCGATCTGTACATGCCTACTCCGTGTTAGAGTATTTTCAAAATACAGGAACAAAACATACTGAAAATCGATCTTTTATGTGCGAAATGTCGATTTGTGCATGCATCTTCTGTACCCGTTTATATCTCAAATTCAGGCTCAAAACACCCGAAAATTCAATATTTTGGGGTCCCAGAAGCGATCTGTACATGCATACTCAGATACAGTCTCAAAACATGCTGAAAATTTATATTTTAGGTGCCCAAAGTCAATATGTGTATGCATCTTCTGCACCCGTTTAAATCCAAAATTCAACCTCAAAACACACGTAAATTCGATATTTTTGGGTCCCAGAAACGATCTGTACATGCCTACTCAGTGCTAGAATGTTTTCAAAATATAGGCTCAAAACATGCTAAAAATCGATATTTTAACTGTCCAAAGTCGATATGTGCATGCATCTTCAGTACCCGTTTATATCTCAAATTGAGGCGTTAAAAACCCGAAAATTCGCTATTTTAGAGTCCTAGAAGCGATCTGTACATACCTACTCCTAGTTAGAATGTTTTCAAGATACAAACCCAAAACATGCTCAAAATCGATATTTTTGGTTATCAAAAGTCGATATGTGCATGCATATTCAGTACCCGTTTATATCACAAATTCAGGCTCAAAACACCCGAAAATTCGATATTTTGGGGTCCCAGAAGCGATCTGTACATGCCTACTCCATGTTAGAGTATTTTAAAAATACAGGCCTAAAACATGCAGAAAATTGATATTCTAGGTACCCAAAGTCAATATGTGCATGCAACTTCTGTACCCGTGTATATCTCAAATTCAGGCTCAAAACACCCGAAAATTCGTTTTTTTGGGGTCCCAGAAGCGATCTGTACATGCATACTCAGTGCTAGAATATTTTGAAAATATAGGCCCAAAACATGCTAAAAATCGATATTTTAGGTGTCTAAAGTCGATATCTCAAATTCAGGCTCAAAACACCCGAAAATTCGATATTTTTGGGTCCCAGAAGCTATCTGTACATGCCTACTTCGTGTTAGAGTATTTTCAAAATACAGTCCCAAAACATACTGAAAATCGATCTATTAGGTGCCCAAAAGTCGATATGTGCATGCATCTTCTGCACCCGTTTATATCTCAAATTCAGGCTCCAAACACCCGAAAATTCGATATTTTGGGGTCCCAGAAGCGATATGTACATGCCTACTCAGATACAGGCCCAAAACATGCTGAAAATCGATATTTTAGGTGCCTAAAGTCAATATGTGTATGCATCTTCTGCACCCGTTTATATCCCAAATTCAACCTCAAAACACCCGGAAATTCGATATTTTTGGGTCCCAGAAGCGATCTGTACATGCCTACTCAGTGCTAGAATATTTTCAAAATATAGGGCCAAAACATGCTAAAAATCGATATTTTAAGTGTCCAAAGTCGATATGTGCATGCATCTTCTGTACCCGTTTATATCTCAAATTCAGGCTCAAAACACTCGAAAATTCGGTATTTTTGGGTCCTAGAAGCGATCTGTTCATGCCTACTCCTAGTTAGAATGTTTTCAATATACAGACCCAAAACATGCTCAAAATCGATATTTTAGGTGCCCAAAAGTCGATATGTGCATGCATCTTCTGTACCAGATTATATCTCAAATTCAGGCTCAAAACACCCGAAAATTCGATATTTTGGGGTCCCAGAATAGATCTGTACATGCCTACTCCGTGTTAGAGTATTTTCAAAATACAGGCCCAAAGCATGCTGAAAATCGATATTTTAGGTGCCCAAAGTCAATATATCTAAAATTCAGGCCCAAAACACTCATAAATTCGATATTTTGGGGTCCCAGAAGCGATCTGTACATGCCTACTCCGTGTTAGAATATTTTCAAAATATAGGTCAAAAACATGCTCAAAATCGATATTTTAGGTGCCCAAAGTCGATATCTCAAATTCAGGCCCAAAACACCCGAAAATTCGATATTTTGGGGTCCCAGAAGCGATCTGTACATGCCTTCTCCGATTTAGAGTATTTTCAAAATACAGGCCTAAAACATTCTGAAAATCGATCTTTTAGGTGCCCAAAAGTCGATATGTGCATGCATCTTCAGTACCTGTTTATATATCAAATTCAGGCTCAAAACACCAGAAAATTCGATATTTTTGGGTCCCAGAAGCGATCTGTACATGCGTACTCCGTGTTAGAGTATTTTCAAAATTCAGGGCCAAAACATACTGAAAGTCGATCTGTTATGTGCGAAATGTCGATATGTGCATGCATCTTCTGTACCCGTTTATATCTCAAATTCAGGCTCAAAACACCCGAAAATTCAATATTTTGGGGTCCCAGAAGCGATCTGTACATGCATACTCAGATACAGTCTCAAAACATGCTGAAAATTTATATTTTAGGTGCCCAAAGTCAATATGTGTATGCATCTTCTGCACCCGTTTAAATCCAAAATTCAACCTCAAAACACACGTAAATTCGATATTTTTGGGTCCCAGAAGCGATCTGTACATGCCTACTCAGTGCTAGAATGTTTTCAAAATATAGGCTCAAAACATGCTAAAAATCGATATTTTAACTGTCCAAAGTCGATATGTGCTTGCATCTTCTGTACCCGTTTATATCTCAAATTCAGGCGTTAAACACCCGAAAATTCGCTATTTTAGAGTCCTTGAAGCGATCTGTACATGCCTACTCCTAGTTAGAATGTTTTCAAGATACAAACCCAAAACATGCTCAAAATCGATATTTTTGGTTCCCAAAAGTCGATATGTGCATGCATATTCAGTACCCGTTTATATCTCAAATTCAGGCTCAAAACACCCGAAAATTCGATATTTTGGGGTCCCAGAAGCGATCTGTACATGCCTACTCCATGTTAGAGTATTTTAAAAATACAGGCCTAAAACACGCTGAAAATTGATATTTTAGGTGCCCAAAGTCAATATGTGCATGCAACTTCTGTACCCGTGTATATCTCAAATTCAGGCTCAAAACACCCGAAAATTCGTTATTTTGGGGTCCCAGAAGCGATCTGTACATGCCTACTCAGTGCTAGAATATTTTCAAAATATAGGCCCAACACATGCTAAAAATCGATATTTTAGGTGCCCAAAGTCGATATCTCAAATTCAGGTCCAAAACACTCGAAAATTCGATATTTTTGGGTCCCAGAAGCGATCTGTACATGCCTACTCCGTGTTAGAGTATTTTCAAAATACAGGCCCAAAACATACTGAAAATCGATCTTTTAGGTACCCAAAAGTCGATATGTGCATGCATCTTATGTACCCGTTTGTATCTTAAATTCAGGCTCAAAACATCCGCAAATTTGATATTTTGGGGACACAGAAGCGATCTGTACATGCCTACTCCGTGTTAGAGTATTTTCAAATTACAGGCCCATAACATGCTCAAAATTGATATTTTAGGTGCCCAAAGTCAATATGTGCATGCATCTTCTGTACCCATTATATCTCAAGTTCAGGCTCAAAACACCCGAAAATTCGATATTTTGGGGTCCTAGAAGCGATCTGTACATGCCTACTCCGTGTTAGAATATTTTCAAAATATAGGCCCAAAACATGCTCAAAATCGATATTTTAGGTGCCCAAAGTCGATATCTCAAATTATTTTCAAAATACAGGCCCATAACATACTGAAAACCGATCTTTTAGGTGCCTAAAACCCGATAAGTGCATGCATCTTCTGTACCCGTTTATATCTCAAATTCAGGCTCCAAAAACCCGAAAATTCGATATTTTGGGGTCCAAGAAGCGATCTGTACATGCCTACTTCGTGTTAGAGTATTATCAAAATACAGGCCCAAAACATGCTGAAAATCGATATTTTAGGTGCCAAAAGTAGATATCTCAAATTCAGGCCCAAAACACCCGAAAATTCAATATTTTGGGGTCCCAAAAGCGATCTGTACATGCCTACTCCGTGTTAGAATATTTTCAAAATATAGGCCCAAAACACACTCAAAATCGATATTTTAGGTGCCCAAAGTCGATATCTCAAATTCAGGACCAAAACACCCGAAAATTCGATATTTTGGGGTCCCAGATGCGATCTGTACATGCCTACTCCGAGTTAGAGTATTTTCAAAATACAGGCCTAAAACATACTGAAAATCGATCTTTTAGGTGCCCAAAAGTCGATATGTGCATGCATCTTCAGTACCTGTTTATATATCAAATTCAGGCTCGAAATACCCGAAAATTCGATATTTTTGGGTCCCAGAAGCGATCTGTACATGCCTACTCCGTGTTAGAGTATTTTCAAAATACAGGAACAAAACATACTGAAAATCGATCTTTTATGTGCGAAATGTCGATATGTGCATGCATCTTCTGTACCCGTTTATATCTCAAATTCAGGCTCAAAACACCCGAAAATTCAATATTTTGGGGTCCCAGAAGCGATCTGTACATGCATACTCAGATACAGTCTCAAAACATGCTGAAAATTTATATTTTAGGTGCCCAAAGTCAATATGTGTATGCATCTTCTGCACCCGTTTAAATCCAAAATTCAACCTCAAAACACACGTAAATTCGATATTTTTGGGTCCCAGAAACGATCTGTACATGCCTACTCAGTGCTAGAATGTTTTCAAAATATAGGCTCAAAACATGCTAAAAATCGATATTTTAACTGTCCAAAGTCGATATGTGCATGCATCTTCAGTACCCGTTTATATCTCAAATTGAGGCGTTAAAAACCCGAAAATTCGCTATTTTAGAGTCCTAGAAGCGATCTGTACATACCTACTCCTAGTTAGAATGTTTTCAAGATACAAACCCAAAACATGCTCAAAATCGATATTTTTGGTTATCAAAAGTCGATATGTGCATGCATATTCAGTACCCGTTTATATCACAAATTCAGGCTCAAAACACCCGAAAATTCGATATTTTGGGGTCCCAGAAGCGATCTGTACATGCCTACTCCATGTTAGAGTATTTTAAAAATACAGGCCTAAAACATGCAGAAAATTGATATTCTAGGTACCCAAAGTCAATATGTGCATGCAACTTCTGTACCCGTGTATATCTCAAATTCAGGCTCAAAACACCCGAAAATTCGTTTTTTTGGGGTCCCAGAAGCGATCTGTACATGCATACTCAGTGCTAGAATATTTTGAAAATATAGGCCCAAAACATGCTAAAAATCGATATTTTAGGTGTCTAAAGTCGATATCTCAAATTCAGGCTCAAAACACCCGAAAATTCGATATTTTTGGGTCCCAGAAGCTATCTGTACATGCCTACTTCGTGTTAGAGTATTTTCAAAATACAGTCCCAAAACATACTGAAAATCGATCTTTTATGTGCGAAATGTCGATATGTGCATGCATCTTCTGTACCCGTTTATATCTCAAATTCAGGCTCAAAACACCCGAAAATTCAATATTTTGGGGTCCCAGAAGCGATCTGTACATGCATACTCAGATACAGTCTCAAAACATGCTGAAAATTTATATTTTAGGTGCCCAAAGTCAATATGTGTATGCATCTTCTGCACCCGTTTAAATCCAAAATTCAACCTCAAAACACACGTAAATTCGATATTTTTGGGTCCCAGAAACGATCTGTACATGCCTACTCAGTGCTAGAATGTTTTCAAAATATAGGCTCAAAACATGCTAAAAATCGATATTTTAACTGTCCAAAGTCGATATGTGCATGCATCTTCAGTACCCGTTTATATCTCAAATTGAGGCGTTAAAAACCCGAAAATTCGCTATTTTAGAGTCCTAGAAGCGATCTGTACATACCTACTCCTAGTTAGAATGTTTTCAAGATACAAACCCAAAACATGCTCAAAATCGATATTTTTGGTTATCAAAAGTCGATATGTGCATGCATATTCAGTACCCGTTTATATCACAAATTCAGGCTCAAAACACCCGAAAATTCGATATTTTGGGGTCCCAGAAGCGATCTGTACATGCCTACTCCATGTTAGAGTATTTTAAAAATACAGGCCTAAAACATGCAGAAAATTGATATTCTAGGTACCCAAAGTCAATATGTGCATGCAACTTCTGTACCCGTGTATATCTCAAATTCAGGCTCAAAACACCCGAAAATTCGTTTTTTTGGGGTCCCAGAAGCGATCTGTACATGCCTACTCAGTGCTAGAATATTTTCAAAATATAGGGCCAAAACATGCTAAAAATCGATATTTTAAGTGTCCAAAGTCGATATGTGCATGCATCTTCTGTACCCGTTTATATCTCAAATTCAGGCTCAAAACACTCGAAAATTCGGTATTTTTGGGTCCTAGAAGCGATCTGTTCATGCCTACTCCTAGTTAGAATGTTTTCAATATACAGACCCAAAACATGCTCAAAATCGATATTTTAGGTGCCCAAAAGTCGATATGTGCATGCATCTTCTGTACCAGATTATATCTCAAATTCAGGCTCAAAACACCCGAAAATTCGATATTTTGGGGTCCCAGAATAGATCTGTACATGCCTACTCCGTGTTAGAGTATTTTCAAAATACAGGCCCAAAGCATGCTGAAAATCGATATTTTAGGTGCCCAAAGTCAATATATCTAAAATTCAGGCCCAAAACACTCATAAATTCGATATTTTGGGGTCCCAGAAGCGATCTGTACATGCCTACTCCGTGTTAGAATATTTTCAAAATATAGGCCAAAAACATGCTCAAAATCGATATTTTAGGTGCCCAAAGTCGATATCTCAAATTCAGGCCCAAAACACCCGAAAATTCGATATTTTGGGGTCCCAGAAGCGATCTGTACATGCCTTCTCCGATTTAGAGTATTTTCAAAATACAGGCCTAAAACATTCTGAAAATCGATCTTTTAGGTGCCCAAAAGTCGATATGTGCATGCATCTTCAGTACCTGTTTATATATCAAATTCAGGCTCAAAACACCAGAAAATTCGATATTTTTGGGTCCCAGAAGCGATCTGTACATGCGTACTCCGTGTTAGAGTATTTTCAAAATTCAGGGCCAAAACATACTGAAAGTCGATCTGTTATGTGCGAAATGTCGATATGTGCATGCATCTTCTGTACCCGTTTATATCTCAAATTCAGGCTCAAAACAGCCGAAAATTCAATATTTTGGGGTCCCAGAAGCGATCTGTACATGCATACTCAGATACAGTCTCAAAACATGCTGAAAATTTATATTTTAGGTGCCCAAAGTCAATATGTGTATGCATCTTCTGCACCCGTTTAAATCCAAAATTCAACCTCAAAACACACGTAAATTCGATATTTTTGGGTCCCAGAAGCGATCTGTACATGCCTACTCAGTGCTAGAATGTTTTCAAAATATAGGCTCAAAACATGCTAAAAATCGATATTTTAACTGTCCAAAGTCGATATGTGCTTGCATCTTCTGTACCCGTTTATATCTCAAATTCAGGCGTTAAACACCCGAAAATTCGCTATTTTAGAGTCCTTGAAGCGATCTGTACATGCCTACTCCTAGTTAGAATGTTTTCAAGATACAAACCCAAAACATGCTCAAAATCGATATTTTTGGTTCCCAAAAGTCGATATGTGCATGCATATTCAGTACCCGTTTATATCTCAAATTCAGGCTCAAAACACCCGAAAATTCGATATTTTGGGGTCCCAGAAGCGATCTGTACATGCCTACTCCATGTTAGAGTATTTTAAAAATACAGGCCTAAAACATGCAGAAAATTGATATTCTAGGTACCCAAAGTCAATATGTGCATGCAACTTCTGTACCCGTGTATATCTCAAATTCAGGCTCAAAACACCCGAAAATTCGTTTTTTTGGGGTCCCAGAAGCGATCTGTACATGCATACTCAGTGCTAGAATATTTTGAAAATATAGGCCCAAAACATGCTAAAAATCGATATTTTAGGTGTCTAAAGTCGATATCTCAAATTCAGGCTCAAAACACCCGAAAATTCGATATTTTTGGGTCCCAGAAGCTATCTGTACATGCCTACTTCGTGTTAGAGTATTTTCAAAATACAGTCCCAAAACATACTGAAAATCGATCTATTAGGTGCCCAAAAGTCGATATGTGCATGCATCTTCTGCACCCGTTTATATCTCAAATTCAGGCTCCAAACACCCGAAAATTCGATATTTTGGGGTCCCAGAAGCGATATGTACATGCCTACTCAGATACAGGCCCAAAACATGCTGAAAATCGATATTTTAGGTGCCTAAAGTCAATATGTGTATGCATCTTCTGCACCCGTTTATATCCCAAATTCAACCTCAAAACACCCGGAAATTCGATATTTTTGGGTCCCAGAAGCGATCTGTACATGCCTACTCAGTGCTAGAATATTTTCAAAATATAGGGCCAAAACATGCTAAAAATCGATATTTTAAGTGTCCAAAGTCGATATGTGCATGCATCTTCTGTACCCGTTTATATCTCAAATTCAGGCTCAAAACACTCGAAAATTCGGTATTTTTGGGTCCTAGAAGCGATCTGTTCATGCCTACTCCTAGTTAGAATGTTTTCAATATACAGACCCAAAACATGCTCAAAATCGATATTTTAGGTGCCCAAAAGTCGATATGTGCATGCATCTTCTGTACCAGATTATATCTCAAATTCAGGCTCAAAACACCCGAAAATTCGATATTTTGGGGTCCCAGAATAGATCTGTACATGCCTACTCCGTGTTAGAGTATTTTCAAAATACAGGCCCAAAGCATGCTGAAAATCGATATTTTAGGTGCCCAAAGTCAATATATCTAAAATTCAGGCCCAAAACACTCATAAATTCGATATTTTGGGGTCCCAGAAGCGATCTGTACATGCCTACTCCGTGTTAGAATATTTTCAAAATATAGGCCAAAAACATGCTCAAAATCGATATTTTAGGTGCCCAAAGTCGATATCTCAAATTCAGGCCCAAAACACCCGAAAATTCGATATTTTGGGGTCCCAGAAGCGATCTGTACATGCCTTCTCCGATTTAGAGTATTTTCAAAATACAGGCCTAAAACATTCTGAAAATCGATCTTTTAGGTGCCCAAAAGTCGATATGTGCATGCATCTTCAGTACCTGTTTATATATCAAATTCAGGCTCAAAACACCAGAAAATTCGATATTTTTGGGTCCCAGAAGCGATCTGTACATGCGTACTCCGTGTTAGAGTATTTTCAAAATTCAGGGCCAAAACATACTGAAAGTCGATCTGTTATGTGCGAAATGTCGATATGTGCATGCATCTTCTGTACCCGTTTATATCTCAAATTCAGGCTCAAAACAGCCGAAAATTCAATATTTTGGGGTCCCAGAAGCGATCTGTACATGCATACTCAGATACAGTCTCAAAACATGCTGAAAATTTATATTTTAGGTGCCCAAAGTCAATATGTGTATGCATCTTCTGCACCCGTTTAAATCCAAAATTCAACCTCAAAACACACGTAAATTCGATATTTTTGGGTCCCAGAAGCGATCTGTACATGCCTACTCAGTGCTAGAATGTTTTCAAAATATAGGCTCAAAACATGCTAAAAATCGATATTTTAACTGTCCAAAGTCGATATGTGCTTGCATCTTCTGTACCCGTTTATATCTCAAATTCAGGCGTTAAACACCCGAAAATTCGCTATTTTAGAGTCCTTGAAGCGATCTGTACATGCCTACTCCTAGTTAGAATGTTTTCAAGATACAAACCCAAAACATGCTCAAAATCGATATTTTTGGTTCCCAAAAGTCGATATGTGCATGCATATTCAGTACCCGTTTATATCTCAAATTCAGGCTCAAAACACCCGAAAATTCGATATTTTGGGGTCCCAGAAGCGATCTGTACATGCCTACTCCATGTTAGAGTATTTTAAAAATACAGGCCTAAAACATGCAGAAAATTGATATTCTAGGTACCCAAAGTCAATATGTGCATGCAACTTCTGTACCCGTGTATATCTCAAATTCAGGCTCAAAACACCCGAAAATTCGTTTTTTTGGGGTCCCAGAAGCGATCTGTACATGCATACTCAGTGCTAGAATATTTTGAAAATATAGGCCCAAAACATGCTAAAAATCGATATTTTAGGTGTCTAAAGTCGATATCTCAAATTCAGGCTCAAAACACCCGAAAATTCGATATTTTTGGGTCCCAGAAGCTATCTGTACATGCCTACTTCGTGTTAGAGTATTTTCAAAATACAGTCCCAAAACATACTGAAAATCGATCTATTAGGTGCCCAAAAGTCGATATGTGCATGCATCTTCTGCACCCGTTTATATCTCAAATTCAGGCTCCAAACACCCGAAAATTCGATATTTTGGGGTCCCAGAAGCGATATGTACATGCCTACTCAGATACAGGCCCAAAACATGCTGAAAATCGATATTTTAGGTGCCTAAAGTCAATATGTGTATGCATCTTCTGCACCCGTTTATATCCCAAATTCAACCTCAAAACACCCGGAAATTCGATATTTTTGGGTCCCAGAAGCGATCTGTACATGCCTACTCAGTGCTAGAATATTTTCAAAATATAGGGCCAAAACATGCTAAAAATCGATATTTTAAGTGTCCAAAGTCGATATGTGCATGCATCTTCTGTACCCGTTTATATCTCAAATTCAGGCTCAAAACACTCGAAAATTCGGTATTTTTGGGTCCTAGAAGCGATCTGTTCATGCCTACTCCTAGTTAGAATGTTTTCAATATACAGACCCAAAACATGCTCAAAATCGATATTTTAGGTGCCCAAAAGTCGATATGTGCATGCATCTTCTGTACCAGATTATATCTCAAATTCAGGCTCAAAACACCCGAAAATTCGATATTTTGGGGTCCCAGAATAGATCTGTACATGCCTACTCCGTGTTAGAGTATTTTCAAAATACAGGCCCAAAGCATGCTGAAAATCGATATTTTAGGTGCCCAAAGTCAATATATCTAAAATTCAGGCCCAAAACACTCATAAATTCGATATTTTGGGGTCCCAGAAGCGATCTGTACATGCCTACTCCGTGTTAGAATATTTTCAAAATATAGGCCAAAAACATGCTCAAAATCGATATTTTAGGTGCCCAAAGTCGATATCTCAAATTCAGGCCCAAAACACCCGAAAATTCGATATTTTGGGGTCCCAGAAGCGATCTGTACATGCCTTCTCCGATTTAGAGTATTTTCAAAATACAGGCCTAAAACATTCTGAAAATCGATCTTTTAGGTGCCCAAAAGTCGATATGTGCATGCATCTTCAGTACCTGTTTATATATCAAATTCAGGCTCAAAACACCAGAAAATTCGATATTTTTGGGTCCCAGAAGCGATCTGTACATGCCTACTTCGTGTTAGAGTATTTTCAAAATACAGTCCCAAAACATACTGAAAATCGATCTGTTATGTGCGAAATGTCGATATGTGCATGCATCTTCTGTACCCGTTTATATCTCAAATTCAGGCTCAAAACAGCCGAAAATTCAATATTTTGGGGTCCCAGAAGCGATCTGTACATGCATACTCAGATACAGTCTCAAAACATGCTGAAAATTTATATTTTAGGTGCCCAAAGTCAATATGTGTATGCATCTTCTGCACCCGTTTAAATCCAAAATTCAACCTCAAAACACACGTAAATTCGATATTTTTGGGTCCCAGAAGCGATCTGTACATGCCTACTCAGTGCTAGAATGTTTTCAAAATATAGGCTCAAAACATGCTAAAAATCGATATTTTAACTGTCCAAAGTCGATATGTGCTTGCATCTTCTGTACCCGTTTATATCTCAAATTCAGGCGTTAAACACCCGAAAATTCGCTATTTTAGAGTCCTTGAAGCGATCTGTACATGCCTACTCCTAGTTAGAATGTTTTCAAGATACAAACCCAAAACATGCTCAAAATCGATATTTTTGGTTCCCAAAAGTCGATATGTGCATGCATATTCAGTACCCGTTTATATCTCAAATTCAGGCTCAAAACACCCGAAAATTCGATATTTTGGGGTCCCAGAAGCGATCTGTACATGCCTACTCCATGTTAGAGTATTTTAAAAATACAGGCCTAAAACACGCTGAAAATTGATATTTTAGGTGCCCAAAGTCAATATGTGCATGCAACTTCTGTACCCGTGTATATCTCAAATTCAGGCTCAAAACACCCGAAAATTCGTTATTTTGGGGTCCCAGAAGCGATCTGTACATGCCTACTCAGTGCTAGAATATTTTCAAAATATAGGCCCAACACATGCTAAAAATCGATATTTTAGGTGCCCAAAGTCGATATCTCAAATTCAGGTCCAAAACACTCGAAAATTCGATATTTTTGGGTCCCAGAAGCGATCTGTACATGCCTACTCCGTGTTAGAGTATTTTCAAAATACAGGCCCAAAACATACTGAAAATCGATCTTTTAGGTACCCAAAAGTCGATATGTGCATGCATCTTATGTACCCGTTTGTATCTTAAATTCAGGCTCAAAACATCCGCAAATTTGATATTTTGGGGACACAGAAGCGATCTGTACATGCCTACTCCGTGTTAGAGTATTTTCAAATTACAGGCCCATAACATGCTCAAAATCGATATTTTAGGTGCCCAAAGTCAATATGTGCATGCATCTTCTGTACCCATTATATCTCAAGTTCAGGCTCAAAACACCCGAAAATTCGATATTTTGGGGTCCTAGAAGCGATCTGTACATGCCTACTCCGTGTTAGAATATTTTCAAAATATAGGCCCAAAACATGCTCAAAATCGATATTTTAGGTGCCCAAAGTCGATATCTCAAATTATTTTCAAAATACAGGCCCATAACATACTGAAAACCGATCTTTTAGGTGCCTAAAACCCGATAAGTGCATGCATCTTCTGTACCCGTTTATATCTCAAATTCAGGCTCCAAAAACCCGAAAATTCGATATTTTGGGGTCCAAGAAGCGATCTGTACATGCCTACTTCGTGTTAGAGTATTATCAAAATACAGGCCCAAAACATGCTGAAAATCGATATTTTAGGTGCCAAAAGTAGATATCTCAAATTCAGGCCCAAAACACCCGAAAATTCAATATTTTGGGGTCCCAAAAGCGATCTGTACATGCCTACTCCGTGTTAGAGTATTTTAAAAATACAGGCCTAAACATACTGAAAATCGATATTATAGGTGCCCAAAGTCAAAATGTGCATGCATCTTTTGTACCCGTTTATATATCAAATTCAGGCTCAAAACACCCGAAAATTCAATATTTTGGGGTCCCAGAAGCGATATGTACATACCTACTCAGTGCTAGAATATTTTAAAAATATAGGCCCAAAACATGCTAAAAATCGAAATTTTAGGTGCTCAAAGTCGATATCTCAAATTCAGGCCCAAAACACCCGAAAATTCGATATTTAGGGGTCCCAGAAGCGATCTGTACATGCCTACTCCGTGTTAGAGTATTTTCAAAATACAGGCCCAAAACATACTGAAAATCGATATTATAGGTGCCCAAAGTCAATATGTGTATGCATCTTCTGTACCCGTTTATATCTCAAATTCAGGGTCAAAACACCCGAAAATTCGGTATTTTTGGGTCCTAGAAACGATCTGTACATGCCTACTCCTAGTTAGAATGTTTTCAAGATACAGACCCAAAACATGCTCAAAATCGATATTTTAGGTGCCCAAAAGTCGATATGTCCATGTATCTTCAGTACCCGTTTATATCTCAAATTCAGGCTCAAAACACCCGAAAATTCGATATTTTAGTGTCCAAGAAGCGATCTGTACATGCCTACTTCGTATTAGAGTATTTTCAAAATACAGGCCCAAAATATGCTTAAAATCGATATTTTACGTGCCCAAAGTCAAAATGTGCATACATCTTATGTACCCGTTTATATCTCAAATTCAGACTCAAAACACCTGAAAATTCGATATTTTGGGGTCCCTGAAGCGATCTGTACATGCCTACTCAGTGCTAGAATATTTTCAAAATATCGGCCCAAAACATGCTAATAATCGATATTTTAGGTGCCCAAAGTCGATATCTCAAATTCAGGCACAAAACACCCGAAAATTCATTATTTTGGGGTCCCAGAAGCGATCTGTACATGCCTACTCAGATACAAGCCCAAAACATGCTGAAAATCGATATTTTAAGTGCCCAAAGTCAATATGTGTATGCATCTTCTGCACCCGTTTATATTCCAAATTCAACCACAAAACACCCGAAAATTCGATATTTTTGGGTCCCAGAAGCCATCTGTACATGCCTACTCCGTGTTAGAGTATTTTCAAAATACAGGCCCAAAACATAATGAAAATCGATATTTTAGGTGCACAAAAGTCGATATGTGCATGCATCTTCTGTACCCGTTTATATCTCAAATTCAACCTCAAAACACCCGAAAATTCGGTATTTTGGGGTCCTAGAAACGATCTGTACATGCTTACTCCTAGTTTGAATGTTTTCAAGATACAGACCCAAAACATGCTCAAAATTGATATTTTATGTGCTCAAAAGTCGATATGTGCATGCATCTTCAGTACCCGTTTATATCTCAAATTCAGGCTCAAAACACCCGAAAATTCGATATTTTGGGGTCCAAGAAGCAATCTGTACATGCCTACTCCGTATTAGAGTATTTTTTAAATGCAGGCCCAAAATATGCTTAAAATCGATATTTTAGTTGGCGAAAGTCAAAATGTGCATACATCTTCTGTACCCGTTTATATCTCATATTCACGCTCCAAACACCCGAAAACTCAATATTTTGGGGCCCCAGAAGCGATCTGTACATGCCTACTCTGTGTTAGAGTATTTTTAAAATACAGACCGAAAAACATACTGAAAATCGATCTTTTAGGTGCCCAAAAGTACATATGTGCATGTATCTTCTGTACCAGTTTATATCTAAAATTCAGGCTCCAAACACTCGAAAATTCGATGTTTTGGGGTCCCAGAAGCGATCTGTACATGCCTACTCCGTGTTAGAGTATTTTCAAATTAAAGGCCCAAAACATGCTGAAAATCGATATTATAGGTGCACAAAGTCAATATGTGTATGCATCTTCTGAACCCGTTTATATCTCAAATCCAGGCCCAAAACACCCAAAAATTCGATATTTTGGGGTCCTAGAAGCGATCTGTAGATGCCTACTCCGTGTTAGAGTATTTTCAAAATACAAGCCCGTAACATACTGATAATTGATCTTTTGGGTGCCCAAAAGTCGATATGTGCATGCATCTTCAGTACCCGCTTATATCTCATATTCACGCTCCAAACACCCGAAAATTTAATATTTTGGGGCCCCAGAAGCGATCTGTACATGCCTACTCCGTGTTAGAGTATTTTTAAAATACAGACTGAAAAACATACTGAAAATCGATGTTTTAGGTGCCCAAAAGTCGATATCTGCATGCATCTTCTGTACCAGTTTATATCTAAAATTCAGGCTCCAAACACTCGAAAATTCGATGTTTTGGGGTCCCAGAAGTGATCTGTACATGCCTACTCCGTGTTAGAGTATTTTCAAATTACAAGCCCAAAACATGCTGAAAATCGATATTATAGGTGCACAAAGTCAATATGTGTATGCATCTTCTGCACCCGTTTATATCTCAAATTCCGGCTCAAAACAACCGAAAATTCGATATTTTAGGGTCCCAGAAGCGATTTGTACATGCCTACTCAGTGCTAGAGTATTTTCAAAATATAGGCCCAAAACATGCTAAAAACCGATATTTTAGGCGCCCAAATTCGATATCTCAAATTTAGGCCAAAAACACCCAAAAATTCGATATTTTAGGGTCCTAGAAGCGATCTGTAGATGCCTACTCCGTGTTAGAGTATTTTCAAAATACACGCCCAAAACATACTGAAAATCTTTCTTTTAGGTGCCCAAAAGTCGACATGTGCATGCATCTTCTGTACCCGTTTATATCTCAAATTCAGTCTCAAAACACCCGAAAATTCGATAGTTTTTTGTCTCAGAAACGATCTGCACATGCTTTCTCAGTTATAGAATATTTTCAAAATATAGGCCCAAAACACGCTAAAAATCGATATTTTAGGTGTCCAAAGTCGATATCTCAAATTCAGGCCCAAAACACCCGAAAATTTGATATTTTGGGGTCCAAGAAGCGATCTGTACATGCCTACTCTGTGTTAGAGTATTTAAGAAAAATAGGCCCAAAACATACTGAAAATCGATCTTTTAGGTGCCCAGAAGTCGATATGTGCATGCATCTTCTGTACCCGTTTATATCTCAAATTCAGGCTCCAAACACGCGAAAATTCGATATTTTGGGGTCCCAGAAGATATCTGTACATGCCTACTCCGTGTTAGAGTATTTTCAAAATACAGGCCCAAAACATACTAAAAATCGATATTTTAGGTGCCAAAAGCCAATATGTGTATGCATCTTCTGCACCCGTTTATATCCCAAATTCAACCTCAAAACACCCGAAAATTCGATATTTTTGGGTCCCAGAAGCGATCTGTACATGCCTAGTTAGTGCTAGAATGTTTACAAAATATAGGCTCAAAACATGCTAAAAATCGATATTTTAAGTGTCCAAAGTCGATATGTGCATGCATCTTCTGTACCCGTTTATATCTCAAATTCAGGCTCAAAACACCCGAAAATACGGTATTTTTGGGTCCTAGAAGGCAATCTGTACATGCCTACTCCTAGTTAGAATGTTTTCAAGATACAGACCCAAAACATGTTAAAAATCGATATTTTAGGTTCCCAAAGTCAATATATGCATACATCGTTTGTACCCGTTTATATCTCAAATTCAGGCTCAAAACACCCGAAAATTCGATATTTTGGGGTCCCAGAAGCGATCTGCACATGCTTTCTCAGTGCTAGAATATTTTCAAAATATAGGCCCAAAACATGCTAAAAATCGATATTTTAGGTGCCCAAAGTCGATATCTCAAATTCAGGCCTAAAACACCCGAAATTTCCATATTTTGGGGTCCCAGAAGCGATCTGTACATGCCTACTCCGTGTAAGAGTATTTTCAAAATATAGGCCCAAAATAAGCTAAAAATCGATATTTAAGGTGCCCAAAGTCGATATCTCAAATTTATGCCCAAAACACACGAAAATTCGACATTTTGGGGTCCCAGAAGCGATCTGTAGATGCCTACTCTGTGTTAGAGTTTATAAAAAAAAAAGGCCCAAAACATACTGAAAATCGATCTTTAAGGTGCCCAAAAGTCGATACGTGCATGCATCTTCTGTACCCGTTTATATCTCAAATTCAGGCTCCAAACACCCGAAAATTCGATATTTTGGGGTCCCAGAAGATATCTGTACATGCGTACTCTGTGTTAGAGTATTTTCAAAATACAGGCCCAAAACATACTGAAAATCGATATTTTAGGTGCCCAAAATCAATATGTGTATGCATCTTTTGCACACGTTTATATCCCAAATTCAACCTCAAGACACCCGAAAAATCGGTATTTTTGGGTCCTAGAAGCGATCTGTACATGCCTACTCCTAGTTAGAATGTTTTCAAGATACAGACCCAAAAAATGCTCAAAATCGATATTTTAGGTGCCTAAAAGTCGATTTGTGCATGCATCTTCATTACCCGTTTATATCTCAAATTCAGGACCAAAACACCCAAAAATTCGATATTTTGGGGTCCCAGAAGCAATCTGTACATGCCTACTGCGTTGTAGAGTATTTTCAAAATACAGGCCTAAAACACGATGAAAATCGATATTTTAGGTGCCCAAAGTCAATATGTGCATGCATCTTATGTACCCGTTTATAGCTCAATTTCAAGCTCCAAACACCCGACAATTCGATATTTTGGGATCCCAGAAGCGATCTGTACATGCCTACTCAGATACAGGCCCAAAACATGCTGAAAATCGATATTTTAGGTGCCCAAAGTCAATATGTGTATGTATCTTCTGCATCCGTTTATATCCCAAATTCAACCTCAAAACACCCGAAAATTCGATATTCTTGGGTCCAATAACCGTTCTAAACATGCCTACTCAGTTCTAAAATGTTTTCAAAATATAGGCTCAAAACATGCTAAAAATCGATATTTTAAGTGTCCAAAGTCGATTTGTGGATGCATCATCAGTACTCGTTTATATCTGAAATTCAGGCTCCAACCACCCGAAAATTCGATATTTTGGGGTCCCAGAAGCGATCTGTACATGCCTATTCAGTGCTAGAATATTTTCAAAATATACGCCTAAAACATGCTAAAAATCGATATTTTAGGAGCCCAAAGTCTATATCTCAAATTCAGGCCCAAAACACCCGAAAATTCGATATTTCGGGGTCCAAAAAGCGATCTGTACATGCCTACTCCGTGTTAGAGTATTTTCAAAATACAGGCCCAAAACATACTGAAAATCTTTCTTTTAGGTGCCCAAAAGTCGACATGTGCATGCATCTTCTGTACCCGTTTATATCTCAAATTCAGGCTCCAAACACCCGAAAATTCGATATTTTGGGGTCCCAGAAGATATCTGTACATGCCTACTCCGTTTTAGAGTATTTTCAAAATACAGGCCCAAAACATACTGAAAATCTTTCTTTTAGGTGCCCAAAAGTAGACATGTGCATGCATCTTCTGTACCCGTTTATATCTCAAATTCAGGCTCCAAACACCCGAAAATTCGATATTTTGGGGTCCCAGAAGATATCTGTACATGCCTACTCAGTGCTAGAATGATTTCAAAATATAGGCTTAAAGCATGCTAAAAATCGATATTTTAAGTGTCCTAAGTCGATATGTGCATGCATTTTCTGTACCCGTTTATTTCTCAAATTCAGGCTTAAAACACCCGAAAATTCGGTATTTTTGGGTCCTAGAAGCGATCTGTACATGCCTACTCCTAATTAGAATGTTTTTAAGATACAGACCCAAAACATGCTTAAAATCGATATTTTAGGTGCCCAAAAGTCGATAATGGCATGCATCTGCAGTACCTGTTTATATCTCAAATTCAGGCTCAACACACCCGAAAATTCGATATTTTAGGTGCCCAAAGTCAATATGTGCATGCATATTCTGTACCCGTTTAAATCTCAAATTCAGGCTCAAAACCACCGAAAATTCGATATTTTGGGGTCCCATAAGCGATCTGTACATGCCTACTCAGTGGTAGAGTATTTTCAAAATATAGGCCCAAAACATGCTAAAAATCGATATTTTAGGTGTCCAAAGTCGATATCTCAAATTCAGGCCCAAAACACCCGAAAATTCGATATTTTGGCGTCCAAGAAGCGATCTGTACATGCTTACTGCGTGTTAGAGTATTTTCAATATACATGCCCAAAACATACTGAAAATCGATCTTTTAGGTGCCCAAAAGTCGACATGTGCATGCATCTTCTGTACCCGTTTATATCTCTAATTCAGGCTCCAAACACCCGAAAATTCGATATTTTGGGGTCCCAGAAGCGATCTGTACATGCCTACTCAGATACAGGCCCAAAACATGCTGAAAATCGATATTTTAGGTGCCCTAAGTCAATATGTGTATACATCTTCTGCATCCGTTTATATCCCAAATTCAACCTCAAAACACCCGAAAATTCGATATTTTTGGGTCCCAGAACCGATCTGTATATGCCTACTCAGTGCTAGAATGTTTTCAAAATATAGGCTCAAAACATGCTAAAAATCGATATTTTAAGTGTCCAAAGTCGATTTGTGGATGCATCTTCTGTACCCGTTTATATCTCAATTTCAGGCTCAAAACACCTGAAAATTCGGTATTTTTGGGTCATAGAAGCGATCTGTACATGTCTAATAGGCCCAAAACATGCTAAAAATCGATATTTTAGGTGCCCAAAGTCAATATATCAAATTCAGGCCCAAAACACCCGAAAATCCGATATTTTTGGGTCCAAGAAGCGATCTGTACATGCCTACTAATAGTTATAATGTTTTCAAGATACAGACCCAAAACATGCTCAAAATCGATATTTTAGGTGCCTAAAGTCGATATCTCAAATTCAGGCCCAAAACATCCGAAAAACTCGATATTTTGGGGTCCCAGAAGCGATATGTACATGCCTACTCCGTGTTAGAGTATTTTCAAAATACAGGCCCAAAACATACTGAAAATCGATATTTTAGTTGCCCAAAAGTCGATATGTGCATGCATCTTCTGTACCCGTTTATATCTCAAATTCAGGCTCAAAACACCCGAAAATTCAATATTTTGGGGTCCCAGAAGCGATCTGTACATGCCTACTCGGATACAGGCCCAAAACAAGCTGAAAATCGATATTTTAGGTGCACAAAGTCAATTTGTGTATGCATCTTTTGCACCCGTTTATATCTCAAATTCAATCTCAAGACACCCGAAAATTCGGATTTTTTGGGTCATAGAAGCTATCTGTACATGCCTACTTCTAGTTAGAATGTTTTCAATATACGGACCCAAAACATGCTCAAAATCGATATTTTTGGTACTAAAAGTCAATATGTGCATGCATCTTCTGTACCCGTTTATATCTCAAATTCAGGCTCAAAACACACGAAAATTCTATATTTTGGGGTCCCAGACGCGATATGTACATGCCTACTCAGTGCCAGAATATTTTAAAAATATAGGCCCAAAACATGCTAAAAATCGATAATTTAGGTGCCTAAAGTCGATATCTCAAATTCAGGCCCAAAAGACCCGAAAATTCGATATTTTGGGGTCACAAAAGCGATCTGTACATGCCTACTCCGTGTAAGAGTATTTTCAAAATACACGCGCAAAACATACAGAAAATCGATCTTTTAGGTGCCCAAAAGTCAATATGTGCATGCATCTTCTGCACCCGTTTATATCTCAAATTCAGGCTCCAAACACCCGAAAATTCGATATTTTGGGGTCCCAGAAGCGATATGTACATGCCTACTCAGACAGGCCCAAAACATGCTGAAAATCGATATTTTAGGTGCCTAAACTCAATATGTGTATGCATCTTCTGCACCCGTTTATATCCCAAATTCAACCTCAAAACACCCGGAAATTCGATATTTTTGGGTCTCAGAAGCTATCTGTACATGCCTACTCAGTGCTAGAATGTTTTCAAAATATAAGGCCAAAACATGCTAAAAATCGATATTTTAAGTGTCCAAAGTCGATATGTGCATGCATCTTCTGTACCCGTTTATATCTCAAATTCAGGCTCAAAACACCCGAAAATTCGGTATTTTTGGGTCCTAGAAGCGATCTGTACATGCCTACTCCTAGTTAGAATGTTTTCAATATACAGAACCAAAACATGCTCAAAATCGATATTTTAGGTTCACAAAAGTTGATATGTGCATGCATCTTTAGTACCAGTTTATATCTCAAATTAGGCCCAAGACACTCGTAAATTCGATATTTTGGGGTCCCAGAAGCGATCTGTACATGCCTACTCCTTGTTAGAATATTTTCAAAATATAGGCCCAAATCATGCTCAAAATCGATATTTTAGGGGCCCAAAGTCAATATCTCAAATTAAGGCCCAAAACACTCGTAAATTCGATATTTTGGGGTCCCAGAAGCGATCTGTACATGCCTACTCCGTGTTAGAATATTTTCAAAATATAGGCCCAAAACATGCTCAAAATCGATATTTTAGGTGCCCAAAGTCGATATCTCAAATTCATACCCAAAACACCCGAAAATTCGATATTTTGGTGTCCCAGAAGCGATCTGTACATGCCTACTCCGTGTTAGAGTATTTTTAAAATACAGGCCTAAAACATACTGAAAATCGATCTTTTAGGTGCCCAAAAGTCGATATGTGCATGCATCTTCTGTACCTGTTTATATATCAAATTCAGGCTCAAAACACCCGAAAATTCGATATTTTTGGGTCCCAGAAGCGATCTGTACATGCCTACTCCGTGTTAGAGTATTTTCAAAATACAGGCCCAAAACATACTGAAAATCGATCTTTTATTTACGAAATGTCGATATGTGCATGCATCTTCTGTACCCGTTTATATCTCAAATTCAGGCTCAAAACACCCGAAAATTCAATATTTTGGGGTCCCAGAATCGATCTGTACATGCATACTCAGATACAGTCCCAAAACATGCTGAAAATTTATATTTTAGGTGCCCAAAGTCAATATGTGCATGCATCTTCTGCACTCGTTTAAATCCAAAATTCAACCTCAAAACACACGTAAATTCGATATTTTTGGGTCCCAGAAGCGATCTGTACATGCCTAGTCAGTGCTAGAATGTTTTCAAAATATAAGCTCAAAACACGCTAAAAATCGATATTTTAACTGTCCAAAGTCGATATGTGCATGCATCTTCTGTACCCGTTTATATCTCAAATTCAGGCGTTAAACACCCGAAAATTCGCTATTTTAGAGTCCTAGAAGCGATCTGTACTTGCCTACTCCTAGTTAGAATGTTTTCAAGATACAAACCAAAAACATGCTCAAAATCGATATTTTAGGTTTCCAAAAGTCGATATGTGCATGCATATTCAGTACCCGTTTATATCTCAAATTCAGGCTTAAAATAACCGAAAATTCGATATTTTGGGGTCCCAGAAGCGATCTGTACATGCCTACTCCGTGTTAGAGTATTTTCAAAATACAGGCCCATAACATGCTCAAAATCGATATTTTAGGTGCCCAAAGTCAATATGTGCATGCATCTTCTGTACCCGTTTATATCTCAAATTCAGGCTCCAAACACCCGAAATTTCGATATTTTGGGGTCCAAGAAGCGATCTGTACATGCCTACTTCGTCTTAGAGTGTTATCAAAATACAGGCCCAAAACATGCTGCAAATCGATATTTTAGGTGCCAAAAGTAGATATCTCAAATTCAGGCTCAAAACACCCGAAAATTCGATATTTTTGGGTCCCAGAAGCGATCTGTACATGCCTACTCCGTGTTAGAGTATTTTCAAAATACAGGCCCAAAACATACTGAAAATCGATATTTTATGTGCGAAATGTCGATATATGCATGCATCTTCTGTACCCGTTTATATCTCAAATTCAGGCTCCAAACACCCGAAAATTCGATATTTTGGGGTCCCAGAAGCGATATGTACATGCCTACTCAGATACAGGCCCAAAACATGCTGAAAATCGATATTTTAGGTGCCTAAAATCAATATGTGTATACATCTTCTGCACCCGTTTATATCCCAAATTCAACCTCAAAACACCTGGAAATTCGATATTTTTGGGTCCCAGAAGCGATCTGTACATGCCTACTCAGTGCTAGAATGTTTTCAAAATATAGGGCCAAAACATGCGAAAAATCGATATTTTAAGTGCCCAAAGTCGATATGTGCATGCATCTTCTGTACCCGTTTATATCTCAAATTTAGGCTCAAAACACTCGAAAATTCGGTATTTTTGGGTCCTAGAAGCGATCTGTACATGCCTACTTCGTGTTAGAGTATTTTCAAAATACAGCCCCAAAACATACTGAAAATCGATCTTTTAGGTGCCCAAAAGTCGATATGTGCATGCATCTTCTGCACCCGTTTATATCTCAAATTCAGGCTCCAAACACCCGAAAATTCGATATTTTGGGGTCCCAGAAGCGATATGTACATGCCTACTCAGATACAGGCCCAAAACATGCTGAAAATCGATATTTTAGGTGCCTAAAGTCAATATGTATATGCATCGTCTGCACCCGTTTATATCCCAAATTCAACATCAAAACACCCGGAAATTCGATATTTTTGGTTCCCAGAAGCGATCTGTACATGCCTACTCAGTGCTAGAATGTTTTCAAAATATAGGGCCAAAACATGCTAAAAATCGATATTTTAAGTGTCCAAAGTCGATATGTGCATGCATCTTCTGTACCCGTTTATATCTCAAATTCAGGCTCAAAACACTCGAAAATTCGGTATTTTTGGGTCCTAGAAACGATCTGTACATGCCTACTCCTAGTTAGAATGTTTTCAATATACAGACCCAAAACATGCTCAAAATCGATATTTTAGGTGCCCAAAAGTCGATATGTGCATGCATCTTCAATACCAGTTTATATCTCAAATTCAGGCCCAAAACACCCGAAAATTCGATGTTTGGGGGTCCCAGAATAGATCTGTACATGCCTACTCCGTGTTTGAGTATTTTCAAAATACAGGCCCAAAGCATGCTGAAAATCGATATTTTATGTGCCCAAAGTCAATATCTCAAATTCAGGCCCAAAACACTCGTAAATTCGATATTTTGGGGTCCCAGAAGCGATCTGTACATGCATGATCCGTGTTAGAATATTTTCAAAATATAGGCCCAAAACATGCTCAAAATCGATATTTTAGGTGCCCAAAGTCGATATCTCAAATTCAGGCCCAAAACACCCGAAAATTCGATATTTTGGGGTCCCATAAGCGATCTGTACATGCCTACTCCATGTTAGAGTATTTTAAAAATACAGGCCTAAAACATGCTAAAAATTGATATTTTAGGTGCCCAAAGTCAATATGTGCATGCAAATTCTGTACCCGTGTATATCTCAAATTCAGGCTCAAAACACCCGAAAATTCTATATTTTTAGGTCCGAGAAGCGATCTGTACATGCCTACTTCGTGTTAGAGTATTTTCAATATACAGGTCCAAAACATACTGAAAATCGATCTTTTAGGTGCCTAAAAGTCGATATGTGCATGCATCTTCTGCACCCGTTTATATCTCAAATTCAGGCTCCAAACACCCGAAAATTCGATATTTTGGGGTCCCAGAAGCGATATGTACATGCCTACTCAGATACAGGCCCAAAACATGCTGAAAATCGATATTTTAGGTGCCAAAAATCAATATGTGTATGCATCTTCTGCACCCGTTTATATCCCAAATTCAACCTCAAAACACCCGGAAATTCGATATTTTTGGGTCCCAGAAGCGATCTGTACATGCCTACTCATTGCTAGAATGTTTTCAAAATATAGGGCAAAAACATGCTAAAAATCGATATTTTAAGTGTCCAAAGTCGATATGTGCATGCATCTTCTGTACCCGTTTATATCTCAAATTCAGGCTCAAAACACCCGAAAATTCGGTATTTGTGGGTCCTAGAAGCGATCTGTACATGCCTACTCCTAGTTAGAATGTTTTCAATATACAGACCCAAAACATGCTCAAAATCGATATTTTAGGTGCCCAAAAGTCGATATGTGCATGCATCTTCAGTACCAGTTTATATCTCAAATTCAGGCTCAAAACACCCGAAAATTCGATATTTTGGGGTCCCAGAATAGATCTGTACATGCCTACTCCGTGTTAGAGTATTTTCAAAATACAGGCCCAAAACATGCTCAAAATCGATATTTTAGGTGCCCAAAGTCGATATCTCAAATTCAGGCCCAAAACACCCGAAAATTCGATATTTTGGGGTCCCAGAAGCGATCTGTACATGCCTAATCCGTGTTAGAGTATTTTCAAAATTCAGGCCCATAACATACTGAAAATCGATCTTTTATGTGCGAAATGTCGATATGTGCATGCATCTTCTGTACCCGTTCATATCTCAAATTCAGGCTCAAAACACCCGAAAATTCAATATTTTAGGGTCCCAGAAGCGATCTGTACATGCATACTCAGATACAGTCTCAAAACATGCTGAAAATTTATATTATTGGTGCCCAAAGTCAATATGTGTATGCATCTTCTGCACCCGTTTAAATCCAAAATTCAACCTCAAAACACACGTAAATTCCATATTTTTGGGTCCCAGAAGCGATCTGTACATGCCTACTCAGTGCTAGAATGTTTTCAAGATATAGGCTCAAAACAAGCTAAAAATCGATATTTTAACTGTCCAAAGTCGATATGTGCATGCATCTTCTGTACCCGTTTATATCTCAAATTCAGGCGTTAAACACCCGAAAATTCGCTATTTTAGAGTCCTAGATGCGATCTGTACATGCCTACTCCTAGTTAGAATGTTCTCAAGATACAAACTCAAAACATGCTCAAAATTCGATATTTTTGGTTCCCAAAAGTCGATATGTGCATGCATATTCAGTACCCGTTTATATCTCAAATTCAGGCTCAAAACATCCGAAAATTCGATATTTTGAGGTTCCAGAAGCGATCTGTACATACCTACTCCATGTTAGAGTATTTTAAAAATACAGGCCTAAAACATGCTAAAAATTGATATTTTAGGTGCCCAAAGTCAATATGTGCATGCAACTTCTGTACCCGTGTATATCTCAAATTCAGGCTCAAAACACCCGAAAATTCTATATTTTTGGGTCCCAGAAGCGATCTGTACATGTCTACTTCGTGTTAGAGAATTTTCAAAATACAGGCCCAAAACATACTGAAAATCGATCTTTTAGGTGCCCAAAAGTCGATATGTGCATGCATCTTCTGCACCCGTTTATATCTCAAATTCAGGCTCCAAACACCCGAAAATTCGATATTTTGGGGTCCCAGAAGCGATATGTACATGCCTACTCAGATACAGGCCCAAAACATGCTGAAAATCGATATTTTAGGTGCCTAAAGTCAATATGTGTATGCCTGTTCTGCACCCGTTTATATCCCAAATTCAACCTCAAAACCCCCGGAAATTCGATATTTTTGGGTCCCAGAAGCGATCTGTACATGCCTACTCAGTGCTAGAATGTTTTCAAAATATAGGGCCAAAACATGCTAAAAATCGATATTTTAAGTGTCCAAGGTCGATATGTGCATGCATCTTCTGTACCCGTTTATATCTCAAATTCAGGCTCAAAACACTCGAAAATTCGGTATTTTTGGGTCCTAGAAGCGATCTGTACATGCCTACTCCTAGTTAGAATGTTTTCAATATACAGACCCAAAACATGCTCAAAATCGATATTTTAGGTGCCGAAAAGTCGATATGTGCATGCATCTTCTGTACCCGTTTATATCTCAAATTCATGCTCAAAACACCCGAAAATTCAATATTTTGGGGTCCCAGAAGCGATCTGTACATGCATACTCAGATACAGTCTCAAAACATGCTGAAAATTTATATTATAGGTGCCCAAAGTCAATATGTGTATGCATCTTCTGCACCCGTTTAAATCCAAAATTCAACCTCAAAACACACGTAAATTCAATATTTTTGGGTCCCAGAAGCGATCTGTACATGCCTACTCGGTGTTAGAATATTTTCAAAATACAATCCCAAAACATGCTAAAAAAAATCGATATTTTAGGTGCCCAGTGTCAACATGTGCATGCATCTTCTGTTCCCGTTTATATCCCAAATTCAGGCTCAATGCACCCGAAAATTCTATATTTTTGGGTGCCAGAAGCGATCTGTACAAGCCTACTCCTTGTTAGAACGTTTTCAAGATACAGAACCAAAACATGCTCAAAATCGATATTTTAGGTGCTAAAAGTCTATATGTGCATGCATCTTCAGTACCCGTTTATATCTCAAATTCAGGCTCAAAACACCAGAAAATTCGATATTTTTGGGCCCCAGAAGCGATCTGTACATGCCTACTCAGTGTTAGAATGTTTTCAAAATATGAGCTCAAAACATGCTAAAAATCGATATTTTACGTGTCCAAAGTCAATATGTGCATGCATCTTCTGTACCCGTTTACATCCCAAATTCTGGCTCAAAACACCCGAAAATTCGATATTTTTGGGTCCCATAAGCGATCTGTACATGCCTACTCAATGTTAGAATATTTTCAAAATACAGGCCCAAAACAAGAAGAAAATCGATATTTTGGGTGCCCAAAGTCGATATGTGCATGCATCTTCTGTACCCGTTTATATCTCAAATTCAGGCTCAAAACACCCGAAACTTCGATATATTTGGGTCCCAAAAGCGATTTGTACACGCCTACTCCATGTTTTAGTCATTTCAAAATACAGGACCAAAACATGCTGAAAATCGATATTTTAGGTGTCCAAAGTCGATATGTGCATGCATGTTCTGTTCCCGTCTATATCTCAAATTCAGGCTCAAAACACCCGATAATTCGATATTTTTGGGTCACAGAAGCGATCTGTACATGCCTACGCAGTGCTAGAATATTTTAAAAATATAGGCCCAAAACATGCTAAAAATCGATATTTAAGGTGCAAAAAGTCGATATGTGCATGCATCTTCAGTACCCGTTTATATCCTAAATTCAGGCTCAAAACACCCAAAAATTCGATATTTTTGGGTCCCAGAAGCGATCTGTACATGCCTACTCAGTGCTAGAATTTTTCATAATTTAGGCTCAAAACATGATAAAAATCGATATTTTTCGGTGTCCAAAGTCAATATATGCATGCATCTTCTGTACCCGTTTATATCTAAATTCAGGCTCAAAACACCCAAAAATTCGATATTTTTGGTTTCCAGAAGCGATCTGTACATCCCTACTCATTGCTAGAATGATTTTAAGATACAGACCCAAATAATGCACAAAATCGATATTTTAGGTACAAAAAGTCGATATGTGCAAGCATCTTCAGTACCCGTTTATATCATAAATTCAAGCTCAAAACATCCGAAAATTCGCTATTTTTGGGTCCCAGAAACGATCTGAACATGCCTACTCAGTGCTGGAATATTTTCAAAATATAGGGCCAAAACATGCTGAAAATCGATATTTTGGGTGCCCAAAGTCGATATGTGTATGCATCTTCTGTACCCGTTTATATTCCAAAATCAGGCTCAAAACACCCGAAAATTCGATATTTTTGGGTCCCAGAAGCGATCTGTACATGCCTACTCCGTGTTAGAAAATTTTCAAATTACATGCACAAAAACAAGTTGAAAATCGATATTTTAAGTGCCCAAAATCGATATGTTCATGCATCTTCTGTACCCGTTTATATCTCAAATTTAGGCTCAAAACACTCGAAAATTTGATATTTTTGGGTCCCAGATGCGATCTGTACATGCATAGTTAGTGCTAGAATATTTTCAAATTACAGGCCCAGAACAAGTGAAAATCGATATATTAGGTGCCCAAGTCAATATGTGCATGCATCTTCTGTACCCGTTTACATACCAAATTCTGGCTCAAAACGCCCGAAAATTCGATATTATTGGGTCCCAGAAGCGATCTGTACATGCCTACTCAGTGCTGGAATATTTTCAAAATACAGGCCCAAAACATGCTGAAAATCGATATTTTAGGTGCCCAAAATCAATATGTGCATGTATCTTCTGTACCCGTTTACATCCCAAATTCAGGCTCAAAACACCCGAAAATTCGATATTTTTGGGTCTAAGAAGCAATCTGTATATGCCTACTCAGTGTTAGAATATTTTAAAAATACAATCCCAAAACATGCTGAAAATCGATATTTTAGATGCCCAAAGTCAATATGTGCATGCATCTTCTATTCCTGTTTATATCCTAAATTAGGGCTCAAAACACCCGAAAATTCGATATTTTTGGGTCCCAGAAGCGATCTGTACATGCATAGTCAGTGCTAGAATATTTTCAAAATACAGGCCCAGAACAAGCTGAAAATCGATATTTTAGGTGCCCAAGTCAATATGTGTATGCATCTTCTGTATCGGTTTATATCCCAAATTCAGGCTCAAAACACCCGAATATTTGATTTTATTGGGGCTCAGAAGCGATCTGTACATGCCTACTCAGAAATAGAATATTTTCAAAATACACGCCCAAAACATGCTGAAAATCGATATTTTAGGTGCCCAAAGTCAATATGTGCATGCATCTTCTGTACCCGTTTATATCCTAAATTCAGGCTAAAACACCCGAATATTCGATATTTTTGGTTCCCAGAAGCGATCTTTACATGCCTACGCAGTGCTAGAATATTTTAAAAATATAGGCCCAAAACATGCTAAAAATCGATATTTAAGGTGCAAAAAGTCGATATGTGCATGCATCTTCAGTACCCGTTTAAATCCTAAATTCAGGCTCAAAACACCCAAATATTCGATATTTTTGGGTCCCAGAAGCGATCTGTACATGCCTACTCAGTGCAAGAATTTGTTCAAAATATAGGCTCAAAACATGATAAAAATCGATATACTTCGGTGTCCAAAGTCAATATGTGCATGCATCTTCTGTACCCATTTATATCCCAAATTCAGACTCAAAACACCTAAAAATTCGATATTTTTTGGTGCCAGAAGCGATCTGCACATGCCTACTCAATGTTAGAATTTTTTTAAATTACATGCACAAAAACAAGTTGAAAATCGATATTTTAGGTGCCCAAAATCGATATGTGCATGCATTTTCAGAACCCGTTTATATCTCAAATTCAGGCTCAAAACACCAAAAAATTCGTTATTTTCGGGTCCCAGAAACGATATGTACATGCCTACTCAGTGCTAGAATGTTTTCAAAATATGGGCTGAAAACATGCCAAAAATCGATATTTTAGGTGTCCAAAGTCAATATGTGCATACATCTTCTGTACCCGTTTATTTCCCAAATTCAGGCCCAAAACACCCGAAAATTCGATATTTTTGGGTCACAGAAGCGATCTGTACATGCTTACACCTTGCTAGAATGTTTTCAAGATACAGACCCAAAACATGCTCAAAATCGATATTTTAGGTGCCCAAAGTCGATATGTGCATGCATCTTCTATACCCGTTTATATCTCAAATTCATGCTCAAAACACCCGAAGCTTCGATATATTTGGGTCCCAGAAGCGATCTGTACACGACTACTCCATGTTTTAGTCATTTCAAAATACAGGACCAAAACATGCTGAAAATCGATATTTTAGGTGTCCAAAGTCGATATGTGCATGCATGTTCTGTTCCCGTCTATATCTCAAATTCAGGCTCAAAACACCCGATAATTGGATATTTTTGGGTCCAAGAAGCGATCTGTACATGCCTACGCAGTGCTAGAATATTTTAAAAATATAGGCCCAAAACCTGCACAAAATCGATATTTTAGGTACAAAAAGTCGATATGTGCAAGCATCTTCAGTACCCGTTTATATCACAAATTCAAGCTCAAAACACCCGAAAATTCGCTATTTTGGGGTCCCAGAAACGATCTGAACATGCCTACTCAGTGCTGGAATATTTTCAAAATATAGGCCCAAAACATGCTGAAAATCGATATTTTGGTTGCCCAAAGTCGATATGTGTATGCATCTTCTGTACCCGTTTATATTCCAAAATCAGGCTCAAAACACCCGAAAATTCGATATTTTTGGGTCCCAGAAGCGATCTGTACATGTCTACTCAATGTTAGAAAATTTTCAAATTACATGCACAAAAACAATTTGAAAATCGATATTTTAAGTGCCCAAAATCATTATGTTCATGCATCTTCTGTACCCGTTTATATATCAAATTTAGGCTCAAAACACTCGAAAATTTGATATTTTTGGGTCCCAGATGCGATCTGTACATGCATAGTCAGTGCTAGAATATTTTCAAAATACAGGCCCAGAACAATCTGAAAATCGATATTTTAGGTGCCCAAGTCAATATGTGCATGCATCTTCTGTACCCGTTTACATACCAAATTCAGGCTCAAAACACCCGAAAATTCGATATTATTGGGTCCCAGAAGCGATCTGTACATGCCTACTCAGTGCTGGAATATTTTCAAAATACAGGCCCAAAACATGCTGAAAATCGATATTTTAGGTGCCCAAAATCAATATGTGCATGTATCTTCTGTACCCGTTTACATCCCAAATTCAGGCTCAAAACACCCGAAAATTCGATATTTTTGGGTCCCAGAAGTAATCTGTATATGCCTACTCAGTGTTAGAATATTTTAAAAATACAATCCCAAAACATGCTGAAAATCGATATTTTAGATGCCCAAAGTCAATATGTGCATGCATCTTCTGTTCCTGTTTATATCCTAAATTAGGGCTCAAAACACCCGAAAATTCGATATTTTTGGGTCCCAGAAGCGATCTGTACATGCATAGTCAGTGCTAGAATATTTTCAAAATACAGGCCCAGAACAAGCTGAAAATCGATATTTTAGGTGCCCAAGTCAATATGTGTATGCATCTTCTGTATCGGTTTATATCCCAAATTCAGGCTCAAAACACCCGAATATTTGATTTTATTGGGGCTCAGAAGCGATCTGCACATGCCTACTCAGTAATAGAATATTTTCAAAATACACGCCCAAAACATGCTGAAAATCGATATTTTAGGTGCCCAAAGTCAATATAATATGTGCATGCATCTTCTGTACCCGTTTATATCCCAAATTCAGGCTCAAAACACCATAAAATTCGATATTTTTGGGTTTTAGAAGGGATCTGTACATGGCTATATAGTAATAGAATATTTTCAAAATACACGCCCAAAACATGCTGAAAATCGATATTTTAGGTGCCTAAAGTCGATATGTATATGCATCTTCTGTACCCGTTTATATCCTAAATTCAGGCTAAAACACCCGAATATTCGATATTTTTGGTTCCCAGAAGCGATCTTTACATGCCTACGCAGTGCTAGAATATTTTAAAAATATGGGCCCAAAACATGCTCAAAATCGATATTTTTCGGTGTCCAAAGTCAATATATGCATGCATCTTCTGTACCCGTTTATATCTAAATTCAGGCTCAAAACACCCGAAAATTCGATATTTTTGGGTCCCAGAAGCGATCTGTACATCCCTGCTCATTGCTAGAATGTTTTTAAGATACAGACCCAAAACATGCACAAAATCGATATTTTAGGTACAAAAAGTCGATATGTGCATGCATCTTCAGTACCCGTTTATATCACAAATTCAAACTCAAAACACCCGAAAATTCGCTATTGTTGGGTCCCAGAAGCGATCTGAACATACCTACTCAGTGCTGGAATATTTTCAAAATATAGGCCCAAACCATGCTGAAAATCGATATTTTGGGTGCCCAAAGTCGATATGTGTATGTATCTTCTGTACCCGTTCATATTCCAAATTCAAGCACAAAACACCCGAAAATTCGATATTTTTGGGTCCAAGAAGCGATCTGTACATGCCTACTCCGTGTTAGAGTATTTTCAAAATACAGGCCCAAAACATGCTAAAAATCGATATTTTAGGTGCCCAAAATCGATATGTGCCTGCATCTTCTGTACTCGTTTACATCCCAAATTCAGACTCAAAACACGTGAAAATTCGATATTTTTGGGTTCAAGAAGCGATCTGTATATGCCTACTCAGTGTTAGAATATTTTTAAAATTCTACTCCAAAACATGCTGAAAATCGATATTTTAGGTGCCCAAAGTCAATATGAGCATGCATCCTCTGTACCCGTTTATATCTCAAATTCAGGCTAAAACACCCGAACATTCGATATTTTTGGTTCCCAGAAGCGATCTTTACATGCCTACGCAGTGCTAGAATATTTTAAAAATATGGGCCCAAAACATGCTAAAAATCGATATTTAAGGTGCAAAAAGTCGATATGTGCATGCATCTTCAGTACCCGTTTATATCACAAATTCAAGCTCAAAACACCCGTAAATTCGCTATTTTTGGTTCCCAGAAACGATCTGAACATACCTACTCAGTGCTGAATATTTTCAAAATATAGACCCAAAACATGCTGAAAATCGATATTTTGGGTGCCCAAAGTCGATATGTGTATGCATCTTCTGTACCCGTTTATATTCCAAATTCAGGCACAAAACACCCGAAAATTCGATATTTTTGGGTCCCAGAAGCGATCTGTACATGCCTACTCCGTGTTAGAGTATTTTCAAAATACAGGCCCAAAACATGCTAAAAATCGATATTTTAGGTGCCCAAAATCGATATATGCCTGCATCTTCTGTACCCGTTTACATCCCAAATTCAGGCTCAAAACACGTGAAAATTCGATATTTTTCGGTTCAAGAAGCGATCTGTATATGCCTACTCAGTGTTAGAATATTTTCAAAATACTAACCCAAAACATGCTGAAAATCGATATTTTAGGTGCCCGAGGTCAACATGAGCATGCATCTTCTGTACCCGTTTATATCTCAAATTCAGGCTCAAAACACCAGAAAATTCAATATTTTTTGGTCCCAGAAGCGATCTCTACATGCCTACTCCTTGCTAGAATGTTTTAAAGATACAGACCCAAAACATGCGTAAAATCGATATATAAGGTGCAAAAAGTCGGTATATGCATGCATCTTCAGTACCCGTTTATATCCCTAATTCAGGCTCAAAAAACCCAAAAATTCGATATTTTTGGGTCCCAGTAGCGATCTGACATGCCTACTCAGTGCTAAAAATTTTTCATAATATAGGCTCAAAACATGATAAAAATCGATATTTTTCGGTGTCAAAAGTCAATATGTGCATGCATCTTCTGTACCCGTTTATATCCCAAATTCAGGCTCAAAACACCCGAAAATTCGATATTTTTGGGTCCCAGAAGCGATCTGTACATCCCTACTCATTGCTAGAATGTTTTTAAGATACAGACCCAAAACATGCACAAAATCGATATTTTAGGTACAAAAAGTCATTATGTGCATGCATCTTCTGTACCCGTTTATATCCCAAATTCAGGCTCAAAACACCCGAAAACTCGATATTATTGGGTCCCAGAAACGATATATAGATGCCTACTCATTGTTAAAATATTTTAAGAATACAGGCCCAAAACATGCCGAAAATCGATATTCTGGGTGCCCAAAGTCAATATGTGCATGCATCTTCTGTATCCGTTTATATCCCAAATTCAGGCTCAAAACACCCGAAAATTCGATATTATTGGGTTCCAGAAGCGATCTGTACATGCCTACACCTTGCTAGAACGTTTTCAAGATACAGACCCAAAACATGCTCAAAATCGATATTTTGGGTGCCCAAAGTCGATATGTGCATGCATCTTCTGTACCCGTTTATATCTCAAATTCAGGCTCAAAACACCCGAAACTTCGATATATTTGGGTCCCAGAAGCGATCTGTACACGCCTACTCCGTGTTTTAGTCATTTCAAAATACAAGACCAAAACATGCTGAAAATCGATATTTTAGTTGCCCAAAGTTGATAGGTGCATGCATCTTCTGTTCCAGTTTATATCTCAAATTCAGGCTAAAAAACACCCGATAATTCGATATTTTTGGATCCCAGAAGCGATCTGTACATGCCTACTCAATGTTAGAATATTTTCAAAATACAGGCACAAAAACAAGTTGAAAATCGATATTTTAGGTGCCCAAAGTCGATATTTGCATGCATCTTCAGTATCCGTTTATATCTCAAATTCAGGCTCAAATTACCCGAAAATTTGATATTTTTGGGTCTTAGAGGCGATCTGTACATTACTATTCAGTAATAGAATATTTTCAAAATACAGGCCCAAAACATGCTAAAAATCGATATTTTGGGTGCCCAAAGTCGATATGTGTATGCATCTTCTGTACCCGTTTATATTCCAAAATCAGGCTCAAAACACCCGAAAATTCGATTTTTTTGGGTCCCAGTAGCGATCTGTACATGCCTATTTCGTGTTAGAGTATTTTCAAAATACAAGCCCAAAACATGCTGAAAATCGATATTTTAGGTGCCCAAAATCGATATGTGCATGCATCTTCTGTACCCATTTATATCCCAAATTCAGGCTCAAAACACCTGAAAATTCGATATTTTTTGGTCCCAGAAGCGATCTGCACATGCCTACTCAATGTTAGAAAATTTTCAAATTACATGCACAAAAACAAGTTAAAAATCGCTATTTTAAGTGCACAAAATCGATATGTTCATGCATCTTCTGTAACCGTTTATATCTCAAATTTAGGCTCTAAACACACGAAAATTCGATATTTTTGGGTCCCAGATGCGATCTGTACATGCATAGTCAGTGCTAGAATATTTTCAAATTACGGGCCCAGAACAAGCTGAAAATCGACATTTTAGGAGCCCAAGTCAGTATGTGCATGCATCTTCTGTTCCCGTTTACATACTAAATTCAGGCTCAAAACACCAGAAAATTCGATATTTTTGGGTCCAAGAAGCGATCTGTATATGCCTACTCAGTGTTAGAATACTTTCAAAATACAATCCCAAAACATGCTGAAAATCGATATTTTAGATGCCCAAAGTCAATATGTGCATGCATCTTCTATTCTTGATTATATCCCAAATTATGGCTCAAAACACCCGAAAATTCGATATTTTTGGGTCCCAGAAGCGATCTGTATATGCCTACTCAGTGTTAGAATATTTTCAAAATACAATCCCAAAACATGCTGAAAATCGATATTTTAGGTGTCCAAAATCAATATGTGCATGCCACCTCTGTACCCGTTTATATCCCAAATACAGGCTCAAAACACACGAAAATTCGATATTTTTTGGGTCCCAGAAGCGATCTGTACATGCCTACTCCTTGCTAGAATGTTTTCAAGATACAGACCCAAAACATGCTTAAAAATCGATATTTTGGGTGCCCAAAGTCGATATGTGTATGCATCTTCTGTACCCGTTTATATCTCAAATAGAGGCTCAAAAAACCCGAAAATTCGATATATTTGGGTCCCAGAAGCGATGTGTACATGCCTACTCCGAGTTATAGTAATTTCAAAAAAAAGGACCAAAACATGCTGAAAATCGATATTTTAGGTGCCCAAAGTCGATAAGTGCATGCATCTTCTGTACCCGTTTATATCTCAAATTCAGGCTCAAAACACCTGAAAATTCGATATTTTTGGGTCTCAGAAGCGATCTGTACATGCCTACTCATTGTTAGAATATTTTCAAAATACAGGCAAAAAAACAAATTTAAAATCGATATTTTAGGTGCATAAAGTCGATATGTGCATGCATCTTAAGTACCCGTTTACATCTCAAATTCAGGCTCAAAATACCCGAAAATTCGATATTTTTGGGTCTTAGAAGCGATCTGTACATAGCTATTCAGTAATATAATATTTTCAAAATACAGGCCCAAAACATGCTGAAAATCGATATTTTAGGTGCCCAAAGTCGATATGTGTATGCATCTTCTGTACCCGTTTATATCTCAAATTCAGGCTAAAACACCCAAAAATTCGATATTTTTGGTTCCGAGAAGCGATCTGTACATGAATACGCAGTGCTAGAATATTTTAAAAATATTGGCTCAAAACATGATAAAAATCGATATTTTGGGTACCCAAAGTCAACATGTGCATCCATCTTCTGTACCCGTTTATATCCAAAATTCAAGCTTAAAACACCCGAATAATCGATTTTTGGGGGGCCGAGAAGCGATCTGTACATGCCTATTCAATGACAGAATATTTTCAAAATACAGGCCCAAAACCTGCTGAAAATCGATATTTTAGGTACCCAAAGTCATTATGTGCATGCGTCTTCTTTACCCGTTTATATCCCAAATTCAGGCTCAAAACACCCGAAAATTCGATATTTTGGGGTCCCAGAAGCAATCTGTACATGCCTACTCAGTGACGGAATACTTTTAAAATGCAGGCTTAAAACATGCCGAAATTCGACCTATTAGGTGCAAAAAGTCAATATGTACATGCATCTTCTGTACCCGTTTATATCTTATATTTAGGCTCAAAACACCCGAAAATTCGATATCTTTGGGTCCCAGAAGCGATCTGTACATGCATACTCAGTGCTAGAATACTTTCAAAATATAGGACCAAAACATGCTGAAATTCGATATTTGTTGTTCAAAAAGTCGATATGTGCATGCATCTTCTGTACTCGTTTATATCAGAAAGTCAGGCTGAAAACACTCGAAAATTCGATATTTTTGGATACCAGAAGCGATCTGTACATGCATACTCAGTGCTAGAATACTTTCAAAATATAGGCCCAAAACATGCTGAAATTCGATATTTTAGTTGCAAAAAGTCGATATGTGCATGGATATTTTGTACTCATTTATATTCCAAATTCAGGCTCAAAACACCCGAAAATTCGATATTATTGGGTCCCTGAAGCGATCTGTACATGCCTACTCAGTGCTAGAATATTTTCAAAACACAGGCCCAAAACTTGCTGAAAATCGATATTTTAGATGCCCAAAGTCAATATGTGCATACATCTTCTGTACCGGTTTATATCCCAAATTCAGGCTCAATTCACCCGAAAATTAGATTTTTGGGGGGCCCAGAAGCGATCTGTAAATGCCTACTTAATGCTTGAATGTTTTCAAAATATAGGCTCAAAACATGCTAAAAATCTATATTTTATGTGTCCAAAGTCAGTATGTTCATGCAACTTCTGTACCCGTTTGTATTCCAAAATCAGGCTCAAAATACCCGAAAATTCGATATTTTTGGTTCCCAGAAGCGATCTGTAAATGCCTACTCAGTGCTAGAATATTTTCAAAATATAGGCCTAAAACAAGCTGAAATTCGACCTATTAGGTGCAAAAATACGATATGTGCATGTATCTTCTGTACCCGTTTAAATCCAAAATTCAGGCTCAAAACACCCGAAAATTCGATATTTTTGGGTTCCAGAAGCGATCTGTACATACCTACTCAGTGCTAGAATATTTTCAAAATATAAGCCGAAAACATGCTAAAAATCGATATTTGTTGTTCAAAAAGACATTCATCGGGTGGTGGGTGTGGGTGTCAGTACAGTGCGTGGATAGTAAATATCAACAGTCAATCATGGGGTGTGTGGGTGTCATTATATTGATTTGTACTGTAAATATCAACAGTCATTATGAAGTGGTGAGTGTCATTACAGTGCTTGGACTGTAAATATAAACAGTCATTCATGAGGTGGTGGGTGTGTGGGTGTCATTAAAGTGCTTTGAATGTATATATCAACAGTCATTCATGGGGTGGTGGTTGTTTGGGTGTAATTACAGTACTTGGACTGTAAATATCAACAGTCATTCATGGGTGGTGGGTGTGTGGGTGTCATTACAGTGCTCAGACTGTAAATATCAACAGTCATTCATGGGGTGGTTAGTCTGTGGGTGTTATTACAATGCTTTGACTGAAAATATCAACAGTCATTTATGGGGTGGTGGGTGTCATTACAGTGCTTGGACTGTACTTATCGACAGTCATTCATAGGGTCGTGGGTGTGTGGGTGTCATTACAGTGCTTGGACTGTAAATATCAGCAATCATTCATGGTGTTGGGTGTCATTACAGTGCTTGGACTGTAAATATCAACAGTCATTCATTAAGAAGTGGGTGTTTGGGTGTCATTACAGTGTTGGACTTTAAATATCAACAGTCACTCATTGGGTGGTGGGTGTGTGGGTGTCATTACAGTGCTTGTAATGTAAATATCAACAGTTATTCATGGGGTGCTGGGTGTGTGAGTGTCATTACAGTGCTTGGACTGTAAATATTAACAGTCATTCATGGGATAGTAGGTGTGTGGGTGTCATTACACTGCTTGGACTGTAAATATCGACAGTCATTAATGGGGTGGTGGGTATGTGGGTGTCATTACAGAGCTTCGACAGTAAAAAATCAACAGTTATTCATGGGTTGGTAGATGTGTGGGTGTCTTTACAGTGCTTGGAGTGTAAATATCAACCGTCATTCATGGGGTGGTGGGTGTGTGGGTGTCATTACAGTTCTTGGACTGTAAATTTCAGCAGTGATTCATGGGATGGTAAGTGTGTGGGTGTCATTACAGTGATTGGACTGTAAATATCAACAGTTATTGTGGAGTGGTGGGAGTGTGGTCGTCATGACAGTGATTGGATTGTAAATATCAACAGTCATTCATTGTGTTGTGGGTGTGTGTATGTCATTACAGAGCTTGTACTGTAAATATCAATAGTCATTCATGGGGTGGTTTGTGTTTGGGTGTCATTACAGTACTTAGACTGTAAATATCAACAGTCATTTATTGGGTGGTGGGTGTGTGGGTGTCATTACAGTGCTTGGACTGTAAATAATAACAGTCATTCAATTGTTGTGGGTGTGTGAGTGTCATCACAGTGCTTGGACTGTAAATATCAACAGTAATTCATGCTGTGGTGGGAGTTTGGGTGTCATTACAGTGCTTGGACTGTAAATATTAACAATCATTCATAGGGTGGTTGGTATGTGGGTGTCATTACAGTGCTTGGACTGTAAATATTAACAGTCATTCATGGGGTGGTAGGTGTGTTGGTGTAAATACAGTGCTTGGACTGTAAATATCAACAGTCATTCATGAGGGTGGTGGGTGTGTGGGTGTCATTACAGTTTTTAAACTGTAGTTATCAACAGTCATTCATTGGATTGTGGGTCTGTGGGTATCATTACAATGCTAGGACTGTAAATATCAACAGTCATTCATGGGGTTGTGGTAGTGTGGGTATCATTACAGTGCTTGGACGGTAAATATTAACAGTCATTCATCGGGTGGTTATTGTTATTAGAGTACTTGGACTGTAAATATCAACAGTCATTTATGGGCTGTTAGGTGTGTGGGTGTCATAACAGTGCTCGGACCGTAAATATCAACAGTCATTCATGGGGTGGTTAGTGTGTAGGTGTCATTACAGTGCTTGGACTGAAAATATCAACAGTCATTCATGGGGTGGTGAGTGTCAATACAGTGCTTGGACTGTATATTTCAACAGTTATTCATGGGGTGGTGGGTGTGTGGGTGTCTTTACAGTTCTTGGACTGTAGATATCAATTGTCATTCATGGAGTTGCGGGTGTGTGGGGGTCATTACAGTGCTTGGACTATAAATATCAACAAGCTCTGTTAATATTTACAGTCCAAGCATTGTAATGGCACCCACACACCCACCACCCTGTGAATGACTGTTGATATTTACAGTCCAAGCACTGTAATGACATCCACACACCCACCAGCCAATGAATGACTGTTGGTATTTACAACTCGAGTGCTTGGACTGTATATATCAATAGTCATTCATGTGGTCGAGGGTGTGTGGATGTCATTACATTGCTTGGACTGTAAATATCAACAGTCATTCATGAGGAGGTGGGTGCGTGGGTGTCATTACAGTGCTTTGATTGTAAATATCAACAGTCATTCATGGTTTGGTGGGTGTCATTGCAGTACATGGACTGTAAACATCAACAGTCATTCATCGGGTGGTGTGTGTGAGCATGTCATTACAGTGCTTGGACTGTAAATATCAGCAATCGTTAATGGTGTTGGGTGTCATTACAGTGCTTGGACTGTAAATATCAACAGTCATTCATTAAAAGGTGGGTGTTTGGGTGTCATTACAGTGCTTGGACTGTAAATATCAACAGTCATTCATTAAAAGGTGGGTGTTTGGGTGTCATTACAGTGCTTGGACTTTAAATATTAACAGTCACTCATTGGGTGGTGGGTGTGTGGGTATCATTACAGTGCTTGTAATGTAAATATCAACAGTTATTCATGGGGTGCTGGGTGTGTGAGTGTCATTACTGTGCTTGGACTGTAAATATCAACAGTCAGTCATGGGGTGGTGGGTGTGTGGGTGTCAATACAGTACTTGGACTGTAAATATCATCAGTCTTTCATGGGGTGGTGGGTGTGTGTATGTCATTACAGTGCTTGGTCTATAAATATCAACAGTCATTAATGGGGTGGTGTATGTGTGGGTGTCATTATAGTGCATGGACTGTAAATATCAATAGTCATTCATGTGGTGGAGGATGTGTGGGTATCCTTACAGTGCTTGGACTGTAAATATCAACAGTCATTCATTGGGTGGTGTGTGTGTTGGTTTCATTATTGCGCTTGGACTGTAAATATCAACAGTCATTCATAGGGTTGTCGGTGTGTGGGTGTCATTACAGTGCTTGTACTGTAAATATCAACAGTCATTCATGGGGTGGTGGTTGTGTGGGTGTCATTACAGCGTTAGGACTGTAAATAATAAAAGTCATTCATTGCGTGGTGTGTGTTTAGGTTTCATCACAGTGCTTGGACTGTAAATTTCAACAGTCTTTCATGGAGTGTTGGGTGTCATTACAATTCTTGGACTGTAAATATCAACAGTCACTCATTGGGTGGTGGGTGTGTGGGTGTCATTACAGTGCTTGTAATGTAAATATCAACAGTTATTCATGGGGTGCTGGGTGTGTGAGTGTCATTACAGTGCTTAGACTGTAAATATCAATAGTCATTCATGGGGTGGTGGGTTTGTGGGTGTCATTACAGTTCTTGGACTGTAAATATCAACCATCATTTATGGGGTGGTGGGTGGGTGGGTGTTATTACAGTGCTTGGACTGTAAATATCAACAGTCATTTATGAGGTGGTGATTGTGTGGGTGCCATTACAGTGCTTTGATTGTAAATATCAACAATCATTTATGGGGTGGTAGGTGTCATTGCAGTTGTCACGGTCTTTACTTATAAGACCCGATGCACCCAAGAGAAAAAATGCATTGTTGCTCTCCCAAATACTTTAGTTTAACACTATAGGAGTATACTTGAAACACTGAGAAAAATAACATTAATTTAATTCACAAACAATATGCATCTCACTTAAGTACCTGGAATACATTGACAATATTAACTTGACACAATACATTAACAATTTTCTGTTCTCCCAACTTATGCAATACAAAAATAATCACCTTAATTCTAGACCTTAAATATTAAACCTTAATGCTACTTACAAATACTTCACCAACCCCATCACCACCACAATGCACCACCAATCCACCCGGAGCACAAGAAGCAGAGGGAATCTCTGAAACGCCGACTTCCTGCCCTTATATACCCTGTTGAAGGCATGACGTATGTGCATCTTAGATGCCTGAGCCAATGAACCAACTCCCTCAACGCGGGAAAACTTCTTGACCAATCCCACGGATAAACTCATGCACACACACTCTGCCATTGGTTGCCTTTCCTCGCTCGTTCCCTGGCCAGATGATGGTAGTTAATGTATTCCCCCAACAGGTAGTTAAGGCTGGTTCAGGCCACTCGTGCTTCTCGTCACACAGTGCATAGACTGTAAATATCAACAGTCATTCATCGGGTGGTGTGTGTGTGCATGTCATTACAGTGTTTGGACTGTAAATATCAAAAGTAATTCATGGTGTTGAGTGTAATTACAGTGCTTGGACTGTAAATATCAACAGTCACTCATAGGGTGCTGGGTGTGTTGGTGTCACTACAGTGCTTGGACTGTAAATATCAACAGTCATTCATGGGATAGTAGGTGTGTGGGTGTCATTACACTGCTTGGACTGTAAATATCAACAGTCATTCATGGGGTGGTGGGTATGTGGGTGTCATTACAGAGCTTCGACAGTAAAAAATCAACAGTTATTCATGGGGTGGTAGATGTGTGGGTGTCTTTACAGTGCTTGGACTGTAAATATCTACCGTCATTCATGGGGTGGTGGGTGTGTGGGTGTCATTACAGTTCTTGGACTGTAAATGTAAGCAGTGATTCATGGGATGGTAAGTGTGTGGGTGTCATTACAGTGATTGGACTGTAAATATCAACAGTTATTGTGGAGTGGTGGGAGTGTGGTCGTCATGACAGTGATTGGATTGTAAATATCAACAGTCATTCATTGTGTTGTGGGTGTGTGTATGTCATTACAGAGCTTGTACTGTAAATATCAACAGTCATTCATGGGGTGGTTTGTGTTTGGGTGTCATTACAGTACTTAGACTGTAAATATCAACAGTTATTTATTGGGTGGTGGGTGTGTGGGTGTCATTACAGTGCTTGGACTGTAAATATTAACAGTCATTCAATTGTGGTGGGTGTGTGAGTGTTATCACAGTGCTTGGACTGTAAATATCAACAGTAATTCATGCTGTTACGATCCTCTCCTGTACACCACTCTACTTCCTAACTACCTTCAAGTACCACTACCAATATTGGCCTAAAACATCCGAACTCACTATGCAGTTGGGTTCGGGGGTTCATGAGGCCTCAGAAGAGGTGACTTCCAGTCGTCGTCAAGACACACAGTCAGTATCAAGGCCCCACTCACCCTGTAAGGGTCTCCTCCTCCATCCACCTCCTCTCAGCCTACACACTCGATACCACCACCATAACGAGTGTCTGCCAGTAATCTGTCTACATTCACATACATATCGTTTATTATATATTCTGTTCTTTTCTCTTATGTCTCACCAGTTATTCTTGTATATGTATAGGTTAAGTTTATAGTTATAAGGTGTTTAGTTGTTTGTCATTTATTCTCTTTATTTACATCATATTATCTAAATGTTTCAAGTTCTTTATTAATTCAACTTATTGTTATAGCCGTAGGACTAGAGCCTGGAATTAAATAATAACTTTTAAATGTTTAAGAGTTTTAAACGTCCTGGTTGTAACAATTGGCGACCTCGCTAGGATACATGTGTGTTGTAGGAGACAACCAATTTAAATTCTTGTTGAGTAGTTCATTGACTTGGTATTGGTTAACTGGTAGTAGGAAGGAGGTGAGTGGTCATACAGTTTTTCTCTTGTTAAAGGTTCCAGTTGCTCTAAAAACTGTATCAAGCAGAGGGTATTTGTTTTCCCTCTGTTTCTCAAGAATCAGTATCGAACAAGTGTCTAGTCAATCATATATATAATCTGAGTGTACCATTTATTCCGTGTCTCTTATATCATTATCCAGTGGGTGTCTTGACTCCACGTACACTCTCTCGAGGATATTCTCCTCCCTTCTCCTAGACATTGTCGGTACTCATAAATGGTTAGGTGTGGTTACAACAAGGGTAGATTCTGAGGTCTATTCCGGTTGTCCTCGACTAGTTGTATCATTATCACCATACTATCGCGTTTATCTCTTTCTCACACAGAGATGATAGGTAATAATAATCCTGTGTCACACTGAGATAGTAGTCCTGTGTCGCTTATTAGCATCTTTTTGTTTTGTTTATTTTCATCAAGACGTGCGTTGTCCCGTTGTCTTGATCAGTAGGAGGCATCCTCTAAAATAAGAGAAATCCCCTACTCAGTTGGTTTGTAACTGGTTGTATCACTTGAACCATACTATCGTGTTATTATATTCTCATTATGTCACAGATATTTGATATAAAAGATTTCATTCTTAATCCTTCTAAAGAGAAATTACAAGGATGGCTGAAGAAAGAGGATTGGAAGAGGTTAGCACAGCACTACCAAGTGTCCATTCATTATACTATGACGAAAGAAGTAATTAAGAATGTAGTGGTAGAGGCATTAGTTGAATCAGGAGTTGTAGAGGCTTCTGCCCCTGAGGAAATGACACCAGCTGGTTTTCGTCCCCGTTCATCAACAGTGGAACAGCTAGTTGATCCCCATGACCAGTCTCGTGAGACTCAGGGTTCAGTAAACTTAATCGAACATGAGAGTCCTGGTGCTGTAAACCAGTTGGAACTAGAAAAAATGAAGCTAGAGTACCAATTCAAAACGAGGCAAATGGAGTTGGAGTTTGAAAGAGAGAAGCTTCAAGTAGAAAAACTTAAATTAGATAAGGAAATAAACAATAACACACAGTTTAAGGTTAGGGAACTGGAAATACAAGAAAAACAGCTTGAATTAAATTTTGGGAATCTTTCTAGTCTTGTTCCTAATTTTAATGAAGATGATGTGGATGGTTTCTTCAATTCTTTTGAGAGAATAGCTGAGAAACACGGGTGGCTGAAAGAAAAACAGATGTCTCTGCTCGCTCCTAAATTCATAGGAAAGGCTCAACGAGTGTACAACAGCTTAGACCAACCTGATGATTACAATTATGTCAAACAGCAAATTCGATATGCTTATGCGATTACACCGGATGGTTATCGCCAACGTTTCAGATCCCTAACAAAAGCTTTTCATCAAACATATGTGGAATTCGCCACCGAGAAACTTAGGTTTCGTAAAAAATGGCTAAATTCTCTAAATGTTACAACTTTTTCAGAGCTTGTCAACCTTATTGTTCTGGAAGAGTGGAAAAACAAATTGCCCTTTTTCCTGGTGAGACATATAGAGGAGAGAGGTGAGACAGAGTTATGTCGTGCGGCGGAGCTGGCAGATGCCCATGCACTAATGGTGGATGGGTGGGGACGTGGAGGAGGAAAATCTGTAAGGCCGTCCCCTGATGGTTACTTCTCGAGACCGGTTGGTGAGTCTGGGGGGCATGGATCTTATTCCCGGTCAGGAGTACAATGCAGGTATTGTAAAAAGATGGGCCATACTATTAGAAAATGTCTTCATCCAGGATGTCATGACTCAAACCAACCTTCTTATCCCAATCGACAAACCATCAACCATCCAAGACCCGTTGCTGCCACTAATATCCCAGCCCTGATACAAGCCTTGTTTGAACCATTCACTTTCACAGGAGTTGCTTCGATTGTTGATGATTCAAAGGTTCCAATTAATATCCTTAGAGATACAGCTTGTGCACAGAGTATCATCTTGTCAAGTGTCTTCTCGAATATAGCGGAGACGTATACAGGAGAGAAAGTGGTAGTTTCTGACCTGACCAGTAGTTATTCTTACCCATTAGCTGAGATTTACTTACAATGTCCCCTCATCACTGGCCTTGTTCGTGTTGCAGTCAGTGAGACATTACCTGTGCAAGGAGTGCATTTTCTATTGGGAAACGACCTGGCAGGATCCTCGGTACTTCCTCCAATAAACACTGTAAAATCTCCCTTAGAGAAAAGCCCAACCTCCAGTGTGGATGAAACCACTCCCTCTTTATTTCCAGCTTGTGCTGTCACTCGATCCCAAACCAAACTCACTCAGTCACCCTCCTTCCTCCCTTCCTTAAACCCTCCTTCATTTGTCCCAGAGGATTTAATTAACACCACCTTATCTAAAAAGGAACTGATCACCGCACAACAACGTGATCCCTCACTAGCTAAGTTGATTCACATTGCGAATGACAAAGCCGAAGAGAACACATTACCTAATTATTATCATCAGGATGGTATTCTAATGAGAGCCTACAGACCCCCACACCACTCAGACAAAGATGCCTGGTCAGAAACACACCAAGTTGTTGTCCCCCATTCTGTCCGCAATAGCATAATGAAATTAGCCCATGATGGATATGCAGGACATCTTGGTATGAGGAAGACTTATCTTAAGGTGTTAGCACATTTCTACTGGCCGGGAATGAGAAAGAATATCTCTGACTTTGTGATGACCTGTCATATTTGCCAGATTGTGGGAAAGCCAAATAGACCAATTCCTATTGCTCCTCTCAAAACCATCCCTATCATTAATGAGCCATTTGAAAAGATAATTATAGATCGTGTAGGACCCCTGCCTGTAAGTAAACAGAGAAATCAATACATCCTAACGGTTGTTGATCCGGCTACTCGCTATCCTGCAGCCTTTCCTCTTAAATCCATAACAACTAAATCCATTGTAAAACCATTGCTACATCTTTTCACATCAATGGGAGTGCCAAAAATAATTCAGTCTGACCAAGGGACTAATTTCACCAGTAATATGTTCCAACAGGTCCTGGCAGAGTTGGGGATAAAACATGTCACTTCCTCTGCTTACCACCCTCAATCTCAGGGGTGTCTGGAGAGATATCACCAAGCCATTAAAACTATGTTGAGAAAATACTGTCATGAGGCTGGAACAAGCTGGGACACTCATTTGGATTGGCTCTTGTTTGCCATAAGAGAGGCGAACCATGATGCCTTGGGGGTCTCCCCATTTGAACTTTTATTTGGACGACCTATCCGAGGTCCCTTGAAGATCTTTAAGGATAAATGGTTCGACTCTCAACCCAATCCTTTAACAGTCAATCAATATCTATCTGAATTAGGCAAGAAGTTGCAAACGGTCCGCACTTTTGCGAAGTCCCATTTGTCTCAGTTGCAGGACAGGACAACCCAGTTGTGGGGAACTAAGGCAGTCCTTAGAACATTTAAAGTAGGACAAAAGGTTCTAGCTTTTCTGCCCAGCCATGGTAATCCCCTACAGAAGCGTTATAGTGGACCTTATGTTATAAAAGAAAAGCTCAGTCCTCTCAACTATGTAATAGAAACGCCAGATAGGCGGAAAAAGTCTCAATGGGTTCATATTAATCTCATTCACGATCATCTCTCCAGAACATCAGGTGACGAGCCAGGAGACCCAACATCCAATGGATTTTTCCCAAACAGTCACCTTTTTTATCAAATTTTCAATACTATTGTTCAGAACTAGAAAACTCCTTCTGTAAGGATATTAAGTCCCTGTTGTCAAAGTATCCTGAAATCACAGCTGATCGTCCGGGTTTGTGTACTATCATTTCTCATGACATCTCCCTTACAGAAAAGTGCAAAGCTCCCATTAGGCTTGTACCATATAAACTAAATCCTGCTAAAACTGCCATTCTAAAACAGGAAGTTCAGTATCTCTTAGACTATCATTTAGCTGAACCTAGCATCTCTCCTTGGGCAGCTCCATGTTTATTAGTTCCTAAACCAGACCACTCTTATCGAATGTGCACTGATTACAGGAAACTTAACGAAGTCACTGTCAGGGATGCTTTTCCATTACCTCTAATTGAACAATTATTAGATCAAGTGGGTTCATCAAAGTATATAAGTACAATAGACCTTCAGAAAGGTTATTACCAGGTCCCGCTCACAAAGAGGGCCCGAACCTTTTCAGCCTTTATCACACCATTTGGGCTCTACCAATATAAAGTAATGCCTTTCGGGTTAACTAACGCCCCTTCTACCTTCCAAAGGATGATAAACTCTGTCGTGAGGGACCTGCGAGGGACTGCTGCATACCTGGATGACGTGGTGGTGGTGGCCGACAGTTGGGAAGAACATCTCTCCCGCCTGAACGACCTCTTTCAACGATTACGAGAGGCGGGCTTGACCATCCATCTGAGGAAGTCTGTGTTTGGAAGAGGCACAGTCATCTATTTAGGCCACGTTGTGGGAAGCTTACGACCAAAAGAAGCCAAAATCAGAGCAATTCTGGCCTTTCCCATTCCCAGAACCAGGAAGGAAGTGATGAGATTTCTTGGAATGGTGGGTTATTACCGAAGATTCTGTGTCAACTTTGCAACCATCGCAGCTCCCCTAACCCAGCTCACCAGTCCTAAGGCACCTTTCAATTGGACAGTTGCCTGTGAAGAATCCTTCAACAAGCTCAAAACTTTCCTCACGTCCAAGCCAGTACTAAAAACTCCAGACTTCGACCAGCCATTTAATCTCCAAGTGGATGCCAGTGGAGTTGGAGTTGGAGCGGTACTCCTGCAGCCAGCAACCACATCATCTGTACTACATCCTGTCGCCTTCTTTTCGGCCAAACTGAAACCACATCAGGCCAAGTATTCAACCATCGAGAAGGAGGCCCTGGCACTCATACTAGCGGTCAAGAAATTTGAATGTTATGTACGGACGGCTCTTGACAAGGTTCAGGTGTACATGGACCATAACCCCCTGGCCTTCATCCAGAAAATGAAAACTTCCAATCAAAGAATCCTAAGATGGGCGTTGGCACTACAACCTTATCACCTAGAAGTTCGACATATCAGGGGAGTTGACAACCTCATCGCGGACACTCTTTCCCGTAACCCTCTATAACCTCCTACGGACAAGTCCTGCGGAGGTCTTCGGCAGGGGGGTCTGTTATGATCCTCTCCTCTACACCACTCTACTTCCTAACTACCTTCAAGTACCACTACCAATATTGGCCTAAAACATCCGAACTCACTATGGAGTTGGGTTCGGGGGTTCATGAGGCCTCAGATGAGGTGACTTCCAGTCGTCGTCAAGACACACAGTCAGTATCAAGGCCCCACTCACCCTGTAAGGGTCTCCTCCTCCATCCACCTCCTCTCAGCCTACACACTCGATACCACCACCATAACGAGTGTCTGCCAGAAATCTGTCTACATTCACATACGTATCGTTTATTATATATTCTGTTCTTTTCTCTTATGTCTCACCAGTTATTCTTGTATATGTATAGGTTAGTTTATAGTTATAAGGTGTTTAGTTGTTTGTCATTTATTCTCTTTATTTACATCATATTATCTAAATGTTTCGAGTTCTTTATTAATTCAACTTATTGTTATAGCCGTAGGACTAGAGCCTGGAATTAAATAATAACTTTTAAATGTTTAAGAGTTTTAAACGTCATGGTTGTAACAATGCTGTGGTGGGAGTTTGGGTGTCATTACAGTGCTTGGACTGTAAATATTAACAATCATTCATAGGGTGGTTGGTCTGTGGGTGTCATTACAGTGCTTGGACTGTAAATATTAACAGTCATTCATGGGGTGGTAGGTGTATTGGTGTAAATACAGTGCTTGGACTGTAAATATCAACAGTCATTCATGGGATTGTGGTAGTGTGGGTGTCATTACTGTGCTTGGACGGTAAATATGAACAGTCATTCATCGGGTGGTTATTGTCATTAGAGCACTTGGACTGTAAATATCAACTGTCATTCATGGGGTGGTAAGTGTGTGGGTGTCATTACAGTGCTTGGACTATAAATATCAACCGTCATTCATGGGGTGGTGGGTGTCATTACAGTGCTTGTACTGTAAATATCAACATTCATTCATAGGGTGGTGGGTGTGTGGGTGTCATTACAGTGCTTTGACTGTAAATATCAATAGTCATTTATGGGGTGTTGGGTGTGTGGGTGTCATTAGAGTGCTTGGACTGTAAATATTAACAGTTATTCATGGGGTGCTGGGTGTTTGGGTGTCATTACAGTGCTTGGACTGTAAATATCAACAGTCAATCACGGGGTGGTGGGTGTGTGTGTTTCAAAACAGTGCTTGGACTGTAAATATCAACAGTCTTTCATGGGGTGGTTGGTGTGTGGTTGTTATTACAGAGCTTAGACTGTAAATATCAACAGCCATTCATAAGTTGGTGTATATGTGGGTGTCATTACAGCGCATGTACTGTAAATATCAAAAGTCATTCACGTGGTGGTGGGTTTGTGGGTATCATTACAGTGCTTGGTCTGTAAATATCAAGAGTCATTCATGGGGTGGTGGTTGTATGGGTGTCATTACAGTGTTTGGACTGTAAATATCAACAGTCATTCATTGGGTGGCAGGTGTGTGGGTGTCACTACAGTGCTTGGACTGTAAGTATCAACTGTCATTTATTGGGTGGTGGGCATGTGGGTTCCATTACATTGCCTGGACTGTAAATATCAACAGTCATTCATTGGGTGGCATGTGTGTGGGTGTCATTACAGTGCTTGGACTGTAAGTATCAACTGTCATTCATTGGGTGGTGGGTATGTGGGTTCCATTACATTGCCTGGACTGTAAATATCAACAGTCATTCATGGGGTGGTTGGTGTGTGGGTGTCATTACAGTGTTTGGAATGTAAATATCAACAGTCATTCATGGCATGGTGAGTGTGTTGGTGTCATTACAGTGCTAGGACTATAAGTATCAACTGTCATTCATGGGGCGGTGTGTTTGTGGGTTCTATTACATTGCCTGGACTGTAAATATCAACAGTCATTCATGGGGTGGTGGGTGTGTGGGTGTCTGTACAGTGCTTGGATAGTAAATATCAACAGTCAATCATAGGGTGTGTGGGTGTCATTATAGTGATTGTACATTAAATATCAACAGTCATTCATGGGATTGTTAGTGTCATTACAGTGCTTGGACTGTAAATATAAACAGTTATTCAAGAGGTGGTGTGTGTGTGGGTGTCATTAATGTGTTTGGACTGTATATATCAACAGTCATTCATGGGGTGGTGGGTGTGTGGGTGTCATTACAGTGCTCGGACTGTAAATATCAACAGTCATTCATGGGGTGGTTAGTCTGTGGGAGTTATTACAATGATTAGACTGAAAATATCAACAGTCATTCTTGGGGTTGTGGGTGTGTGGGTGTCATTACAATGCTTGGAAAATAAATATCAACCATCATTAATGGGGTGGTGGGTGTCATTACAGTGCTTGTACTGTAAATATCAACAGTCATTATACGGTGGTGGTTGTGTGGGTTTCATTACAGTGCTTGGACTGTAGATATCAACAGTTATTCAAGGGATGGTGGGTGTGTCGGTGTCATTACAGAGCTTGGACAGTAAATATCAACAGTCATTAATGGGGCGGTGGGTGTCATTACAGTGCTTGGACTGTAAATATCAACAGTCATACATGGGTTAGTTGGTTTAATTACAGTGCTCGGACTGTAAATATCAACAGTCATTAATGGGGTGGTATGTGTGTGGGTGTCATTACAGTGCTCGGACTGTAAATATCAACAGTCATTCATGGGGTGATAGGAGTCTGATGGTCATTACAGTGCTTGGTGTGTAAATATCAACAGTCATTCATGGGGTGGTTGGTGTGTGGGTGTCATTACAGTGCTTGGAATGTAAATATCAACAGTCATTCATGGCATGGTGAGTGTGTGGGTGTCATTACAGTGCTTAGACTGTAAGTATAAACTGTCATTCATGGGGTGGTGTGTGTGTGAGTTCCAGTACACCCAGTCAATCACTGGGTGGTGGGTGTATGTGTGTCAATACAGTGCTTGAACTGTAAATATCAACAGTCTTTTATGTGTGGTGGGTGTGTGGTTGTCATTACAGAGCTTTGACTATAAATGTCAATTGCCATTTATGAGGTGGTGTATATGTGGGTGTCATTACAGCACATGGACTTTAAATATCTACAGTCATTCATTTGGTGGTGGGTTTGTAGGTATCATTACAGTGCTTGGTCTGTAAATATCAACACTCATTCATGGGGTGGTGGGTGTGTGGGTGTCATTTCAGTGTTTGGACTGTAAATATCAACAGTTATTCATTGGGTGGTAGGTGTGTGGGTGTCATTACAGTGCTTGGACTGTAAGTATCAACTGTCATTCATTGGGTGGTGGGTGTGTTGGTTCCATTACATTGCCTGGAATGTAAATGTCAACAGTTATTCATGGGATGGTGGGTGTGTGGGTGTCAGTACAGTGTGTGGATAGTTAATATCAACAGTCAATCATGGGGTGTGTGGGTGTCATTATAGTGATTGTACTGCAAATATCAACAGTCATTAATGGGTTGGTGGTTGTGATTACAGTGCTTGGACTGTAAATATCTACAGTCATTCATGGGATGGTTAGTGTCATTACAGTGCTTGGACTGTAAATATCAACAGTCATTCATGAGGTGGTGGGTGTGTGGGTGTCATAACAGTGCTTGGACTGTAAATATCAACAATCATTCATGGGGTGGTTTGTGTGTGAGTGTCATTACAGTGCTTGGACTGTAAATATTAATAGTCATTAATGGGGTGGTGGGTGTCATTACAATACTTGGACTGTAAAAATCAAGTCAGTTATGGGGTGTTGGGTGTGTGGGTGTCATTACAGTGCTTGCACTGTAAATATCAACAGTTATTCATAGGGTGGTGGGTGTGTGGGTATCATTACAGAGCTTGGACTGTCAGTATAAACTGTCATTCATGGGGTGGTAGGTGTGAGGGTGTCATTACAGTGCTTGAACTGTAAATATCAACAGTCATTAATTGGGTGGTTGGTGTGTGGGTGTTATTACAGTGCTTGGAATGTAAATATCAACAGTCATTCATGGCATGGTGAGTGTGTGGGTGTCATTACAGTGCTTAGACTGTAAGTATAAACTGTCATTCATGGGGTGGTGTGTGTGTGAGTTCCAGTACATTGCCTGGACTGTAAATATCAACAGTCATTCAAGGCGTGGTGTGTGTGTGTGTGTGTCAGTACAGTGCGTGGATAGTAAATATCAACCGTCAATCATGGGGTGTGTGGGTGTTATTATAGTGATTGTATTGTAAATATCAACAGTCATTCATGGGATGGTTAGTGTCATTACAGTGCTTGGACTGTAAATATCAACAGTCATTCATGAGGTGGTGGGTGTGTGGGTGTCATAACAGTTCTTGGACAGTAAATATCAACAGTCATTCATGGGGTGGTTTGTGTGTGAGTGTCATTACAGTGCTTGGACTGTAAATATCAACCATCATTTATTGGGTGGTGGGTGTCATTACAGTGCTTTGACTGTAAAAATCAAGTCAGTTATGGGGTGTTGGGTGTGTGGGTGTCATTACAGTGCTTGGACTGTAAATATCAACAGTTATTCATAGGGTGGTGGGTGTGTGGGTATCATTACAGAGCTTGGACTGTAAGTATAAACTGTCATTCATGGGGTTGTGGGTGTGAGGGTGTCATTACAGTGCTTGAACTGTAAATATCAACAGTCATTAATTGGGTGGTTGGTGTGTGGGTGTCATTACAGTGCTTAGACTGTAAGTATAAACTGTCATTCATGGGGTGGTGTGTGTGTGGGTTCCATTACATTGCCTGGAATGTAAATATCAAGAGTCATTCAAGGCGTGGTGTGTGTGTGTGTGTGTGTCAGTACAGTGCGTGGATAGTAAATATCAACCGTCAATCATGGGGTGTGTGGGTGTTATTATAGTGATTGTATTGTAATTATCAACAGTCATTCATGGGGTGTGTGATTGTCATTACAGTGCTTGGACTATAAATATCAACCGTCATTCTTGGGGTGGCGGGCGTGTGGGTGTCATTACAGTGCTTACACTGTAAGTATCAACAGTCATTTATGGGGTGGTGGGTGTGTGGGTGTCATTACAGTGCTTGGACTGTAAATATCAACAGTCATTAATTGGGTGGTGGAGGTGTAAGTGTCATTACAGTGCTTTTACTGTAAATATCAACAGTCAATCATGAGGTGGTCGGTGTGTGGGTGTCATTACAGTGCTTTGACTGTAAATGTCAAAAGTCATTCATGGGGTGGTGCATGTGTTGGTGTCATGACAGTGCTTAGATTGTAAATATCAACAGTCATTCATGGGGTGGTGAGTGTGTGGGTGTCATTACAGTTCTTGGACTATAAATATCAACCATCATTTATTAGGTGGTGGGTTTGTGGGCGTCATTACAGTGCTCAGACTGTATATATTAACATTCATTTATGGGGTGGTGGGTGTGTGGATGTCATTACAGGGCTTAGACTCAAAATATCAACAGTCATTTATGGGGTGGTGGATGTGTGGGTGTCATTACACTGCTTGCAATATAAATATCAACTGTCATTTATGGGGTTGTGGGTGTGTGGGTGTCATTACAGTTCTTGGACTGTAAATATCAACAGTCATACATAGGGTGGTGGGTGTGTGAGTGTCATTACAGAGCTTGGACTGTAAATATCATCAGTAATTCATGGGGTTGTGGGTGTGTAGGTGTCATTACAGTGCTTGGACTGTAAATATCAAAAGTCATTCTTGGGGTGGTGGGTGTGTGGGTGTCATTAGAGTGCTTAGACTGTAAATATCAACAGTCATTTATGGGGTGGTGGGTGTGTGGCTGTCATTATAGTGCTTGGACTGTAAATATCAACAGTCAATCATGGAGTGGTACGTATGTGGGTGTCATTACAGTTCTTGGACTGTAAATATCAACCGTCATTCATGGGGTGGTGGTTGTGTGGTTGTCATTACAGTGTTTTGATTGTAAATATCAAGTCATTTATAAGGTGGTGGGTGTCATTATAGTGCTTGGACTGTAAATATCAATAGTCATTCATGGAGTAGTGGGTGTGTTGGTGTCATTACAGTGCGTGGACTGTAAATATCAACCATAATTCATGGGGTGGTGGGTGTGGGGTGTCATTACAGTTCTTGGACTGTAAATATAAACCATTATTCATTAGGTGGTGGGTTTGTGGTTGTCATTACAGCGCTCAGACTGTAAATATTAACATTCATTAATGGGGTTGTGGGTGTGTGGGTGTCATTACAGTTCTTTGACTGTAAATATCATCTGTCATTTATAGGGTGGTGGGTGTGTGAGTGTCATTACAAAGCTTGGACTGTAAATATCAACAGTCATTCATGAGGTTGTATGTGTGTAGGTGTCATTACAGTGCTTGGACTGTAAATATCAAAAGTCATTCTTTGGTGGTGGGTGTGTGGGTGTCATTACAGTTCTTAGACTGTAAGTATCAACAGTCATTTATGGAGTGGTGGGTGTGTGGCTGTCATTATAGTGCTTGGACAGTAAATATCAACAGTTAATCATGGGGTGGTGGGTGTGTGGGTGTCATTAGACTGCTTGGACTGTAAATATTAACAGTCATTCATGGTGTGGTGGGTGTGTGGATGTAATTACAGTGCTTGGACTGTAAATATCAACAGTTATTAATTGGGTGGTGGAGGTGTAAGTGTCATTACACTGCTTGGACTGAAAATATTAACAGTCAATCATGGGGTGGTCGGTGTGTGGGTGTCATTACAGTGCTTGGACTGTAAATTTCAACAGTCATTCATGGGGTGGTGCATGTGTTGGTGTCATGACAGTGCTTAGACTGTAAATATCAACAGTCATTCATGGGGTGGTGAGTGTGTGGGTGTCATTACAGTTCTTGGACTATAAATATCAACCATCATTCATTAGGTGGTGGGTTTGTGGGTGTCATTACAGTGCTCAGACTGTAAATATCAACAGTCATTAATTGGGTGGTGGAGGTGTAAGTGTCATTACAGTGCTTGGACTGAAAATATCAACAGTCAATTATGGGGTGGTCGGTGTATGGGTGTCATTACAGTGCTTGGACTGTAAATGTCAAAAGTCATTCATTGGGTGGTGCATGTGTTGGTGTCATGACAGTGCTTAGACTGTAAATATCAACAGTCATTCATGGGGTGGTTAGTGTGTGGGTGTCAGTACAGTTCTTGGACTAAAAATATCAACCATCATTCATTAGGTGGTGGGTTTGTGGGTGTCATTACAGTGCTTAGACGGTAAATATTAACAGTCATTTATGGGGTGGTGCGTGTGTGGGTGTCATTACAGTGCTTGTACTATAAATATCAACTGTCATTTATGGGGTTGTGGGTGTGTGGGTGTCATTACAGTTCTTGGACTGTAAATATCAAAAGTCATTTTTGGGGTAATGGGTGTGTGGGTGTCATTACATTGCTTAGACTGTAAATATCAACAGTCATTTATATGGTAGTGGGTGTGTGGGTGTCATTATAGTGCTTCGACAGTAAATATCAACAGTCATTAATGGGGTGGTGGGTGTGTGGGTGTCATTAGACTGCTTGGACTGTAAATATTAACAGTCATTCATGGTGTGGTGGGTGTGTGGATGTCATTACAGTGTTTAGACTGAAAATATCAACAGTCATTTATGGGGTGGTGGGTGTGTGATTGTCATTACAGTGCTTGAACTATAAATATCAACCGTCATTTATGGGGTTGTGGGTGTGTGGGTGTCATTACAGTTCTTTGACTGTAAATATCAACTGTCATTTATAGGGTGGTGGGTGTGTGAGTGTCATTACAAAGCTTGGACTGTAAATATCAACAGTCATTCATGGGGTTGTATGTGTGTAGGTGTCATTACAGTACTTGGACTGTAAATATCAAAAGTCATTCTTGGGGTGGTGGGTGTGTGGGTCTCATTACAGTGCTTAGACTGTAAGTATCAACAGTCATTTATGGGGTGGTGGGTGTGTGGGTGTCAATACAGTGCTTGGACTGTAAATATCAACAGTCATCAAATTGGGTGGTGGAGGTGTAAGTGTCATTAGAGTGCTTGGACTGTAAATATCAACAGTCAATCATGGGGTGGTCGGAGTGTGGGTGTCATTACAGTGCTTGGACTGTAAATGTCAACAGTCATTTATGGGGTTTTGCATGTGTTGGTGTCATGACAGTGCTTAGACTGTAAATATCAACAGTCATTCATGGGGTGGTGAGTGTGTGGGTGTCATTACAGTTCTTGGACTATAAATATCAACCATCATTCATTAGGTGGTGGGTTTGTGGGTGTCATTACAGTGCTCAGACTGTAAATATTAACAGCCATTTATGGGGTGGTGGGTGTGTGGGTGTCATTACAGTGCTTGGACTATAAATATCAACTGTCATTTATGATGCTGTGGGTGTGTGGGTGTCATTACAGTTCTTGGACTGTAAATATCAACAGTCATACATAGGGTGGTGGATGTGTGAGTGTCATTACAGAGCTTGGACTGTAAATATCATCAGTAATTCATGGGGTTGTGGGTGAGTAGGTGTCATTACAGTGCTTGGACTGTAAATATCAACCGTCATTTATGGGGTTGTGGGTGTCATTACATTTCTTTGACTGTAAATATCAACTGTCATTCATAGGGTGGTGGGTGTGTGACTGTCATTACAAAGCTTGGACTGTAAATATTAACCGCCATTTATGGGGTTGAATGTGTGTAGGTGTCATTACAGTGCTTGGACTGTAAATATCAAAAGTCATTTATGGGGTGGTGGGTGTGTGGGTGTCATTACAGTTCTTAGACTGTAAAAATCAACAGTCATTTATGTTGTGGTGGGTGTGTGGCTGTCATTATAGTGCTTGGACTGTAAATATCAACAGTCAATCATGGAGTGATAGTTGTGTGGTTGTCATTACAGTGTTTTGATTGTAAATATCAACAGTCATTTATAAGGTGGTGGGTGTCATTAGAGTGCTTGGACTGTAAATATCAACAGTCATTCATGGAGTGGTGGGTGTGTTGGTTTCATTACAGTGCTTGGACTGTAAATATCAACCATAATTTATGGGGTGGTGTGTGTGGGGTGTCATTACAGTTCTTGGACTGTAAATACAAACCATCATTCATTTGGTGGAGGGTTTATGGGTGTCATTACAGTGCTCAGACTGAAAATATTAACAGTCATTCATGGGGTTGTGGGTGTGTGGGTGTCATTACAGTTCTTTGACTGTAAATATTAACTGTCATTCATAGGGTGGTGGGTGTGTGAGTGTCATTACAAAGCTTGGACTGTAAATATCAACAGTCATTCATGAGGTTGTATGTGTGTAGGTGTCATTACAGTGCTTGGACTGAAAATATCAAAAGTCATTCTTTGGTGGTGGGTGTGTGGGTGTCATTACAGTGCTTAGACTGTAAGTATCAACAGTCATTTATGGGGTGGTAAGTGTGTGGCTGTCATTATTGTGCTTGGACTGTAAATATCAACAGTCATTCATGGGGTGGTGGCTTTGTGATTGTCATTACAGTGCTTGGATTATAAACATCAACTGTCATTTATGGGGTTGTGGGTGTGTGGGTGTCATTACAGTTCTTTGACTGTAAATATCCACTGTCTTTTATAGGGTGGTGGGTGTTTTGAGTGTCATTACAAAGCTTGGACTGTAAATATCAACAGTCATTTATGGGGTTGTATGTGTGTAGGTGTCATTACAGTGCTTGGACTGTAAATGTCAACAGTCATTTATGGGGTTTTGCATGTGTTGGTGTCATGACAGTGCTTAGACTGTAAATATCAACAGTCATTCATGGGGTGGTGAGTGTGTGGGTGTCATTACAGTTCTTGGACTATAAATATCAACCATCATTCATTAGGTGGTGGGTTTGTGGGTGTCATTACAGTGCTCAGACTGTAAATATTAACAGCCATTTATGGGGTGGTGGGTGTGTGGGTGTCATTACAGTGCTTGGACTATAAATATCAACTGTCATTTATGGGGCTGTGGGTGTGTGGGTGTCATTACAGTTCTTGGACTGTAAATATCAACAGTCATACATAGGGTGGTGGATGTGTGAGTGTCATTACAGAGCTTGGACTGTAAATATCATCAGTAATTCATGGGGTTGTGGGTGAGTAGGTGTCATTACAGTGCTTGGACTGTAAAAATCAACCGTCATTTATGGGGTTGTGGGTGTCATTACATTTCTTTGACTGTACATATCAACTGTCATTCATAGGGTGGTGGGTGTGTGACTGTCATTACAAAGCTTGGACTGTAAATATTAACCGTCATTTATGGGGTTGAATGTGTGTAGGTGTCATTACAGTGCTTGGACTGTAAATATCAAAAGTCATTTATGGGGTGGTGGGTGTGTGGGTGTCATTACAGTTCTTAGACTGTAAAAATCAACAGTCATTTATGTTGTGGTGGGTGTGTGGCTGTCATTATAGTGCTTGGACTGTAAATATCAACAGTCAATCATGGAGTGATAGTTGTGTGGTTGTCATTACAGTGTTTTGATTGTAAATATCAACAGTCATTTATAAGGTGGTGGGTGTCATTAGAGTGCTTGGACTGTAAATATCAACAGTCATTCATGGAGTGGTGGGTGTGTTGGTTTCATTACAGTGCTTGGACTGTAAATATCAACCATAATTTATGGGGTGGTGTGTGTGGGGTGTCATTACAGTTCTTGGACTGTAAATACAAACCATCATTCATTTGGTGGAGGGTTTATGGGTGTCATTACAGTGCTCAGACTGAAAATATTAACAGTCATTCATGGGGTTGTGGGTGTGTGGGTGTCATTACAGTTCTTTGACTGTAAATATTAACTGTCATTCATAGGGTGGTGGGTGTGTGAGTGTCATTACAAAGCTTGGACTGTAAATATCAACAGTCATTCATGAGGTTGTATGTGTGTAGGTGTCATTACAGTGCTTGGACTGAAAATATCAAAAGTCATTCTTTGGTGGTGGGTGTGTGGGTGTCATTACAGTGCTTAGACTGTAAGTATCAACAGTCATTTATGGGGTGGTAAGTGTGTGGCTGTCATTATTGTGCTTGGACTGTAAATATCAACAGTCATTCATGGGGTGGTGGCTTTGTGATTGTCATTACAGTGCTTGGATTATAAACATCAACTGTCATTTATGGGGTTGTGGGTGTGTGGGTGTCATTACAGTTCTTTGACTGTAAATATCCACTGTCTTTTATAGGGTGGTGGGTGTTTTGAGTGTCATTACAAAGCTTGGACTGTAAATATCAACAGTCATTTATGGGGTTGTATGTGTGTAGGTGTCATTACAGTGCTTGGACTGTAAATATCAAAAGTCATTCTTGGGGTGGTGGGTGTGTGGGTGTCATTACAGTGCTTAGACTGTAGGTATCAACAGTCATTAATGGCGTGGTGGGTGTGTGGGTGTCATTATAGTGCTTGGACTGTAAATATCAACAGTCAATCATGGGGTGGTGGGTGTGTGGGTGTCATTACAGTGTTTTGATTGTAAGTATCAACAGTCATTAATAAGGTGGTGGGTGTCATTAGAATGCTTGGACTGTAAATATTAACAGTCATTCATGGAGTGGTGGGTGTATTGGTGTCATTACAGTGCTTGGAATGTAAATATCAACCATAATCATGGGGTTGTGGGTATGGTGCATCATTACAGTGCTTTGACTGTAAATATCAACAGTCATTCATGGGGTGGTGGGAGTGAGGGTTTCATATTAGTGCTTAGACTGTAAATATCAACAATCATTCATGGGGTGGTGGGTGTGTGGGTGTCATTATAGTGCTTGGACTGTAAATATCAACAGTCATTCATGGGGTGGTGGGTGTGTGGGTGTCATTAAAGTGTTTTGACTGAAAATATTAACAGTCATTCATAGGGTGGTGGGTGTCATTAGAGTGCTTGGACTGTTAATATCAACAGTTATTTATGGGGAGGTAGGTGTGTTGGTGTCATGACAGTACTTGGACTGTAAATATCAACAGTCATTCATTAGGTGGTGAGTGTGTGGGTGTTATTACAGTTCTTGGATTGTAAATATCAACCATCATTCATTGGGTGGTGGGTGTGTGGGTGTCATTACAGTGCTCAGACTGTAAATATTATCAGTCATTCATGGGGTTGTGGTTGTGTGGATGTCATTACAGTGCTTGGACTAAAAATATCAACTGTCATTCATGGGGTGGTGGGTGTGGGGGTTTAATTACAGTTCTTGGACTGTAAATATCAACCATCATTCATTGGGTGGTGGATGTGTGTGTGACATTACAGTGCTTGGACTGTAAATATTAACAGTCATTAATGGGGTGGTGGGTATGTGGATGTCATTACAGTGCTCGGACTGAAAATATCAACCATAATTTATAGGGTGGTGGATTTGTGGGTATTATTACAGTGGTTGGACTGTAAATATCAACATTCATTCATAGAGTGCTGTGTGTGTGAGTGTCATTACAGAGCTTGGACTGTAAATATCAACAGTTATTCATAAAGTGGTGGGTGTGTGGGTGTCATTACAATGCTTCGACAGTAAATATCAACAGTCATTCCTGGGGTGGTAGGTGTGTGGGTGTCATTACATTGCTTAGACTGTAAATATCAACAGTCATTAATTGGGTGGTGGGTGTGTGGGTGTCATTACACTGCTTGGACTGTAAATATCAACAGTCATTCCTGGGGTGGTGGGTGTGTGGGTGTCATTACAGTGCTTGTACTATAAATATCAACCGTCATTTTTGGGGTTAAGGGTGTGTGGGTGTCATTACAGTTCTTGGACTGTAAATATCAACAGTAATACATAGGCTGGTGGGTGAATGAATGTCATTACAGAGCTTGGACTATAAATATCAACAGTCATTCATTGGGTTGTTGGTGTGTAGGTGTCATTATAGTGTTTGGACTGTAAATATCAACAGTCTATCATGATGTTATTGGGTATGTGGGTGTCATTACAGTGCTTGGACTGTAAATATCAACAGTCATTCATGGGATGGTGGGTGTGTGAGTGTCATTACAGTGTTTTGATTGTAAATATCAACAGTCATTTATAAGGTGGTGGGTGTCATTAGAGTGCTTGGACTGTAAATATTAACAGTCATTCATGGAGTGGTGGGTGTATTGGTGTCATTACAGTGCTTGGACTGTAAATATCAACCATAATTCATGGGGTGGTGGGTGTGAGGTGTCATTACAGTTCTTAAACTGTAAATATCAACCATCATTCATTGGGTGGTGGATGTGTGTGTGACATTACAGTGCTTGGACTGTAAATATTAACAGTCATTCATGGGGTAGTGTGAGTTTGGATGTCATTACAGTGCTTGGACTGTAAATATCAACAGTCATTCATGGAGTGGTGGGTGTGTGGGTGTCATTACAGTGCTTGGACTGTAAATATCAATAGTCAATCATGGGGTGGTCGGTGTGTGGGTGTCATTACACTACTTGGACTGTAAATATCAACAGTCATTCATGGGGTGGTGCATGTGTTGTTGTCATGACAGTGCTTGGACTGTAAATATCAACAGTCATTCATGGGGTGGTGAGTGTGTGGGTGTCATTACAGTGCTCAGACTGTAAAAATTAACAGTCATTCATGGGGTGGTGGGTGTGTGGATATCATTGCAGTGCTTAGAATGGAAATATCAACAGTCATTTATGGGGTGGTAGGTGTGTTTGTGTCATTACAGTGCTTGGACTATAAATATCAACGGTCATTTTTGGGGTTGTGGGTGTGTGGGTGTCATTACAGTTCTTGGACTGTAAATATCATAAGTCATTCTTTGGGTGGTGGGTGTGTGGCTGTCATTATAGTGGTTGGACTGTAAATATCAACAGTCATTCGTGTGGTTGTGTGTGTGTAGGTGTCATTACAGGGCTTGGACTGTAAATATCAACCATAATGCATGGGGTGGTGGGTGTGGGGCGTCATTACTGTGCTTTGACTGTAAATATCAACAGTCATTTATGGGGTGGTGGGTGTGTGGATGTTATTACAGTGCTTGGACTGTAAATATCAAGTCATTTATGGGGTGGTGGGAGTTTGTGTGTCATTAGTGCTTGGACTGTAAATATCAACAGTCATTTATGGGGTGGTGGGTGTGTTGTTATCATTACAGTGTTTGAACTGTAAATTTCAAAAGTCATTCTTGGGGTGGTGGGTGGGAGGGTGTTATTACAGTGCTTGGACTAAAAAATATCAACCATCAATTATGCAGTGGTGTTGTGTGTGGATTTCATTACAGATCTTGGACTGTAAATATAAACAGTCATTCATAGGTTGGTGGGTGTGTGAGTGACATTACAGAGCTTGGAATGTAAATATCAACAGTCGTTTATGGGGTGGTGGGTGTGTTGTTATCATTACTGTGCTTGGACTGTAAATTTCAAAAGTCATTCTTGGGGTGGTGGGTGTGTGGGTGTCATTACAGTGCTTAGACTGAAAATATCAACAGTCATTTATTGGGTGGTGGGTGTTTGGCAGTCATTACAGTGCTTGGACTGTAAATATCAACAATCAATCATGGGGTGGTGGGTGTATGGGTGTCATTACAGAGCTTGGACTGTAAATATCAACAGTCATTCATGGAGTGGTGTGTGTGTGGGTGTCATTACAGTGATTGGACTGTAAATATCAACAGTAATTCTTGGGTAAGTGGGTGTGTGGGTGTCATTATAGTGCTTAGACTGTAAATACCAACAGTCATTCATGAGGTGGTGGGTGTTTGGCTGTTATTACAGTGCTTGGACTGTAAATATCAACTGTAATTCATGGTGTGGTGGCTGTGTGAGTGTCATTACAGTTCTTGGCCTGTAAATATCAACCATAATTCATTGGGTTGTGGGTGTGGGGGTGTCATTACAGTGCTTTGACTGTAAATATCAACAGTCATTCATGGGGTGGTGGGTGTGAGGGTGTCATTACAGTGCTTGGACTGTAAACATTAATAGTCATTCATGGGGTGGTGAGTGTGTGAGTCTCATTATAGTGCTTGGACTGTAAATATCAACAGTCATTCATGGGGTGATGGGTGTGTGGGTGTCTTTACAGTGCTTGGACTGAAATATCAAGTCATTCATGGGATGGTAGGTGTGTGTGTGTGTCATTAGTGCATGGACTGTAAATATCAACAGTCATTCATGGGGTGGTGGGTGGCATTTCAGTGCTTGGTCTGTAAATATCAACAGTCATTCATGGGGTGATGAGTGTGTGGATGTCATTACAGTGCTTGGACTGTAAATATCAACAGTCATTCATGGGTTGGTGGGTGTGTGGGTGTCATTACAGTGCTTGGACTATAAATATCAACAGTCATTCATGGGGTGGAAGGTTTGTGGGTGTCATTACAGTGCTTAGACTGAAAATATCAAGTCAGTCATGGGGTGGTGGCTGTGTAAGTGTCATTACCGTACTTGGAATGTAAATATCAACAGTCATTCATGGGGTGGTGGGTGTGTGGGTGTCATTACAGTGTTTTGATTGTAAATATCAACAGTCATTCATGGGTTGTGAGGGTTTCATTAGAGTGCTTGGACTGTAAATATCAACAGTCATTCATAGGGTGGTGGGTGTGTGGGTGTCATTACAGTGCATAGACTGTAAATATCAAGTAATTCGTGGGGTGGTGGCTGTGTGAGTGTCATGACAGTTCTTGGATTGTAAATATCAGCAGTCATTCATGGGATCGAGAGTGTGTGGGTGTCATTACAGTGCTTGAACTATAAATATCAACAGCCATTCATAGGGTGGTGGGTGTCATTAGAGTGCTTGGACTGTAAATATCAACAGTCATTCATGGGGTGGTGGGTGTGTGGGTGTCATTACAGTGCTTGGACTGTAAATAACAACCATAATTTATGAGGTAGTGGGTGTGGGGGGTGTCATTAATGTGCTTTGACTGTAAATATCGACAGTCATTCATGGGGTGGTGGGTGTGTGGGTGTCATTACAGTGTTTTGATTGTAAATATCAACAGTTATTTATAAGGTGGTGGGTGTCATTAAAGTGCTTGGACTGTAAATATTAACAGTCATTCATGGAGTGGTGGGTGTATTAGTGTCATTACAGTGCTTGGACTGTAAATATCAACAGTCATTCATAGGGTGGGGGGTGTGTGGTTGTCATTACAGTGCTTTGACTGTAAATATCGACAGTCATTCATGGGGTGGTGGGTTTGTGGTTGTCATTACAGTGCTCAGACTGAAAATATTGACATTCATTTATGGGGTGGTGGGTATGTAGGTGTCATTACAGTTCTTGGACTGAAAAAATCAACAGTCAATTATAGGGTGGTGGGTGTGTGAGTGTCATTACAGAGCTTGGACTGTAAATATCAACAGTCATTCATGGGGTTGTGTGTGTGTAGGTGTCATTACAGTGCTTGGACTGTAAGTATCAACAGTCATTTATGGGATAGTGGGTGTGTGGCTGTCATTATAGTGTTTGGACTGTAAATATCAACAGTCAATCATGGGGTGGTATGTATGTGGGTGTCATTACAGTTCTTGGACTGTAAAATATCGACAGTCATTCATGGGGTGATGGGTGTGTGGGTGTCATTACAGTGTTTTGATTGTAAATATCAACAGTCATTTATAAGGTGGTAGGTGTCATTAGAGTGCTTGGACTGTAAATATCAACCATAATTCATGGGGTGGTGGGTGTGGGGTGTCATTACAGTTCTTAAACTGTAAATATCAACCATCATTCATTGGGTGGTGGATGTGTGTGTGACATTACAGTGCTTGGACTGTAAATATTAACAGTCATTCATGGGGTAGTGGGAGTTTGGATGTCATTACAGACAGTGCTTGGACTGTAAATATCAACAGTCATTCATGGAGTTGTGGGTGTGTGGGTGTCATTACAGTGCTTGGACTGTAAATATCAATAGTCAATCATGTGGTGGTCGGTGTGTGGGTATCATTACACTACTTGGACTGTAAATATCAACAGTCATTCATGGGGTGGTGCGTGTGTTGTTGTCATGACAGTGCTTGGACTGTAAATATCAACAGTCATTCATGGGGTGGTGAGTGTGTGGGTGTCATTACAGTGCTCAGACTGTAAATATTAACAGTCATTCATGGGGTGGTGGGTGTGTGGATATCATTGCAGTGCTTAGACTGAAAATATCAACAGTCATTTATGGGGTGGTAGGTGTGTTTGTGTCATTACAGTGCTTGGACTATAAATATCAACGGTCATTTTTGGGGTTGTGGGTGTGTGGGTGTCATTACAGTTCTTGGACTGTAAATATCATAAGTCATTCTTGGGGTGGTGGGTTTGTGGCTGTCATTATAGTGGTTGGACTGTAAATATCAACAGTCATTCGTGGGGTTGTGTGTGTGTAGGTGTCATTACAGGGCTTGGACTGTAAATATCAACTATAATGCATGGGGTGGTGGGTGTGGGGCGTCATTACTGTGCTTTGACTGTAAATATCAACAGTCATTCATGGGGTGGTTGAGGTGAGGGTGTTATTACAGTGCTTGGACTGTAAATATCAACAGTCATTCATGGGGTGGTGGGTGTGTGGATGATATTACAGTGCTTGGACTGTAAATATCAAGTCATTTATGGGGTGGTGGGAGTGTGTGTGTCATTAGTGCTTGGACTGTAAATATCAACAGTCATTTATGGGGTAGTGGGTGTGTTGTTATCATTACAGTGCTTGAACTGTAAATTTCAAAAGTCATTCCTGGGGTGGTGGGTGGGAGGGTGTTATTACAGTGCTTGGACTAAAAAATATCAACCATCAATTATGCAGTGGTGTTGTGTGTGGATTTCATTACAGAGCTTGGACTGTAAATATAATCAGTCATTCATAGGTTGGTGGGTGTGTGAGTGACATTACAGAGCTTGGAATGTAAATATCAACAGTCGTTTATGGGGTGGTGGGTGTGTTGTTATCATTACTGTGCATGGACTGTAAATTTCAAAAGTCATTCTTGGGGTGGTGGGTGTGTGGGTGTCATTACAGTGCTTAGACCGTAAATATCAACAGTCATTTATTGGGTGGTGGGTGTTTAGCAGTCATTACAGTGCTTGGACTGTAAATATCAACAATCAATCATGGGGTGGAGGGTGTATGGGTGTCATTACAGAGCTTGGACTGTAAAGATCAACAGTCATTCATGGGGTGGTGTGTGTGTGGGTGTCATTACAGTGATTGGACTGTAAATATCAACAGTCATTCTTGGGTAAGTGGGTGTGTGGGTGTCATTATAGTGCTTAGACTGTAAATACCAACAGTCATTCATGAGGTGGTGGGTGTTTGGCTGTTATTACAGTGCTTGGACTGTAAATATCAACTGTAATTCATGGTGTGGTGGCTTTGTGAGTGTCATTACAGTTCTTGGCCTGTAAATATCAACCATAATTCATTGGGTGGTGTGTGTGGGGGTGTCATTACAGTGCTTTGACTGTAAATATCAACAGTCATTCATGGGTTGGTGAGTGTGTGAGTCTCATTATAGTGCTTGGACTGTAAATATCAACAGTCATTCATGGGGTGATGGGTGTGTGGGTGTCATTACAGTGCTTGGACTGTAAATATTAAGTCATTCATGGGATGGTAGGTGTGTGTGTGTGTCATTAGTGCATGGACTGTAAATATCAACAGTCATTCATGGAGTGGTGGGTGGCATTTCAGTGCTTGGACTGTAAATATCAACAGTCGTTCATGGGGTGATGGGTGTGTGGATGTCATTACAGTGCTTGGACTGTAAATATCAACAGTCATTCAAGGGTTGGTGGGTGTGTGGGCGTCATTACAGTGCTTGGACTATAAATATCAACAGTCATTCATGGGGTGGTAGGTTTGTGGGTGTCATTATAGTGCTTAGACTGAAAATATCAAATCATTCATGGGGTGGTGGCTGTGTAAGTGTCATTACCGTACTTGGAGTGTTAATATCAACAGTCATTCATGGGGTGGTGGGTGTGTGGGTGTCATTACAGTGTTTTCATTGTAAATATCAACAGTCATTCATGGGTTGTGAGGGTTTCATTAGAGTGCTTGGACTGTAAATATCAACAGTCATTCATAGGGTGGTGGGTGTGTGGGTGTCATTACAGTGCTTAGACTGTAAATATCAAGTAATTCGTGGGGTGGTGGCTCTGTGAGTGTCATGACAGTTCTTGGATTGTAAATATCAGCAGTCATTCATGGGGTCGAGAGTGTGTGGGTGTCATTACAGTGCTTGAACTATAAATATCAACAGCCATTCATAGGGTGGTGGGTGTCATTAGAGTGCTTGGACTGTAAATATCAACACTCATTCATGGGGTGGTGGGTGTGTGGGTGTCATTACAGTGCTTGGACTGTAGATAACAACCATAATTTATGAGGTAGTGGGTGTGGGGGTGTCATTAATGTGCTTTGACTGTAAATATCGACAGTCATTCATGGGGTGGTGGGTGTGTGGGTGTCATTACAGTGTTTTGATTGTAAATATCAACAGTAATTTATAAGGTGGTGGGTGTCATTAAAGTGCTTGGACTGTAAATATCAATAGTCATTCATAGGGTGGGGGGTGTGGGGTGTCATTACAGTTCTTGGACTTTAAATATCAACCATCATTCATTGGGTGGTGGATGTGTGTGTGACATTACAGTGCTTGGACTGTAAATATTAACAGTCATTCATGGGGATGGTGGGTGTTTGGATGTCATTACAGTGCTATGACTGTAAATATTAACAGTTATTCATGGGGTGGTGGGTGTGAGGGTGACATTACAGTGCTTGGACTGTAAATATTAACAGTCATTCATGGGGTGGTGGGTGTGTGGGTGTCATTACAATGGTTGGATTGTAAATATCAACAGTCATCAATAGGGTGGTGGGTGTCATTAGAGTGCTTGAACTTGAAATATCAACAGTCATTCATGGGTTGTGAGGGTGTCATTAGAGTGCTTGGACTGTAAATATCAACAGTCATTCATTGGGTGGTGGGTGTGTGGGTGTCATTACAGTGCTTGGACTGTAAATATCAACAGTCATTTATGGGGTGGTGAGTGTGTTGGTGTCATTACAGTTCTTGGACTATAAATATCAACAGTCATTCATGGGGTGGTGGTTGTGTGGGTGTCATTACAGTGCTTGGACTATAAATATCAACAGTAATTCATGGGGTGGTGGGTGTGTGGGTGTCATTACAGTGCTTTGACTATAAATATCAACAGTCATTCGTAGGGTGGTGGGTGTCATTAGAGTGCTTGGACTGTAAATATCAACAGTCATTCATGGGGTGGTGTGTGTGAGTGTCATTACAGAGCTTGGACTGTAAATATCAACAGTCATTTATATGGTGGTGTGTGTGTGGGTGTCATTACAGTGCTTGGACTATAAATATCAACAGTCATTCATGGGGTAGTGGGTGTGTGGGTGTCATTAGAGTGCTTGGACTGTAAATATCAACAGTCATTCATGGGGTGGTGGGTTTGTGGGTGTCATTACCGTTCTTGGACTGTAAATATCAACCATAATTCATGGGGTAGTGGGTGTGGGGGTGTCATTACAGTGCTTTGACTGTAAATACCAACAGTCATTCATGGGGTGGTGGAGGTGAGGGTGTTATTACAGTGCTTGGACTGCAAATATCAACAGTCATTCATGGGGTGGTGTGTGTGTGGATGTTATTACAGTGCTTGGACTGTAATTATCAAGTCATTTAAAGGGTGGTGGGTGTGTGTGTGTCATTAGTGCTTGGACTGTAAATATCAACAGTCATTTATGGGGTGGTGGGTGTGTTATTATCATTACAGTGCTTGGAATGTAAATTTCAAAAGTCATTCTTGGGGTGGTGGGTATGAGGGTGTTATTATAGTGCTTGGACTATAAATATCAACCATCAATTATGCGGTAGTGTTTTGTGTGGAATTCATTACAGAGCTTGGACTGTAAATATCAACAGTCATTCATAGGTTGGTGGGTGTGTGAGTGTCATTACAGAGCTTGGAATGTAAATATCAACAGTCATTTATGGGGTGGTGGGTGTGTTGTTATCATTACTGTGCTTGGACTGTAAATTTCAAAAGTCATTCTTGGGGTGGTGGGTGTGTGGGTGTCATTACAGTGCTTAGACTGTAAATATCAACAGTCATTTATTGGGTGGTGGGTGTTTGGCTGTCATTACAGTGCTTGGACTGTAAATATCAACAATCAATCATGGGGTGGTGGGTGTATGGGTGTCATTACAGAGCTTGGACTATAAATATCAACAGTCATTCGTGGGGTGGTGGGTGTGTGGGTGTCATTACAGTGATTGGACTGTAAATATCAACAGTCATTCTTGGGTAGGTGGGTGTGTGGGTGTCATTATAGTGCTTAGACTGTAAATACCAACAGTCATTCATGAGGTGGTGGGTGTTTGGATGTTATTACAGTGCTTGGACTGTAAATATCAATAGTAATTCATGGTGTGGTGGCTGTGTGAGTGTCATTACAATACTTGGACTGTAAATATCAACAGTCATTTATGGGGTGGTTGGTGTGTGGGTGTCATTACAGTTATTGGACTGTAAATATCAACCATAATTCATTGGGTGGTGGGTGTGGGGGTGTCATTACAGTGCTTTGACTGTAAATATCAACAGTCATTCATGGGGTGGTGGGAGTGAGGGTGACATTACAGTGCTTGGACTGTAAACATTAATAGTCATTCATGGGGTGGTGAGTGTGTAAGTCTCATTATAGTGCTTGGACTGTAAATATCAACAGTCATTCATGGGGTGATGGGTGTGTGGGTGTCATTACAGTGCTTGGACTGTAAATATCAAGTCATTCATGGGATGGTAGGTGTGTGTGTGTCATTAGTGCATGGACTGTAAATATCAACAGTCATTTATGGGGTGGTGGGTGGCATTACAGTGCTTGGACTGTAAATATCAACAGTCATTTATTGGGTGATGGGTGTGTGGATGTCATTACAGTGCTTGGTCTAAAAATATCAACAGTCATTCATGGGTTGGTGGGTGTGTGGGTGTCATTACAGTGCTTGGACTATAAATATCAACAGTCATTCATGGGGTGGTAGGTTTGTGGGTGTCATTACAGTGCTTAGACTGAAAATATCAAGTCATTCATGGGGTGGTGGCTGTGTAAGTGTCATTACAGTACTTGGACTGTAAATATCAACAGTCATTTATGGGGTGGTGGGTGTGTGGGTGTCATTACAGTGTTTTGATTGTAAATATCAACAGTCATTCATGGGTTGTGAGGGTGTCATTAGACTGCTTGGACTGTAAATATCAACAGTCATTCATAGGGTGGTGGGTGTGTGGGTGTCATTACAGTGCTTAGACTGTAAATATCAACAGTCATTCATAGGGTGGTGGGTGTGGGGCTGTCATTACAGTGCTTAGACTGTAAATATCAAGTAATTCGTGGGGTGGTGGCTGTTTGAGGGTCATGACAGTGCTTGGATTGTAAATATCAGCAGTCATTCATGGGGTGGAGTGTGTGTGGGTGTTATTACAGTGCTTGAACTATAAATATCAACAGCCATTCATAGGGTGGTGGGTGTCATTAGAGTGCTTGTACTGTAAATATCAACAGTCATTCATGGGGTGGTGGGGGTGAGGGTGTCATTACAGTGGTTGGACTGTAAATAACAACCATAATTTATGAGGTAGTGGGTGTGAGGGTGTCATTACAGTGCTTTGACTGTAAATATCGACAGTCATTCTTGGGGTGGTGGGTGTGTGGGTGTCATTACAGTGCTTAGACTGTAAATATCAACAGTCATTTATTGGGTGGTGGGTGTTTGGCTGTTATTACAGTGCTTGGACTGTAAATATCAACAGTAATTCATGGTGTGGTTGCTGTGTGAGTGTCATTACAGTACTTGGACTGTAAATATTAACAGTCATTCATGGGGTTTTTGGTGTGTGGATGTCATTACAATGTTTTGATTGTAAATATCAACAGTCATTCATAGGGTGGTGGGTATCATTAGAGTGCTTGGACTGTAAATATCAACAGTCATCGATTGTGTGGTTGGTGTGTGGGTGTCATTACAGTTCTTGGACTATAAATATCAACCATAATTCATTGGGTGGTGGGTGTGGGGGTGTTATTACAGTGCTTTGACTGTAAATATCAACAGTCATTCATGGGATGGTGGGTGTGAGGGTGTCATTACAGTGCTTGGACTGTAAACATTAATAGTCATTCATGGGGTGGTGAGTGTGTGAGTCTCATTATAGTGCTTGGACTGTAAATATCAACAGTCATTCATGGGGTGATAGGTGTGTGGGTGTCATTACAGTTCTTGGACTGTAAATATCAACCATAATTCATTGGGTGGTTGGTGGGGGGGTATTATTACAGTGCTTTGACTGTAAATATCAACAGTCATTCATGGAGTGGTGGGTGTGTTGATGTCATTAGAGTGCTTGGACTGTAAATATCAACCATAATTCATGGGGTGGTGGGTGTGGGGTGTCATTACAGTTCTTGGACTGTAAATATCAACCATCATTCATTGGGTGGTGGATGTGTGTGTGACATTACAGTGCTTGGACTGTAAATATTAACAGTCATTCATGGGGATGGTGGGTGTTTGGATGTCATTACAGTGTTTTGACTGTAAATATCGACAGTCATTCATGGGGTGGTGGGTTTGTGGGTGTCATTACAGTGCTCAGACTGTAATTATTGACATTCATTTATGGGGTGGTGGGTGTGTGGGTGTCATTACAGTTCTTGGACTGAAAAAATCAACAGTCATTTATAGGGTGGTGGGTGTGAGAGTGTCATTACAGAGCTTGGACTGTAAATATCAACAGTCATTCATGGAGTTGTGTGTGTGTAGGTGTCATTACAGTGATTGGACTGTAAGTATCAACAGTCATTTATGGGATAGTTGGTGTGTGGCTGTCATTATAGTGCTTGGACTGTAAATATCAACTGTCAATCATGGGGTGGTATGTATGTGGGTGTCATTACAGTGCTTGGACTGTAAAATATCGACAGTCATTCATGGGGTGATGGGTGTGTGGGTGTCATTACAGTGTTTTGATTGTAAATATCAACAGTCATTTATATGGTGGTGGGTGTCATTAGAGTGCTTAGACTGTAAATAGTAACAGTCATTTATGGAGTGGTGGGTGTGTTGATGTCATTACAGTGCTTGGACTGTAAATATCAACCATAATTCATGGGGTGGTGGGTGTGGGGTGTCATTACAGTTCTTGGACTGTAAATATCAACCATCATTCATTGGGTGGTGGATGTGTGTGTGACATTACAGTGCTTGGACTGTAAATATTAACAGTCATTCATGGGGATGGTGGGTGTTTGGATGTCATTACAGTGCTTTGACTGTAAATATCAACAGTCATTCATGGTGTGGTGGGTGTGAGGGCGACATTACAGTGCTTGGACTGTAAATATTAACAGTCATTCATGGGGTGGTGGGTGTGTGGGTGTCATTACAATGGTTGGATTGTAAATATCAACAGTCATCAATAGGGTGGTGGGTGTCAGAGTGCTTGAACTGGAAATATCAACAGTCATTTATGGGTTGTGAGGGTGTCATTAGAGTGCTTGGACTGTAAATATCAACAGTCATTCATGGGGTGGTGGGTGTGTGGGTGTCATTACAGTGATTGGACTGTAAGTATCAACAGTCATTTATGGGATAGTTGGTGTGTGGCTGTCATTATAGTGCTTGGACTGTAAATATCAACAGTCAATCATGGGGAGGTATGTATGTGGGTGTCATTACAGTGCTTAGACTGTAAATATCAAGTAATTCGTGGGGTGGTGGGTGTGTGGGTGTCATTACAGTGATTGGACTGTAAGTATCAACAGTCATTTATGGGGTGGTATGTATGTGGGTGTCATTACAGTGCTTAGACTGTAAATATCAAGTAATTCGTGGGGTGGTGGCTGTGTGAGTGTCATTAGAGTGCTTGGACTGTAAATCTCAACAGTCATTCATGGGGTGGTGGGTGTGTGGGTGTCATTACAGTGCTTGGACTGTAAATAACAACCATAATTTATGAGGTAGTGAGTGTGGGGGTGTCATTACAGTGCTTTGACAGTAAATATCGACAGTCATTCATGGGGTGGTGGGTGTGTGGGTGTCATTACAGTGTTTTGATTGTAAATATCGACAGTCATTTATAAGGTGGTGGATGTCATTAAAGTGCTTGGACTGTAAATATTAACAGTCATTCATGGAGTGTTGGGTGTATTAGTGTCATTACAGTGCTTGGACTGTAAATATCAACAGTCATTCATAGGGTGGGGTGTGTGTGGCTATCATTACAGTGCTTTGACTGTAAATATCGACAGTCATTCATGGGATGGTGGGTTTGTGGGTGTCATTACAGTGCTCAGACTGTAATTATTGACATTTATTTATGGGGTGGTGGGTGTGTGGGTGTCATTACAGTTCTTGGACTGAAAAAATCAACAGTCATTTATAGGGTGGTGGGTGTGAGAGTGTCATTACAGAGCTTGGACTGTAAATATCAACAGTCATTAATGGAGTTGTGTGTGTGTAGTTGACATTACAGTGATTGGACTGTAAGTATCAACAGTCATTTATGGGATAGTTGGTGTGTGGCTGTCATTATATTTCTAGGACTGTAAATATCAACTGTCAATCATGGGGTGGTATGTATGTGGGTGTCATTACAGTGCTTGGACGGTATAATATCGACAGTCATTCATGGGGTGATGGGTGTGTGGGTGTCATTACAGTGTTTTGATTGTAAATATCAACAGTCATTTATATGGTGGTGGGTGTCATTAGAGTGCTTAGACTGTAAATAGTAACAGTCATTTATGGAGTGGTGGGTGTGTTGATGTCATTACAGTGCTTGGACTGTAAATATCAACCATAATGCATGGGGTGGTGGGTGTGGGGTGTCATTACAGTTCTTGGACTGTAAATATCAACCATCATTCATTGGGTGGTGGATGTGTTTGTGACATTACAGTGCTTGGACTGTAAATATTAACAGTCATTCATGGGGATGGTGGGTGTTTGGATGTCATTACAGTGCTTTGACTGTAAATATCAACAGTCATTCATGGAGTGGTAGGTGTGAAGGTGACATTACAGTGCTTGGACTGTAAATATTAACAGTCATTCATGGGGTGGTGGGTGTGTGGGTGTCATTACAATGGTTGGATTGTAAATATCAACAGTCATCAATAGGGTGGTGGGTGTCATTAGAGTGCTTGAACTGGAAATATCAACAGTCATTCATGGGTTGTGAGGGTGTCATTAGAGTGCTTGGACTGTAAATATCAACAGTCATTCATGGGGTGGTGGGTGTGTGGGTGTCATGACAGAGCTTGGACTGTAAATATCAACAGTCATTTATGGGGTGGTGAGTGTGTTGGTGTCATTACAGTGCTTGGACTATAAATATCAACAGTCATTCATGGGGTGGTGGGTGTGTGGGTGTCATTACAGTGCTTGGACTATAAATATCAACGGTCATTCATGGGGTGGTGGGTGTGTGGGTGTCATTACAGTGCTTAGACTATAAATATCAACAGTCATTCATAGGGTGGTGGGTGTCATTAGAGTGCTTGGACTGTAAATATCAACAGTCATTCATGGGGTGGTGTGTGTGTGAGTGTCATTACAGAGCTTGGACTGTAAATATCAACAGTCATTTATGGGGTGGTGTGTGTGTGGGTGTCATTACAGTTCTTCGACTGTAAATATCAACATTCATTCATGGGATGGTGGGTGTGTGGGTGTCATTACAGTGCTTAGACTGTAAATATCAAGTAATTCGTGGGGTGGTAGCTGTGTGAGTGTCATTAGAGTGCTTGGACTGTAAATATCAACAGTCATTCATGGGGTGGTGGGTGTGTGGGTGTCATTACAGTGCTTGGACTGTAAATTACAACCATAATTTATGAGGTAGTGGGTGTGGGGGTGTCATTACAGTGCTTTGACTGTAAATATCGACAGTCATTCATGGGGTGGTGGGTGTGTGGGTGTCATTACAGTGTTTTGATTGTAAATATCAACAGTCATTTATATGGTGGTGGATGTCATTAAAGTGCTTGGACTGTAAATATTAACAGTCATTCATGGAGTGTTGGGTGTATTAGTGTCATTACAGTGCTTAGACTGTAAATATCAAAAGTCATTCATAGTGTGGGGGGTGTGTGGCTGTCATTACAGTGCTTTGACTGTAAATATCGACAGTCATTCATGGGGTGGTGGGTTTGTGGGTGTCATTACAGTGCTCAGACTGTAAATATTGACATTTATTTATGGGGTGGTGGGTGTGTATGTGTCATTACAGTTCTTGGACTGAAAAAATCAACAGTCATTTATAGGGTGGTGGGTGTGTGAGTGTCATTACAGAGCTTGGACTGTAAATATCAACAGTAATTTATGGGGTTGTGTGTGTAGGTGTAATTACAGTGCTTGGACTGTAAGTATCAACAGTCATTTATGGGATAGTGGGTGTGTGGCTGTCATTATAGTGCTTGGACTGTAAATATCAACAGTCAATCATGGGGTGGTATGTATGTGGGTGTCATTACAGTGCTTGGACTGTAAAATATCGACAGTCATTCATGGGGTGATGGGTGTGTGGGTGTCATTACAGTGTTTTGATTGTAAATATCAACAGTCATTTATAAGGTGGTGGGTGTCATTAGAGTGCTTAGACTGTAAATAGTAACAGTCATTCATGGAGTGGTGGGTGTGTTGGTGTCATTACAGTGCTTGGACTGTAAATATCAACCCTAATTCATGGGGTGGTGGGTGTGGGGTGTCATTACAGTTCTTGGACTGTAAATATCAACCATCATTCATGGGGTGGTGGGTGTGTGGGTGTCATTACAATGGTTGGATTGTAAATATCAACAGTCATCAATAGGGTGGTGGGTGTCATTAGAGTGCTTGAACTGGAAATATCAACAGTCATTCATGGATTGTGAGGGTGTCATTAGAGTGATTGGACTGTAAATATCAACAGTCATTCATGGGGTGGTGGGTGTGTGGGTGTCATGACAGTGCTTGGACTGTAAATATCAACCATAATTCATGGGGTGGTGGGTGTGGGGTGTCATTACAGTTCTTGGACTGTAAATATCAACCATCATTCATTGGGTGGTGGATGTGTGTGTGACATTACAGTGCTTGGACTGTAAATATTATCATTCATTAATGGGGATGGTGGGCGTTTCGATGTCATTACAGTGCTTTGACTGTAAATATCAACAGTCATTCATGGGGTGGTGGGTGTGAGGGTGACATTACATTGCTTGGACTGTAAATATTAACAGTCATTCATGGGGTGGTGGGTGTGTGAGTGTCATTACAATGGTTGGATTGTAAATATCAACAGTCATCAATAGGGTGGTGGGTGTCATTAGAGTGCTTGAACTTGAAATATCAACAGTCATTCATGGGTTGTGTGGGTTTCATTAGAGTGTTTGGACTGTAAATATCAACAGTCATTCATGGGGTGGTGGGTGTGTGGGTGTCATGACAGTGCTTGGACTGTAAATATCAACAGTCATTTATGGGGTGGTGAGTGTGTTGGTGTCATTACTGTGCTTGGACTATAAATATTAACAGTCATTCATGGGGTGGTTGGTATGTGGGTGTCATTACAGTGCTTGGACTATAAATATCAACAGTCATTCATGGGGTGGTGGGTGTCATTACAGTGCTTAGACTATAAATATCAACAGTCATTCATAGGGTGGTGGGTGTCATTACAGTGCTTGGACTGTAAATATCAACAGTCATTCATGGGGTGGTGTGTGTGTGAGTGTCATTACAGAACTTGGACTGTAAATATCAACAGTCATTTATGGGGTGGTGTGTGTGTGGGTGTCATTACAGTGCTTGGACTGTAAATATCAACATTCATTCATAGGATGGTGGGTGTGTGGGTGTCATTACAGTGCTTAGACTGTAAATTTTAAGTAATTCGTGGGGTGGTGGCTGTATGAGTGTCATTAGAGTGCTTGGACTGTAAATATCAACAGTCATTCATGGGGTGGTGGGTGTGTGGGTGTCATTACAGTGCTTGGACTGTAAATAACAACCATAATTTATGAGGTAGTGGGTGTGGGGGTGTCATTACAGTGCTTTGACTGTAAATATCGACAGTCATTCATGGGGTGGTGGGTGTGTGGGTGTCATTACAGTGTTTTGATTGTAAATATCGACAGTCATTTATAAGGTGGTGGGTGTCATTAAAGTGCTTGGACTGTAAATATTAACAGTCATTCATGGAGTTGTGGGTGTATTAGTGTCATTACAGTGCTTTGACTGTAAATATCAACAGTCATTCATAGGGTGGGGGGTGTGTGGCTGTCATTACAGTGCTTTGACTGTAAATATCGACAGTTATTCATGGGGTGGTGGGTTTGTGGGTGTCATTACCGTGCTCAGACTGTAAATATTGACATTCATTTATTGGGTGGTGGGTGTGTAGGTGTCATTACAGTTCTTGGACTGAAAAAATCAACTGTCATTTATAGGGTGGTGGGTGTGTGAGTGTCATTACAGAGCTTGGACTGTAAATATCAACAGTCAGTCATGGGGTTGTGTGTGTGTAGGTGTCATTACAGTGCTTGGACTGTAAGTATCAACAGTCATTTATTGGATAGTGGGTGTGTGGCTGTCATTATAGTGCTTGGACTGTAAATATCAACAGTCAATCATGGGGTGGTATGTATGTGGGTGTCATTACAGTGCTTGGACTTTAAAATATCGACAGTCATTCATGGGGTGATGGGTGTGTGGGTGTCATTACAGTGTTTTGATTGTAAATATCAACAGTCATTTATAAGGTGGTGTGTGTCATTAGAGTGCTTAGACTGTAAAAAGTAACAGTCATTCATGGAGTGGTGGGTGTGTTGGTGTCATTACAGTGCTTGGACTGTAAATATCAACCATAATTCATGGGGTGGTGGGTGTGGGGTGTCATTACAGTTCTTGGACTGTAAATATCAACCATCATTCATTAGGTGGTGAATGTGTGTGTGACATTACAGTGCTTGGACTGTAAATATTAACAGTCATTCATGGGGATGGTGGGTGTTTGGATGTCATTACAGTGCTTTGACTGTAAATATCAACAGTCATTCATGGGGTGGTGGGTGTGTGGGTGTCATTACAGTGCTTGGACTGTAAATAACAACCATAATTAATGAGGTAGTGGGTGTGGGGGTGTCATTACAGTGCTTTGACTGTAAATATCGACAGTCATTCATGGGGTGGTGGGTGTGTGGGTGTCATTACAGTGTTTTGATTGTAAATATCAACAGTCATTTATAAGGTGGTGGATGTCATTAAAGTGCTTGGACTGTAAATATTAACAGTCATTCATGGAGTGTTGGGTGTATTAGTGTCATTACAGTGCTTAGACTGTAAATATCAACAGTCATTCATAATGTGGGGGGTGTGTGGCTGTCATTACAGTGCTTTGACTGTAAATATCGACAGTCATTCATGGGGTGGTGGGTTTGTGGGTGTCATTACAGTGCTCAGACTGTAAATATTGACATTTATTTATGGGGTGGTGGGTGTGTAGGTGTCATTACAGTTCTTGGACTGAAAAAATCAACAGTCATTTATAGGGTGGTGGGTGTGTGAGTGTCATTACAGAGCTTGGACTGTAAATATCAACAGTAATTCATGGGGTTGTGTGTGTAGGTGTAATTACAGTGCTTGGACTGTAAGTATCAACAGTCATTCATGGGGTGGTGGGTGTGTGGGTGTCATGACAGTGGTTGGACTGTAAATATCAACCATAATTCATGGGGTGGTGGGTGTGGGGTGTCATTACAGTTCTTGGACTGTAAATATCAACCATCATTCATTGGGTGGTGGATGTGTGTGTGACATTACAGTGCTTGGACTGTAAATATTAACAGTCATTAATGGGGATGGTGGGTGTGTGGGTGTCATTACAATGGTTGGATTGTAAATATCAACAGTCATCAATAGGGTGGTGGGTGTCATTAGAGTGCTTGAACTTGAAATATCAAAAGTCATTCATGGGTTGTGAGGGTGTCATTAGAGTGCTTGGACTGTAAATATCAACAGTCATTCATGGGGTGGTGGGTGTGTGGGTGTCATGACAGTGCTTGGACTGTAAATATCAACAGTCATTTATGGGGTGGTGAGTGTGTTGGTGTCATTACTGTGCTTGGACTATAAATATTAACAGTCATTTATGGGGTGGTTGGTGTGTGGGTGTCATTACAGTGCTTGGACTATAAATATCAACAGTCATACATGGGGTGGTGGGTGTGTGGGTGTCATTACAGTGCTTAGACTATAAATATCAACAGTCATTCATAGGGTGGTGGGTGTCATTACAGTGCTTGGACTGTAAATATCAACAGTCATTCATGGGTTGGTGTGTGTGTGAGTGTCATTACAGAACTTGGACTGTAAATATCAACAGTCATTTATGGGGTGGTGTGTGTGTGGGTGTCATTACAGTGCTTGGACTGTAAATATCAACATTCATTCATAGGATGGTGGGTGTGTGGGTGTCATTACAGTGCTTAGACTGTAAATATCAAGTAATTCGTGGGGTGGTGGCTGTATGAGTGTCATTAGAGTGCTTGGACTGTAAATATCAACAGTCATTCATGGGGTGGTGGGTGTGTGGGTGTCATTACAGTGCTTGGACTGTAAATAACAACCATAATTTATGAGGTAGTGGGTGTAGGGGTGTCATTACAGTGCTTTGACTGTAAATATCGACAGTAATTCATGGGGTGGTGGGTGTGTGGGTGTCATTACAGTGTTTTGCTTGTAAATATCAACAGTCATTTATAAGGTGGTGGGTATCATTAAAGTGCTTGGACTGTAAATATTAACAGTCATTCATGGAGTGGTGGGTGTATTAGTGTCATTACAGTGCTTGGACTATAAATATCAACAGTCATTCATAGGGTGGGGGGTGTGTGGCTGTCATTACAGTGCTTTGACTGTAAATATCAACCATCATTCATGGGGTGGTGGGTGTGTGGGTGTCATTACAATGGTTGGATTGTAAATATCAACAGTCATCAATAGGGTGGTGGGTGTCATTAGAGTGCTTGAACTGGAAATATCAACAGTCATTCATGGGTTGTGAGGGTGTCATTAGAGTGCTTGGACTGTAAATATCAACAGTAATTCATCGGGTGGTGGGTGTGTGGGTGTCATGACAGTGCTTGGACTGTAAATATCAACAGTCATTTATGGGGTGGTGAGTGTGTTGGTGTCATTACAGTGCTTGGACTATAAATATCAACAGTCATTCATGGGGTGGTGGGTGTGTGGGTGTCATTACAGTGCTTTGACTTTAAATATCAACAGTCATTCATGGGGTGGTGGGTGTGTGGGTGTCATTACTGTGCTTAGACTATAAATATCAACAGTCATTCATAGGGTGGTGGGTGTCATTAGAGTGCTTGGACTGTAAATATCAACAGTCATTCATGGGGTGGTGTGTGTGTGAGTGTTATTACAGAGTTTGGACTGTAAATATCAACAGTCATTTATGGGGTGGTGTGTGTGTTGGTGTCATTACAGTGCTTGGACTGAAAATATCAACATTCATTCATGGGATGGTGGGTGTGTGGGTATCATTACAGTATTTTGATTGTAAATATCAACAGTCATTCATAGGGTGGTGGATGTCATTACAGTGCTTTGACTGTAAATATCAACAGTCATTCATGGGGTGGTGGGTGTGAGGGTGACATTACAGTGCTTGGACTGTAAATATTAACAGTCATTCATGGGGTGGTGGGTGTGTGGGTGTCATTACAATGGTTGGATTGTAAATATCAACAGTCATCAATAGGGTGGTGGGTGTCATTAGAGTGCTTGAACTTGAAATATCAACAGTCATTCATAAGTTGTGAGGGTGTCATTAGAGTGCTTGGACTGTAAATATCAACAGTCATTCATGGGGTGGTGGGTGTGTGGGTGTCATGACAGTGCTTGGACTGTAAATATCAACAGTCATTTATGGGGTGGTGAGTGTGTTGGTGTCATTACTGTGCTTGGACTATAAATATCAACAGTCATTCATGGGGTGGTTGGTGTGTGGGTGTCATTACAGTGCTTGGACTATAAATATCAACAGTCATTCATGGGGTGGTGGGTGTGTGGGTGTCATTACAGTGCTTAGACTATAAATATCAACAGTCATTCATAGGGTGGTATGTGTCATTAGAGTGCTTGGACTGTAAATATCAACAGTCATTCATGGGGTGGTGTGTGTGTGAGTGTCATTACAGAGCTTGGACTGTAAATATCAACAGTCATTTATGGGGTGGTGTGTGTGTGGGTGTCATTACAGTTCTTCGACTGTAAATATCAACATTCATTCATGGGATGGTGGGTGTGTGGGTGTCATTACAGTGCTTAGACTGTAAATATCAAGTAATTCGTGGGGTGGTAGCTGTGTGAGTGTCATTAGAGTGCTTGGACTGTAAATATCAACAGTCATTCATGGGGTGGTGGGTGTGTGGGTGTCATTACAGTGCTTGGACTGTAAATTACAACCAGAATTTATGAGGTAGTGGGTGTGGGGGTGTCATTACAGTGCTTTGACTGTAAATATCGACAGTCATTCATGGGGTGGTGGGTGTGTGGGTGTCATTACAGTGTTTTGATTGTAAATATCAACAGTCATTTATAAGGTGGTGGATGTCATTAAAGTGCTTGGACTGTAAATATTAACAGTCATTCATGGAGTGTTGGGTGTATTAGTGTCATTACAGTGCTTAGACTGTAAATATCAACAGTCATTCATAGTGTGGGGGGGGTGTGGCTGTCATTACAGTGCTTTGACTGTAAATATCGACAGTCATTCATGGGGTTGTGGGTTTGTGGGTGTCATTACAGTGCTCAGACTGTAAATATTGACATTTATTTATGGGGTGGTGGGTGTGTATGTGTCATTACAGTTCTTGGACTGAAAAAATCAACAGTCATTTATAGGGTGGTGGGTGTGTGAGTGTCATTACAGAGCTTGGACTGTAAATATCAACAGTAATTTATGGGGTTGTGTGTGTAGGTGTAATTACAGTGCTTGGACTGTAAGTATCAACAGTCATTTATGGGATAGTGGGTGTGTGGCTGTCATTATAGAGCTTGGACTGTAAATATCAACAGTCAATCATGGGGTGGTATGTATGTGGGTGTCATTACAGTGCTTGGACTGTAAAATATCGACAGTCATTCATGGGGTGATGGGTGTGTGAGTGTCATTACAGTGTTTTGATTGTAAATATCAACAGTCATTTATAAGGTGGTGGGTGTCATTAGAGTGCTTAGACTGTAAATAGTAACAGTCATTCATGGAGTGGTGGGTGTGTTGGTGTCATTACAGTGCTTGGACTGTAAATATCAACCCTAATTCATGGGGTGGTGGGTGTGGGGTGTCATTACAGTTCTTGGACTGTAAATATCAACCATCATTCATGGGGTGGTGGGTGTGTGGGTGTCATTACAATGGTTGGATTGTAAATATCAACAGTCATCAATAGGGTGGTGGGTGTCATTAGAGTGCTTGAACTGGAAATATCAACAGTCATTCATGGATTGTGAGGGTGTCATTAGAGTGATTGGACTGTAAATATCAACAGTCATTCATGGGGTGGTGGGTGTGTGGGTGTCATGACAGTGCTTGGACTGTAAATATCAACCATAATTCATGGGGTGGTGGGTGTGGGGTGTCATTACAGTTCTTGGACTGTAAATATCAACCATCATTCATTGGGTGGTGGATGTGTGTGTGACATTACAGTGCTTGGACTGTAAATATTATCATTCATTAATGGGGATGGTGGGCGTTTCGATGTCATTACAGTGCTTTGACTGTAAATATCAACAGTCATTCATGGGGTGGTGGGTGTGAGGGTGACATTACATTGCTTGGACTGTAAATATTAACAGTCATTCATGGGGTGGTGGGTGTGTGAGTGTCATTACAATGGTTGGATTGTAAATATCAACAGTCATCAATAGGGTGGTGGGTGTCATTAGAGTGCTTGAACTTGAAATATCAACAGTCATTCATGGGTTGTGTGGGTTTCATTAGAGTGTTTGGACTGTAAATATCAACAGTCATTCATGGGGTGGTGGGTGTGTGGGTGTCATGACAGTGCTTGGACTGTAAATATCAACAGACATTTATGGGGTGGTGAGTGTGTTGGTGTCATTACTGTGCTTGGACTATAAATATTAACAGTCATTCATGGGGTGGTTGGTATGTGGGTGTCATTACAGTGCTTGGACTATAAATATCAACAGTCATTCATGGGGTGGTGGGTGTGTGGGTGTCATTACAGTGCTTAGACTATAAATATCAACAGTCATTCATAGGGTGGTGGGTGTCATTACAGTGCTTGGACTGTAAATATCAACAGTCATTCATGGGGTGGTGTGTGTGTGAGTGTCATTACAGAACTTGGACTGTAAATATCAACAGTCATTTATGGGGTGGTGTGTGTGTGGGTGTCATTACAGTGCTTGGACTGTAAATATCAACATTCATTCATAGGATGGTGGGTGTGTGGGTGTCATTACAGTGCTTAGACTGTAAATTTTAAGTAATTCGTGGGGTGGTGGCTGTATGAGTGTCATTAGAGTGCTTGGACTGTAAATATCAACAGTCATTCATGGGGTGGTGGGTGTGTGGGTGTCATTACAGTGCTTGGACTGTAAATAACAACCATAATTTATGAGGTAGTGGGTGTGGTGGTGTCATTACAGTGCTTTGACTGTAAATATCGACAGTCATTCATGGGGTGGTGGGTGTGTGGGTGTCATTACAGTGTTTTGATTGTAAATATCGACAGTCATTTATAAGGTGGTGGGTGTCATTAAAGTGCTTGGACTGTAAATATTAACAGTCATTCATGGAGTTGTGGGTGTATTAGTGTCATTACAGTGCTTTGACTGTAAATATCAACAGTCATTCATAGGGTGGGGGGTGTGTGGCTGTCATTACAGTGCTTTGACTGTAAATATCGACAGTTATTCATGGGGTGGTGGGTTTGTGGGTGTCATTACCGTGCTCAGACTGTAAATATTGACATTCATTTATTGGGTGGTGGGTGTGTAGGTGTCATTACAGTTCTTGGACTGAAAAAATCAACTGTCATTTATAGGGTGGTGGGTGTGTGAGTGTCATTACAGAGCTTGGACTGTAAATATCAACAGTCATTCATGGGGTTGTGTGTGTGTAGGTGTCATTACAGTGCTTGGACTGTAAGTATCAACAGTCATTTATTGGATAGTGGGTGTGTGGCTGTCATTATAGTGCTTGGACTGTAAATATCAACAGTCAATCATGGGGTGGTATGTATGTGGGTGTCATTACAGTGCTTGGACTTTAAAATATCGACAGTCATTCATGGGGTGATGGGTGTGTGGGTGTCATTACAGTGTTTTGATTGTAAATATCAACAGTCATTTATAAGGTGGTGTGTGTCATTAGAGTGCTTAGACTGTAAAAAGTAACAGTCATTCATGGAGTGGTGGGTGTGTTGGTGTCATTACAGTGCTTGGACTGTAAATATCAACCATAATTCATGGGGTGGTGGGTGTGGGGTGTCATTACAGTTCTTGGACTGTAAATATCAACCATCATTCATTAGGTGGTGAATGTGTGTGTGACATTACAGTGCTTGGACTGTAAATATTAACAGTCATTCATGGGGATGGTGGGTGTTTGGATGTCATTACAGTGCTTTGACTGTAAATATCAACAGTCATTCATGGGGTGGTGGGTGTGTGGGTGTCATTACAGTGCTTGGACTGTAAATAACAACCATAATTAATGAGGTAGTGGGTGTGGGGGTGTCATTACAGTGCTTTGACTGTAAATATCGACAGTCATTCATGGGGTGGTGGGTGTGTGGGTGTCATTACAGTGTTTTGATTGTAAATATCAACAGTCATTTATAAGGTGGTGGATGTCATTAAAGTGCTTGGACTGTAAATATTAACAGTCATTCATGGAGTGTTGGGTGTATTAGTGTCATTACAGTGCTTAGACTGTAAATATCAACAGTCATTCATAATGTGGGGGGTGTGTGGCTGTCATTACAGTGCTTTGACTGTAAATATTGACAGTCATTCATGGGGTGGTGGGTTTGTGGGTGTCATTACAGTGCTCAGACTGTAAATATTGACATTTATTTATGGGGTGGTGGGTGTGTAGGTGTCATTACAGTTCTTGGACTGAAAAAATCAACAGTCATTTATAGGGTGGTGGGTGTGTGAGTGTCATTACAGAGCTTGGACTGTAATTATCAACAGTAATTCATGGGGTTGTGTGTGTAGGTGTAATTACAGTGCTTGGACTGTAAGTATCAACAGTCATTCATGGGGTGGTGGGTGTGTGGGTGTCATGACAGTGGTTGGACTGTAAATATCAACCATAATTCATGGGGTGGTGGGTGTGGGGTGTCATTACAGTTCTTGGACTGTAAATATCAACCATCATTCATTGGGTGGTGGATGTGTGTGTGACATTACAGTGCTTGGACTGTAAATATTAACAGTCATTAATGGGGATGGTGGGTGTGTGGGTGTCATTACAATGGTTGGATTGTAAATATCAACAGTCATCAATAGGGTGGTGGGTGTCATTAGAGTGCTTGAACTTGAAATATCAAAAGTCATTCATGGGTTGTGAGGGTGTCATTAGAGTGCTTGGACTGTAAATATCAACAGTCATTCATGGGGTGGTGGGTGTGTGGGTGTCATGACAGTGCTTGGACTGTAAATATCAACAGTCATTTATGGGGTGGTGAGTGTGTTGGTGTCATTACTGTGCTTGGACTATAAATATTAACAGTCATTTATGGGGTGGTTGGTGTGTGGGTGTCATTACAGTGCTTGGACTATAAATATCAACAGTCATACATGGGGTGGTGGGTGTGTGGGTGTCATTACAGTGCTTAGACTATAAATATCAACAGTCATTCATAGGTTGGTGGGTGTCATTACAGTGCTTGGACTGTAAATATCAACAGTCATTCATGGGTTGGTGTGTGTGTGAGTGTCATTACAGAACTTGGACTGTAAATATCAACAGTCATTTATGGGGTGGTGTGTGTGTGGGTGTCATTACAGTGCTTGGACTGTAAATATCAACATTCATTCATAGGATGGTGGGTGTGTGGGTGTCATTACAGTGCTTAGACTGTAAATATCAAGTAATTCGTGGGGTGGTGGCTGTATGAGTGTCATTAGAGTGCTTGGACTGTAAATATCAACAGTCATTCATGGGGTGGTGGGTGTGGAGGTGTCATTACAGTGCTTGGACTGTAAATAACAACCATAATTTATGAGGTAGTAGGTGTAGGGGTGTCATTACAGTGCTTTGACTGTAAATATCGACAGTAATTCATGGGGTGGTGGGTGTGTGGGTGTCATTACAGTGTTTTGCTTGTAAATATCAACAGTCATTTATAAGGTGGTGGGTATCATTAAAGTGCTTGGACTGTAAATATTAACAGTCATTCATGGAGTGGTGGGTGTATTAGTGTCATTACAGTGCTTGGACTATAAATATCAACAGTCATTCATAGGGTGGGGGGTGTGTGGCTGTCATTACAGTGCTTTGACTGTAAATATCGACAGTCATTCATGGGGTGGTGGGTTTGTGGGTGTCATTACCGTGCTCAGACTTTAAATATTGACATTCATTTATGGGGTGGTGGGTGTGTAGGTGTCATTACAGTTCTTGGACTGAAAAAATCAACAGTCATTTATAGGGTGGTGGGTGTGTGAGTGTCATTACAGAGCTTGGACTGTAAATATCAACAGTCATTCATGGGGTTGTGTGTGTGTAGGTGTCATTACAGTGCTTGGACTGTAAGTATCAACAGTCATTTATGGGATAGTGGGTGTGTGGCTGTCATTATAGTGCTTGGACTGTAAATATCAACAGTCAATCATGGTGTGGTATGTATGTGGGTGTCATTACAGTGCTTGGACTGTAAAATATTGACAGTCATTCATGGGGTGATGGGTGTGTGGGTGTCATTACAGTGTTTTGATTGTAAATATCAACAGTCATTTATAAGGTGGTGGGTGTCATTAGAGTGCTTAGACTGTAAATAGTAACAGTCATTCATGGAGTGGTGGGTGTGTTGGTGTCATTACAGTGCTTGGACTGTAAATATCAACCATAATTCATGGGGTGGTGGGTGTGGGGTGTCATTACAGTTCTTGGGCTGTAAATATCAACCATCATTCATTAGGTGGTGGATGTGTGTGTGACATTACAGTGCTTGGACTGTAAATATTAACAGTCATTCATGGGGATGGTGGGTGTTTGGATGTCATTACAGTGCTTTGACTGTAAATATCAACAGTCATTCATGGGGTGGTGGGTGTGTGGGTGTCATTACAATGGTTGGATTGTAAATATCAACAGTCATCAATAGGGTGGTGGGTGTCATTAGAGTGCTTGAACTGGAAATATCAACAGTCATTCATGGGTTGTGAGGGTGTCATTAGAGTGCTTGGACTGTAAATATCAACAGTAATTCATCGGGTGGTGGGTGTGTGGGTGTCATGACAGTGCTTGGACTGTAAATATCAACAGTCATTTATGGGGTGGTGAGTGTGTTGGTGTCATTACAGTGCTTGGACTATAAATATCAACAGTCATTCATGGGGTGGTGGGTGTGTGGGTGTCATTACAGTGCTTTGACTTTAAATATCAACAGTCATTCATGGGGTGGTGGGTGTGTGGGTGTCATTACTGTGCTTAGACTATAAATATCAACAGTCATTCATAGGGTGGTGGGTGTCATTAGAGTGCTTGGACTGTAAATATCAACAGTCATTCATGGGGTGGTGTGTGTGTGAGTGTTATTACAGAGTTTGGACTGTAAATATCAACAGTCATTTATGGGGTGGTGTGTGTGATGGTGTCATTACAGTGCTTGGACTGAAAATATCAACATTCATTCATGGGATGGTGGGTGTGTGGGTGTCATTACAGTATTTTGATTGTAAATATCAACAGTCATTCATAGGGTGGTGGATGTCATTACAGTGCTTTGACTGTAAATATCAACAGTCATTCATGGGGTGGTGGGTGTGAGGGTGACATTACAGTGCTTGGACTGTAAATATTAACAGTCATTCATGGGGTGGTGGGTGTGTGGGTGTCATTACAATGGTTGGATTGTAAATATCAACAGTCATCAATAGGGTGGTGGGTGTCATTAGAGTGCTTGAACTTGAAATATCAACAGTCATTCATAAGTTGTGAGGGTGTCATTAGAGTGCTTGGACTGTAAATATCAACAGTCATTCATGGGGTGGTGGGTGTGTGGGTGTCATGACAGTGCTTGGACTGTAAATATCAACAGTCATTTATGGGGTGGTGAGTGTGTTGGTGCCATTACTGTGCTTGGACTATAAATATCAACAGTCATTCATGGGGTGGTTGGTGTGTGGGTGTCATTACAGTGCTTGGACTATAAATATCAACAGTCATTCATGGGGTGGTGGGTGTGTGGGTGTCATTACAGTGCTTAGACTATAAATATCAACAGTCATTCATAGGGTGGTATGTGTCATTAGAGTGCTTGGACTGTAAATATCAACAGTCATTCATGGGGTGGTGTGTGTGTGAGTGTCATTACAGAGCTTGGACTGTAAATATCAACAGTCATTTATAGGGTGGTGTGTGTGTGGGTGTCATTACAGTGCTTGGACTGTAAATATCAACATTCATTCATGGGATGGTGGGTGTGTGGGTGTCATTACAGTATTTTGATTGTAAATATCAACAGTCATTCATAGGGTGGTGGGTGTCATTAGAGTGCTTGGACTGTAAATATCAACCGTCATTCATGGGGTGGTGGGTTTGTGGGTGTCATTACAGTTCTTGGACTGTAAATATCAACCATAATTCATGGGGTAGTGGGTGTGGGGGTGTCATTAAAGTGCTTTGACTGTAAATATTAACAGTCATTCATGGGGTAGTGGGTGTGTGGATGTCATTACAGTGCTTAGACTGAAAATATCAACAGTCATTCATGGGGTGATGGGTGTGTGGGTGTCATTACAGTGCTTGGACTGTAAATATCAACAGTCATTCATGGGGTGGTGGGTGTGTGGTTGTCATTACAGTGCTTAGACTATAAATATCTACAGTCATTCATGGGGTGGTGGGTGTGTGGGTGTCATACCAGTGCTTAGTCTGTAAATATCAACAGTCATTCATAGGGTGGTGGGTGTGTAGCTGTCATTACAGTGCTTGGACTGTAAATATTAACAGTCATCCATTTGGTGGTGTGTGTGTGAGTGTCATTACAGAGCTTGGACTGTAAATATTAACAATCATTCATGGGGTGGTGTGTGTGTGGGTGTCATTACAGTGCTTGGACTGTAAATATCAACATTCATTCATGGAATGGTGGGTGTGTGGGTGTCATTACAGTATTTTGATTGTAAATATCAACAGTCATTCATAGTGTGGTAAGTGTCATTAGAGTGCTTGGACTGTAAATATCAACAGTCATTCATGGGGTGGTGGGTGTGTGGGTGTCATTACAGTGCTTGGACTGTAAATATCAACCATAATTCATGGGGTAGTGGGTGTGAGGGTGTCATTACAGTGCTTTGACTGTAAATATCAACAGTCATTCATGGGGTGGTGGGTGTGAGGGTGATATTACAGTGCTTGGACTGTAAATATCAACAGTCATTCATGGGTTGGTGGGTGTGTGGGTGTCATTATAGTGCTTGGACGGTAAATATCAACAGTCATTCATGGGGTGGTGGGTGTGTGGGTGTCATTACAGTGCTCGGACTGTAAAAATTATGTCATTCATTGGGTGGTGGGTTTGTGTGGGTCATTAGTGCTTGGACTGTAAATATAAACAGTCATTCATAGGGTGGTGGGTGGCATTACAGTGCTTGGACTGTAACTATCAACAGTCATTCATGGGTTGTGTGGGTGTCATTACAGAGGTTGGACCGTAAATATCAACAGTAATTCATGAGGTGGTGGGTGTGTGGGTGTTATTACAGTGCTTCGACTGTAAATATCAACAGTCATTCATGGGGTGGTGGGTGTGTGGATGTCATTCCAGTGCTTGGACTGTAAATATCAACCATCATTCATGAGGTGGTTAGTGTGGGGCGTCATTACAGTGCTTTTACTGTAAATATCAACAGTCATTCATGGGGTGGTGGGTGTGTGGGTGTCATTACAGTTCTTGGACTGTAAATATCAACAGTCATTCATAGGGTGGTGGGTGTGTGGGTTTCATTACAGTGATTGGGCTGTAAATATCAATAGTCATTCATGGGTTTATGGGTGTGTGGGTGTCATTACAGTGCTTGGACTGTAAATATCAACAGTCATTCATGAGGTGGTGGGTGTGTGGGTGTCATTACAGTGCTTGGACTGTAATTATCAACAGTCATTAATGTGGTGGTGCAAATAAGTCCATCTAAACATTTTGGTTTTAGTAAAATATTTTCTAAATTAATTGAAGACTTGAAGGAACTTGAGAACAACGGCATTCAAATTAATAATGATAATTTGAAGGGGACACTATATTGCATTACTTGGGATAACTTGGGGTTTCATGGCATTGGTGCTTTTACAGAAATTTTTTGTAGATATTGTAACATAACCCTAAAAGAATTTCCTACTGACCCTGTGCATGTTGGTGTAATGAGAACAGTGGAAGACTATACATTAGCAATACAACAACTTTAAAATGAGAACACTGTCAAAATTTTAAATAATGTCATAGGTATTAAATTTAATTATCCATTCAATGCACTGAAATATTATCATGTCTGCAAAGCAGGTTTTCCACCATGCCTGGGTCATGACATTTTTTAGGGTGTTGGTGATTATAATGTTGCTCTGATATTGAAGAATTTAGTAAATGAAAAGAGATGGCTAACTTATGCAGAACTTAATCAGTGTATAATTATGTTTCTTTATCGTGGTACAGATGCTGCCTCAATGCCATGTCAAGTAAATACTTCAGGTACTAAATTAGTTGGTCAGGCTACACAAAACTGGTGTTTAATCAGGCTGTTGCCTGTTATATTATATGGCAAAATAGTTGATGTTAATGATCCTGTTTGGCAGTTGTTCCTGTTATTACGTAACATTACTGAAATTATCTGTGCCCCAAAGTTTGACGACTCTGACCTTGCATATCTAGCAATACTTATTAATGAATATTTAGAAGACAGACAAAGAATTTTTCAAATGACAAACTGAGGCCAAAGCATCATTTTCTAAAACATTACCCAAACCTAATTTTGCTGTTTGGCCCATTAATTCGTTTGTGGACATTACGCTTTGAAAGCAAGCACTGCTACTTCAAAGGATGCATTAAAAGTGCCCATTCCTTCAAGAATGTGTGTCAGACCATGAGTGAAAAACATCAGTTATTACAAGCATACAAACAGGCCAGTTCATATTTTCCCACTGATATAGAGGTTGTAAAAAACATTTTGTTAATCTCAGATACATAAAGTTCAGATATTAAAAAAGCCTTAATGATGTGTCAGATTACTGAAGGTGCAGACGTTAGCTTGGAAGTGACAATAATGGGGACTCCATACAAGAAGGGACACTATGTGGTGTTAAGTAAATGTGAACAGGGTCTAATGTTAGGTGAGATTCAGTTCATAATATTGAACTCCTGTACAAAAGCATAATTTTTAGTAAAAAAAATTCACAGAACAAATTTCCAAGGAGTTGCAATTATCTACAGTATTGAACACCTTCCCATGCTCTTCCTTTAAATGTACAGAATTTTCTAAACTCCTAGATTATTACCCACTGGTTGACTACAAAAGAGGAAAATAATTGTTGATCCCACTCAAACACAATATATCTGCATAAGACTTCCAAGAAAATTGAAAAGGTAATTTAAAGATTATAATTCTATATTCATGTAGAACATTAGATTTCCTGTACAGTACTATATACCAGTACTACAGTACATTATATTCATCTCCTTTCCCTGGGGCATGATTTCAAGAAAATGACAAAAGGTTGAACTGAAATGGAAGCTAATTGTTAAAGTTCCATACAAAAGATTAAAACATTCTGAACTGGAATTGGTTGTAGCTAAGGACCATGATGGTTATGAAGCTGATGACAGTGATAGTGATACTTGTAGTACAAGTAGTAGAGAGACAGTGATTTACATGACAGGTAAAGTACAGTACTGTACCATATGCACTGTAATTATGAAAACTGCTTATATGAGTAATGTACAGCATACTAAAGTAACTCCACTTCTCTACCTTTAATTGTGTTCTACATTGAATTTTTTACACAAAAATCATAAGTAAAATGAAAATGGTTAAATGACTTCTGTAAACTGGGGTTCGGCTTCCCTGAGCTCAGCTAGCTAAGTTAAACTGTTCTAATGAGATATGGTAGGCCTATGTGCAGTTATGTTAACTTACTTCCTTGGTTTGGATCATTATGGGTTTAATCTAGCAGTAGCTGTTTCATTTTCTAATTATTTTCTAATTATCAGAGACTGGATTGATTGATTTATTTATTGATGCTATTAGGCATCTGGCGGCGCAACAGCAATGGTCATATACTGCCCAACATAAAATGGTCATCTACATCATTAATAAAATATGTAAAAAGATTAAATAATTTTCACTACCTCGAAAGGGAGAAGCAGCATGAATAAAACCCACATCTTCCAAAAAATCATATATTAATGAAATAACCTACTTAAGTTAGATATATAAAAGAATTGAAATATTAACGAAAGAAACATTAAACTTTAACTACCTAAAAATTAATAGCCATAAATACAATAAAATTCACAATTTGTGGAGAAGGCCAGCCTCCTCCACATACGAGAGGGTGTTCTCTCCCACACCACAAGCCTCCTCCCCGAGGACCTGAGAGAGACTGTAAGAACCGTCACCCTCCTGGTACTCAGAGAGGTGCCTTCGACGAAGGTCACCAAGGCTGGGACACTCAACAATAAGATGCTGCACTGTCAAAGGGACCAGACAATCATCACAGTAGGGAGGGTGAGCCCTCTCCATTAAAAAGCAATGAGTCAATAATGTGTGGCCAATGTGCAGACGGACAAGAGCCGTCTCCCACCAGCGGGACAGGCCACTGTAGCTCCACAAACCAAGGTGCTGGCGGATGTCGCGGAGCTTGTTAGCCCCGACGGCATCCCATCTGTCCTGCCAGCAGGAACAAACAGTAGCATCCATGTAGGGTCGAAGGTCCACTGCAGGAACAGGATGATGCCTGGCAGGAGGCCGGGAATTGGAGACCGCAGCCTTAGCCAGGGCGTCAGCCCGCTCATTCCCATCAACACCCACATGGGCCGGGACCCAACAACAAGTGATTTTGCGGCCACGACGACCCAGGATGACAAGCCACTCAAGAATGGCCAACACCAGAGGATGGGAAGAGTTAAAATTACACAAGGCCTGCCAGGCACTACAGGAATCGCTAAAAATAGTAAACGGAGGCTGAGGGAGAGTAAAATTTACTTGGAGGGCATATAAAATGGCCGAGAGCTCAGCAGTAAAAATTGACATGACAGAAGGGAGCCTGCCGCCACGGCAAAAGTCAGGAAAGACAACTCCAAAGCCAACTCCAGCATCAGACTTTGACCCATCAGTGTACACAGGGAGGGACTCCCTGTGAGTGAAGGCATGTTCTAAAAAGAGGGAACGAGCCACTGGAGGAGAAAGAGATTCCTTCTTGTCTGTAAAGCAGGTGTAGGGAAAAACTTCTGGAAAAAGCCATGGAGCCACCCTGGGGACCCTCACAGGACAAATCTGTAAGTCATCAATGCCCATCTCCTCCATAGCCTTCCTGACCTGGAAGCCAAAGGGCCATGGTGTACGAGAATGTAAAAGGTAGTACTGAGACATGATATCAGATGACACTGCCAAGCAGGGAAGGGAGTCAGAAAGTCGATGTAATCGATTCCAACAACGAACCATCAAGGACTGGCGACGGAGATCATGAGGTGGCTCATTAGCGTCCACCAGGAGACTGGGGATTGGGGACGACCTAAAGGCTCCGGTCGCCAGACGTACTCCAGCATGATGAACAGGGTCTAAAACTCTGAGACGGGCATCGGTGGCAGAAGAGTACACCTCACACCCATAGTCGTGTTTTGACCTAATAAGAACATGGTATAGGCGGAGGAGGGTGGCCCGATCAGCCTCCCAGGATGTATGGCCCAGGGCCCTCAACAGGTTAAGAGCCTTGAGGCAAGAGACCTTAAGTGTACGTAAGTGTGGCACCCAAGTCAAAACCTTGTCAAAAAGGAGACCCAAAAAGCGAGTCTCCTCGACACAGCGTATCCGATGACCATACATGAATAAGTCCGGATCGGGGTTGATGCCTCGGATGCCGCAGAAGTGCATAGCAACTGTCTTGGAAGGAGAAAATCGAAACCCATGTGAACCAGTCCAATGTGACACCCTGTCAAGGGCAAGCTGCATGCGCCGCTCTGCCACTGACATACGGGAAGCAGCAAACCAGACTGCTAGGTCGCCAACGTACATCAAGTTAGCTATACCGTCTGGAAGGGATGAGGCAATGGCAATAATTGCTACTGCAAACAATGTGACACTGAGGACGCTTTCCTGGGGGATGCCCTCCTCCTGTGCAACAGATGCTGAGTGGGTGGTACCAACCCTCACAGAAAAAACTGCGACCACTGAGAAACTCCTTAAGAAATGCGACCCCGCAGGCCATATAAATGGAGCTGCTGCAGGATGCCATATTGCCATGTAGTGTCATAGGCTTTCTCTAAATCAAAGAATACACAGACAAGGTGTTGATGTCGTGCAAAGGCCTCGCATGCAGCAGCTTCCAACCTGACCAGAGCATCTGTAGTGGAACGGTGTTTACGAAAGCCAGACTGGGACGGAGACAGAAAATCACCCCGTTCTAAGAAGTATACCAGTCTGACATTCACCATCTTTCCAAATAATTTACAGAGACAGGAGGTCAAGGCAATTGGTCGATAACTGAGGGCCACACCAGAGTCCTTGCCCAGCTTGAGGAAAGGAAGGATGGTAGCAACCCTGCACCCAGAAGGGAAGACACCCTCCAGCCAGATTCTGTTATATAAAGCTAAAAGAAGTGAGATCGCCTCCTCACCCAAGTGTCGTAACATTGCATATGGGATGTTGTCTGGCCCAGGAGAAGTGTCGCCGCAGAGAGAGAGAGCAAAATGCAGGTCTTTCAGGGTGAATATATGGTTATAACTTTCATTCTCGTTCCCTGAGAAATCCAGGACAGTACGCTCCTTGGCTCTTAACTAATGCCTGACAGCCAGAGGTCGAGAGTCACGGCTGAAGGCTTTTGCAAAAGCCTCCGCCATGGTATTGGCCACTGTCAAACCATCCATGATCTTAATTCCATTGACCTTAAGTACAGGTGGAGAACTAGGAGAAAACTTCCTCGCCATCATACGGACTCTCCTGAACACTTGGGTGAGTGGAGTTTTAGTATTAATTGAAGACACATAGGCCTTCCAAGATGCACGTCGTGCCTCTTTTAAAACTCATCTAGCCCGAGCCCTTGCCCGTCGGAAGCCTTTTAAAGAGTTGGGTCCCCACGATTGCGACGAAGGCGAGAGAAAGCAGCGCGCTTCTCCCGCACAGCGTTGGTGCAGACTGATGACCACCAAGGGACAGGACGTTTGGGAAAGTAACCAGAAGTTCTAGTGATAGAGTTGAGAGCAGCAGAGTGGAGCATATCAGTGAAATATGTTACAGCCTCGTCAGAGCTACCAAAATCGGCTACAGAAGAGACCGAAGAAGTTAGCTCTCTAAAAAAACTGCCAGTCAGCCTTCTCTAATTTCCACCTAGGAAGACGAGACTGTGGTTCGTACCAGTTACCTTCTAAAAGTATAGGGAAGTGGTCACTGCCATATAAATCAGGCAACACTCTCCAAGTAAAATCCAACAGAGCACTGGGTGAGCAGAGGGAAATGTCAATGGCGGTAAAAGTCCCAGTAGTGCTATTAAAATGTGTCACATCTCCCGTATTTAAAACCCCTAATCCCTCATCCTCTATAAAAGAAGCCAATAAAACACCCCTGGGGTTGACCGAACTGTCACCCCACAGAAGGACACAATTCCACTAAAGGACCTTAAACGGTGTTACTTTAGTACTGATTTTTGGGAAGCCTCACGGAGGTACTTCCCACTACCACCTCGACCTGAGGGTTTACTCAAACAATAAGATTTGTCTAATCCTAGGCCTCTAGAAGAAGAGCGAACCCGAGGAGTAGTATGTGGGGCAGTAATTGGGACCCGTAGACGAGTCCCTGAAGCATCTGATATGTTAGAAGATGAAGGTATATGAGCTGGTATATTCTTTGAAACAATTACATTGGTTTTGTCCTGTACAGCAGTGGTATCACTGACACAGGCAGATACATCAACATCCATAATACAGGTGGTAGAATCACTCCGCTGCTCAAGCGGAAGAGAAACTGAATCTTTTGAAGTAACAACATCCGTGGCATCCACATTAACTTCACGCCCCTCTGATGATCCCGAAGGAAGCTTGCGAGGAGGAACTTCTGTTGAATCAAGAGATTCATCAGAGCCACGAAAACGTTTCTGGTGAAATTGAGAGGAAACTATGGATGAGTTCACAGAGATGGTTGCCTTACAAGGTGGAATATCTATAGAGTCAAGTGCCTCAGAGGAACCACGAAGGCATCTCTGTGGCAGTTTAGGTGACTTAAGTTTCCTTTTTGGAGAGCGTGTGGCAGCGTGAACCTCTACCACATGGACACCTTTAGCTAAAGTCTGAGAATTGTCATCAGTTGAAGGTTCAACAGAATGAGTGTCTGATAAAGTTTCCAAGACAGAGAAACTATTATGTAGAGTAACCTTAGAAACATTCTCACTCGAGCAAAAAGCAGAAAGCAGCTGCCTCTTGAGAGGGTTGAGAGGGTGCTGCAACCAATTTAGGGCGAAGGGAGGAGGCGTATGTCTTCACACCACCATCCTTCTGTCGCCTGAAGTTGAGTTGCCGTCTGGCACTACCTATGCTAATGAATTGAATATTAGCCAAGTGGAGGATATCCTGCTCAAGGAGGTACATCTTACATTGGCGAGAACGCAAGGGGTGAGCATCTCTGCATTAAAAGCAGTAACTCTCTGACCGACACTCAGAAGTAAGATGTGAGTCAAAAGTAGAACAATTACCACACCGGGAACGGTTGTTGCAGTTCCTCCTCCCATGACCAAACTCATAACAACAGAAACACTGTAGGGGACGCTCAACAAAAGGCTTCCTCAAATGAGGTGGGGTTAATGTTAATGCGATCTGGGATATGCGAGCCATAGAAAGTGAGGATGATCATATTTTTACTGCCTTTCATCTTCGTTACTCGTTGGACACTGTCTGGGCACATAGCGAGAATGTCCTCTTCAGAGAATTCATACAGGTCCTCATTATATATACGCCCCTTGCTATAATTAAATGTTCGATGTGGTTTAATAGATTCAAACATGCTATCAGAAGGACAGGGGAGATTGAGGAGCATCATGGCCTGTGTAAGATCTTTGGCTCTGATTAAAATGCCCGTACCATATTTCTTTATGTGGCCCATTGGTAATAATCCAATTTCTTTCTCCAGATACCGGGAAGCATGGATAAGGTTACCACGTCCCTCCCTGTAGTAAGCCACAAACCAAAAGGGTGTAGGAACCCGACATTCCTTTGGGACATGCTCTACAGAGTCATCAAATATATTAGGGCAGTAGTCATTGTCACTGTCAACTACATTGGTGGACCGCATCATCTGAACTTTACAATGAGTATCCCCCACCGTCAGAGAATCTTTTGCCTCAAATGCTGCTTTGGCAGCAGCATTTGTATTGAAAGTAATATAGCACCGATTAGACCTACAATCACTGTCATATGTGATTCGGATTCGAAGAACTACTCCAAAACACTTAAAAATGGAGTGGATAGCGCCATAGGAAAAGGATGCAAGTACATTCGTTAACATTAACGTGTCCAAATCGCTAACAGGTTCTTCGACACAACACACAACCTGCTAGGTCTAGTCTTATTTGCAGCTTTCTGCATATTACCACGACCAGAGAGTGACGTCTCGGGGGCCTGGTCGACCACCGCTCGAGGAAGAGATTGGGGCTTTTCTTTATCCATATATCATTGATTTGATGTTTTTGGCCCCAGGAGCCAAGAGCTACTACCTACCAGGCAGATGAGGGGACCGAGCGCTGGTCGCCGTGGGCGGGGTACCTCTTCCCCCACTGGGCCACTCGTTTTAAAAAGCAGCCCCAATGGCTCGAAAGAATGCCCACGATGGTGCTGAGACCCGCTTCCCCAACATCTCCCGGCCCAGACACCCAACCATCCAACATAGGATGGCCCCTAGAGGGCAGTCCCTATGGAGGGCAGCGCTGTTGGCCCGTACTGGCAGCCTAATGCATGGGAACCATTTAGTCTGGTCTCTCACTGGTGACCTTACTAGCATGGGAAGCCCTCTCTCCCCGAAATCGGGGCAGAGCAGGGGCCGGAGCCCCCTCTAGTCTAGCTCGCCAGGTCTCAGAGACACACAAGCCCCTCTACCATGTCAAGGCGGTTCCCGTTGGGGGGGATCAGAGACTGGAGATGGAGGAAATCAAGGAGACCATTGAAAAAATATTCTTCCAACCCTTCCTCCACAGTTACTGGAGGAAGTGTGTGAACACCTTATCAGCATTGGTGTAGAAACTGTTAATGATATTCACTATGTGAAGGCATCCCATCTTACACCCATGTAGAAAGAGATTCAAGCACGTAAACTTATTGATAAATGGAAACAAGGTACAGTATAATGCATGCCATATTTTTTTAAGATTAGTTTACCTTACTGTACAGTTCTTGCCTGCATTTAAGACTCAGGTAATATTCTATATTAGCTTATGAGTTGTGTCCTAGCAAACTTGGCCAATCTTTTTTTTTTTTTTACAGTACCGGTACAGTACTGTATATTCAGACACTTGATGTGGGTTGTCATTTAACTGCAGGTCCAATTAAAACAGAGTATCACTGTTGCTTGTTATGTAACTTATTGTTCCCATGTACCCACAAAATACTTATACATCATCTTTTTGATGAAATGTTGTCTCATTTTCTTCTCAATTATGTTTCTTATAAATTAACTCATACAAAAATGGAATGCAGGAAGGGAGAAGTGAAGGAAGGAAGCACTGTGTGAATTATGTACAGTGTTGTGGATGGGCATGTTATTGCATATGGGCTTAAGTACTATGCATAATCAACACCAACATTTTTTATAGGTTTTCTTAATATTTCAGTGGCACCGGCATCACAGGAATTATCACACTCATCACAGGAACTATCACACTCATCACATGAATTATCACACTCATCACAGGAAGATACACACTCATCACAGGAAGATACACACTCATCACAGGAAGATACACACTCATCACAGGAAGATACACACTCATCACAGGAAGATACACACTCATCACAGGAAGATACACACTCATCACAGGAATTATCACACTCATCACAGGAAGATACACACTCACCACAGCAAGATACACACTCATCACAGGAAGATGCACACTCATCACAGCAAGATACACACTCATCACAGGAAGATACACACTCATCAAAGGAAGATATACACTCATCACAGGAAGATATACAATCATCACAGGAAGATATACAATCATCACAGGAAGATACACACTCATCACAGCAAGATACACACTCATCACAGGAAGATACACACTCAATTCAGCCAACTGTTTCAGCTCTAGATGACGGAGAAATCAGTGCCAAGCTACAACCAATCACATTGGGCTCAAGATTATACAATACCCTGGAAAAGATTTTCAAAGACAAATTTGCTCGTTTCCTTAGAAAAAGGACAGAGACCGAAGCCTTCTGCTAGAAGAGAGATAGTGAGAGTGTTGGTGGATGATATATCAAAAATCTCAGAAAGACCAGGGAAGAAATCACTGGCAGTAATTGCTGAGAGAATTGTTAAAACTTATCCAGCATCGTTTTTAGATGAAATTGATGGAACACTTGTTGGAACAGGTTTTGACTCTTTATTTAAACAGTTAATGGCAAGGTTTGATAATATAAATAGAGGGCCTAATAGTAATTCAATCAAAAGAAAAGTAGACTGTTCCCATGAAAATGAAGAAATAGACACTGAGGGAGCTGGTCTAATCAGAAGAGTACAGGTGTGTTTTAATGATAAATATGGGTGTATTAATTATATGCCCAAAGATTATCCGGATGGGGAATCTGAAACAACACAAGAAGACAGGAAAACTTAATGAAAAATTACTGAAAACATTACTGAATAATGAGAGTTTGGAGGACTACATTGACTCCAAATTGACCACAAAAGGTTGATTTCCTTAAGGTGGCATATAGCACATTGTTTTGGGTGATAAATTTAGAGCAATGATTCCTCCAAACTATTCCAGATATTGTATCAATATTTCTGCCTTTATTAAATTGAATAGTGTATGAATATTTCTGCTTTAAACTAAATTGAATAATGCATGAATATTTCTGCTTTAAATTAAATTGAATATTGTATAAATATTTCTGCTTTAAACTGAATATTGTATGAACGTGATATAAGTTGTTAATGTCAAACTTCCCTAAGTTTGATATACCGTAGGTCTTACCTTGTGAAACTCCGTATAGGCTGTTCAGGTTAGGTCTTGGTAGTCTGCTATGGTTAGGTCCCGCTAGTCTGCAATGGTCCAGATTAGGTTAGATTAGGTTGGGTCGGGTTGGGTTGGGTTGGGTCGGGTTGGGTTTGGTTGGGGTGGGTTAGGTTGGATTAGATTAGGTTAGGTTAGGTATGTATGTCTAAAAACAGGACATTTGCACAATAAATGGATGTAAAAATTGAACTAATCACTTGAAAAAATCTTGGAAAAGCAATATTTTGTCTGAAAATTTCACACGTGTAGCTCAGAAAATTTACCCAATTTTTTAATTACAAAAAAAAAATTGTATAGACAAGGGAAACCATTATGAAATATGAGTAATAAAAACAACCGGTAATTATCTATTCTATTGCCATTTTCTATTACAATATTTTTATCTTCTTTATTCACAAATTCATAACATTCTAAAACACTTTTATTCGGAAATGCCCCATTTCCAAGTTAGGTCATATTCAAATTTTGAAATTAGTATGACCTTACATGACATAATTAGGGGAAACCACAATCTGACTATCTAACTCAGCTCCTTTTTACTGTAGAGGCAAAATCTCATTACCATCGTATTCCTCGTGTGTTTTTACGTATAATAACCAATTTTCATTGAAATCGTACAACAAATATTATTTTTCCCAATTTTTTTCACCAACTGAGGGATTTTTTTTTTTTTTTTTTTTTTTTTCAGAACTTCCTCATACTTTATGTGAACACTCTCCCTAGATACAGCAACACTGTCATGAGCCAAGAACCCCATATCACTGCTAGAAATGGGAAATTGAAATCGCTTGAAAAGGGAGATAAAATTCCTGAGATGAAAAAAATCCTCAAAAATAGGGTAATCATTTATCAAGGAAATGGAAACAACAAAATATGCTCATATATACGTATATCACTTGTGAAAAGCTTCATGAACATGACATAAACACTGTTCGAGCTGTTATCAATTGCACCTGAAAAAGTGGGTCTTGAGAAAACTGCGAATTTATGATATAGGAAAGTTGGGCAGTCTAAAATAGTATCCCCCGTTTCCTTTCCGTACTCTATCATTTCTCAAGTATAGAGAATGTGTCTGATGTATGGTAAACTATTATTTTTGCATATATAACTACGAGAATCTTTATTCCTCGGTCATCACTGACATATACCAGCACAGTATGATACATATAACGATATATTATGATATATTATGCTATATAGCAAAATATTATGATGCATTATGAATAATAAACAGTTCATATGATGGACTGAGAAGGGAGAATGAGATTTGAGATGGGTATGGGAGGTCTTATTTAATTTTTGTGTGTGTGTGTGTGTGCATACACTGCAATTATTTGTATGATCATTCACTTATTCATTATTTATATGTTTATTTACCTATATAATTAGCCTTTACCGACAAGTGTAACTTGTCTCACCCCTGGGGGATTATGGAAGTAGCTGACTCAACGAAAAGGGGTTTATTTTTACCAGGGATTGGCTCTTCCCTTTCCTCCTCAGCTACTTCTACCCTTTTACTCACGTCCTTGCTTAGAAGGCTCCTGCTTCATATGTGGTGCCTTCTTTGGTGACTTTCTTCGTTTCTTCTTCCATTGCCTTTCGTTTCTTTGATCTTCTTTCTTCCTTCTTTTCTTGGCGGCTTTCAAACAATTTGTGTTTTTTCACGTCCTGCCCTGTTCCAATTTTTTTCCTTATTTTTCCAGAAGACACAAGGCCTCCAGAATGCGCAAATCCAAAGTTGAACTCAGTTATGGCCTTAGCAATCAGGTAATGCACCCTCTCCTTTTGATAAAACACAGTTTTAGAGCACTTGCTCCATATGACTGAATTCAGGCATTCATTGGCATTCTGTGTTCGTCCAGTGCACCTTGACAAGAGTTCATCTGTGCTGTACTTTCTCATTATGTCGTACAGGTCACCCTTGAGATCTTGGCGTATTGGGTGGTGAATATGCTGGTCATGGCTTCCAGTAGGCTTTCCTTCAGCTCGAGCTTTGTTGAAGAAGCACCAGGAATCAACTCCTTCTGGGCACAGCTCGTGGCAAGGATCGTCATTGGTGCTACAACAGTGTTCAATTATTGCAAAAATTGCCTTTTTCATCTTCTCCACATCATCCAGGTTACGAATTATGGCATACCTGTAAAAATCCTGGATTTTCCCTAAAGTAACCTGGGTCAGGGATCCTCTTCTCCTCCCTCCAACACCTTCTCCTTTCCTACTCTTTTCTTGTACATAGTCTCTCAATGCCTTCCCAACTCTCTTTGCAACTTGATTGATGCATTCGTCTTTGCGAATTTCCACATCTCCATACACTTTTTCTTTCACTACAGATGAGTAGGTCTTCGAGTCACCATCTGAATTTACAGTGGTATATCGAAAGTTACATTTTTCCACTGACCTTTTCCACAGTTTCATCCAACCCTCTGTCTCCATTGCAGGAGAACTTCCATAAAAGTTTTTTTACGCACTGTGGCTGATGTGCAGCATACCAGTCACCTTCTGTTTTTTTATTTTTCTCACATATTCTGCAGTATTTACTCAATACTTCATAGTCCACAACAAGTCCTGTGTCAAAGTGTATGACTGGTACCACACAAAACTTTGCCACAAACCCTCTCTTTGACCAGGAACCATCACATGTCACTGTTATATTCTTCACTTCAGGAGAACCTGGTTGTTCATTTTCAAGATATTCATGGACGAGTTCCCGTGCTCGTCTCAAACTCACTTCACCATCTTGGATTCCTTTTGCCTCAATTTCTCGGGCAATGTAAAAGAACCTGGTACTTGACATTATTTTCATCTCGAACACTTTTTCCATGTCCTCAAGTGTTTTATAGCCATTGTTTTCTAGGCCAAATTCTACGAACTTCATATTCACATCATACTTGCCCTGTGGTTCGTACCTGAAGGAGGTCCAGGCAACAGACGTCTCGCCACACACACTACACTCGCACACGATTTTTGTTCGCTGCACCAAGTCGCCTTCCTACACTGGGGATACCCAATGCAATATTTCTACACTTTTCACATTTTTTTTTGAAATTTTGGAACAATTTTCTCTTCGAAATCATGACATATTCGTCTTTCACTCTGTCAAGAGGAACAGCGATACTTTCTCGCAGCCGTCTCTTCACAGCGGCTGGTGACACTTGGGTTGTCCCCTCCTCTTGTGGTTGTGGTTGCTCCCCCGATGGTCCTGGTTGTGGCTGGGGTTGTGGTTGCTCCCCCGATGGTCCTGGTTGTGGCTGGGGTTGTGGTTGCTCCCCTGATGGTCCTGGTTGTTGCTGGGGTTGTGGTTGCTCCCCTGCTTTTTCTGCAATAGCAGCCAGGGCCTTCTCCTTCTTCTTCCTCGCTATATCAGCCATCTTTCTTCTAAGCTTTGACTTGGGTCCCATCTTGAGAAAAAGATTGCTTGCTTGCTTGATTTGAGCTCGTACAATAATACTCGACAGAGTCTGGAGTAAAAGTGAAGGAAAGTGGTAGTGGTAGGATGCGCTGTTTATGGTCGCGTTCTGAATCCTTTGAGACAACTTGAGGGTAAAGGCTAATTTCATTTTACATTTCTGTTTTTTTCCTTTTTTCATTCACAGTGAGTTTCATATAGAGTATTCTACATAAAAAAAAAAAACACACACACATGTATGTGTATTTGTATATGGGTTTGTTATATAGTCTACGACTGTTCAGAAAATGAATAGAGTGTGTATTGAAGACATCTACGTGTAATTTGAATGCAGCCTGGCCAGGGGTAGGCCTCCTTATCAGCCGTGGTTGACCGTGTGAAGAAGGGTCGCGATATGGGTAGTGAACAAGGTTGGAGGTTATGGGGTTGGGGATTGGGAGTTAAGGGGAGAGAGTTATGGGGTGGGGGTTATGTGATTGGGGTTATGGGTTGGGAGTTATGGGGTGGGGGTTATGGGGTTGGGGGTTATGAGTTAGGGGTTATGAGGTGGGGGTTATGAGGTGGGGATTATGGGGTGGGGGTTATGGGGTGGGGTTTATGGGGTGGGGATCATGGGTTGAGGGTTATGGGGTGGGGTTTATGGGGTTGGGGGTTATGGGTTGGGGGTTATGGGGTGGGGGTTATGGGGTTGGGGGTTATGAGTTAGGGGTTATGAGGTGGGGGTTATGGGGTGGGGGTTATGAGGTGGGGATTATGGGGTGGGGGTTATGGGGTGGAGTTTATGGGATGGGGGTTGTTGGGTGGGGGTTGTGGGGTGGGGGTTGTGGGATGGGGGTTATGAGGTTGGGGGTTGTGGGGTGGGGGTTAAGGGGTTGGGGGTTGTGGGGTGGGGTTCATGGGGTGGGGATTATGGGGTGGGGGTTGTGGGGTGGGGGTTGTGGGGTGGGGGTTATGGGATGGTGGTTGTGGGGAGGGGGTTGTGGGGTGGGGGTTATGGGGTTCGGGGTTGTTGGGTGGGGGTTATGGGGTTGGGGGTTGTGGGGTGGGGTTTATGGGGTTGGGGGTTATGGGGTGGGGGTTATGGGATGGTGGTTGTGGGGTGGGGGTTGTGGAGTGGGGGTTGTGGGGTAGGGGTTGTGGGGTGGGGGTTATGGGGTTGGGGGTTGTGGGGTAGGGTTTATGGGGTTGGGGGTTATGGGGTGGGGGTTGTGGGGTGGGGATTGTGGGGTGGGGTTTATGGGGTTGTGGGGTGGGGGTTATTAGGTGGGGTTTATGGGGTAGGGGGTTATGGGGTGGGGTTTATGGGGATGGGGGACATAATAATACTAATCAAATTACTAATTCAATGACCATATATAACATAGGAAACAAAAATGGAATTTCGTGTGTTTGGGGGTAGTTGGGGGGGGGGGGGGGGTTGGAGGGGTTTGAAGGCTGAAAAGCAAGTTTGGTTGCTACTACATGATGCGTAGGACCTCAAAGAACATATTTAGCATGGAATTGATAAATGCAAAATTTAGGCCAAAATTATCATGTCAGAGTGTGGTCTCCCCTCCTAACCTAAACTGTAGTAAACTACCGGGACCTAACCTGGGCAAACTACCGGGAACTAAACGTGGTAAGGACCGTGGCAAAATACGGTAAATATTGAAACAACGGCCGTTATCATGTACGTTTTTTCTACTTTAATTACCCACTTATTTAGACCATTTTAAGACTATTTTCTTCTATGACATTTCCAAGATAGGGCATATTCAAATGGGGCATTTTGAAATTAGCCTAGCCTAACCTAACCTAACCTAGACGCAATCAGACCACAGGGACCTAATCTGGGCAAACTACCGGAATCTAACCTGGTCAAACTACCAGGAAATAACCGTGGTAAAGTACAGGAAATGACTGGGGCAGAATACTGGGACCTAGCCGGATGTGGCAACACTGCTACAAAACGGTAATGGGCCAAACTTTACCTTAAATGGCACCAAACTATGGTAATCTGGGGTAATTACCTTGGAAATGACAACACTGAAGAAATTAGCAATGCTGGTGTAAATAAAAGGGATTATGAGTGTTAACTATTATTATTATCATTATTATTATTATTATCTATTTATTTATTTATCTAGTTATTGGATTCTAAATATTCATTGGTATTTATTCAAATATATTTCATTTTTTTTATAATACTCCTATTGTTAATATTATTGTTATTATTATTACTTTTACATTCATCATCTCAATGTAAACAAACTGGCGGCCATCATGGATTTTGACGTTATTATTGACAGTGTCGTGAAATCAGTGTTGCCATGTAAGAGGCAATTTTTTTTTTAATACTTACAAAAAAAAAAAATAATAATACTTAAAAAAAATTAATACTAAAAAAAATTAATAAATAAAAAAATAATATTACTTAAATAAATAATACTTAAAAAAAATTAATACTTATTAAAAAATTAATACTTAAAAAAAATTAATACTTACAAAAAGAAAATGAAAAAAAAAATAATACTTACAAAAAATAGTACTTAAAAAAATTGATACTTAAAAAAAATACTAAAATAAAAATAATACTTAACAAAAATTAATACATAAATAAAATTAATACTTAAAAAAAGTAATACAAAAACAAATATATATACTTAAAAAAATAATACTTAAAAAAAAAATTTAATACTTAAACAAATGATATTTAAAAAAAATAATACTTAAAAAAATTGTTACTTAAAAAAAATAATACTTAAAAAAAATTAATACTTAAAAAAAAAATTGTTACTTATCAAACCTTGGTTTGGCACTTAAGACTGTCTTAGCCACTAAGGATATTATGGTTAAAGTTTAAAATTTTAGAAGTTACTATTAGAGTGCCAAATCAATCTTTAGATACATAAACAAATTCCAAAGTCAATATGACTTCAGCGGGAAACGTATGTCAGTGTGACCAGTTTGGTAACTATAACAAGTAGCAAAAAGAATAACCTAAGTTGGATGTTAGGGAGAATAAAGTCAATGAAGCACCTGTAAAGACTCTCAAAATGACACTTAGCTGTAGGGTTGCAGACACTTCGTTCTCCCAAGGTGAAGAAATGAGGCACGAGAATAGTATGGGTTATCACCAATAGTCAGTCACCCAGTCGAGTACCGGTATAAGGTTTCTTGGATAAGTCAAGAGGATATGTAGAAAAGATCTCGTTAACTGAGAGCTATGACAATCAAGAATAAGGTATAAATGAAAGAACTTGAAGTGACTTGTACCACCACCGGTATTTGACTGGGCGAGATCCAGAACAGAACTGCTTTCCACACTCACTCTCTCCTCCTCCATCACCTCGGATTATATGTTATGAATCATCCCCAAAAGTCTCGAACTGAGGAAAACAGTTTCATACAGTTTTCACAACACAGAAAATTAGATTCATGAACATGGATTCATGTATTCATCGAATCATATCTTAACAAAACTAAATATACAGCATCTAATAATTATAACAAATACATGTATATGTTACACATGCAAAAAATCGATATTTTGGGTGCCCAAAGTCAATATGTGCATGCATCTTCTGTACCCGTTTATATCCCAAATTCAGGCTAAAAAAACAAACAAAAAATCGATATTTTTGTGTCCCAGAAGCGATCTGTACAGTCGGCCACAGTTCTGGCTGTTACAGTCAGCACTACAAACTCCAGTTGTCTGACGTTTGTATCGATGATTTTTCGAATCATGGGCTCGAAGAGTCTCAGGGGTGAAGAAGTGAGACGGTGCAGGAGGCGGAAGAGAGAGGGAGGGAGAGGGGGTACAGACGAGAGAGAAGGACGGGGGAGGAGAAAAGGGGACAGAAATGAGAGAGAGAGAGAGAGAGAGAGAGAGAGAGAGAGAGCCGGGTGGAGGAGAGGGTGGGCTGAAGGAGAGAGAGGGGGAAGGGGGACAGAATGAGTGGAGGGTAAAATAGCATAAGCCAACCAATGTAAGATATTGCTTAATATTCAAAAGATAAATTTTATTTTTATATTACTTCGAGAAAGATAATTAAAACCATATAGCCACGTCGGATGTAAAAGAGTTATAAAATGCAATTATCGTTATCAGTGATACGGAGATATCACATGACATTTGGATAGCAGATATTTTTTCACAGTGCCTTATGTTAACTGAGGTGGGACAGCCAGCATGAAGGAAAAGAGAGACAGGTGAAGATTTAAAAGGAAGCGGCTCAGGTTCAAAGGGTGGCCAAATTCCCTCAAGTATTGCCTACGAAAAAAAAAGAAAAAAAAATTGTAAGTCATACCTTCTTGCGGGGGTTTCCAGTAACTATACTAGTGATAAACAAAGAAATGTTTCTGTGAAGTAATTTATTCAACAAAGCTTTCATAACATCGTCACGAGACAGACAGACAGACAGAGAGAAAGAGAGTAAACCCACAATTTTCGGTAACACTGATTCTGCTCTTTTTCTCTGACCAATGATTGTATAAGTTTATTACTACCTGGCCAGTGTAATAACGTTACTATAATGTCTGCTTTACCTAATTCGCCGTAATAAAAAATAAAAATCTTTAGTATCAACTATGGAAATTATTAAGTGCATTGGTATAGCCTAGTGTTTGTCATTCCTTGTATGGCAGCATGGGTCTGGCAATATACAGTATAAATCTTAGCCAGAGTTATTTAACCTATACTATAATGTTAATAAATCGAGTACTGTTAATACTAGTAGTATTACACCCCTAATAGTTATAAACAAATTATTTTCAACTTTCGTATGAACAAAATTTGATCGTAGCTCGAGGAGGTTTATCTCTAGGCAACAGGCTAATAACTGCTTGTTTTTATACGCAATAACAAACCGTAACAACAATTGCTGTGACCAAGAACGCCATGAAAGGCAGTATGATGCTTACTTTAACACTCCAGTGTATAATTATAACTATTGTGATCGATATTTATTTAAGTAGCACGATTCACACAGTATGGTATTGAAATAAGTGGCAACTCTGAGTAATCCTATCATGAGAAATTTTATAATTTTCAAACTGAAAAACACACCCGTTTCTGTCCCCCTTTCTCCTCCCCCGTCCTTCTCTCTCGTCTGTACCCCCTATCCCTCCCCCTTCCCTCCCTCTCTCTTCCGCCCTCTGTACCGTCTCACTTCTTCACCCCTGAGACTCTTCGAGCCCATGATTCGAAAAGTCAAGGATACAAACTTCAGACAACTGGAGTTTGTAGTGCTGACTGTAACAGCCAGAACTGTGGCCGACTGTACATACCTACTCAGTGCTAGAATGTTTTCAAAATATAGGCTCAAAACATGCTAATAATCGATATTTTATGTGTCCAAAGTCGATATGTACATGCATCTTCTGTACCCGTTTTTATCTTAAATTCAGGCTTAAAACACCCGAAAATGCTATATATTTGGTTCCCAGAAGCGATCTGTACATGCTTACTCAGTGTTAGAATATTTTTAAGATACAGGCCCAAAACATGCTGAAAATCGATATTTTAGTTGCCCAAAGTCAATATGTGTATGCGTATTCTGTACACGTTTATATACCAAATTCATGCTCAAAACACCCGAAAATTCTATATTTTTGGGTCCCAGAAGCGATCTGTACATGCCTACTCAGTGCTTAAATATTTTCAAAACATAGGCCCAAAACATGCTAAAAATCGATATTTTTGGTGCCCAATGTCGATATGTGAATGCATCTTCAGTACTTGTTTATATCTCAAATTCAGGCTCAGAACACCCAAATATTCGATATTTTTGGGTCCCAGAAACGATCTGTACATAGGCGCCTACTCAGTGTTTGAATATTTTCAAAATACAAGCACAAAAAGAGTTGAAAATAGATATTTTAGGTGCCCAATGTCGATATGTGAATGCATCTTCAGTACTTGTTTATATTTCAAATTCAGGCTCAAAACACCCAAAAATCGATATTTTTGGGTCCCAGAAGCGATCTGTACATGCCTACTCAGTGTTTGAATGTTTTCAAAATATAGGCCCAAAACATGCTAAAATTGATATTTTAGTTGCCCAAAGTCAATATGTGTATGCATATTCTGTACCCGTTTATATCTCAAATTCAGTCTCAAAACACCCGAAAATTCGATATTTTTGGGACCAGGAAGCGATCTGTACAAGTCTACTCAGTGACAGAATATTTTCAAAATACAGGCCCAAAACATGCTAAAAATCGATATTTTAGGTGCCTAATGTCGATTTGTGCATGCATCATCAGTACCCGTTTATATCTCAAATTTAGGCTCAAAACACGCGAAAATGCAATATTTTTGGGTCCCAGAAGCGATCTGTACATGCCTATTTAGTACTAGAATATTATCAAAATACAGGCACAAAACAAGTTGAAAATCGATATTTTATGTGCCCTAAATCAATATATGCATGCATCTTCTATACCCGTTTATATCTCAAATTCAGGCTCAAAACAACCGAAAATTTGATATTTTTGCGTCCCAGAAGCGATCTGTGCATGCATCTTCAGTACCCTTTTATATCTCAAATTCATGCTCAAAACACCCGAAAATTCGATATTTTTTGGTCCCAGAAGCGATCTGTACATGCCTAGTCAGTGCTTGAATGTTTTCAAAATATAGGCCTAAAACATGCTAAAAATCAATATTTTAGGTGTCTAAAGTCGATATATTCATGCATCTTCTGTACCCGTTTATATCTCAAATTCGTGATTAAAACAAACGAATATTCGATTTTTTTGGATTCAAGGAGCGATCTGTACATGCCTACTCAGTGTTAGAATATTTTCAAAATACAGGCACAAAACAAGTTGAAAATCGATATTTTATGTGCCCTAAATCAATATGTGCATGCATCTTCTGTACCCGTTTATATCTCAAATTCAGGCTCAAAACAACCGAAAATTTGATATTTTTGCGTCCCAGAAGCGATCTGTGCATGCATCTTCAGTACCCTTTTATATCTCAAATTCAGGCTCAAAACACCCGAAAATTCGATATTTTTTGGTCCCAGAAGCGATCTGTACATGCCTAGTCAGTGCTTGAATGTTTTCAAAATATAGGCCCAAAACATGCTAAAAATCAATATTTTAGGTGTCCAAAGTCGATATATTCATGCATCTTCTGTACCCGTTTATATCTCAAATTCGTGATTAAAACAAACGAATATTCGATTTTTTTGGATTCAAGGAGCGATCTGTACATGCCTACTCAGTGTTAGAATATTTTCAAATACAAGCACAAAACAAGTTGAAAATCGATATTTTATGTGCCCTAAATCGATATGTGCAAGCATCTTCTGTACCCGTATATATCTCAAATTCAGGCTCAAAACACCCGAAAATTCGATATTTTGGGGTCCCAGAAGCGATCTGTACATGCCTACTTAGTACTAGAATATTATCAAAATATAGGGCAAAAACCTGCTAAAAATCGATATTTTTGGTGCCCAAAGTCGATATGTGCATGCATCTTCTGTACCCGTTTATATCTCAAATTCGAGATCAAAACACACGAAAATTCGATATATTTGGGTTCAAGGAGCGATCTGTACATGCCTAGTCAGTGCTTAAATATTTTCAAAATATAGGCCCAAAACATTCTAAAAATCGATATTTTTGGTGCCCAAAGACGATATGTGCATGCATCTTCTGTACCCGTTTATATCTCAAATTCAGGCTCAAAACACCCGAAAACTCGATATTTTTGGGTCCCAGAAGCGATCTGTACATGTCTACTCAGTGACAGAATATTTTTTAAAATACAGGCCCAAAACATGCTAAAAATCGATATATTAGGTGCCTAATGTAGATATGTGCATGCATTATTAGTAGGCTACCCGTTTATATATCAATTTCAGGCTCAAAACACCCGAAAATTCGATATTTTTTGGTCCCAGAAGCGATCAGTACATGCCTACTTAGTACTAGAATATTCTCAAAATATAGGGCAAAAACATGCTAAAAATCGATATTTTTGGTGCCCAAAGTCGATATGTGCATGCATCTTCTTTACCCGTTTATATCTCAAATTCGAGATCAAAACACACAAAAATTCGTTATTTTTGGGTTCAAGGAGCGATCTGTACATGCCTACTCAGTGTTAGAATATTTTCAAATTACAGGCCCAAAACAAGTTGAAAATCGATATTTTATGTGCCCTAAATCGATATGTGCATGCATCTTCTGTACCCGTTTATATCTCAAATTCAGGCTCAAAACACCCGAAAATTCGATATTCTTGGGTCACAGAATCGATCTGTACATGCCTACTCAGTGTTAGAATATTTTACAAAATACAGGCCCAAAACATGCTGAAAATTGATATTTTAGTTGCCCAAAGTCAATATGTGTATGCATATTCTGTTCCCGTTTACATCCTAAATTCAGGCTGAAAACACCCGAAAAATTCCATATTTTTGGGACCCAGAAGCGATCTGTACATGCTTACTCAGTGCTTAAGTATTTTCAAAATATAGGCCCAAAACATGCTAAAAATCGATATTTTTGGTGCCCAAAGTCGATATGTGCATGCATCTTCTCTACCCGTTTATATCTCAAATTCGAGATCAAAACACACGAAAATTCGATATACTTGGGTTCAAGGAGCGATCTGTACATGCCTACTCAGTGTTAGAATAATTTCAATATACAGTCACAAATCAAGTTGAAAATCGATATTTTATGTGCCCTAAATCGATATGTGCATGCATCTTCTGTACCCGTTTATATCTCAAATTCAGGCTTAAAACAACCGAAAATTCGATATTTTTGGGTCCCAGAAGCGATATGTACATGTCAACTCAGTGACAGAATATTTTCAAAATACAGGCCCAAAACATGCTAAAAATCGATATTTTAGGTGCCTAATGTCGATATGTGCATGCATCATCTGTAGGCTACCCGTTTATATATCAAATTCAGGCTCAAAACACCCGAAAATTCGATATTTTTTGGTCACAGAAGCGATCTTTACATGCCTACTTAGTACTAGAATCTTCTCAAAATATAGGGCAAAAACATGCTAAAAATCAATATTTTTGGTGCCCAAAGTCGATATGTGCATGCATCTTCTGTATCCGTTTATATCTCAAATTCGAGATCAAAACACACGAAAATTCGATATTTTTGGGTTCAAGGAGCGATCTGTACGTGCCTACTGAGTGCTTGAATGTTTTCAAGATACAGGCCCAAAACATGCTGAAAATCGATATTATAGGTGCAAAAAGTCGATCTATGCATACATCTTCAGTACCTGTTTATATCTCAAATTCAGGCTCAAAACACCCGAAAATTCGATATTTTGGGGTCCCAGAAGCGATCTGTACATGCCTACTCAGTGCTTGAATGTTTTCAAAATATAGGCCCAAAACATGCTAAAAATCGATATTTTAGGTGTCCAAAGTCGATATATGCATGCATATTCTGTACCCGTTTATATCCTAAATTGAGGCTCAAAACTCCCGAAAATTCTATATTTTTGGGTCCCAGAAGCGATCTGTACATGTCTACTCAGTGACAGAATATTTTCAAAATACAGACCCAAAGCATGCTAAAAATCTATTTTTAGGTGCCCAATGTCGATATGTGCATGCATCTTCAGTACCCGTTTATATCTCAAATTCAATCTCAAAACACACTAAAACTCGATATTTTTGGGTCCCTGAAGCGATCTGTACATGCCTACTCATTACTAGAATATTATCAGAATATAGGGCAAAAATATGCTAAAAATCGATATTTTTGGTGCACAAAGTCGATATGTGCATGCATCTTCTGTACCCGTTTATATCTCAAATTCGAGATCAAAACACCCGAAAATTCGATATTTTTGGGTTTAAGGAGCGATCTGTACATGCCTACTCAGTGTTAGAATATTTTTAACATACAGGCCCAATACATGCAGAAACTCCATATTTTAGGTGCCCAAAATCGATATGTGCATGCATCTTGTGTACCCGTTTATATCACATATTCAGGCTCAAAACACCTGATAATTCAATATTTTTGGATCTGTATATAATGTTAATAATAATAATAATAATAACAATAATAATAATAATAATAATAATAGTAATAATAATAATAACAGTAATAATATGTGAGAGAGAGAGAGAGAGAGAGAGAGAGAGAGAGAGAGAGAGAGAGAGAGAGAGTGTGTGTGAGAGTATATAAGTGAGAGTGAGAAATAATATTAATAATAATAATAATAATAATAAAATAGTTTAGTTATACAATATAAATACACGTTTTCTATTATACAAAAACAAATATGGAAAAATAATATAGTTATCCGTAAATAAATAGTAGGGAAGGGCTGACTCTCTCTCTCTCTCTCATATTTAAATTCAAACAGTTTATTAGCGACAGAATCTCTCTCTCTCTCTCTGTGTGTGTATGTATGTATGTCAGAACATACATGCATACATACATACATACACTCAAATAATAATAATAATAATAATAATTATAATGATGATGATAATAATAATGATGATAATATTGATGATGATAATAATGATGATGATGATTAAGATGACG